>JAWNNA010001332.1:0-600000 GCA_035043295.1 Drosophila sordidapex
GAAAGAGAATGATTCTATGGTCAGACATAGATTCTTCCTGATATACGTGCCAGTCCCTAAGGTGTGGCTGAAGGGACCGACTGATGAGGGTGATGTCTAGCACCTCTTCCCTGATTCTGGTTGCAAATGTCGGTGTAGATCCGACATTGGCAAGTTCTAGAATTTATCTACATATAAAATCTGTGAGGCACTCACCTCTCGTGTTGATGTCGCTGCTGCCCCATATGGTATGGTGCGCGTTGGCATCGCATCCGATGATTATCGGCATCTTCTCTTTTCGGCAGTATTCTACCAGCTTCGTTATTTCCGCTGGTGGGCAGGCTTCATCTCCTACGAAGTAGGCCGATGCTATCACCAGGGGGGTGGCATTTTCCTTATCCTGTAAGGCTATGGGAACGCAGTCCCTCGTTATAAATTCTGAAAGGATAGTAAAGTTAATTTCTTTCCTTACCATAATTCACGCTCTCTGCGTTTGGTGTCTTTGATCCCATATTACCTTTGAGCTTGCCGTGAATAGGCCTTTAATGCCATTGTTCACCTATGGCTCCTGCACAAGGGCTAACCCGAGATGCCGTTTGGTAAACATCCTCGCTAGAACAGCCGAGGCTGTGATGACTCCCGTCATCTACTAGAGGAGGGGCTCCTGCTTACATGGGGGTTGGGGGCCGGAGCTGCACGCGTCACCGCTGAACGTCAGCTTCTTCCCCCTCTCTTAACTCTTCCTTTAACTCCTGCGAGGACATTATTGCGACACCGTCTTCCACTTCACCCAGTTCTTCGGGGTTGAGCGTCATATCCGCCAAGTCTTCGTCTTCCGCCAGGTCTTCCGACAGGTCGATGACGATTGACGGATGATTGCCCGGTCCGTCCGATGGGTGCACCTCCGTTGCCTTCTTCTTTGTTGGGGCGGGCTGCGTATTCAACCAGCCTTCTTCCTCAGACCACTTACGAGGATATTCCCGTAGCGAAAGTTGATCTGGTGCCCATTCTCGACGATCGTCCTCTTGGACAATTCGTCTATTCCAATTACTAGGAGGGCTCCTTCCCCCTCGTTCCTTTTAATAATTACTTTCCATGTGGAAATGTCCATCCCGCTTTGAACCCCGATAAGGGGCAACAGGGACTCGGTGGACCGATCTTTACTTCTTGGAGAGAAGATTGTAATGCAGAGGGGCGACGGTATCTCAACTCCCACCTTGCATTCTAGGGGCACTACCTTCCACGACCGTAGCCGTGGTACCATGTCCCCCAGCCATTTGGCTGAGCGTTCATTGGAGCATTCAATCAGCAGATAGCCGATTCTAAAATGAATGCCCGCGAATGAAATCGCGGTGTCCCTACCCCCCCCCCATATTCTACAATGAGGTCATCTATGATGACCTCCTCCAGCGTGGACAAGTCTTTGTGGCTGAGCATTACCTGGGGGTAGTCCACAGGCAATACCGCCACTTTGACCTTCTTGGCTGCCGCCGCATATGAAATGCGGGGCCCTTCTGGTCCGGCTGAGCTGGACATGTTGGCCGCTGCATGTGATGTGCTCGGGCGCGTGTCCAGTTCCTCCTGACCACTCCTAATCGACGCTCGTGCCCCCGTTGGACCATGAGCAGCGCTCTTGACCGTCGAACACCACCTTTTAGGGGTGGCCGTCGGCGGTGTCAGAGCACTACTGGTTCTTTTGGGGGCTGGTGCCGCACTCGTTGTGTCCCTCGGCTCTTTAGCCTTTTTGAGGGCGTCATCTAGGGCCATCCCTTGCCGGAGGTACCTTAGATACCATTTGACCCGTGATCCGCAAAAGGTTGGCCCCTCAGTGGGAGGAAGTCCGCCTTCTTTTCGGACTATATGCCGCTTGTCCACCAGCTCTCGCTGTTGGGTGTGGTGGTCGAGGTGCTCCGACCCCACCTTCTTCTTTCAAGGCAAGTGCCTGCCGACTGTGCCCCTGCTGTGCAGAGGGCACCCTCTTTGGTGTTGGAGTGGGTTGTGGAGGATGTTCTGCCACATGAGAGGACCTCCCCCGTCCAGGGCTCGGTCCTCCATCAGTCGTGCGACTTCATTTGCAGGGAGATCCTGCGGAATTCTTATATTGTTATTACTATTCACGTTGTTCCCACGAATTGCAGAGAAAATATAGTCCGCCCGGGCAGAGATCTGCGATACCCGGGTAAGGCTGATTAGAACAGGCGGTCGCCATCTGCCTGAACTCACCGTTAAGAACTGGGCTATTTGATAGTCCGGGCCCCCAGCCAATTTGACTCTCAGTACGGTTCGATTGACACCTTAGGGGTTGGAAGTAGTGTTGGGGGATTGGGGAGTTGTGCGAGGCTATGTTTTAAGAGGCGGCAACACAAGCGCCCTGTCGGTACGGTTAATAATAGCCGTACCCGCTGTTTGTCCGGGACTGCTTATTCATGGTGGCCTCAGCTCAGCCCCATCCGAACCATCCCACTAGTTCTTCAGACAACAGGATAGAAACACTTGCTTTACGGCCTCTGACTCGTTTCTTTCGTCTCTAGACAGCTCTCATAAGTCTGGCTCCCCCTCTGCCTCATCCTCTTCGTTCCTATAATGTGTCACGGACACCGCCAACATTTCTTCGACTTTCTTTTCTATCGTAGATAACTTCTCTCGGGGGCAACTCTGCCATGGCCACGGAAAGAGAAAAAAGAATAAAGCTCTGAAAGGAAAAATTAATAAATGTTGAAATAGTCCGATTTAAATGGACAGTGTCGTGTCATTTTGTCGGCAAAGACGTGTTCTATACGCGGGTCAATAATTTTCGCGCCAGTGTTTGGACGCTATTTGGTGGAAAGCAATTTATATTAATTGGAACACGTGTGAAAAATTTACCCCACCCCTTGCTCGGCTCTATGAGCGCGCCTCTCTCGCTCTGAGTTGTACAAAGAGAGCAAGTGATATATATCGATAGGACGATAATCCAGTGTCTACACACCGTGAAGTGAAAAATTTATATCGATTAGACGATTACCAGTGTTTACACACCATTACAAATATTCATAGTGAACGTATGAGTGTTCCGCGCCAATATGAACAACACCCTCCATACCGCCACTCCCGCCGACGCTCCTGATACTGCAGCTGCAGTTTCCTGGTGCTCGCCTTCTCTTGCCGGGCAGACCAGCGAACTCCGATATAATCTGCGCTCTCGCTCGGAAAGCAGCAACAACAACAACAACAAGGTCAACAATGCAAGAATTGCAAATGCCAACAACAATTTCATCAACGACAATACAAGCAACGCCAACAACAACAACACTAATAAAGGCACCAAAAATTATATTGGTGATATTGACGCGAACAACATTGCTAGCAAAAAAAGAAAAATTGCGACAATCAACGATTGCATCCAATTGGGTACAGTGCCATCTACTTCTACAGGTGCTCGTGCAGCACAACAAGCACTAGAGGACCTGCTGTCAGATTCTGACTCAGACATCGAGTCAGTGGATATGGCAGAGAGGACTACAGATGCTGCTTCCCCAATCTTTCCGCTGATTGTGGGCGATGAGGACACAAGTCTGGGCGCTGCTGCTGAGATCCGCGATTCTCTATCAAACACTCGCACTGCGGAACCACAGCCTACACGGCCTTCCAAGCCCCCTCCGCTTATCGCTGAGGGTATCACTAACGTTGTTGGACTGCTTGAAGCATTAAATGCTGTCACGCCGCCTGACAGCTTTATGCTTAAATGCAGTGGCGGTGGTACTGTAAGAGTCATGCCAAGTGGTAATGACGCATACAGGGCAATCCAGAAATTGTTCTCAGAGAAGAAAATCCCATTTCACTCTTACCAACTAAAGGAGGACAGAGGCTTCCGAGTGGTGGTCAGGGGACTGCATCCATCGTTGCAGAAAGTTGACTGCTTAAGACACGAGCTCGCCAGTTTTGGGCACTCAGTGCGAGGAGTTCAAACCATCGTCAGCCGGGTTAGCAAAAAGGAGCTAAACCTTTGTTATTTGGAGCTGGAGCCGGCTGAGAATAACAAAGATATCTACAACTTACGCTCCATCTCTCAGGTGCGCATCACTGTTGAATGCCCTGATCGGCATCTGGACATCCCCCAGTGCCACCGCTGCCAGGAATTTGGTCACACTATGAAATACTACCAAAAACAGCATCGCTGCGTTAAGTGTGGTTCAGCACATGCTAGTCAAGCTTGCAAAAAACCATTGGATGTTGATCCGAAATGTGCAAACTGCGGAGGAACCCATCCAGCAAGCTGAAAAGGATGCCCAGCATATCAGCGCGTTGCCAAGGGAAGGAAGCTTGTGGCTCAGTCTGGAAGGTCGGCTCAATACCTCCAAAGCCGCGTCCAAGAAGCCCGGCTCCTATACGTAATGCCCAATTTTCTTATGCTGATGCCGCCAGACTGCAAACGGCTCCTCAGCTCCTTCAGCAACTTGGGCAATTGTCACAGCAGCAGCGTCACCCTCAGCAGCAGCGTCACCATCAGCAGCAGCTTCATCAACAACAACAGTCACAACCTCAGCACCGCCAGCAGCCGCAGCAGCCGCTGCAGCAGCAACAACAACCTTTGCCGCCTCAACAAGATGCTCCGCAGGTTCCTGAGCAACAGCAGACAAGAAAAAAGCGACGACCAAAAGTTCGCCAGATGCTTAGGCATCGAGAGAACGCTCAGCATCAGCAGAAACACTTGCAGAAACGCCAGCAGCAGCAGAGTCACCATCAGCAGCAGCTTCTTCAAGAACAACAGCCACAACTTCAGCAACACCAACAGCAACAGCACATGCAGCAAGAACATTAACAGCAACTAAGCCATCAACAACAACACCACCTGCCTTTGCGTCAACAACATCAGCAGCCCTCACAGGATCAATATCAGCAAGTGCAACAGCCTTACCTGTATTATCAACCCGCCAATCCCCAGCTTGACAGTCTTATGTCAAAATTCGACAAGTTAAGTGAGACAATGATGGCCATGATGAGCCTGTTGCACGCTGTGCTTGCCAATAAATGAGCCAAATTGGGATGCGCATTGGCGTGTGGAACGCCAATGGCCTTGCAAATAACGCCAATGAGTTGGAGTTGTTTATTCATCGCCATCAAATAGATGTAATGTTGGTCTGTGAGACTCACTACTGCTCCAGATCACACTTTAGGCTACCAGGCTACGATATCCACCTAGCCAATCATCCGTCGGATCGCATGCGTTGTGGAGCGGCAGTTATCATAAAATCTTCCCTGCAACATCATGCGCTGACTCCCATAAGTTGGCTCTGCGCACAATGTGCTGCCGTTAAAGTCTCTAGTGATCAAGGCGAAGTAGTCCTAGCGGCTGTCTATTGTCCGCCACGTTTTGTGTGGGCATTAGAAGACTTTAAATGTCTCTTCGAAGAGCTTGGCCCCAAGTTCCTGATTGCTGGAGACTGGAACGCTCAACACCATCTCTGGGGTGCTGCTTTGGACACTCGCCGTGGGATTGCGCTTGCGGATTGCGTGAGAGACTTCAACCTACAAGTACTTGCCACGGGAGGTGCAACGCACTATTAGTACGGTAGTCATAGGCCGACAGCAATTGATTTTGCTGTGTACGCTGGAATACGTTCTGACTGTCTTGGTATATCTGAGCGAATTGAGCTTAACTCCGATCACATCCCTTTGATCGTTGAGTATAGAATAGCTGTTACTCTAAATGCTCCCAAGGCACGTCTTCTGCCGCGCAAGGCAAACATCACCCGATTCCGGCATAGGTTGGAGCAGCTTGTCAACTTGAACATGGAGCTGCGTTCACCGGCTGATATAGACGACGCAGCGGAGTTATTCCTGCGTAATATTAACGCGGTGGCGGAATACTCCATGATTGGCCAACTTCCTTGTTCGCCTCGCAGTCCAGCTAAGCCTTTTTTAAAAACTGAGATTTTGGATCTGGTAAGGCACAAGAGAGCACTGCGTCGCCAATATATGCGCTCTCGCAATCCTTTGGATCTAAGGGACTTTAGGCGGGCTGCGTACGAGCTGCGAAAGTTGCTTTTCGACACTAAGAACCAGTACTTCCAGAATATGCTCCGCAATGCCGATCCCAATAAGAATCATGGATTCAATTTGTGGAAGGCAACGCGTTGTGTCAAGCGGCAGCCACTCAGGCGGATCCCCATCATGCGACCGGATAACACTTGGTGTCGATCGGACGCAGAGATTGCATCGGCATTTGCGGATGAGCTGCAGGGCCGGTTCACGCCTTTTGCGCTTGCGTCACCCAGCCAGGTACTGGAAACTGAGGCATTTTTAAGTGCAGATCTCGATCCTGTCCAACCGATCACACCTATCGCCCCTAATGAGGTCCGCTTGCAGATTCGGAAGCTAAAGACTACGAAAGCCCCTGGCTATGATGGCATCGACGGTAGAGTTGCTAAGGCCCTCCCCGAGAAGGGAGTGATGTTCTTGGTGCTACTCTTTAACTCAATGGTTCGCGTCCACCACTTCCCCACTCCATGGAAGTGTGCTGTGATTGCGATGATTCCGAAACCTGGCAAGCCGGATAATCTTGTCTCGTCATATCGACCGATAAGCTTGCTGTCCACTTTCTCCAAGATATTTGAAAAAATATTTCTTGGCAGATTGTCGGCAGTAAGTGGCTTCCAGAGTGCCATTCCTGATCATCAGTTTGGCTTTAGGCATCACCATGGTACACCAGAGCAAGTTCATCGAGTAGTTCAGCATGTCCTCGAGGCCTTGGAAAATAAGCAGTACAGCTCTGCTGTCTTCCTGGATATCCAGCAAGCGTTTGATCGCGTATGGCATGATGGCCTGCTTTTTAAGCTTAAGTCCCTACTACCATCGGCGCTGTATTTACTGCTGAGGTCCTACCTGCTTGGCCGTTCTTTTATGGTTGAAGTTAGGGGCGAGCGATCAAACATCCGCCGCATCGGAGCGGGTGTACCGCAGGGTAGTGTCCTCGGACCTGCCTTGTACACATTGTACACCGCGGACTTGCCGATTCCGGTAGCCAGAAACACGCTGCTTGCCACATACGCGGATGACACTGTATTCCTTGCTAACTCCTCTTCTGCCTGGAGAGCAGCAGCGATTACGCAAAGGTTCTTGGATGGTTTTAGTACATGGGCCAACCGGTGGAACATCTGCATCAATGAGAACAAGTCTCAGCACTGTCACGCCGCCTGACAGCTTTATGCTTAAATGCAGTGGCGGTGGTACTGTAAGAGTCATGCCAAGTGGTAATGACGCATACAGGGCAATCCAGAAATTGTTCTCAGAGAAGAAAATCCCATTTCACTCTTACCAACTAAAGGAGGACAGAGGCTTCCGAGTGGTGGTCAGGGGACTGCATCCATCGTTGCAGAAAGTTGACTGCTTAAGACACGAGCTCGCCAGTTTTGGGCACTCAGTGCGAGGAGTTCAAACCATCGTCAGCCGGGTTAGCAAAAAGGAGCTAAACCTTTGTTATTTGGAGCTGGAGCCGGCTGAGAATAACAAAGATATCTACAACTTACGCTCCATCTCTCAGGTGCGCATCACTGTTGAATGCCCTGATCGGCATCTGGACATCCCCCAGTGCCACCGCTGCCAGGAATTTGGTCACACTATGAAATACTGCCAAAAACAGCATCGCTGCGTTAAGTGTGGTTCAGCACATGCTAGTCAAGCTTGCAAAAAACCATTGGATGTTGATCCGAAATGTGCAAACTGCGGAGGAACCCATCCAGCAAGCTGGAAAGGATGCCCAGCATATCAGCGCGTTGCCAAGGGAAGGAAGCTTGTGGCTCAGTCTGGAAGGTCGGCTCAATACCTCCAAAGCCGCGTCCAAGAAGCCCGGCTCCTATACGTAATGCCCAATTTTCTTATGCTGATGCCGCCAGACTGCAAACGGCTCCTCAGCTCCTTCAGCAACTTGGGCAATTGTCACAGCAGCAGCGTCACCCTCAGCAGCAGCGTCACCATCAGCAGCAGCTTCATCAACAACAACAGTCACAACCTCAGCACCGCCAGCAGCCGCAGCAGCCGCTGCAGCAGCAACAACAACCTTTGCCGCCTCAACAAGATGCTCCGCAGGTTCCTGAGCAACAGCAGACAAGAAAAAAGCGACGACCAAAAGTTCGCCAGATGCTTAGGCATCGAGAGAACGCTCAGCATCAGCAGAAACACTTGCAGAAACGCCAGCAGCAGCAGAGTCACCATCAGCAGCAGCTTCTTCAAGAACAACAGCCACAACTTCAGCAACACCAACAGCAACAGCACATGCAGCAAGAACATTAACAGCAACTAAGCCATCAACAACAACACCACCTGCCTTTGCGTCAACAACATCAGCAGCCCTCACAGGATCAATATCAGCAAGTGCAACAGCCTTACCTGTATTATCAACCCGCCAATCCCCAGCTTGACAGTCTTATGTCAAAATTCGACAAGTTAAGTGAGACAATGATGGCCATGATGAGCCTGTTGCACGCTGTGCTTGCCAATAAATGAGCCAAATTGGGATGCGCATTGGCGTGTGGAACGCCAATGGCCTTGCAAATAACGCCAATGAGTTGGAGTTGTTTATTCATCGCCATCAAATAGATGTAATGTTGGTCTGTGAGACTCACTACTGCTCCAGATCACACTTTAGGCTACCAGGCTACGATATCCACCTAGCCAATCATCCGTCGGATCGCATGCGTTGTGGAGCGGCAGTTATCATAAAATCTTCCCTGCAACATCATGCGCTGACTCCCATAAGTTGGCTCTGCGCACAATGTGCTGCCGTTAAAGTCTCTAGTGATCAAGGCGAAGTAGTCCTAGCGGCTGTCTATTGTCCGCCACGTTTTGTGTGGGCATTAGAAGACTTTAAATGTCTCTTCGAAGAGCTTGGCCCCAAGTTCCTGATTGCTGGAGACTGGAACGCTCAACACCATCTCTGGGGTGCTGCTTTGGACACTCGCCGTGGGATTGCGCTTGCGGATTGCGTGAGAGACTTCAACCTACAAGTACTTGCCACGGGAGGTGCAACGCACTATTAGTACGGTAGTCATAGGCCGACAGCAATTGATTTTGCTGTGTACGCTGGAATACGTTCTGACTGTCTTGGTATATCTGAGCGAATTGAGCTTAACTCCGATCACATCCCTTTGATCGTTGAGTATAGAATAGCTGTTACTCTAAATGCTCCCAAGGCACGTCTTCTGCCGCGCAAGGCAAACATCACCCGATTCCGGCATAGGTTGGAGCAGCTTGTCAACTTGAACATGGAGCTGCGTTCACCGGCTGATATAGACGACGCAGCGGAGTTATTCCTGCGTAATATTAACGCGGTGGCGGAATACTCCATGATTGGCCAACTTCCTTGTTCGCCTCGCAGTCCAGCTAAGCCTTTTTTAAAAACTGAGATTTTGGATCTGGTAAGGCACAAGAGAGCACTGCGTCGCCAATATATGCGCTCTCGCAATCCTTTGGATCTAAGGGACTTTAGGCGGGCTGCGTACGAGCTGCGAAAGTTGCTTTTCGACACTAAGAACCAGTACTTCCAGAATATGCTCCGCAATGCCGATCCCAATAAGAATCATGGATTCAATTTGTGGAAGGCAACGCGTTGTGTCAAGCGGCAGCCACTCAGGCGGATCCCCATCATGCGACCGGATAACACTTGGTGTCGATCGGACGCAGAGATTGCATCGGCATTTGCGGATGAGCTGCAGGGCCGGTTCACGCCTTTTGCGCTTGCGTCACCCAGCCAGGTACTGGAAACTGAGGCATTTTTAAGTGCAGATCTCGATCCTGTCCAACCGATCACACCTATCGCCCCTAATGAGGTCCGCTTGCAGATTCGGAAGCTAAAGACTACGAAAGCCCCTGGCTATGATGGCATCGACGGTAGAGTTGCTAAGGCCCTCCCCGAGAAGGGAGTGATGTTCTTGGTGCTACTCTTTAACTCAATGGTTCGCGTCCACCACTTCCCCACTCCATGGAAGTGTGCTGTGATTGCGATGATTCCGAAACCTGGCAAGCCGGATAATCTTGTCTCGTCATATCGACCGATAAGCTTGCTGTCCACTTTCTCCAAGATATTTGAAAAAATATTTCTTGGCAGATTGTCGGCAGTAAGTGGCTTCCAGAGTGCCATTCCTGATCATCAGTTTGGCTTTAGGCATCACCATGGTACACCAGAGCAAGTTCATCGAGTAGTTCAGCATGTCCTCGAGGCCTTGGAAAATAAGCAGTACAGCTCTGCTGTCTTCCTGGATATCCAGCAAGCGTTTGATCGCGTATGGCATGATGGCCTGCTTTTTAAGCTTAAGTCCCTACTACCATCGGCGCTGTATTTACTGCTGTATTTACCTGCTTGGCCGTTCTTTTATGGTTGAAGTTAGGGGCGAGCGATCAAACATCCGCCGCATCGGAGCGGGTGTACCGCAGGGTAGTGTCCTCGGACCTGCCTTGTACACATTGTACACCGCGGACTTGCCGATTCCGGTAGCCAGAAACACGCTGCTTGCCACATACGCGGATGACACTGTATTCCTTGCTAACTCCTCTTCTGCCTGGAGAGCAGCAGCGATTACGCAAAGGTTCTTGGATGGTTTTAGTACATGGGCCAACCGGTGGAACATCTGCATCAATGAGAACAAGTCTCAGCACTGTCACGCCGCCTGACAGCTTTATGCTTAAATGCAGTGGCGGTGGTACTGTAAGAGTCATGCCAAGTGGTAATGACGCATACAGGGCAATCCAGAAATTGTTCTCAGAGAAGAAAATCCCATTTCACTCTTACCAACTAAAGGAGGACAGAGGCTTCCGAGTGGTGGTCAGGGGACTGCATCCATCGTTGCAGAAAGTTGACTGCTTAAGACACGAGCTCGCCAGTTTTGGGCACTCAGTGCGAGGAGTTCAAACCATCGTCAGCCGGGTTAGCAAAAAGGAGCTAAACCTTTGTTATTTGGAGCTGGAGCCGGCTGAGAATAACAAAGATATCTACAACTTACGCTCCATCTCTGAGGTGCGCATCACTGTTGAATGCCCTGATCGGCATCTGGACATCCCCCAGTGCCACCGCTGCCAGGAATTTGGTCACACTATGAAATACTGCCAAAAACAGCATCGCTGCGTTAAGTGTGGTTCAGCACATGCTAGTCAAGCTTGCAAAAAACCATTGGATGTTGATCCGAAATGTGCAAACTGCGGAGGAACCCATCCAGCAAGCTGGAAAGGATGCCCAGCATATCAGCGCGTTGCCAAGGGAAGGAAGCTTGTGGCTCAGTCTGGAAGGTCGGCTCAATACCTCCAAAGCCGCGTCCAAGAAGCCCGGCTCCTATACGTAATGCCCAATTTTCTTATGCTGATGCCGCCAGACTGCAAACGGCTCCTCAGCTCCTTCCAGCAGCCGCTGCAGCAGCAACAACAACCTTTGCCGCCTCAACAAGATGCTCCGCAGGTTCCTGAGCAACAGCAGACAAGAAAAAAGCGACGACCAAAAGTTCGCCAGATGCTTAGGCATCGAGAGAACGCTCAGCATCAGCAGAAACACTTGCAGAAACGCCAGCAGCAGCAGAGTCACCATCAGCAGCAGCTTCTTCAAGAACAACAGCCACAACTTCAGCAACACCAACAGCAACAGCACATGCAGCAAGAACATTAACAGCAACTAAGCCATCAACAACAACACCACCTGCATTTGCGTCAACAACATCAGCAGCCCTCACAGGATCAATATCAGCAAGTGCAACAGCCTTACCTGTATTATCAACCCGCCAATCCCCAGCTTGACAGTCTTATGTCAAAATTCGACAAGTTAAGTGAGACAATGATGGCCATGATGAGCCTGTTGCACGCTGTGCTTGCCAATAAATGAGCCAAATTGGGATGCGCATTGGCGTGTGGAACGCCAATGGCCTTGCAAATAACGCCAATGAGTTGGAGTTGTTTATTCATCGCCATCAAATAGATGTAATGTTGGTCTGTGAGACTCACTACTGCTCCAGATCACACTTTAGGCTACCAGGCTACGATATCCACCTAGCCAATCATCCGTCGGATCGCATGCGTTGTGGAGCGGCAGTTATCATAAAATCTTCCCTGCAACATCATGCGCTGACTCCCATAAGTTGGCTCTGCGCACAATGTGCTGCCGTTAAAGTCTCTAGTGATCAAGGCGAAGTAGTCCTAGCGGCTGTCTATTGTCCGCCACGTTTTGTGTGGGCATTAGAAGACTTTAAATGTCTCTTCGAAGAGCTTGGCCCCAAGTTCCTGATTGCTGGAGACTGGAACGCTCAACACCATCTCTGGGGTGCTGCTTTGGACACTCGCCGTGGGATTGCGCTTGCGGATTGCGTGAGAGACTTCAACCTACAAGTACTTGCCACGGGAGGTGCAACGCACTATTCGTACGGTAGTCATAGGCCGACAGCAATTGATTTTGCTGTGTACGCTGGAATACGTTCTGACTGTCTTGGTATATCTGAGCGAATTGAGCTTAACTCCGATCACATCCCTTTGATCGTTGAGTATAGAATAGCTGTTACTCTAAATGCTCCCAAGGCACGTCTTCTGCCGCGCAAGGCAAACATCACCCGATTCCGGCATAGGTTGGAGCAGCTTGTCAACTTGAACATGGAGCTGCGTTCACCGGCTGATATAGACGACGCAGCGGAGTTATTCCTGCGTAATATTAACGCGGTGGCGGAATACTCCATGATTGGCCAACTTCCTTGTTCGCCTCGCAGTCCAGCTAAGCCTTTTTTAAAAACTGAGATTTTGGATCTGGTAAGGCACAAGAGAGCACTGCGTCGCCAATATATGCGCTCTCGCAATCCTTTGGATCTAAGGGACTTTAGGCGGGCTGCGTACGAGCTGCGAAAGTTGCTTTTCGACACTAAGAACCAGTACTTCCAGGATATGCTCCGCAATGCAGATCTCGATCCTGTCCAACCGATCACACCTATCGCCCCTAATGAGGTCCGCTTGCAGATTCGGAAGCTAAAGACTACGAAAGCCCCTGGCTATGATGGCATCGACGGTAGAGTTGCTAAGGCCCTCCCCGAGAAGGGAGTGATGTTCTTGGTGCTACTCTTTAACTCAATGGTTCGCGTCCACCACTTCCCCACTCCATGGAAGTGTGCTGTGATTGCGATGATTCCGAAACCTGGCAAGCCGGATAATCTTGTCTCGTCATATCGACCGATAAGCTTGCTGTCCACTTTCTCCAAGATATTTGAAAAAATATTTCTTGGCAGATTGTCGGCAGTAAGTGGCTTCCAGAGTGCCATTCCTGATCATCAGTTTGGCTTTAGGCATCACCATGGTACACCAGAGCAAGTTCATCGAGTAGTTCAGCATGTCCTCGAGGCCTTGGAAAATAAGCAGTACAGCTCTGCTGTCTTCCTGGATATCCAGCAAGCGTTTGATCGCGTATGGCATGATGGCCTGCTTTTTAAGCTTAAGTCCCTACTACCATCGGCGCTGTATTTACTGCTGAGGTCCTACCTGCTTGGCCGTTCTTTTATGGTTGAAGTTAGGGGCGAGCGATCAAACATCCGCCGCATCGGAGCGGGTGTACCGCAGGGTAGTGCCCTCGGACCTGCCTTGTACACATTGTACACCGCGGACTTGCCGATTCCGGTAGCCAGAAACACGCTGCTTGCCACATACGCGGATGACACTGTATTCCTTGCTAACTCCTCTTCTGCCTGGAGAGCAGCAGCGATTACGCAAAGGTTCTTGGATGGTTTTAGTACATGGGCCAACCGGTGGAACATCTGCATCAATGAGAACAAGTCTCAGCACTGTACGTTTGCGCTCAGGAGTGGTAACTGTCCAACCGTCCGACTCAACAACACGACCATATCTCAGGGGAACCATGTTCGCTACCTGGGTATGTATCTGGACAGGAAACTTACCTGGCACAAACACATACAGATCACCGCAGCAGCGTGTAGATCCAAGAGGGCGAAACTCAACTGGTTGCTGAAGTCATCCAGCAAACTCAGCTTGAGCAACAAGCTACTGGTGTACAGGAGCATCATCGTGCCCACATGGACATATGGGATTCCATTTTGGGGCACAGCGGCAAAATCTTGGGTTAACAAAATTCAAGTCTTGCAGAACAAGGTGCTAAGAGACATCTCAGGAGCTCCACCTTATGTGCGCAATATGACGCTGCACAACGACTTCTGTGTTCCGACAGTCTTCAGCCAAATAAACCGACATACAAGTCGATACAATGACCGGTTACATAACCATGTTAACCCATTGGCTTCGTCACTAGGATCGAATACAACCCGCAGACGCTTAAAGCGCCTCCACACCAGCGACCTCTGGACTGTTGGGCGTTAATATTTTTCGTTAATGTTAGCAAAAATGTTATACTTAATCTTACATTTGATGTTACGTAATATTGTGATACGTTAAAAACAATTATTTGTTTATGTTATTAATTTAAATCCCCTGTTATTATTTATTCAATCTTCAAAACAATATTTTATAACCTTTAAGTAGGTTGATCAATATTAAATTAAATTGATACATTAAAAAAAAAAAAAAAAAAAAAAGATAACTTCTCTGGACCCAGAATGGCTGGAACTAAATTAATGGCTCGCCAAAAGTCAATTCCAAAATAGGCTCGTTGCTCTAGTTAAGGGAATACAAAGAAGGTAATATTCCTCATTTGATCTCGGTACGATATGGGTAAGTCAACTCGGGCGGGTCTTGCCCTCCAGCGGTTCGATATGTATCTATCGATACATAGGGTTGCCTTTGAATTGCTAGATCTTCAATCAATTCACGACTGCCTTTACCTAGCAAACTTACACTCGCTCCAGTATCCAAAAGACCTCTTAACGCATACCCGCCTACCAATACCTCCTCGAATACCTGTGAGTCTTTTAGATCGTCTCTTGATTTTGTCTCCACAACAACCTTTCGCAATACACGTCGTCGTCGAAAGCGATTGCGCGCCTTCTTGACTCTACGTGATACACTTCGCATTCCTTCTAATTGCCTGCCACTAACTATTCTATTCCTTACTTCTAAATATTTTCTGAATCTTTCTTCGAGAGGTAAATGTCGCATTTCGGAGAGATGGTCCCTGGATAACCGCATTTCTAGCAAAAAAAAGTCTACGCTCCAGCGATGAAAAATTACGAAAATCATTACCTCCTTTGCCACAATTCCAACATCCTGGTCGACCTTCGTCGACCAGTGCCTTTCTTCCGCTGAGAATCGACTATAACGCTTTTCAAAACTAGCTTCGACTTCACAAGCTTCATCCCTCAACTGATCAACGGTAATTAGCTCCATGGCATAGACGTATATATTTTGACCAGATCGCGCACCGACAATGGGTTCTGTAACCGTGAGGCTAGCTGTCGCATGGCGTGAATATAATCTTCGTGCATAAGATCGTGCTCCGACTATGGACCAACAGCGCTTTCCTCAAAGATGGCCAACTGTCAACTCTTGTTTAACGTACATATAACCAATACCATTCTCTGGCTTTCCTGTTAAAAAAGTATCGATCGATCTCAATATCTCATCGCAAGGACTACGATACTGGTATTGCAAAAGCTCAATTTTAACGGCGGACAGGCGACTATTCCCGTCAAATATAACTCCCCATCTTTCTACCTCCCAAGAATAAATCGCCCGATCATGGAGGTTCCCGTAAGGTGGTTCGTAACGCCCATCATCCGCATCTTCATGGTCGATCCATATTCTCTGCCCTACACAGGGATTTCGCCAATCCCGAGCATGTCGATTGGCTACATTTCTTAACTCAGGATTATCCCTACCTTCCCTCACGTCTCTACGTGTCAGCTTGTGTGGGCGGGATTATCTCCCTGACCGGTGAGGTTGCCAAACGCCGATTGGGTACGGCCCCACAATTCTGCGGAATTTCTGGTCCTTGGTTCAAAAGGTCTGTGAATGGTTCTGGAGGAGAAAATGAATCCGATGACATGAGCGGCATTTTGGCTTCCATTTCTCTAGTGACTACTATCGGTCGCAGCACCTCATTTCGCAACTGCATCATGCTTTGCATCCCTGCGCGAATCTCGTCCCTAATCGCATATAAATTTAATATATTGCCACTGACACCAAAAAAACACAAAAACAAAAACTATTCTACATTGTTTATTTTTACCACAGTTTCGTTCTTATCACAGTTAGTGTCACTATCTAAGAAAACATGTAGGCGAATCACCTGCAAATAAAAAACTGTAATGACACCACAGCCTCCATAATGACATGAACGCTGCCGGACAAAACACAATATAATTTTGGAGCAATGTACGCTCACTCCCATGAACCGCGTAAGCATCTGACTACCTATTCTGGTCCCTAATGAATTTTTTGGAATGCCGCTCCAATCATCCCCAAACAGCACAGTTGTAGTGAGCCTCAGGCCCCTAACAAGCCGCGACTTCAGAATGACAATAAGCGGCAGACAACTTTTAGCAAGATTTCGTCGTCTCGTGTTTATTTATTTTTTTCTTAAAACAAAATTCCCTAATTCGATGCAAGCGCAAGCATACGTCGAAAGAAAACCCTGTGAAATAAGCTTGGGCGCCATATTCTTACACTTCGGTTGTAATGCCCTATAGTCCATTTAATGCAAATTTATAAAATCCGGTAGTGAAAGTATCGATTATTACATCTGAATTTTCGAGCTCGCGCCTAAGGTTTAGCCGATACCGTCACCGTGCGAAAAGAAACAAAATCAACCGTGGGATCAGTTGTCGGCAGCACCACTGGTAACAGCTCTGCTAAAGAGAAGCTTCTGCTTCTTAGTTCCAGCTTCCTCCTTTTCTATTCGAAGTCTCGCAAGTCGAGCAAGAAGACGCGTCCAATTCCCGCCACTTTATAATTAAAAAATTATAAATCTAAAACAGGAAAAACAAACCGAACATATTTTGATGCCATCCACGGCATAAAGTGGAATTGATATTCATCCCTGATCAGAGCTGCAAAAAAGGTTTACCCTCACGGCGAGTATATTGTTAAAGGGCGGACGCAAAACACCTGGATCCAACATCCCAAACACCCGGGATTGGAATGTATCCAATGGCGTGGAGGAAAGTCAATGCAAATAATTTTTTTTCTGTGCTAAATAAAGGCAGAAGCCAAACAAGACCACAAAAACGAAAAAAAATAGAAAAAAAATGTATATATATATGTATGGATGTATATATAATTACGTTTTTTGGAGTTGAACCAACTGCGCCGATTATGAATTTGGAGAATCCTACCGGCTGCGCCAATTACGTTTTTTGAGAGTGCTGTACCGGCTGCGCCGATTGAAGAATCCGACAACGGTTTTTTAGGAATAATATAATTTTTTATTTAACAAAACACACATCCTCTCGGCTTCGCGTACAAAATAACTCTCAACTTATGCTAGTGTTTTATGAAATGAAAACTCGCATTTGCTTCTTCTGCGATGTTGCAGCTGTGTCGCTGCTGTCCTATTGGTGGAGGTGTCGGATGGCCCGCTTGGGTCTCGCGATGGCCCACTTGAGTTTCATGCTAGCTCACTTGTAGAGTGCACCGACAGAGTCTAATGGTGGTGTCGGTTGTCCGTTTGAATCCCACGATGGACTTCTTGTAAAATAGGATAGGAGTTGTATTACACTTTTGGTTGTGATCGCTGGTTCTGTTGGATTTGTTTATGTGTATGCTGAGACGGCGTTTCTTGTGTGCTGCTGTTGCGGTCGCAGTGTGTGTGGACATGAGAGATCAGCGTGATCTGTATATGTCACTTCCTCATCCCTTAGAAATTGGCTTGTCCTCAAGCGTTCAGTGTAGGGTATAACTGTAAGTTGTTGGTGTTTTCTATGGTTGTTTTGTTTCTTCGACGTGTGGTGTCGTTGCTGCACTATTCTTATATTTAATTATTAGTTGTTTTGGTAAATTTTTGAATTTGAACAAAGAATAGCTTATTATTACTATTGACAATACTGTCACTAATGTTAAGCTTATGATTAATAAAGTATTATTGAATATAAAGTTTCTTGTGACAGAGTTTTCATTTGTCCTATTATGCAAGTTTATGTTTTTATATTTAACAATTTTTCTAAATCAACATTTAATAAATGATCATGTTTTAGTAATTTTGGGTTAAAAATTCCCAATCTAGTCATTTGCATCTTTGTTTACGTTTATTTTCTTTTTCTTTTTGAATTTAGTTTTGTAATATACGATTTTTCTTCCTCTATTCGTTTCTTCGAAATGTTTGTTATCTAACTGTTTTATTATGCCTGTTTTCCTGAATGGATTTGTTGTTTTTGATTTGATAAGTGGCATTTCTCTATAGTTTGTATTCACTTCGTAAGTTTTTCTTTTGTCGTTTAGCTTGTTGATTTTTTTATTCAATTGGATACTGTATGCTGTATGTATATCTTTTATTAGTGGTGGGTCTTCATATTCTTCTTCCTTATTTTCGTTTTCATATTCTTTTTCCTTATTTTCGGTTTCATATTCATTTTCCTTATTTTCGTTTTCAAATTCTTCTTTCTTATTTTCGTTTTCAAATTCTTCTTCCTTATTTTCGTTTTCATATTCTTCTTCCTTATTTTCGTTTTCAAATTCTTCTTCCTTATTTTCGTTTTCAAATTCTTCTTCCTTATTTTCGTTTTCATATTCTTCTTCCTTATTTTCGTTTTCATATTTTCGTTTTCAAATTCTTCTTCCTTATTTTCGTTTTCAAATTCTTCTTCCTTATTTTCGTTTTCAAATTCTTCTTTCTTATTTTCGTTTTCAAATTCTTCTTCCATATTTTCGTTTTCATATTTTTCTTTCTTATTTTCGTTTTCAAATTCTTCTTCCTTATTTTCGTTTTCATATTCTTCTACCTTATTTTTGTTTTCATATTCTTCTTTCTTATTTTCGTTTTCAAATTCTTCTTCCTTATTTACGTTTTCAAATTCTTCTTTCTTATTTTCGTTTTCATATTCTTCTTCCTTATTTTCGTTTTCATATTCTTCTTTCATATTTTCGTTTTCAAATTCTTCTTCCTTATTTTCGTTTTCAAATTCTTCTTCCTTATTTTCGTTTTCAAATTCTTCTTCCTTATTTTCGTTTTCATATTCTTCTTCCTTATTTCCGTTTTCATATTCTTCTTTCATATTTTCGTTTTCAAATTCTTCTTCCTTATTTTCGTTTTCAAATTCTTCTTCCTTATTTTCGTTTTCAAATTCTTCTTTCTTATTTTCGTTTTCAAATTCTTCTTCCTTATTTTCGTTTTCATATTCTTCTTCCTTATTTTCGTTTTCAAATTCTTCTTCCTTATTTTCGTTTTCAAATTCTTCTTCCTTATTTTCGTTTTCATATTCTTCTTCCTTATTTTCGTTTTCATATTTTCGTTTTCAAATTCTTCTTCCTTATTTTCGTTTTCAAATTCTTCTTCCTTATTTTCGTTTTCATATTCTTCTTTCATATTTTCGTTTTCAAATTCTTCTTCCTTATTTTCGTTTTCAAATTCTTCTTCCTTATTTTCGTTTTCATATTCTTCTTCCTTATTTTCGTTTTCAAATTCTTCTTTCTTATTTTCGTTTTCAAATTCTTCTTTCTCATTTTCATTTTCATATTCTTTTTCTTTATTTTCGTTTTCAAATTCTTCTTTCTTATTTTCGTTTTCATATTCTTTTTCCTTATTTTCGTTTTCAAATTCTTCTTTCTTATTTTCGTTTTCAAATCCTTCTTTCTTATTTTCGTTTTCAAATTCTTCTTCCTTATTTTCGTTTTCATATTTTTCTTTCTTATTTTCGTTTTCAAATTCTTCTTTCTTATTTTCGTTTTCATATTCTTTTTCCTTATTTTCGTTTTCAAATTCTTCTTTCTTATTTTCGTTTTCATATTCTTCTTCCTTATTTTCGTTTTCATATTCTTTGTCGGAGGCAGCAGCAGCCAACAGACAATTAATTATAAGTATCGATAAGTAACGTAGCTTCGTAACGTCATCGCTTGCTCATCGCTAATCTTTGTCTTTGCATTCTTTGTCTTCGCCTTGCACATGCACGCTCATTTAACTCACTCTCGATTTAGCACTCGTCGGCTGTGCATAGGCAAGCGAAGCACGCGCATCAAATTTGTCAAACATTGTAATGCATCAAACAAACATACATACGATACATAAAACAAGCAACAATACTGTGCACCAAACATAAATATAATATATGCAATAGAGTAAATAGTGAATAAATACACAACCCATGAAGGAAAATAATGTAAAGCTATCGTGTATTACATTAGTTAAAAATAATCACAAAACAAAATAACTCAATTCAAATATAGGTGAGCGTGAAAAAGACGCTGTCCTCAAAACATTTGGTGACCCCGACGTGATTTTTTTTATTTAATTTCTTTAATGTGTTGTGTCATTTGAAGTGCAAGTGAAAGGTTATTAACTATCGTGCTTAATAACCAATCTAAGCGTCTTCTGCATAATTCGATGCAAAGACCAACAAACACGCTCGCACACATACACACACATTCGCAGTTTCTCTCATGTGTTTTGTCATTTGAAGTGCCAGTGAAAGGTTATTAACTATCGTGCTTAATAACCAATCTAAGCGTCTTCTGCATAATTCGATGCAAAGACCAACAAATACGCTCGGACACATTCACATACATTCGCATATTCTCGCTCTTGTTGGTGAAGTGCAAGTGAAAGATTATTAACTATCGTGCTTAATAATCAATCTAAGCGTCTTTTGCATAATTCGATGCAAAGACCAACAAATACGCTCGCACACATACTTACATTTTCGATCGTTTCATTACGCGCGTCTTCTGCATAATTCGATGCAAAGACCAACACATACATTCGCACATTTTCGCTCTCGTTTTCATTACGCGCGTGTACTCTTTTTTTTATCTCCGCTTGCCCGCTCACATTCTTGCATTCGCATATGCTTGTAAATGGTACAGTTGACCACTTAACTGTAAATCGCCCAACAAATCATTAGTTCGCTGTGCAAGAACTTTCGTGAACGCAGCGGTCAACCGGTACTCGCCGTTAATTTCGTTCGTCCGTTAATTCGCGAACCACCTGCATTCAAACTTACAGTGGATCGCAGCTCAAGTCGACCAGTTTCAAGTGCTAATCGCGTGAGTCAATTGAAATGGCTGAAAGCGAATCAAATCATAATGCGGCTCTGCCCTCTGACTTCGACTTCTACAGAGGCAAAGGCAGAGTCCGTAGCGCGGCAACTCAAGGCATTTAATGCGTTTCTAACCAGTGAGCAGCTGATGCGCTTCAATGAAGCTGAGCTGCAGGCCAGGCTTGACTTAAGCAGCAAAATGTGCCTCAGCTTTGATGCTGCGCAATCAAATCTTGAAAAGCTTGATCTCACGGAGCTGTCCACGGACGCTCGATGGCAATTCGACCAGATCAGCTGCGAGGTGACAGCCAAGCTCACTGGTGAACTCACCAATATGCGCAAAGCCTCGATACTCCACTCTACAGCAATCCGGAGTAATACTAACGAGCTAAATGGTGGCACAAGAAGCGCAGCGCGTCACTCCAGATTACCACAACTGGAGCTTCCACGTTTCGGCGGAGCGTACATAGACTGGCCCGACTTTTTCGCCATGTACAATACCGTCGTAGGCCAAAACGAGGAAATAACGAAGGTGGAGAAATTTCAACATCTTCGCTCATGCCTAACTGGACCTGCATTGGAAGCGATCCGCGCTTTTGAACCAACAGAGGACAACTACGACAAAGCCTTAGAATTGTTGGTAAATCGCTTCGACAACAAATTGCTGCACTTTCAGGCGCACATCCGGTCCATATTCAGGCTCTCAACGGTGGACAAGGGGTCGGCAAGCAGTCTACGTCAGTTGAGCGACAGCATCAATTCACATCTGCGCGCGTTGCACGCAGTGGCATCTGCTGACGCCGTCGCAGATGGCTTGTTGATTCATCTGACTACATCCAAATTGGATCAGGCCACACAGGAAAAATGGGAGGAAGCACTGCCCCTGAAAGGGCTACCAAAATGGACTGACATGGCCGCATTTTTGGAAAGGAGATGCCGCATGATGGAAAATTTGGAATTTGCCACGGCAGCGCACACACCTGGCAAACACGTGGGAAACGCGTATGTAAAACACCGCAATGCACTCATTGTCAACAGCGCGCAATCTTGTGTACTTTGCGAATCTGCCGATCATAATCTGTTAGATTGTGCACGATTCACCAATCTAACTCCCACCATTCGCTATACAGAAGCTGAAAGGCTGCACCTGTGCTTTAACTGCCTTCGCAAAGGGCATAGTCGACAGCAATGTCAATCTGGTCACTGCAACATTGCCAGCAGAAGCACCACTCATTGCTACATATGGACACAAGTTCGTCTACATCTCAGCTGCCCGACACAACGCGTGCTCAAGGCGCATCACTTGTTTCATTGTCCACATCGCCACCTAGAGCCCTGAAACATCACGAGAACGACTACGTGATGCTCGCAACGGCCATCATACTTGTCAGAAATCGATCTGGCACCTTCGTACCTTGCAGAGCTCTGCTGGACTCAGCATCGCAGCTCAACTTAGTCACCACTCGTCTCGTCAACCAGCTTCAGTTGAAACCACGCCGCTCGAATATGTTGGTATCAGGCATAGGCGAATCTTCTCTCTCGCTCAACAAAGCAGCTGACATTGTGGCACAATCAGCTACTGGCTCATATCAAGTATCATTTTCTGCAGTCGTAACGCAAAAGATAATTGATTATCAGCCTCCCTTCGATATAAATACCACAGGATGGAAAATACCCAAGAAATGCCACCTCGCTGACCCGCTCTTCTACAAAGGTCAAAGGATCGATATGCTGATTGGCGCTGGCATATTTTTCGACTTGCTTTGCGTTGGGCAAATTCGTCTGGCAAATCATTTACCCACGCTTCAGAAGACCAAATTAGGCTGGGTAGTTTCTGGAGGCTGTGCTATTCCCAACCACTCATCCCCAGCTGCTCCGATCAAGCATTCGGACACTATTGAAGAAGTTGCTGAAATTCGTCAGCAGGTCAAGAAACCGCCAAAAAGGAGGAACAACAACAGTTGGCTTCAATCGCCACTTTACCCTCCAGCAGCAGCAAGAAATCAACTAAAGAACCCAGCAACAATAAGCGCGAGAAGGAGAATCTTGCGCCCAGGGAAACCCATGCAGCAGCAACAGCATCGAAGCCAAAAACTGCCGGATCAGCAAGCAGCAGCAGTAGCAAACTGCAGCCGGGTTAGCAACGAATCTGTTACCAACATTGCCACACGCAAGGAGGCGGCGGGCAACACACATAAATCAAACACCAGCTCAGCGGCTGGCGCAACACAAGCCACCAAGCGGAGCAAAGTCGATGGCTGGAAGGAGTTGGTGCGCAAAGGTAGCACCCAACAAACAACTATTGTGGGCGGCTCCTCCGCTTCCTCATCGGGCGCTGCATCGTCGCTGGGCGCTGGCAACGACAACAGCAACAACATGCTGCAACATCTGCCAGCGAGCGCTCATCAGCATCATCTCAGCCGGACATACAACAAACCAACACCACTTCTATCGCGACGTTGGAAAAGCCGTTCTCACATTTCACGAGCTTCGCTTTACTCCTGTATGCGAAGTTTCTGCAACGATGAACTCACGACCTCTTTGTCTCATTTCAGAAAACGCAAGCGATCTAGAAGTTCTCACTCCTGGGCATCTCCTGATTGGAACTATATACGTCAATCATACACTCAACGGGCACGCTTAGCTCAGCGCTGGCCAGCTTCACCACATCATGTTCCTGCACCATGCTGGTGTCCAAGGCGACTGGTGTGCCGATGTCAATTGCCTCGTCGGCGCTGGGTGGCTCCACAATAATTCGCAGTGCGCGAAGTCGTCATGCTGGTGTCCATGGCGACGGGTGTACCGATGTCAATTGCCTCATCGTCATCCACATCATGTTCCTGCACCATGCTGGTGTCCACGGCGACTGGTGTGCCGATGTCAACTGCCTCATCGTCATCCACATCATGTTCCTGCACCATGCTGGTGTCCAAGGCGACTGGTGTGCCGATGTCAATTGCCTCATCGTCATCCACATCATGTTCCTGCACCATGCTGGTGTCCAAGGCGACTGGTGTGCCGATGTCAATTGCCTCATCGCATCCACATCATGTTCCTCCATCCACGCTGGTGTCCAAGGCGGCTGGGTGGCTCCACAATAATTCGCAGTACGCGAAGTCATCATCATCACCATCATCAACAACAGCAACAGCACCTGAATCAAAATCATAATCATAGCCACAGCCAGAGCCACAATCATAATAGCCACAATCGAAGAACCAGACATAACATATCTCTGGAAAGGACGGCGTCTCGCGAGCTGCAATAATCAAACCTGCAGCTGGCACCCTCAAAGGAGCCGTTGGCAGGATCGCTGTTCTGCCCCTTGGAACCAAATCGGTTGAAACCCTTGGACTTTCAACGGGGGGAGTATGTCGGAGGCAGCAGCAGCCAACAGACAATTAATTATAAGTATCGATAAGTAACGTAGCTTCGTAACGTCATCGCTTGCTCATCGCTAATCTTTGTCTTTGCATTCTTTGTCTTCGCCTTGCACATGCACGCTCATTTAACTCACTCTCGATTTAGCACTCGTCGGCTGTGCATAGGCAAGCGAAGCACGCGCATCAAATTTGTCAAACATTGTAATGCATCAAACAAACATACATACGATACATAAAACAAGCAACAATACTGTGCACCAAACATAAATATAATATATGCAATAGAGTAAATAGTGAATAAATACACAACCCATGAAGGGAAATAATGTAAAGCTATCGTGTATTACATTAGTTAAAAATAATCACAAAACAAAATAACTCAATTCAAATATAGGTGAGCGTGAAAAAGACGCTGTCCTCAAAACATTCTTCTTTCATATTTTCGTTTTCAAATTCTTCTTCCTTATTTTCGTTTTCAAATTCTTCTTCCTTTTTTTCGTTTTCATATTCTTCCTTATTTTCGTTTTCAAATTCTTCTTTCTCATTTTCGTTTTCAAATTCTTCTTTCTTATTTTCGTTTTCATATTCTTTTTCCTTATTTTCGTTTTCAAATTCTTTCTTATTTTCGTTTTCATATTCTTTTTCCTTATTTTCGTTTTCAAATTCTTCTTTCTTATTTTCGTTTTCAAATTCTTCTTCCTTATTTTCGTTTTCATATTCTTCTTCCTTATTTTCGTTTTCAAATTCTTCTTCCTTATTTTCGTTTTCATATTCTTCTTCCTTATTTTCGTTTTCATATTCTTCTTTCATATTTTCGTTTTCAAATTCTTCTTCCTTATTTTCGTTTTCAAATTCTTCTTCCTTATTTTCGTTTTCAAATTCTTCTTTCTTATTTTCGTTTTCAAATTCTTCTTCCATATTTTCGTTTTCATATTTTTCTTTCTTATTTTCGTTTTCAAATTCTTCTTCCTTATTTTCGTTTTCATATTCTTCTTCCTTATTTCCGTTTTCATATTCTTCTTTCATATTTTCGTTTTCAAATTCTTCTTCCTTATTTTCGTTTTCAAATTCTTCTTCCTTATTTTCGTTTTCATATTCTTTTTCCTTATTTTCGTTTTCAAATTCTTCTTCCTTATTTTCGTTTTCAAATTCTTCTTCCTTATTTTCGTTTTCATATTCTTCTTCCTTATTTTCGTTTTCATATTTTCGTTTTCAAATTCTTCTTCCTTATTTTCGTTTTCAAATTCTTCTTCCTTATTTTCGTTTTCATATTCTTCTTTCATATTTTCGTTTTCAAATTCTTCTTCCTTATTTTCGTTTTCAAATTCTTCTTCCTTATTTTCGTTCTCATATTCTTCTTCCTTATTTTCGTTTTCAAATTCTTCTTCTTATTTTCGTTTTCAAATTCTTCTTTCTCATTTTCATATTCTTTTTCTTTATTTTCGTTTTCAAATTCTTCTTTCTTATTTTCGTTTTCATATTCTTTTTCCTTATTTTCGTTTTCAAATTCTTCTTTCTTATTTTCGTTTTCAAATCCTTATTTCTTATTTTCGTTTTCATATTCTTCTTCCTTATTTCCGTTTTCATATTCTTCTTTCATATTTTCGTTTTCAAATACTTCTTCCTTATTTTCGTTTTCAAATTCTTCTTCCTTATTTTCGTTTTCATATTCTTCTTCCTTATTTTCGTTTTCATATTCTTCTTTCATGTTTTCGTTTTCAAATTCTTCTTCCTTATTTTCGTTTTCAAATTCTT
This sequence comes from Drosophila sordidapex, assembly GCA_035043295.1. NCBI lineage: Eukaryota > Metazoa > Arthropoda > Insecta > Diptera > Drosophilidae > Drosophila > Drosophila sordidapex. The sequence continues at coordinate 26,201 of JAWNNA010001332.1, forward strand.
CTTCCTTATTTTCGTTTTCATATTCTTCTTTCTTATTTTCGTTTTCAAATTCTTCTTTCTTATTTTCGTTTTCAAATTCTTCTTCCTTATTTTCATTTTCATATTCTTTTTCTTTATTTTCGTTTTCAAATTCTTCTTTCTTATTTTCGTTTTCAAATTCTTCTTATTTTTGTTTTCAAATTCTTCTTCCTTATTTTCGTTTTCAAATTCTTCTTCCTTATTTTCGTTTTCATATTCTTCTTCCTTATTTTCGTTTTCATATTCTTCTTTCATGTTTTCGTTTTCAAATTCTTCTTCCTTATTTTCGTTTTCAAATTCTTCTTCCTTATTTTCGTTTTCATATTCTTCTTTCTTATTTTCGTTTTCAAATTCTTCTTTCTTATTTTCGTTTTCAAATTCTTCTTCCTTATTTTCATTTTCATATTCTTTTTCTTTATTTTCGTTTTCAAATTCTTCTTTCTTATTTTCGTTTTCAAATTCTTCTTTCTTATTTTTGTTTTCAAATTCTTCTTCCTTATTTTCGTTTTCAAATTCTTCTTCCTTATTTTCGTTTTCATATTCTTCTTTCTTATTTTCGTTTTCAAATTCTTCTTTCTTATTTTCGTTTTCAAATTCTTCTTCCTTATTTTCGTTTTCATATTCTTCTTCCTTATTTTCGTTTTCGTATTCTTCTTTCTTATTTTCGTTTTCAAATTCTTCTTTCTTATTTTTGTTTTCAAATTCTTCTTCCATATTTTCGTTTTCATATTTTTCTTTCTTATTTTCGTTTTCAAATTCTTCTTTCATATTTTCGTTTTCATATTCTTTTTCCTTATTTTCGTTTTCAAATTCTTCTTTCTTATTTTCGTTTTCAAATTCTTCTTCCTTATTTTCGCTTTCACATTCTTCTTTCTTATTTTCGTTTTCAAATTCTTCTTTCTTATTTTCGTTTGCATATTTTTCTTCCTTATTTTCGTTTTCATATTCTTCTTTCTTATTTTCGTTTTCAAATTCTTCTTCCTTATTTTCGTTTTCATTTTCTTCTTCCTTATTTGCGTTTTCAAATTCTTCTTCCTTATTTTCGTTTTCATTTTCTTCTTTCTTATTTTCGCTTTCATATTCTTTTTCTTTATTTTCGTTTTCAAATTCTTCTTTCTTATTTTCGTTTTCATACTCTTTTTCCTTATTTTCGTTTTCAAATTCTTCTTTCTTATTTTCGTTTTCAAATTCTTCTTCCTTATTTTCGTTTTCATATTCTTCTTCCTTATTTTCGTTTTCATATTCTTCTTTCTTATTTTCGTTTTCAAATTCTTCTTTCTTATTTTCGTTTTCAAATTCTTCTTCCATATTTACGTTTTCATATTTTTCTTTCTTATTTGCGTTTTCAAATCCTTCTTTTATATTTTCGTTTTCATATTCTTTTTCCTTATTTTCGTTTTCAAATTCTTCTTTCTTATTTTCGTTTTCAAATTCTTCTTCCTTATTTTCGTTTTCATATTCTTCTTCCTTATTTTCGTTTTCATATTCTTTTTCCTTATTTTCGTTTTCAAATTCTTCTTTCTTATTTTCGTTTTCATATTTTTCTTTCTTATTTTCGTTTTCAAATTCTTCTTTCATATTTTCGTTTTCAAATTCTTCTTCCTTATTTTCGTTTTCATATTCTTCTACCTTATTTTCGTTTTCATTTTCTTCTTTCTTATTTTCGTTTTCAAATTCTTCTTCCTTATTTACGTTTTCAAATTCTTCTTTCTTATTTTCGTTTTCATATTCTTCTTCCTTATTTTCGTTTTCATATTCTTTTTCCTTATTTTCGTTTTCAAATTCTTCTTTCTTATTTTCGTTTTCAAATTCTTCTTCCTTATTTTCGTTTTCATATTCTTCTTTCTTATTTTCGTTTTCAAATTCTTCTTTCTTATTTTCGTTTTCATATTCTTCTTCCTTATTTTCGTTTTCATATTCTTCTTTCTTATTTTCGTTTTCAAATTCTTCTTTCATATTTTCGTTTTCATATTCTTTTTCCTTATTTTCGTTTTCAAATTCTTCTTTCTTATTTTCGTTTTCAAATTCTTCTTCCTTATTTTCGTTTTCATATTCTTCTTCCTTATTTTCGTTTTCATATTCTTCTTCCTTATTTCCGTTTTCATATTCTTCTTTCATATTTTCGTTTTCAAATTCTTCTTCCTTATTTTCGTTTTCAAATTCTTCTTCCTTATTTTCGTTTTCATATTCTTCTTCCTTATTTTCGTTTTCATATTATTCTTTCATGTTTTCGTTTTCAAATTCTTCTTTCTTATTTTCGTTTTCAAATTCTTCTTTCTTATTTTCGTTTTCATATTCTTCTTCCTTATTTTCGTTTTCATATTCTTCTTTCTTATTTTCGTTTTCAAATTCTTCTTCCTTATTTTCGTTTTCATTTTCTTCTTCCTTATTTTCGTTTTTATATTCTATGTAATTTATTATAATCTTAGTTTTGTGAAACCGCTCTACATCTGATATGCCGTTCTTACTTGTTGTGTTGGCCTCTGTGGCAATTGAGGCACTGCTGGTGCTGCTGACGAGGGCGCTGGACGCTTTGGACGCGGGCTCCTTAATGATGATTTCGTTGTCGATTTTTTGTTGCTGCTGCTGCTGATTGGTACCAACCTAGAGGTCATGGTCCAGCTCCAGTTCGGTAACGACTATCGTGGCCACTGGTATGGGAACGGGCAAAGTTAGGTACTCCTCCCTGGCGATGGCATCGAACAGACGATCAACGAAACGAGTCGTTTCCTCGGATAGAAACAAATTCAGTTTCTTGATCATGACGCTCTTGAGATCCTTTTCCGATTTGTCTATTTTCAGTAGATGAATTACGAAGCCTGCCAAAGCCAAGGGTTCAGATTTTGTGAGTGGTTTGAGCACAACGGTCAGCCAATCCTTCAGCTTAGCCCAGCTTTCCACTATCATTTTGTTGTATCGCCCCCAATGTTGTTTGCTTCTGCTTGCGTCCTCGATTTGGTAGAATTCCTTTAAAATTTTGATACCTCCTAAAGAGGCTCCCATTTCATCATCTTCGTCATAGAAGGATCGTGGTCGGCAGAGATGTCCGCATCTTCGGATCAATGTGGCTTCTGACCTCATTTTGTTGTAGTTTTTTTTTTTTTGAATGTTAGTAGCAAAATTTTGTTAAATTCTGATTTTTGCAATTGTTGATTATTTGAACATATTTATATTATATATTTTTTTTTTTTGTTCACTAGTTGAAATAATTTTATTTTATTTTATTTTTTTTTTTTTGAAAGTTTATTCAATGCAAAAAAAAAAATTCCTCGTCGTCTGCCTCGAGTATTTTATGATTTATTTTTTTTAGAAAAAAAGAGTTTTTCAAGGATCATGGGGTCCTTATGCGGATAACAGTTTCGCGAAACACTAGTACGCTTTCCTGCATGGAATAAAACGACGTTTCACAATGTTAATCTGTTATCCTATCGATATTTTAAAGGTTCACGGGGTCCTTATGCGGATAACAATTTCGCGAAACACCAGTACGTTTTCCTGAAAGGAATACGCCGTTTCACAATGTTTGTTATCCTACCGGTTGCGCCAATTACGTTTTTTCGAGTTGAACCGACTGCGCCGATTATGAATTTGGAGAATCCTACCGGCTGTGCCAATTACGTTTTTGGAGAGTGCTGTACCGGCTGCGCCGTATGAAGAATCCGACAACGGTTTCTTAGGAATAATATAATTTTTTATTTAACAAAACACACATCCTCTCGGCTTCGCGTACAAAATAACTCCCAACTTATGCTAGTGTTTTATGAAATGAAAACTCGCATTTGCTTCTTCTGCGATGTTGCAGCTGTATCGCTGCTGTCCTATTGGTGGAGGTGTCGGATGGCCCGCTTGGGTCTCGCGATGGCCCACTTGAGTTTCATGCTAGCTCACTTGTAGAGTGCACCGACGGAGTCTAATGGTGGTGTCGGTTGTCCGTTTGGGTTTCACGTTAGCCCACTTGTAGAATGCACCGACGGAGTCTAATGGTGGTGTCGGTTGTTCGTTTGAGTCCCACGATGGACTTCTTGTAAAATAGGATAGGTGTTGTATTACACTTTTGGTTGTGATCGCTGGTTCTGTTGGATTTGTTTATGTGTATGCTGAGACGGCGTTTCTTGTGTGCTGCTGTTGCGCTCGCAGTGTGTGTGGACATGAGAGATCTGCGTGATCTGGATATGTCACCATATACAGTGACGGACAACTTATTTCGAACATTGTCCAAGAAAAAACGTAATTGCCTGCCATAAGCTAACCATTCATTATTTTTCAGAAATTCCAAAGACCGATGGTAGGTATATATATTAACCACCAGAATTACTATATGACCCCAATACACTGGGGTTTCCCCACCCGCTAGGGAGGATTATGTAAAAAAGTACCCTATTTTTTGTTTACTGCTTTTTTCGAGCAGTCTTAAAAAAGTAATATATTTTCCGTATAAAAGCTTAAATAAGGATGTTAATACTTAGTATTATATCCTTGAGCCTTAACTACTTCCCTTAACCTATTATTCATGGAAGATACCAGCTTCCTGGTAGCTTCTGGGCTGATTCTGCTCCACTCATCCCGCAGAGCAGTTTTGAGGTCTTCTTTGCTGGATATTCTGTGCTTCCGGATGTTATTTTCCAGCAGAGCCCACGAATTCTCAATAACATTTAAATCTGGAGACTGGGCAGGTGGAATTAACACGTGGGGGCGGTTCCTCATAAGCCAGGACTGTACTATCTTGGCCTTATGCTTGGGATCGTTGTCCTGGTTGAACCGGAAAGTACGTCGGATTCCTACCTTCTCGGCACTTTGGAGTAAATTTTCCTTTAGTATGTTGAAGAACACATTCTTGTCCATTGTTGTTTCAAAAATCACAAAATTCCCGAATCCGGCTGACGAGATACATACCCATGCCATGTCACTTCCTCCACCATGCTTGACTGTTGCCTTTACGTGTTTGGGATTCAGGTCAGTATTGGACTGTCGCCATACATAATTAAGTCCGTCCGAGTCAAAAGTGGTGAATTTGGACTCATCTGCAAATATGACTGTGTTCCAGAACTCCAAATCCTTGTCCAAGTGGTTTTCGACGAACGTCATCCAAGTCCCTTTATTTTTCGCGTTTATAAAGGGCTTTATTCGTGGTACTCGGGCATTAAAGTCATGTTGGCGCAAAAACCTGCACACAGTTTCCACACAGCACTTTTTCCCCATTTCATCCTGCACCTGTTGAGCCACTTTTGGAGCCGATAGCTTGGGGTTTCCCCTTATTTTCCTGCTGATCCTTCGCTCCTCCTCTTCGGTGAAAATCTTGTTTGGTGCCATTCTGCCCTTGCCCTCAATCCGACTTGCGTCGACGAAGCGCCGAATGATGTTATACACAGTTGAGTTGCTCAGATTGACCATTTAAGCTATTTGGCGATGTGAATATCCGTTTTGGAAGTGTTCCAGGATGAGTTTTCGTAGTTCAATAGTAGTCTGTTTGTCCATAGTCCTTTTTGGCTTATTGCACCCGAGATGCAGGATGAAACTAAACTGACTACGAAGGATTGGTCTATTTATACCAAAAATACTCAACTTTAGGTTAAAAATCCAGGTTTTATGGCACCCAGGTGTCCACAATGTACCTGCTCCAAATGAACAGCACGCCCTGAAGTATGCTACATTTTTATAATCCTCCCTAGCGGGTGGGGAAACCCCAGTGTATTGGGGTCATATAGTAATTCTGGTGGTTAATATATATACCTACCATCGGTCTTTGGAATTTCTGAAAAATAATGAATGCCTAGCTTATGGCAGGCAATTACGTTTTTTCTTGGACAATGTTCGAAATAAGTTGTCCGTCACTGTATATACAGTGGCTCGAAGCTTATTCTGATCAGCGTCAAAGAAAAAAAGGAATTGCCTGCCGTAAGCTAACCATTCATTATTTTTCAGAAATTCCAAAGACCGATGGTAGGTATATATATTATCCACCAAAATTTATATATGACCCCAATACACTGGGGTTTCCCCACCTGCTAGGTGGGATTATAAAAATGGCATAGTTTTCATTTGGAACAGTATAAACAAAATAATATATTTGGCGTATATTAACTTAAATAAGGATTTTAATACTTAGTATTATATCCTTGAGCATTAACTACTTCCCTTAACCTATTATTCATCGAAGATACCAGCTTCCTGGTAGCTTCTGGGCTGATTCTGCTCCACTCATCCCGCAGAGCAGTTTTGAGGTCTTCTTTGCTGGATATTCTGTGCTTCCGGATGCTATTTTCCAGCAGAGCCCACCAATTCTCAATGACATTTAAATCTGGAGACTGGGCCGGCGGAATTATCATGTGGGGGCAGTTCCCGATGAGCCAGAACTGTACTATCTTGGCCTTATGCTTGGGATCGTGGTCCTGGTTGAACCGGAAAGTACGTCGGGTTCCTACCTTCTCGGCTCTTTGGAGTAAATTTTTCTTTAGTATGTTGAAGAACACATTCTTGTCCATTGTTGTTTCAAAAATCACAAAATTCCAAAATCCGGCTGACGAGATACATACCCATGTAATGTCACGTCCTCCACCATGCTTGACTGTTGCCTTTACATGTTTGGGATTCAGGTCAGTATTGGACTTTCGTCACACATAATTCCGTCCGCCCGAGTCAAAAATGGTGAATTTGGACTCATCTGCAAATATGACTGTGTTCCAGAACTCCAAATCCTTGTCCAAGTGGTTTTTGACGAACGTCATCCAAGTCCCTTTATTTTTCGCGTTTATTAAGGGCTTTTTTCGTGGTACGCGGGCATTAAAGTCATGTTGGCGCAAAAACCTGCACACAGTTTCCACACAGCACTTTTTCCCCATTTCATCCTGCATCTGTTGAGCCACTTTTAGAGCCGATAGCTTGGGATTTCCCCTTATTTTCCTGGTGATCCTTCGCTCCTCCTCTTCGGTGAAAATCTTGTTTGGTGCCATTCTGCCCTTGCCCTCAATCCGATTTGCGTCGACGAAGCGCCGAATGATGTTATACACAGTTGAGTTGCTCAGACTGACCATTTCCGCTATTTGCCGATGTGAATATCCTTTTTGGAAGTGTTCTAGGATGAGTTTTCGAAGTTCAATGGTAGTCTGTTTGTCCATAGTCCTTTTTGGCTTATTGCACCCGAGATGCAGGATGAAACTAAACTGACTACGAAGGATTGGTCTATTTATACAGAAAATACTCAACTTTAGGTAAAAAATCCGGGTTTTATGGCACCCAGGTGTCCACAATGTACGTGCTTACATTAAAATTTAACCTAAAAATAAGCTACTTTTTTACATAATCCTACCTAGCAGGTGGGGAAACCCCAGTGTATTGGGGTCATATATAAATTTTTGGTGGATAATATATATACCTACCATCGGTCTTTTGAATTTCTGAAAAATAATGAATGGTTAGCTTACGGCAGGCAATTCCTTTTTTTCTTTGACGCTGATCAGAATAAGCTTCGAGCCACCGTATATATATATATATATATAGAAAAATATATAACAACATTCAAAAGCCCTGCAGCTGTGTTCTCAAGTTCGATGTGAATGAATAATAAAACTACTAAATTAAACCTGTGGACAAGGTGCACGAAGTGAAAGGTGTATACATGTAATATACCATTCCATTTCAAGTCCATTTCAATATAAAAATCAATAAATATTACATTAAAAATCAATAAAACATGCCCCCTGAATACACCATATCAAACAAAAACAAACACAACAATTCAACAACAACAACAGCATTTACGAGGAGGCCTTCATCGTGGATTAATTTGGGTGAGTTATTGTGTTGTTTGTCCCAATGTAAAGGCCAGCGTAGGCTTTTGCATGCGGGCGGACAAAACGAAAAAGGAGAAAAGAAAGAAAATAAATTTTGAGAGCAAGCCAACGCGAGCTCTTGCCTCACCGCTCTCTTAGATATTGACGTTCTTCTGGTTCGATTAACTTTTGTAATGTAACTTTTAATGACTCTCTTTTCATTGTGTTCAGAGCTTTTGTCTATTGGAAACATTTAAGGTAATGCATAATGTCAATATTTTGAAAATTTTGAATTAAAGCAAATTATCCCTCCCTGTTTTAATTGAAAACAAAACAAAATACTAAATATCATTAAAATGAATACAAATTAGTATTTGAATAAGTTACGAAATGCACTGAAAAAAAATTTACGCATATTCATATGCAAAAAAAAAGAATTATTTAATACAAATTTTTTTGGTTACGCAAAGTATACTGAATAAAAAAGAATATCGTCATATAAGCCAATAAAATAATAATTAAGATAACAATTTTATTTGCAAAAAAAAAAATGAAAGAAAGACAAAAATTCAAATTTCTATTATTAAGAAAAAATGTTAAACATGAAACTTAAAATTTAAAATCATCTTAAACGTTAAGTTTAGTTTTTTAGATACCTTCATTTTGTCATTAAAATTTATAATGGGATGTAGCTTAAAAAAATGAGAGCCTACAATTTTTCTTCTTCTTCAGAGTCATGCGGCCGTAAAAACTAATTGATTTGATATGCACATTAGGGGATCAGCAATTACAATTACCCTTGCGGGTCACGGTCGGTTCGAGTGCAGAAGGTGTGCGTCGAATGACACCTAGACCACACCGCCGTCGTGGTCACCGATGTATCCTTGGTTCTGTTTCCTGAATTCCAATTCATCCCATTCTTCTTCTTTTTTTATTGCTATTTGGAATATTTTTCTAAATTTCGTCGTGTTGAATGCAATGGTCAATTCATTTAAGTATATCCCAACAGGGCTTTTAGGAACCCTATAAATAAAATTCTCGTAGTGTGCCGAGATAGGTCTACAAAAACATTGCCCACATTCCTGAACAGAGCTAGTTCGTTGACGGGTCCCGAACGGTTGAATATATTCGGCGAATGGAGAATTTAGGCAAGCCTTGCCAAATTTCTTTAGCATTTTTGTATTTTTACAAAAATGTGATCGACAAGAAATAACAGCTGATGCTACTACTAAACGGTTTGCTCCGGCCAGCCAGTGCTCAGTTAGGGTGGGTCTGCCCATGCCCGCCGACCGTACAATAACATAACACTGCACAAATCTACACATCACTAACAAACAGCTGATTTAACGGACAGTGGCAATCATTAATATTCAACACACACAACACAATGACCTCTATATATCTCGATCATTGGCCTTTTTATTCCTTCCAACCAACCCGGATAATTTTCTATTATATATGTATATCTCATGAGCGCGCGAGCTCTCTCTTTCTCTCTCTCTCTTAAGCTCAAACCTGGGGGCTACAACCTTTTCGACTGCGGGCAGCCCCAACTATCGATACCATTGACCCCGCCGCATCAAAATGTAGCCGACACCTTAATTAAATTCTTGTTGAGGTAATTTTTATTTTTGGGCTTTTAAGTTTTTTTGGGCGTTGTAAAAGCAACCGCTGTTTCCCAACATCAAGTTGGGAATGTCGACGGCACTTTAAAATTTTGGTTGTTGTAGTTGTAGTCACTTAAATCTTTTATTGTTCTCGCCGTGGCAGCCGGTGCGTTTAAAATTTTTTTTTATTGCGCGCGAGGTCAACCTCTCTCACTCTAATTGGACCCTCTCTTTCTACTCTCTTAAAGTTCAAGCCTGCCACCATGTCGACTGTTGGCATCTCCATCTATCGATACTATCGAAACGATATATACCGTATGAATATTTTTACAAATATCGATGTTACAATAAATCTAAATAATTGGAAACCATCGAAACTAACATCTCTAATGGTCGTCAAAAACATCTGTTTTCTGAAGCGTTTTCATTAGTGAAAAATTTTACTTAATTTTCATATTAAGTTTTTTGACCAAACTAAAAGAACTTCTGGCTTTTGAAATGGGCACGAAACGTCGCAATATCGAAGACGAGCTCTCTCGATTTGAAGCGGAGATCTCTAAGCCGCCATTGCGAAATCTTTTTGTGCCGAATCAAGTGCGTCCGATCATTGCCGCAAATACGTATACCAATGTGCAGCAGAAGTTGCAGCATCAGCAGCATCAGCCACGGATGACAGTTCCACCGCCACCGATACCACCACAGCCCACATTTATGTCCACATTTGTGCCGACGGGCAGCAACCCATCCACGGCGAAATCAATGTCAGCGACGCCAGTGGTGCTGAGCAGTGCCCCAAAGCTGTATCAGTGCCGTACATCGGTTCATGTGCCCACTGTGGCAACGGCGCCTGCAATCGATATCAACATCAATTCAATACAATTTGATGTAACTCAAAAGCTTAAGAAACTCAAAGCGGAAAAATCGGGACCCAATCCAATTGCCGAGGAGGCAATCAAAGCGGCGCGTGCCTCATCGGCGCTGCAATCATTTCAAACGACAGAGCGCAAGAAAAAGGACCGGAAAACGGTGCGAATTGCGGGCGGCACTGTTTGGGAGGATGCATCTTTGGCGGACTGGCCGGATGATGATTTTCGCATCTTTTGCGGTGATCTGGGCAACGATGTCAACGATGAGGTGCTCACGCGCACCTTTAACAAATTCCCCTCGTTCCAGCGGGCACGCGTCATACGCGACAAGCGCACCGGAAAAAGCAAGGGATTCGGTTTTGTGAGCTTTCGCGAACCGGCCGACTTCATACGTGCCATGAAGGAAATGGATGGGCGTTATGTGGGCAGTCGCCCGATCAAGCTGCGCAAGAGCACCTGGCGGCAGCGCAGCCTCGATGTAGTCAAGAAAAAGGAGCGGGAGAAGCAGGTGCTGCTGCAGGCCTTCAACTCGATGAGTTAAAGATAATGCTAAAAAAAAAGGGTTGGACTCGAGAGTTCTAGCCCGGTTATGATCGCATTTCGATGTAGCAAATTTTGAATTTAGAATGATGTGGGCAGGATTGAATAAGCGTCTAAATTAAAAGGATATGTTCAAATTAACATTTTAGAAAAAAAAACTCTGATTGTGTTCATTCACTACTACTATAAGCATTTACTTACAACTTAAATTGATCGCTCGATAATTGACAGCTCAACTTTCAACCTATTGCCAGATATTACAAAAGTGATTTGCACGGCATTTGAATTGCCTTGAAACTAAAATTCGTTTTTCTTTTTATTTTAAAAGGATTTTAATTTTATTGAATTTGTTTGGATTTGTTAAAGTATTTAACTGACTTCATATTTTATGTACACTTAGAGTTAGCTACTTTGTTCCCACACACAATGTTTAATTGAATTATTGACTGTTTAGTCAGATTGCTATTTTGCTATATTATCTGGATTTGTCGACTAGTAAGTAAAATACCTTGAACAAATTGATCTATAATACCTGGGTGATATTGTCTATCTACAACCCATGCTACCAATATACATATATATATATATATATATATATACAGTACGGTTGCGCATTAAAGCCAACATTATGATTTACCTTTAGGAATATACGGATGTTTTTTTTTTGTTGCAAATGTTTAAATTAATTATGAAAGCGACATGCTCAATTGACGACTTTCGTGAATGATAGCTTTTTCTATAGTTAATTCTAGTGCCACTTGCTACACGGCTGTTTGTCCAGCAGCGGTCTAATCAAATCATTTCCAGCCTCGTCGATAGATTCCACCTCTGTGCGACTGTATTTACGCCAGCGAACAAACGGCTTGCCAGCATTTGGCGAAAATATTGAGGGATAATATTGTCTGTAGCTAAAGTACCCGCTGACGAGGCCAATTAGCGCACCCACAGCCACATCCTGCCAATGATGATGATAGTCACAGGTGCGACTGATTGCCACCAGTGTGGCCACAATAAGCGGCATGGCCGCAATGAACAGCCGCCAATTGTGCCCACGTCCACGGGCATTGAATGCTTGCAGCTTGGCGCCCACATAGAAGCTGACAAACCCAAAGCTGGCGAAGGCAACTGGGAAAGAAAATTAACATAAGATTTAATTATCCATCAATTAACATAAGAGATTAGATATAGATCAACGATAGTTTGTGGTCCACATACATGAAGAGTGACCGCTTGGGAAGCTTTTGCGTCCCTCGTTGATATCACTCAGTTTGCCCGTGCAATTGAATTCGAGGAACACGCTGCCAAAGGCACTGGCGGTTTCATTTAGCACCATGATGCCGTCGGGAAAGCAGCGATAAAAGAAATCCGGACGTGGTCGTCCAACAGTGATCTTTAACAAGCTCGTTGGTATGCTATTCATGCACACAGCCATTGTCCACGCCCAACTGGCGGCGCGAAAATCCCGTCGATCCTTGGTCATCACATAGAATATAATTGTGAGAAACAAAGGCATGCCAATTACGGACAATAACAGTTCATCGGCCCTAACAATATCCGGTCGGCGCGGATTCTTATACAGCCAAAGCTCTTCAGGATGTATTTCCCGCTTAAATGGTGACATCGTCTCCAGTTTACTAAAAATTGATTAGTCAGCATGATTCATTTCTAACGACATCAGTTGAACACTCACATGAATCCTAGCACAATTGCAATGCGTATGCCAATATCGATTATATCACTGTACTTCCTAATGCTATTCCTATGGTTCTGATCCGGCTCCACATCGGCCACAAGTTGCTCGCTTTGCTGCAACTCATTGCACCACATGGCTGTGTTGTATTTCGCTTTCTGCTTGCCGCTGTCCAAATCTTGACCAAGACTACTGCGATGCGTTGTCGTCTTTGACTTGACTGGCGCTGACATTTTGCTCAGTGAGTGTAAGTTCTTAACTGATTGTGGTTGACTCTCCTGTTCTGTGTTTCGTTTCCTTGTCGTCTAAATAATTAATAAGCGATAATAAGTAGTCAATTCATTATACGCCTAACTGCTTAGCGTTTATCTGTATAGTAAATAGTACAGCCAAACTTTGCTATGGGGAAAATCAATTCATAATGCTGAACTGGGAAGATATAGGCACGTTTCACTGTACAATAAATGCTGCGATAAGATAAAAAGGCACATGTGAGACTTAATTCCCCAAATATATATATATATTTATATGTATGTATGCGTTTAATTGCATGGTCGCAAATTTTTAGTCACAGTTGTGTATGTCTCCGACTGATTTGCATCGACTGCTTGACTATTATATATATTTATATACAGTATAAGTAGTATATATATATATATACATTTGTAAACCAAAGCAAACGCAGACTCAACAGCAAATTTCGATAATTTCCAGCACCTGTGCCTCATCCGACCATGTTGATGAAGTGTCGTCATCGTCATCATTGTCGTTTGTTTGTTTGGTGCTGTTGATGTTGTTCCGTCGATTTCCGCACTTTTGAGTACGCAAATCCAAGTCGTCAATATGGCTATTTATCATTATCAAATTCTCTTCAAATAGCACTTCAACTTTGGAACTGTTTGCACCGATACAATAAAATGAACATCAACACTAAGCCTTATTTCTGTTTTCCTATTGGATTCCGCACCACAATACTAGTTTTCGAATAGTTTAACTTTACGGACACTAGTTATATTGTTTTTTTAAACTGACTGCTACTTGCTAATTACCACCGGGTTTTTATAAACTTTCTCTAATCCATATTTCGCGCAGCATCCAGCACCGAAGCTCAAATACCCTATAAAGTTAGTTTAAGAAGTACACATATTTAAATTCTTTGATCATCATTAAATAAATATAACGCTAATTCCATCTGATTATAAAAGATATTTTTTTGTATAATCATTTAGAAATACGTTTTCAGCAGCAGAGTACAGCAGACTTGCCTCTGTAAACATAAGTTAACAGTAGTGATGCGCAGTGTAGTTCTGCAAGTACTTTCGGTGTACTTGGTTTATTTAATTTCAAGCCATGTATAATATTGTACAACGTATATAAATATTACATACCAGCTCTCATTGTCATTAAATTTAATCAAAAATAGTCACCAGTCAATACATACTAAATATATTTAGACTCATTTATATGAACTCTTTGCGAACAATTTTTCATTCCTACTTTGGAATATTTGCAACTCTGCTTAACATACTTAACACTGTCTGGTTACATTTTCAGATGTGCGCGTTGCCAACCATTTAAGAATTGCATGAGAGCAGGCTTGTTTTTGATCATATGATTGTTACTGTTTTTATTTCATAACAAGAGGGCAATTAGTTGAATAACAGCGAAATAAAAGTGAAAAATGTCAACTGAAACTGATAGAATTGCGTCTGGTCAATTGCTCGACTCCCTGTACTTGGACATGTTTCATCTTATTGAAGCGCACACACAATCTCGCGTCGATATCGAGCGTACCAATTCCAGTGGCGTCATTCTCCTCGCCCGCACCAAATTCCAGCAAGGGGGCCAAGCGATATCCACGGCACAAATACCCACTGAAAATAGCGCAGAATTTAACGCCCTCTGTCGAGTTGTAAACCTTGCAGAAAAGAAATCGGCAGACATCTCTGTGGAGCGACATGCGGTGGACAAGGAAAACGGCTACGTGGAACCCTTGCATTGGTTTAGCGTTTTGCCTCCGTTGAGCTTACGGAATGCGATGGATAAGTTCAAGAAATGCATTGAAATTGTTGCAGAAAGTAGGAACGTGCAACGGGAGCTTGGTGCAGTATTAAATGACATCGACAGACTGCGACGATCTGTTCCGCTACAATGAGCGTATAAATAAGAATAAAGTTGAGAATTGTCAAGAGAAAATGAAATAAATGTAATATACTGCATTTGTTGTGGTTATTTTTGTTGTGCTGCTCAAATCGATATGTTTAATCGATATATATTTCAAATCATCGACAACACTAGAGCATGATAATTGTATTGCGCAAGTGGACAGCGCAAGTAGACAGCTGCTTAGCCAATTTTCCAAGTGGACACTCTCGTTGCTCATCATTTTCGTATCTGGCCAAGGAGTCGATATATATATAAACACGCATATATATATATATGTGTATGTATATATTTTTATATATAAATTTTAGAGTGAGCAATCAATAATTGGTGCGAAGCAATTGCGAAGAATAATCAACAATTGCCAATTAAATTATAGAACATGCATATTATTAATAACAGTGTCAGATAACAGTGCATCTTTCTGTTCACGTTCGCTCAAAAAACTCACTCACAGGCAGCGAAAACAGCGCGAGCCTTTGTTGCATGCAAGCAACAACAACATCGGGCGACATTCTCATATTGAAATATTCCGTACGTGGCTCAAGCAGAAAAAAAATACCCAGACATGAATAACGCTCCTACCAATGGGGCGCCCCTGCTGCAACTGGAGGATGATGTCGATTTAATTGGTGATTTTGTTAAGCAGCCAGCAGCAGCAACAACAACAACAATGAGGAGCAACAACAGCAATCAGCTGACGACAACGCTCCTAAATGGCTACGAGGCGAGCGGAATTAGTCAGTTGACAACGCAAGTCGAGGTGCGTTGGTGTGAAATGCTATCAAAATTGACCAAGTTAACCTTTTTTTTTGTATTTGCACAGATAAATATGCTTGGAGTACATGGTAGCCAAGCAGCAGCAGGCGGCAAGCGGAGGCCAAAGCGCAAAGCAAAGAGAGATCGTGAACAAATTCTATTATCAGTGGACGATGACGATGATGATAATCATGATGATGATGCTGTTGCTGATAATTCTGGCAGCGAATCTATCGTTGCTGGTGATGTGGCGCACGTCGATGGTGCTGGCGGTGATGATGGTGAAAACGTCAATGTATTTGCTGCTGTTGCTGCTGGTAAGAAGCAACCGCAAAAGAAACAATTACTGTTGCTTCACGACCACGATGGCGATGCCGATGACGATGGCGACGACGACGAAGTAGAAGTTTTGCTGCACAACAAACTCGGCAATTGCAGCAATGCTAATGGCAATCATTCAGAAGCAAGCAACGAGAGCAGATCGAGCGCAACGACACCGCAACCGGCGCTTGTCATTAGTCGTCTTGCAACACCAACGCGACGTCCAACGACGACGACAGGTTCGCCGTTGAAATCAACCATAGCTACACACCTCGAGGAGGCCAACGATATTTGTCTGGTGCCCGAAATCGATTTCGAGGGCATGTCCACGGACGCCGGCAGCGACAATCGAGAATCGCAACCGCTCCTCGGTGGCGGCGGCAGCAGTCACACTAGTCGCATCAGCGATCTCCTTGGCGGCCTAGGACGCGGACACGATCACGTTGACCTCATGTCAAACACATTTGGCGGTGAGTTGTGCTTGCTACCTACTTGCGAAGTCTTACATGTCTTGTGGGGCTTCCAACACAGTTGTATGTGTCTGTTGTGTGTGTGTTGACTTGAGTGAACTTTATTTCTGTTGTCTGCCTTGAAAGACATTTGATCTTGCCCATTAGTGTTTCCACTTCTCTTATCATCAGCGAATACAACAAAATGCAGCCATGCAAATGCATTTGCCGTATAATTTTAGTCAGGGATAGAACAAGCTTCATAATTATTATACAACACCATAGTTATCATAGATGCATTTACTGTACTGCTAATTTACTCATTTAATTTTAATTTTTTATGTGGTATTTTATTATAATCTAGTTATGAAAAGAATTTTAAATACAGTCAAAAAAAATTCATATTTTTCAACTTCTTTTGCAAGAAAATTTTTTTATTATTGACTTTTATTTATTTTCTTATTTTTCTAATATTATATGGATTTCTTTTAACTATTTAACAAAAAAATGGACCTGATCAAAATTTTGGAGATTTCCTTTCACTATACTTAATAATATGCCAATTTTCTCAATCTGATGGCTATAATATACCAACGGCCATATAAAACAGTCATAGTCCAAACACTTTATGGACAGTCCAAAGAATGAATAATTTTGGTTTTTAAAATTTCACAACTATATAAATGAATGAATCCAGTTAAAATAAGCTCGTGCAGTTTCTAACTTGCATTGATTAGCTCGGCATTTGATGCTGAATAGTTTTTGATATTGATTGTACTTTACTTACGTATGCACGGCTTTGTGATACCCTTAAAAATTCAGTTTGAAGACCTTATTTATTCTGAACTTGTTCCACTCAGTGTGGGGCAATTCTGTCCTCAGTGAGTCGGTTTTATTGCCCAACAACTGTCTAATTTACTAATTTATTATAAATGTAATTTAACCCTTGATTCAATCGATTTTTATGAATTATATTTATTGTGAAGTTTTCGTTGAAATGTCCAATTCCATACATCATGTATTCATTTATTATTATACTTTTATTACTGTCTAGCGTACATAAAGACTTTCGATAATGTATATTATTTTATAGACTAGCAATTGATACCAAAGAATGCTATATGGTATGGTAGTTCTTTGTTGATAATTTTATCTTAGGAAAAGGAACTCATCTAACAACCGATAGTTTATGTTGTAGATATAAGATAGATATTGTCCTATAAGATAGATATAGATATAGTCATATATATATGTATATAAGATATTGTGATACGATCGGACTGATAAATGCATTGACTGCAGCCAAGAGTCGGATATGCTCCAAGTTTTAAAGGTGAAAGACTTTTTCAAATCAGGAATACATATAAAAAATAAGGCCAAATGACAGATTAACTTTAATGCAGATTGTTGCAGAAGTCAACAATATACAAAAATACCATAGCATAACACAACTAAAGTCGAACATTAGTTACAAAATTAAACTAAATGATATAGTGGTCTGATGTTAACAATGTTATCTTGTTAAAGAAAACAATAATAATAATTTCTGCGAAATCTCTAAGAAATTTTGATTTGATCTATGTCTCCTTACACACTTTACAAGGGTTTAGTAATACCCACTGCAAGCGCATACAAAATACTAAAGTAAACTTAGCTAATCCTTTTTGCTGTTTATGTCATGAATAGGCATTTTTATTTATAAACACAATTAATATGAAAAAAATACATTTTGTTAAGGGCAAAAGCGAACAACTAAGATGATTGTCGTTGAGATACACTTCACAAATTCGTAAATTGTTTGTTGTTCAATGTTTAAATATAACTTTTGGGTTTAATTTGTTGTGACGATTCGCGATTTAAATCAAATCTCCAAGTATTATAAAAATGGGCGTTGTCGCAACAACTGGCGCCGACTGGACATAGAGAATACTAACAGCGAAGCACACAAAAAAATGCATGATGACGACACAGCAAACATCGTCAGATCCAATAGAATCCATCATAGACGACAAGACGAAAACACCGGTCGATGATGTCAATGCGAATGTCGATCTCGATGTCATCACTTCCATTAGTGACAGCAACTCAGTTGACTCTGTCTACGAGGCGTACGTGTGTCACTGCTGTAAAGAGAAATGCGATGCCGCCGAGAAGGACTATCTGTCCTCGCAGTCGGATGAGGAGAAGCCCTGCGTCCGCTACAACGCCCCCTCTGTGAACGGCGACTCCGATGAGTCCGATTTGAAAATGGCCCTGCCCAAATGCCAATGCGCCAATTGCCCCCTAAAGAACATGTGTAAGTTGCAATCTGTGTGGTGCTTAAGATATGCAAACGCAAAAAATGTGGCAACCAATTTAATGCGAACCAACGACACTGACTAGATCGAAGGCATACACATTTTATTCTGTCATGATCATTGTGCTACAGTTGCGAGCAATCTATAAAGCACGTTTGCGCGATTTATAAGGAGCACGGTGATTTCAACGACAAATTCAACTTTATAGGTGCTACCCCTAATGTGCTCATTAATTTAGGCTTTATCTTATATTTATTTACGGACTTCTCACTTATGTCAAGTAACTGCGAATCAATAAGAGCTCCACTCTGCCACATTTCACTTCTCACGCCAGGCTAAAAACTCGTCAACAGCATAATTTAGTAGTTTATTAATTATTTAATACATACAAAGTGTCTTTTTAAATTGCAGCTCTTTAAGAACAGTCTGATTTTAGGCGCTGTTGAAGGCATGCCTGTTTTCTTTTTGCGCACAAATATTATTAGTAACTCAAAAAAAAGTACCTTAAAATACAAAATAATTTAATTAAATTATAATTTTTATTACAGATGATCCGTTCTTTTCGGAGATTGTGGCACAGGCTGAATATGCCATCGGACAAGGTATTCTGCCCGAGCGCATCTATCAGGGCAGCAGTGGTTCCTATTTCGTCAAAGATGCCACAAATGTAAGTCAATTATATTAAAAACAATTACAATTTGCGCTTCGTCTAATCCAAGTTGTCTAGCTTAAAACTTGTGATTAGTTCTTTATAAATAGCGCACATATTAACGATTCTATCAAACGGGGAAGTTTTGCCATCAAGTTGGCTTTTGCAAGACTTTTGGTTTGTCTCTGATACAAATAAAAAAAAAATAATAATAATAAATAATAAAATTTAACTCATGATCTTTCCAACATTTTTAACGCTTATATTTTGCATTTGATAGCACCGTTGCCTGGCCGTCTTTAAGCCCAAAGATGAGGAGCCATATGGCAGACTGAATCCCAAATGGACCAAATGGATGCATAAGCTGTGTTGCCCCTGTTGCTTTGGACGCGCCTGTCTGATACCTAATCAAGGGTAAGTTCACTCAATTGCCTTATATTCCATAATTTAAACTGATCAAATTGATAGCTATCTATCGGAGGCTGGGGCCAGTTTAGTTGATCGCAAGCTAAATTTAAATGTGGTGCCCAAGACGCGTGTGGTTCGACTGGTGGCCGAGAGTTTTAACTATGCGCGCATCGATCGCCAGAAGGCCAAACTCAAAAAACGCATCAAGGAGCATTATCCGTCGGCTCACTTCAATCGCATGAGTTTGCCACTTAAGGTGAGACATTAAATAATAGCTGTTATGAAATTTATCGAGTCACATGTTATGTTTCGATTTGCAGACTGGCTCGTTTCAGCTATTTGTGGAGGGCTACAAGGATGCCGATTTTTGGCTGCGTCGTTTCGAAAACGAGCATTTGTCGCCGGCGCTGACCAAATCGTTTCAGCTGCAGTTCGAGCGTTTAGTTGTGCTGGACTACATTATCCGTAACACGGATCGTGGCAATGACAACTGGTTGATCAAGTTTGTGGCGCCGAAACTGGCAAGCGAGGTGGGCGGCACTGGTGGCAAGAGCATGGCACATGCCGCTAAACTGGTGTCGGGCCAGTCAATCATAGACCTCAACGAATCCCAACCAATATCGCTGGCCAATGAGCTGAAGCGTGGCACTGTCGGTGGCCAACCTGCGCCCACTTCGATGGGTATTGGTGATGTGAACTTCAGTGCTGTCAATGGATATGCAAGTAGCGATGATGACCCTACAGCTGGCACTAGTCCCAGGCAGCGGCAGACAGATCCCACATGGAATTTGGTAGAGGCGCCACAGATTCGAATTGCTGCTATTGACAATGGTTTGGCGTTTCCGTTTAAGCATCCCGATTCGTGGCGAGCATATCCTTATCACTGGGCTTGGCTGCCTCAGGCTAAGGTGCCGTTCAGCGATGACATCAAGGATCAGGTGCTCCCCCAGCTGTCCGATATGAACTTTGTGGAGGAGATCTGTACGGAACTGCTGTATCTATTCCAGCAAGATCGCGGCTTCGATAAGCGGCTGTTCGAGCGACAGATGTCCGTAATGCGTGGCCAGATACTGAACCTGACGCAAGCGCTGCGTGATGGCAAATCGCCGGTGCAGTTGGTCCAAATGCCAGCTGTTGTTGTTGAGCGGTAAGCAAATGATTCATTAGCCAACGTATCGCCCCATAATAATTAATGCCCCTCCTCTCTCTCTATCTATCCAGGTCCAGCGGCAGTCGCTTTTTCTCCTTCACCCAGCGCTTCCAGAACAAAAGTCCATTCTTCTCCTGGTGGTAGGTTTTCAGCAGTTCACCCCTTGGCATATATATATTTAAAACTATTCTTCTATTTATCAGTTAACCGGCTGCGCCATTCAAAACTGCTGTATTACCCACCAAACGTATTGGTCTGGTCCCAAGTCATTGTCTACATATGCGCTTTGTTGTTATCTACTATATCCTCGAAAAGTTCTTAGTAGTAGTTCCCTGTAATTTGGATTTTGTTAAATTTGGTTGTTTTTGGCGAAATACGGTTAAAATCAATTGCTATTGAATTGCATACGTCGTGCACATGCATGTTAATAATTATGCAGGTGTTATACCTTATAAATATATATATATATATATATACATTATATATATATATACATATACATATATGCAAAATATATTTCGCATACTGTTTCTATTGTCAATTTTTTAAATAGATGAAAATTAGCATAAATCAGTGTTCATTCCAAAAATGTGCTGATCGAGCGCTTTCATTATTCATTGTTTACTTTAATCACTTTATTATACCTAAACATATCAATGAAAATTGCTTAAAAACAGCTTCAAATCAAAGTATCATTCGTATATCCTAGGTAAGGGACGGATTGAAATTGTTTGAAATTTAGCCTCCTGCATTGTGAATATCATTAACAAATATTTATTAGTTAACACACATTTTAAATTCATTAATCCTTGAGAAATCAAGTTAAGCATAAGCTATATAAGCATGTGTTACTATGTCAGTGGAAAATATTAGAAAAAAAAATAGAATTGGAATACAATATATATATATACATATAAATTAAATTGAATGTGTATAACAAAAATCATATATAACCATATATGTCGCCTTCTATTGTAAAAAATAGCATATCGTTTGTAAAGTGAATGAATAATCATTAACTGGGATATAAGATGAATTTTTTACCAATCTTAGACAGAGGTTGCTATCTTCCAATATTGGTAACTCAATATATAAAATGATGGTTTTTGGGGGTGGGCTGGTCATGACCAAGAAGTTTTTCAACCAATCTTCCTAGTAATTTACTTTCCAAGCTGGAACTTAAGGACACCCACATTTAGTGTCTCACAGCTTAATTGGAACGGTGTCAAGTAAAAAATGTAATTGCCTGCCATAAAATAATTATTCATTTTTTTTAAATAATTCCAAAGACCTATGGTAGGTACATTTATTAACCATCAATATGAATATACAGTGGCGGACAGCTTATTTGGCCAAGTGTCAAAGAAACAAAGTAATTGCCTGCCATAAGCTAACCATTCATTATTTTTCAGAAATTCCAAAGACTGATGATAGGTATATATGTTAACCACCAAAATTAATATATGACCCCAGTACACTGGGGTTTCCCCACCCGCTAGGTAGAGTTATGTAAAAAAGTACCCTACTTTGAGGGGACAACTTATTTGGCCAGGTACATTGTGGACACCTGGGTGCCATAAAACCCGGATTTTTTACCTAAAGTTGAGTATTTTCGGTATAAATAGACCAATCCTTCATAGTCAGTTTAATTTTATACTGCATCTCGGGTGCAATAAGCCAACAAGGACTATGGACAAAGAGACTACCATTGCACAACGGAAACTCATCTTGGAACACTTCCAAAACGGATATTCACATCGCTAAATAGCTGAAATGGTCAATCTGAGCAACTCAACTGTGTATAACATCATTCGGCGCTTCGTCGACGCAAATCGGATTGAGGGCAAGGGCAGAATGGCACCAAACAAGATTTTCACCGAAGAGGAGGAGCGAAGGATCTCCAAGAAAATAAGGGGAAATCCCAAGCTATCAGCTCCAAAAGTGGCTCAACAGGTGCAGGATGAAATGGGGAAAAAGTGCTGTGTGGAAACTGTGTGCAGGTTTCTGCGCAAACATGACTTTAATGCCCGAGTACCACGGAAGAAGCCCTTTATAAGCGTACAAAATATAGGGACTTGGATGACGCTCGCCAAAAAACAACTTGGACACGGATTTGGAGTTCAGGAACACAGTCATATTTGCAGATGAGTCCAAATTCACCATTTTTGACTCGGACGGACGGAATTGTGTGTGGCGACAGTCCAATACTGACCTGAATCCCAAACACGTAAAGGCAACAGTCAAGCACGGTGGAAGAAGTGACATGGCATGAGTATGTATCTCGTCAGCCGCATTCGGGAATGTTGTGATTTTTGAAACAACAATGGACAAGAATGTGTACTTCATCATACTAAAGGAAAATTTACTGCAAAGTGCCGAGAAGGTAGGAATCCGACGTACTTTCCGGTTCAACCAGGACAACGATCCCAAGCATAAGGCCAAGATAGTACAGTCCTGGCTCATCAGCCCCCACATAATAATTCCGCCGGCCCAGTCTCCAGATTTAAATGTTATTGAGAATTTGTGGGCTCTGCTGAAAAATAACATCCGGAAACACAGCATATCCAGCAAAGAAGACCTCAAAAATGCTCTGCGGGATGAGTGGAGCAGAATCAGCCCAGAAACTACCAGGAAGCTGGTATCTTCCATGAATAATAGGTTAAGGGAAGTTGTTAAGGCTAACAACAAGGATTAGTCTATTTATACCGAAAATACTCAATTTTAGGTTAAAAAATCCGGGTTTTATGGCACCCAGGAGTCCATAATGTACCTGTTTCAAATAAGCATTGACCAAAAATTAGGTTACATTTTTACATAATCCTAGCAGGTGGGGAAACCTCAGTTTATTAGGGTCATATATTCATATTGGTGGTTAATAAATGTATCACTGCGAGCGCATTTCTTCTTTCACTCATATTTAACCACAAAGTTGGTCGATCGACGTTGGATGGGTGAACGAACATTGAGTGCATCAGTGTGCTTATAACTAATGAGGAAAATGGACTTATAAGAAGGAACGGATAAGCATGGGCAACTGTAGCGGATATTTTTCTCCGGACCGACATTATCATCTTTAACTTCTACCCAACTTTCGGGATTCATAACCGTGGCGGATATTTTTTTTTGGACCAACATTATCGGCGTTAATATAAAGTTTTGTGGGATCCAAACAATTTCCTTTTTGTGTTCTTTGTTGAACAGCGTAAAATATTAATTATTAATGCTACATGCAGAAGAAACTGCCGTTATGATCTGTTTAATTTCACCGTTGTGCATAGATAAGAAAAACAAATGAGCCGGTCGACGAGATCGAGAAAATTTATTATATTTATAAAATATGAAAAATATGAATTATATATGCCTTTCGTGGATTGAATTAGAAATGCATTGACTTCTCTTATTGTGTGGATGACATGTAACTCCTGATGGAGATAGGATAGCGGGCGTAGGGCTTCCTAAGGGATTCTGCTTTTTGCATAGGCCCGCAGAATCATAGTAGGGTGGGCGAGTGCACCAACATGGTAGCACCTCAAAAAGGATGACCCTATAATTCGAGTTATTTGATCCCTCTATTACTTTTCCTCTTTCTCCTTTCTCACGTCCATGGCTTGTCTTCTACCTTCCTTTAATGTTAAAATATAGTACTCGAATTATAAAATATAACAACTAATGCTTGGAAGCAATTTCAATTCGGCGGTCAATCACCCACCCCAATTGCCGGCGAGCTTCAGCCAAAGCATGCGCGTACTCCGCACGATTTAATCGCACATCAGCCGTACGTTGTTCATTACAAAATCCAGCAAAGAAGACCTCAAAAATGCTCTGAGGGATGAGTGAAGCAAAATCAGCCCAGAAGCTACCAGGAAGCTGGCAGGTGGGGAAACCCCAGTTTATAAGGGTCATATATTAATTTTGGTGGTTAATATACAGTGGCGGACACCTTATTCTGATCAGCGTCAAAGAAAAAAGGAATTGCCTGCCATAATCCTACCTAGCAGGTGGGGAAACCCCAGTGAATTGGGGTCATATATTAATTTTGGTGGTTAATACATGTACCTACCATCGGTCTTTGGAATTTCTGAAAAATAATGAATGGTTAGCTTACGGCAGGCAATTCCTTTTTTTCTTTGACGCTGATCAGAATAAGGTGTCCGCCACCGTATATACATACCATCGGTCTTTGGAATTTTTGAAAAATAATAACTACTTAGCTTATGGGAGGCAATTACTTGTTTTCTTTGACACTGATCCAAATAATCTTCGAGCCACTGTATAGATACACGTTTCATTTCGATTTTCTTAAATCTGATGGATTTGCTTGCACAGAAGCTGCTAGGTATGACGATCAAAAATATATATATAGCTTATTTGGATGACGATGTCTGGATCAGACTTTGCAAATTTGAGAAAATCATTGCAATATCCCCTACAAGGATAAGAAAATACAGAGCACGTATGAAGAAATACAACTGAAATTTTATTTAACTTTATTACATGTACACATAAATAAATATATATAAATGTACAATTTCAATGTTTTGACGTAAGATTGTCGAGCAGCCCTGTTTATTAAATGTCCAAAAAAAGCAAATTGAAAGTAAATTAGATATGTGCTGTACATGGAAATAGTTTTTAAAGCTCAAATTGAAAAGGAAACTGAATGACTCCAATAATATATTATTTGTTTGCGCTATCAGCTTTTTGATAGCTTTATTTTCCAATTAATAACACACAGACTGGAAGCCAACGCTTAGCCTTTTATTCACAACAATTGCCTTTATGAAGGCTTAAAGCCAATTGCCAAACCTTCTCAGAGTAAATAAACTATAAGCGAAATGAAGATTTGAAGCCACCGCCAAACCTTTTCAGCAACGA
The DNA here is from genome assembly GCA_035043295.1 of Drosophila sordidapex. Lineage (NCBI taxonomy): Eukaryota > Metazoa > Arthropoda > Insecta > Diptera > Drosophilidae > Drosophila > Drosophila sordidapex. The sequence continues at coordinate 51,762 of JAWNNA010001332.1, forward strand.
GAGTTAGAGGATCGATCAGCTCGAGCTATGCGAAACTATACCTAGCTGCAGCAGCCGGCGGATCAGCGACCGCCTTTTGTCGAGAGAGAGAGAGATAGAGCGCTGGACAAAGAGAGCGCTGTACAATGAGAGCTTTGCTATCGCTGGCTGCTGCAGCTGAAACTGCACTTAACATAATGTGGATATGTAAGCCACGCAGGGCTCAAAATTCAAGTATGTAAACAATTCATTATCATTCAAAGTTCTTTGCTGATGATGCCAACATTATTTTTATTTGGAATGAGGAACGAATGATTGCCATAAACTCACAACTTCAACAATAATAATAACAAAACGTACAATCCTATTAGCGTCACATAAAACTATATGAACGAGAGCAAATCATCTGAGGCATCAGATGTAAGTCTGCTGTACGATTGCCCCGCAACAATTGCAGCCTTTGAGTGGACTCCTTTCGCTGCAATAACTGGATCCTGTGATTCGTCTCCGCCTGGTAACGATGAAATGTTGGCGTTTTGTATTGGACTTAATGCCATAGTAAAGCTTGTCCCCGCCAAGGTCGGAATCTTGCGCTGCGGCTTCTCCAGGAATGTTGAAATCGACGGCTGATAGCTGGTGCTGATCATGCCACCATGACCGTTGTATTTATACCACTTGGTCGGCACCGTTGCGGTCACACGAAGATCACGTGGTTGCACAGGAACTGTGCTGATCACATTCGTTGGTTTGAGGAAACGTACGAAACGCTCGAGCTCCTTGTAGCTGGAATGTTCAGAGTATTCCACTCCGATCACACTGATCCGTTTGCCATACGACGGCTTTGAGTTCTTCTCCCAGCCACTTGGACGTATGCCCAACAACATATCAAATTGGCCATCAAATTGCTTAAAGTACTGGTCAAGTTGCTGCGGGAAGGAATATTAAATTCAAATGAGATTCATTCATCGTAACTTCGATATTTGCTTACCGTATAACTAATCTTTCCCATGCTAATGACATGCAAATTCGCCTCAAAAGGATCATCACACAGCACCTGCTGCAGCTCTGGCCAATTGAGGCAGTCGATGGCCTTCCGGCGATGCGGTTCCGTCCAGACGCGCAGCCCAAACTCCTCGGCCAGAGCCAGCCACACCTTCTCCTTGCCAATCAAATAGGACCCACACACATGCAATATCCGCTTGCTGGCGTTCTTCTCGTGGAATTGCTTCACCAACGAGCAAGCGCTATATATGCTTTCGGACTGATGACAAAAATCATAATTTTTCGCCAAGTATGTGGTGTCCAGATAAAGTAGATCAATATTCGGCTCGTTCCAGAAGATTGGCAGCGACTCCATTTCAAAGCTTGCCCGAAAATCGCCCGTATGCAGTATGCATTTGCCTGTACTGAATTTAAAGAGCAGCATTATGGCACCCGGACAGCTGTAGTATAGTTATATAGTTAAATTAGGCAATAGTTCAACGTGGTATACTACTTACTGATTGGCATCTATGGCGGTGACTTCGATTTCCTTGACTACAACGGACCTATCCACATCGATTTCGTGTACAAACTGGCGGTCAATGGGTATAAACTTTTCCACCAGCCTGGCTGTGATGGGGCTCATGTAGAGCGGATGGGCAAATTTGCGAGTTAGGCCCACATAGTGATCCGCGTGGTAGTGGCTGAGAAAGTAATGGGTCGCATCCGGAATGTTGCCAAACTGGAAGCCATCCACAACGAATGTCGTATCCTCGACCATCTTGTAAGGCGGACAACGCTTGCGCTTCCTGCCTTTGGGTATATTTTCCTTGGCGAGCGCATTAATTTCCATTTCCCTCGACAGATTTTGATGGGGCGCAGTGACCATGGGTAAGGCTTCCGGCTGTCGAGCCTCCAGCACACCACGTTTTGTGGGCTTAAGCTCGCAGGTTCCTTTTTTCTTTTCAGATTCCGATTCATCATCAGTGCACAGATCAATGATATGACTGGGAGGAGTAACACATTTCGCCTTTGCACTCGGCTGCGGCTGGGTAGATGTCGTCTGGATCCTTGCTTCAGTTTTGTTTGATTCCTCGACAAACAGACGCTTGCATCCCTTACGTGGTGTCCGGCGAGTCTTTAGCTTTGCTGGTGAGCGAACTAGGGCTGGTTCCACTTTGTAGCATTTGGAGCTACTCTTAAAGAAGGTGTCTATGCGCAATTGTCCTGGTAGTGGCTCCTTTTTTCCTGTGCGCTTTACAGCAGTGCTACTAAAGGCAACTTGTTCCTTCTTAATTTCATCATTGTTCTTTTTCCTTGTGGTTGTCGCTGCGCGCACCTTTCGCGCGTTCTTCTGTTTCTCTGGTGTTGTATCATCGATTGGAATAGATATTGCAATTGCTGCTGTTTTAACATTATCTGGACACTGCAAATCAGCCAAGTTTTTTAGGCGAATCATTCCAACATTTGTTGACATATTTATGTCCTATTCTTCGAATGACACTCCGATAACTTGCTGGGAACAAATTATGAAATCGCAGATGGCCGCATATATCGAAATTTTCGATACTAAAATCGAAAGTTGTTGACGATAAGGCGCGTGCGATTCGAAAATTTGAATTGAGTAGCTTAATTTATATTTTAAATATTTAAGTTAATATGGCAGGGTAGAGCTCAGTTGGTATCCTAAAGTCTATGCAATTATGTCAATTTAATTTACATTTAATACGGCTGCAAAATAGTTTTCATGGTCAGTAAACGAGTACTTTTAAAAATGAGTGTTTCTTTTTCTTTACACAATTGACAGTCTGAATACATATATCCATATATTGCATTTATTAATTCGAAATCATAAGTTAATTGAATATGGGAAGCATTACAAGAAATACTTGATATTGAGGGTATGCCACTATTACGACAAGGAGGACATAGTTCTAGCTATGGTATGTCTATAATTTAAATAGTACAAAACCAAGCATCAGCATGGCGACAAGCCCCAATCCCAGCTTGTGCAGTCAAGAACGTAAATCCGTAAGGGGCACATACATGACGCCCATGAGACGGGTCATCTGCACCTTGCCAGTGGCATCCTTATCGTACTGCAATTAATTAATAATATGAATATTAATATTCCATTTTTATTGTGAGCCACCCAACCTGCTGCATATACTGTGTGCCACCCTCCGGACCAACGGGCACAATGAGGCGTCCTCCTCGGGCCAGTTGATTTAATAGTTCGTTGGGCGTTTCCGGTGCAGCGGCGCCAACGTGTATGGCATCATATGGAGCGAGTGCAGCATGTCCCAGCCGACCATCGCCCTCAACAATTAATATTTGGCCCGAACTAAGCATGCTGCTATCATCCGCATTCAGATTGGATTTGCTTAGTTGCACTAGCGAAGCCTGATGCTCAATGCCAATTATGCGAGTATTCTCATTCTCCCCCTTGGCTTTTATATACCGATAGAAGCAGGCGGTTAGATAGCCTGAGCCTGAGCCCACATCGAGCACATGGGCACCGGGCTTTAACTGTTCGCGGAGATATTCCAAGGCGAAGGCGTGCTGTGAAATTTCACAAGAGATGATTTATATAGACTTAAATATTTTATGTCATGCATAACTACCATATGAGGAGCGCTGATAGTGACGCTACCGCCGATTGGTTGCGGTGCATCCATATATGGGTTACGGGGCGAGTAGTGCTTGCGATCTGTTGCCGTCATTGCATCTGCCACCGCCTTCGTTGCAATTACGCCGTAATCTATTTAATACATCCAAAACTATACTGCATAAAAATACAATGAAACATTTAAATACTTGTTGGATGCGCTTACCTTGCAACTGACGTATGAGATCAGCATTGGTGGTGCCCACTGAACGCCAGGCCATACTATATAAGCGTAACAAGAGGCCCAGCCTAAATATATGAACTAAAATCAACTTTTTCACCGTTTTGATTGCTTTTGCTTGGATTTTGTTGTAAGCGAGTTGTTTTTGTTTATGGCTGCCAAGAGACAGCTGACCGGATCGGAGACAATGTGACCAGCCACTCGAATATTTTAAATTGCGTTGTTATAATAACAAGGCAAAGTTTTTTTTTACCAGAGCATAATAGAATATTTAAACTAAAAATATAAATTCAAGATTTTCACGGATAATTGTGGAAATTTAGATATTTTTTTAAGCAAACGTTTGATTGTATCGAAAACATGCTATTTACATATCGATATTTTAATTTCGATAGTTGCTAGGCACATCTCCAGAGAGCAGATACAACTCTGTGTCAGCAGACTGTTGAAACGAGCGAAAACGAATAGTAAAAACGACTAAGCGCGGCGCAGTTTTGTTGTAAAAAAAAAAACAATTTTATTGTACAAAAGCATTTAACAATTATTGTATGCTAATACACACTAATAATTCTGAGTGTTCGTGAAAAGTACGGAGTATCGATCAGAAAGTGCAGCCATCGAGTGTGTAGCAGCTGCAATTATTGCAGCTGCCTCTTTTTCGTGTTTTATTGTTGTCGCTCATGTGTGTTGTTGTTGTGACTCACGCACACAAAGCATCTTCTGGTTAGTTTTTGGTGAAACAAGCGCGGTAAAAAATAATCGTTAACGATTCTGTGTTTGTGTGCGGCGAGTATTAGTCATTTTGGCCTGGCCTGGTTTTAGGCCTTTTGACGCTTGTTGCTTGTTAACCCGCAACATTTTTGGAGCGCGTCATCAAATCAAAATTCAACAACCACATATACAAAAAAGTCGTTACGCTTAAGGGCAAAAAAAACAAAATCAAATATCAGCTAAAGGTTAGTTACCGCACAAAAAACTTATATGCACTATAATTAAAAATTATCGTTAGCCACAAAAGCAAAACATTTTCCCACTTGTTTAGCGCCCTTTTCTCGTCTTCTTCTTCGCTTGATGCCATCAAGGTCGGCTACACTTGAAAATACACTTACACACTTACACTTACCACACACATATTTAATTAAATATTGTTTTCTTGGCATGTGTAATAAGAGTTAAAATATTGTACAACAATGGTACAATTGCATAATGCGTTTGTTTTGTGGTTTAGTAAGTTAGTAGATAATATATATATGATAAGGGGTAAGACGAATTGTGACTCGCACTTTGCGTGTTTACTTGATAAATTGTTTTTTTTTTCAATTTGGCAATGCTAGTTTTCTTTACTTTCCCATTTCAGTATCATTCTGTTCACTTTCAAGCGCAGCAGATGTTGCTGTTGTTTGTCTGTCCCTGTCCGTTTTCATCCGTCAGCTGCTGCTTACTTTCCAATTCACTGAGTTTACTCGTGGCTGGTTGCCTTGAAGCGATACTCGTCTTCCAACCATTGATAAGTTTCTCTGTGTAATTATTAAGCAATGCTTCTTGCAGATTGCAGCGTCTCTGTTCAAAACAGGAAGTGACAAAGTGTAAATACATATCAGTTGAATTTTTCATAAAAACCAGGGCACTACCAAAAATAAAAAAATAAAACTGGAGTTCTGCACAGCAAAGATATGTGTTTAAGTACTTTTTGCACGAGAGTATCAATATCCACGAAATTGTCATAAATTGAGCAGCTCATAGCAATGAATTCCACCAGAGAGTAGCTATCCAATGCGTCGTCGGTAGAAAGAAAATATTCCGTTTTCTTTAAACCAAGCAGTGAATCAAAAAATTAATTAAGGACAGTCGCATGGAATTCATAAAAGTTCATACATCTACGCATAATTTAAGCATTAATTGTTCAACTTTGACCTAGATCTTGACATTAAGTGCAGTGCTGAATAGAACTTTATGATGAATGCCTGCTTTCATATATATATGCACATACTACTGAACTTCCATTTTAAGCAGACATTTCTTTGACGCCGATTATCTCTTTTTTACTTTGATATCGAAGGTATCCGTCTGTCTGGCCGTATGTATGAACGCAACTTTTTTGGACACCCATAGAAATACGGACTTGAAACTTGGAACATATACTGGTATGTGCCCGCGTCAGACAAAGTGTAAAAATTTGAGTGTTACTTCCACAAGGGGGCTGGGAAATCGATAAAATCGATATTTGCCAATAGATAAAGCCACATATCTCCCACAATTTTAAGGCCACAGTCCCAAAATTTGGTTGGTAGGTTGTTAGCAATGTCCAAAGATCGTGCAGCAGCGCCCAGGTTCCCAGCCCGTAAAAATTTTATAGCTACGCCCATACCTGCGCGCATAATCGCCAATGAAATCTGAAGTGCGCATATCTTCCACAAGTTGTAAGCTAAAGTCACCAAATGTTGAAAGTGTGTTACTGGTAACTTTCCTAAGAGATCGGTAGAAAATTGGATGGCAACGCCGACTCCGCCTCCTCAAACCGATATATCTCACACACTTTAAAAGATAGTCACCAAATTTAAAACGTATATTGCTAGTAACAATTTTTGACCACAACCACAGGAAAACAGAGTAACGAACTTTTTATACACTTACGATGCAAAGAAACTAAATTGCATTTAAATAAATTTCAAGTATGTAAATGCCGACATATAAAGTAAACTAATTGTGATTAAAATTTATTAATGTTTCTAGATTGCGATGAGGCTCAAATAAACAAATATATCTAAATTATAAAATATAATAATAAAACAAATATAATGTATTATTAAAAATAACCCAATAGAACGGAAATAGTTGTATTTTACTGAGTTACATACTTAGTGACAACATTATACAATCTCATATTTTGTATTTGATCTTTCGCCGTTTTTGATGTTTGTGACGAATAAGTTACATTCATTAGTCTATTTGCATCGCACGCCTTCGCATAACGATCACACGGCATACACATATACACATGAATTTTTCATATATGTGTATGCGTTTGTATGAGTGTGAGGTTTAAGTTTGTGTTGAACTTCCCGTATAAGGCAAAAGCCAGAAATAGAAAGAAAGAGAGAACCGAGTGACGCGCTTGCGCACGTTTCAATTTGAACTATTTTGTAAGTGTGTTGTGCAAATATTTGAACATTTTGCAAACTACAAAATTTGCAAAAATATTATTATTTTTAATTTTGCAAACACAGTGAGTTTTGATTTTCAATTGTTTATTTAGCTGAAAAGATATCAACAATTTTATATGATTCACGTTCGCTCTGCTGAGCTGCTCCTTAGTAGTGTAATTAATAGACATTACCCCAAAGCCCAACCAAGCATAAAGCTCCCAAGTTCTTAAATCTCTTTATCCCACCCTGCAAACTGAATGAGCTTTTCTTTCTTTAATTGAAATTATCGCCCCCTTTGTCTTGGACCACGTTCTTTGAACTGGCAAAAACTGTGGCATTTTCTTGCTTTTGTTGTTGTTGTTCGGCATTTAAATTGATTAATTTTTTTTATTTGAGAATCGAATTGCGTTTAATTAACGAACTAAGCAGACTAAGACTTGCAACTTAACATAAATAAAAACAATAGAAGCGTAATGGCTGAATCTTTTATCATAAGTAGAATTATTTAAATTTTTCGAAATTGGTATTTAATGACTAAAAAGAAATACTAGTTTATTTTCTTACACATAACCATAAATTTCTAATAGCTATTTTGTAAACTTTGTATAACTTTATTATAAGCACAAAAAAATGTGTCTGCCTATTTAATTGTTTGCTTTAAATGTTATAATTTTTTTTTACTTGTTTATCAAATGAAAATAAAAGCTCAATGTCGTAATCATTTCTTGTGTTGTTGTTTATTTTTGTATGCATACATACATTCATACATAAGTATACTTAAATAAATATATATACATTTATATGTATATATACTGACATACATATTTAATTCGGTTTTGCCAATTGATAAATTTACGAATTGTCGAATTGTGTGTAGCAACAATTGCAGCAAAAAGCAAGCGAATACAATAAAATAAAATGAATCTTACAAATGCAATCTATTTAACAAAACAATGGCATCTATTCACTGAAGACTATGTGTTTAATGTATGCATGTATTAGTGATAATGTCCATGAATCATGAAAATCTGTTTGTGCATGTTGGTCCGATGCGCTCTCACTTTGCTATCGCTTGCTGAGATGACATACACACACTCATAAGTGCAGTGCTATGTTTGTGTGTGAATGTTTTGTATCTGGCTAGAAAAAAACTTTCTTTTGTTCAAATGCGGTTCTGCTTTTCGCAGTGTTCTTAAGAGCTTGCAAAGCGCGTGGTCAAGCCCATGATTAACTGTAAAAGTTGACGCCTCCCTCTCTTGATTGATAGGCATGTATGTATATGCAATACATATATATATGTATGTATGTATGTGTGTACACACTTGAACATGTTTGTTTGTGCATATGTATGTTTGGTTTTGTGCAAATGTATGTAATAATATACATATGCATATTAGTAATCTACTGCACAAATTTCATCAATATCGAATAAGAAACACCGAAGTTATAGTCGAAAGCTGATTCTCATATTGAACTCCTTTCTATCAGCAGCCGCACGCATTTTCTGTATACATAAATATGGAAGCGCATGTGTGAGAAAGAGATGGCCTGATAATCGCCGTGAGCGTCAATATGTGTTTGTGTGTATTCTGCAGAGCCCCATTACCTACGATTGCGTGTACAGTGGCTCACAGCTCAATTTGACCAGTGTCAAGTAAAAAATGTAATTGCCTGCCATAAGCTAATAATATATGAACCCAATAAACTGGGGTTTCCCCACCTGCTAGGTAGGGTTATGTAAAAAAGTACCCTATTTTTTGCTCAATGCTTATTTCGACCAGGAACATTGTGGACACCTGGGAGCCATGAAACCCGGATTTTTTGTAACTCAAGTTCAATGTTTTCGGAATAAATAGATCAATCCTTCGCAGCCAGTGTAGTTATATCCTGCATCTCGGGCGCAACAAGCCAATAAGGACCAAGGACAAACGGACTACCATTGAACAATGGAAACTCATCCTGGAACACTTCACATCGCCAAATAGCTGAAATGGTCAATCTGAGCCACTCAACTGTGTATAACATCATTTGGCGCTTCGTCAACGCAAATCGGATTGAGGGCAAGGCCAGAATGGCACCAAACAAGATTTCCACCGCAGAATATTAATTTTGGTGGTTAATATATGTATAATTAGTTTATGTCAGGCAATTACATTTTTTACTTGACACTGGTTAAATTGAGCTCTGAGCCACTGTATATGTATGTTTGAATGCATATGTATATATTTGTAGCCAGCCAGTTCGGGTCAGTCCCTGGACCTGCCATAAAAAAAGAGTGCACTTGAAGACCTTCTCACATTTTGGTGCGAGTCTTTTTAAAGGGAAATTTGTCAATAAATATCGTAGACGAGCTCACTGGAGTACAGCATTCTTACTTGTTTTCTATGATATTATTTAATTTTTAAAGTATTTTTAGAACTTATCTAAATAAATAAAACCCTTTGTACTAACTGACTGACTGATTGTGGATTGTTGGCCGAAGGGCCATACTTATAAACTTAAACTTCCTTTCAGAATATATAATTTTAATTTTTATATTAGACATACTTAACTTAGAGCTAATAGTGAGTATGTAGCTTTGACTGCTTTTTAGATGGATTTTTCGGGTCTTTAGAAAAAATACAGCTACAATATTGTCCTATATAGGTGACTTGATTTCCTAGTCTCTCTCGACCACAGCTTTCATACTAGTTATTTATTAATTTTAATGTATATAATTTCTAATTTCTATGACATTTGCCCAGGTCTTATTCTACTGTATATTTATTTATTTTATTCGACAAAAGAAAAAGCTTTCACAATGTGCATCAATCGTCATAAAACCGGAGAATCAGCCCGAGTAGATATGTTGTACGTATGTTATATGCGTGTTATACATAACACTCCCAGTTCTGACCTTAGCAATGCATTAAGTCTTACAACACTACCTCAATATACATAGATACCTATATACTTACATATACGTATTCAGTTATGGACATGGGTGGACAAAGGCTAGTTAGTTTGCCAATTACAGTGTTGTCAATGTATAAAGAATATATCTTTGACGATCATTGAATTAACACAAAATGTGTACTTGGTTCATTTTTATTCTATTGAGCAAAAAATCGTTCAGGCAAATATGTATATTTAAGGCTTTTTTGTTATCAATTTAGTTATATTCAACAACATAGATTTGAGCTATACCAATATAAAGGAAAAAAATGTTTTAAAGTTAAACAATCATTTATATTCCATTTAATAATCCCATAAAGAAAATTTATTTACAACAAACATTTGTAACTTCTGTTTTTTTGCTAACAATATTTTTTTTGTATAAAATTGCTGTGCTTTATCGGGGGAAATCTTTAGAATTGCTTTTAAATTAGTTACCCAAGGTTCCTGGTGATGTTAGAAGAGTGTTGGATGATTATTTAAACCTTGCCTTATAAAAAAATGGTTTACCAAAGTAGCTATTTAATGTGACTTTTTTCTACAACGTGATAATGTCAGCTGATAGTTGGAAGTTATTAAAAGAAAATCTTTAAATGAGTTTCAATTCTTAAAATCCCTTGATGTTAAGCTAACAAGAAAGCAAAGTAAATCAAATGAATATTTCGATTCTCTTAAACGTTTAGAGCACCAGATGCAAATAAAATTTGGGTCCGGCGAGGTCAATTTAAACTTTAAACTCCTTTAAATTAATAATTTAATTTTATAAAATTCATATTTTGGTTACATTAATTAGCCTGAATGAATGTGTATTTTCCAGATGAAAAATAAAATATTAAAATTAAAGGACTTTTAATGCAAAACATGTTCTTAAATAAATAAATAAAAACCTTTGGTACATTTAACACTTCTATGATATCGACAAATTAATGATTTACTAGAAAGATATCACTTACACAGATAGCACATACTATGTTCTAATTATGTATAAATAACACCCCTACACTACAAATTATTTCAGTAACACTTCCTAAATTGCTTGCTCTTTATGGTCTGCAGTTGATTGGAGGCAACAACAATTTGAACTTTTGTGCAATTGTTGTTTAAAGCGAAAAAAAATCGTAAAGCTTAAATGCCAACACAGGCCACATGTGGAAAGCGCATTAATTTAATTAGCAGGAAATGCCACAAGCCCAAATGCACCTGAATCAAGTGCAGCTTATGTGAATTCGGCGCAATTACCCACCACCTACCCTCATACCACCCACACACTACCCACACATATGCACATTATTAAACTCTACCCGACAGAAGGTGACTTTAGTTAGATTGGTTCTGTTAGTTGTTTTGTGGTGTGGAACGTGTTTGCTATTTGTGCAACTAAAATAATGATAATTTCTCTCTTTTGAAACCTTCTATACTCGAAAAAAAATATGCTTATTCATATATAAGTTCATTGTGGGCTTTGATAATGAAAACGGTATTCGCTTTGTGTAAACATCTGTCTAAGTGTCACATAATTTTTGTATGGCTTTTTGCTTATGCATTAAAATGAAAGTTGTGGAATGATAACAATATAATTTATTGTATGCATATAGCTTATGCAAATGGAACGCGACAAAACTGAATATATTTATACATATACAGTGGCTCACAGTTCAAGTCAATCAGTGTCAAAGAAAAAAAGTATTTGTCTGCCATACGCTAATCATTCATTATTTTTCAGAAATTCCAAAGACCGATGGTTGGCACATATATTAACCACCAAAATTAATATATGACGCTATACACTGAGGTTTCCTCACCTGTTACGTAGGATTATGTAAAAAAGTTGCCTATTTTAAAGTGAAATTTTATTTGGATCAGTCTAAATAAAATAATATATTTGGCGTATTAAACTTAAATTATGGTGTTAATACTTAGCCTTAACAACTTCCCTTAACCTATTATTCATGGAAGATACCAACTTCCTGGTAACTTCTCGGCTGATTCTGCTCCACTCATCCCACAGAGCATTTTTGAGGTTTTCTTTGCTGGATTTCTGTGCTTCCGGATGTTATTTTCCAGCAGAGCCCACCAATTCTCAATAACATTTAAATATGGAGACTGGGCCGGCGGAATTATCATGTGGGGGCAGCTCCTTATAAGCCAGGACTGTACTATCTTGGCCTTTTGCTTGGGATCGTTGTCCTGGTTGAACCGGAAAGTACGTCGGATTCCTACCTTCTCGGCACTTTGGAGTAAATTTTCCTTTAGTATGTTGAGGTACACATTCTTGTCCATTGTTGTTTCAAAAATCACAAAATTCCCGAATCCGGCTGACGAGATACATACCATGCCATGTCACTTCCTCCACATTGCTTGACTGTTGCCTTTACGTGTTTGGGATTCAGGTCAGTATTGGACTGTCGCCACACACAATTCCGTCCGTCCGAGTCAAAAATGGTGAATTTGGACTCATCTGCAAATATGACTGTGTTCCTGAACTCCAAATCCTTGTCCAAGTGGTTTTTGACGAACGTCATCCAAGTCCCTTTATTTTGTACGCTTATAAAGGGCTTCTTCCGTGGTACTCGGGCATTAAAGTCATGTTTGCTCAGAAACCTGCACACAGTTTCCACACAGCACTTTTTCCCCATTTCATCCTGCACCTGTTGAGCCACTTTTGGAGCCGATAGCTTGGGATTTCCCATAATTTTCCTGGTGATCCTTCGCTCCTCCTCTTCGGTGAAAATTTTGTTAAGTGCCTTTCCGCCCTTGCCCTCAATCCGATTTGCGTCGACGAAGGGCCGAATGATATTATACACAGATGAGTTGCTCAGATTGACCATTTCAGCTATTTGGCGATGTGAATATCCGTTTTGGAAGTGTTCCAGGATGAGTTTTCGTAGTTCAATGGTAGTCTGTTTGTCCATAGTCCTTTTTTGGCTTATTGCACCCGAGATGCAGGATGAAACTAAACTGACTACGAAGGATTGGTCTATTTATACCGAAAATACTCAACTTTAGGTAAAAAATCCGGGTTTTTAGCACCCAGGTGTCCACAATGTACCTGCTCCAAATGAAAAATACGCCTGTAAGTATGCTACATTTTTTTAATCCTACCTAGCAGGTGGGGAAACCCCAGTGTATTGGGGTCATATATTAATTTTGGTGGTGAATATATGTACCTACCATCGGTCTTTAGAGTTTTTGAAAAATAATGAATAAATAGCTTATGGCAGGCAGTTACGTTTTTTCTATGACATTGGTTGAAATGAAGTGTGAGCCACTGTATGTAACATGGTTTATCATTCAAAATGCATTTTATCTTTTTAAGTCCTTTAAATCAAAAATGCATACATAACAAGTACATTCATTTATAAATAAAATAATAACAGATTCCAAAAACCAACCATAAATAAATCAACAAACAAAATTGAAACAACTTTATGTTGCATAAAATTTGTGCATGTATACATACATAATTTTTGTATATCCTGAACCCATTTAAAATGGGTAAAACGGGTATAATGGTTTTGTGCAAATGTATGTAACACGGCAGAAGGATCTTCGAGCCCATAAAGTCTACATATTCTTGATCAGGATCAACAGCCGATTCGAAATAGCCATGTCCGTCTGTCCATCCGTCTGAGAGCTAGACTTCAAATTTGGAATATATGTTGCCGAACAACAGGTGCTGATCAAATTTGCTTTATTTTATCGATAACTGCCACCGTGTCAGGAATATCGATACATTCGATTTCCGATAGCGATTAATGCTACAATTTTAAAGAGAATCGAAAGAAGATTCTCATATTGATCTCATTTCTATCAGCAGCAGCAAGCATTTTCTGTATGCATAAAGAAAGAGATGACATGATAATCGCCGCGAGCATCAATATGTTTTTGTGTGTATTCTGGAATTGGAATAAAATTTTGTCCAACGTTGTTTGTCTTTCCCTTCTTGCCTATTTCGTGCTTCAGTGACAGCTAATGTCTGAGTTAATTCCCCGAGCTAGGTATCGGTGCATAACCAAAATTATTAATAAAATTTAATTTTGCCCAAAAATTATTTCTACTCTTCTCAGTTGCCAAAAACACCAATGAAAAAAACAAGAGAGAACGTTGCAGTCGGACGTAACCGACTGCGAAATACTTTGATACAATACTTAATAGCTGATAACAGGTAGCAAGAAACAGGGTGGGTGTTGCCAAGAAATACTGTCCAAGTTTGCCTTCAAATTGAGGTAGGTTACCTTAGTTACCCTCCTTCGAGGTAACTGTAGTTCTTAAATTGCTGGAGATATAGGCGTTTATCGTTTTTGGGAGCGGGGTGGGCGTGGTCCAAAATTTTTTCAGAATTTTTGAAGAGTAATAATAGCAATATACTCTTCAAATATGGTGAGTCTGGCTTTCAAATTGTGTGAGATATATTGTCTATCGATTTACACTAACGGGTGTATCGGAGTGGGCGTGGACATCCAATTTTTTAACTATCTCTTATGGAAGTTACCAGTACCATACTTTGGTGACTCTTGCTTACAAATTGTGCAAGATGTGCGTATTTCAAATTTCTAGGGCCGATGCTCCTGGGGGCGGCGAAGGTGGGCATTTCCCAATATTTGAAGGACATCATCACGTCACACAAATAATAAGAAAAAAATAAAAATAAATTTAACTAGCTGTTTTGTTGTTTATTACCGCCTCAATTCCAATGAAGCACATTTTTTGCAAATATTATTTTAAAGATACAGCAAATCTAGAAACTTTACATTACGCGTTTCTTATGGTTGTATATTTCAATTAATTTCATTATATGAAGGAAATACTCTTACAATAACATACTTATATTTTGGTGCTATTTTTTCTTCCGCAGCTATACAGAATACCTGCGTATCAATCAATAATGAATTAAACAAAACAAAACATCCAGCCACGTTATTTGCTGCGTAAAATGGTTTGCTTTTTATGTACCACCCACTCATATACTCGCAGAAATGTGATAAGAGACTCGCTTATCGCTTAAATATGAATTTAGTGTTGGTGTTTGCTACAATCACTTAAATATATATTGAGTGTTCACTGGGTTAAGCCGTTCCAGGAAGTACTGGTCACTAAAATACGGGCGTGCTTTCTCGGAATGTCATTCCAGTGGATGCTACCCCGTTTTTCCCATTTGTGTCTCTTGAATTTGGATGAATACTATATAAATATAAATATATAAATAATATAATTTTCCGTTGCTGATGCGATTTAATTTATTTAATGCGAAATCTTTGGTGGGCGTCTGCGAGAGGTTCCACTCAATTCGCAATTCGATGACGTAAAACCCAGAGAAATGTTTAATTGATTGTGTTTTATTATTTTTTTTACGCTGCATCGTACATGAACCAAATGATCACACAGAGTTGTGGATTGATCAATCTGTATTTGTTTTGTTTGCTTTATTGTTTTAAATAAATTTTTTTCCTTTTTTGGTTTTTGTGCTTTTATTGATGGTGTCTATTTATTTGCATTCAATTGTCAACTAAATTTAGTCTAGATCCACCAGCCTATCAGTCTATTTAATTGAAATATTTATTAATTATACGGCTCGATTCGAATTGTTGAGCAACAATTAAACTGAGAGTGTTAATTTTAAACAGACTTTTCACGTTTTAAACTGTTTCATTTTGAACTGAGAAATGGGTTTGTATTGAAATATAAGACTTTTTTTATAAATCTTCGTTAATAACATATTCAGTAACAACAGCTGTGCAAAATCGCAAAGATAATACAAATTAATTTCATAAGAAATAATGAATAGCATTAATTAAGCCACATTTACCAGCTAGTGGGGATACTATGTATGAAAGTATTGTTAATAATTATTGTGTACTTTATACATAAATATGAAAAATATATATACAATGGCTCACAGCTGAATGAGAACAGTGTCAAGTAAATAATGTAATTGGCTGCTATAAACTAATTATACATTATTTTTCAAAAATTCCAAAGACCTACGGTAGGTACATATATTAACCACCAAAATTAATATATGACTTTAATAAACTGAGGTTTCCCCACCTGCTAGGTAGGATTATGTAAAAAAGTACTCTGTTTTTTGATTACTGCTTATTTCGAATAGCCTTATTATTATGATTGGGAAAAAAGTTAGCACTGCGACCTATAAGGTCTAATGTGCCCCCTTACTGAGCCTGCAGCTCTTCCATCAATCCCAACTCCTGCACGAATGCCAGGATCTTTGTTGGGTTGAGGGTTTCTATGTCCTTGGGCCTCATGATATGCTGCCCTAGGATGCTGCATCTTTTCCTGGTAAAGGCGACGCATTCTGTTAGGATGTGCGTACATCACTGCTATAAATACAGTCTACAATGTTCTGTCAATAGACCTGTGAGTATTCTGATTCTATTCTTCCCCATGGATATTATTTGCTTAAATCGCTTTTGATTATAGCCACCTAGGAGACTTCTGGTTTGCCGGAGACCTGGTGTCTCTGCCCAGCTCCATTCCCGCATGTGTCTTTCTTCGTCCCTGATTTGTAGCCGTATTGTGTGTCTTCCTACGCGACAATACGGTTCAGGGCCTATCATGGGTCTCTCTGCCCCCATTCTTGCTTGCTTGTCAGCCTCTTTGTTCCCCGCTATGTCCCTGTGACCCGGAACCCATCTTACGGTGAGCCTATTGTGTTTTCCTAGTTGGTCAAGCTTGGATCTTACTTCGTGGACTACTTTGGATGTTATTTTCGTCCCATTTAAAGCATTTATTGCTGCTTGACTATCGGAGAGGATGGATATATCGTTTCAGGTTAAACTACGCACATCTCCCTATCGCACACACCTCAGCTTGAATATGGTTCCCTGTGTGGTGAGGGATCCGTCGGTGTACCATTTTATGGTGTGCGGTTTCATAGGGTGCACTTCGTTCAACGGCGTCCATGCTTGCTGCTCATATGAACCTTGAAATTTCGCTCGAATAGGTACTCGGCTGTCATTTCGTCCCTGGGTTGCATAATCAGGGGAAGTTCATCTGCTAGAAGTTGGGCATCTTTGTGGCTTAGGATGTGATTGCCCCCAACTCCCTCAGCTGACATCCTTAAAAGCGTTGCTGTCTGTTGGAGCCTTATGGTGTGGTGGAGTGGCGTGAGCTCCATTAAGGCTTCCAAGGCCATTGTGGGGCAGGTGCGCATTGCCCCTGTCATACATACGCAGGCCATTCTTTGCAGTTGCAATAACTGTCTTTGCACGGTTGTTAGCCGCACCCTATCCCCCCATGCAATTACTCCGTAAGTTAACATGGGACTACCATTAGGTATAGCCATCTTATTATCTTTGGTGATGTACCCCATGATTTGCCGGCTATGCTGCGACATGTATAAAGCGCCCTAGAGCACTTTGAGTCCAGTCTCCACACACCAGTCACTCGTTATTTGTAACCCTAACTGGACTATGTCACACAGTGTTTCTTCAAATTTGCCTCGCTCCATGATGACAATGTCATCAGCATATCCTTGACTTGGGATACCTCTGGTGGCAAGTCTGTTAAGTAGTTCATCTACCAACAGACTCCAGAGTAGCGGAGACAGTACTCCCTCTTGGGGGCAAGCTTTGGTCGTTAAGACTTACAATACTGTCATGCGTTGATGTCGTGGCTTGTCTGGACCCTAGCAAGGCGAATATCCACTTGCTGCCGCTTCGATAGCACCTTCCTGCAGGGGTATGCTGCCTGGAAAGTGCGTCGCGAAGAGCAGTTTCAGTTTTTGTGCATTGCTGCTTGTGAAGGAGTTATCCTTGCGCTTCAATGCCACGTTTGCGTCAGGTTCGTTTAGATAACACTCTATGGAGCCTGGCGCTGGCGTTTCTATAGTTAGCTCGCTTAGCCCTACTGATTTCCTTGTTATAGGAGGTCAGGCTCTCGCGATATCTTTCCCATATACCGTCCCTCTTCGCTTTGTTGAAGAGGTGACGTGTGGTGAGGCGCAGCCTTTCTAAGCTTTCATTCTACCTAGGGGCGTCTTTTTCTTTGAACTTCTTCCATACCGGGCAATTCTCAAAAGCATTAATTATGCTCTTGTTGAGATTTTCTACAGCCCACTCTAGTTCAAGTGGACTTCTGGGTATGCTTGAGATACTACTGGGGTTAAGCTCTAGAGCTGACATAAACCCTTCCCAGTTCGTCTTCCTGGGGTTGCGACAGGGTACACTGCTACCTGCATTCAATTCTATTCGAAAGAGAATGATTCTATGGTCAAACATAGATTCTTCCTGAGATACATGCCAGTCCCTAAGGTACGGCTGTAGGGACCGACTGATGAGGGTGATGTCTAGCACCTCCTCCCTGATTCTGGTTACAAATGTCGGTGTAGATCTGACATTGGCAAGTTCTAGATTATATCTACATATAAAGTCTGTGAGGCGCTCACCTCTCGTGTTGATATCGCTGCTGCCCCATATGGTATGGTGCACATTGCATCGCATCCGATGATTATCGGCATCTTCTCTTTACGGCAGTATTTCACTATTTCCGTTGGTGGGCAGGCTCCATCTCCTGCGAAGTAAGCCGATACTATCACCAGGGGGGTTTCCCTTATCCTGTACGGCTATGGGAACGCAGTCCCTCGTTATAAATTCTGAAAGGATAGTAAAGTTAATTTCTTTCCTTACCATAATGCACGCTCTCGGCGTTGGGTGTCTTTGATCTCATATTACCTTTGAGCTTGCCGTGAATAGGCCTTTAATGCCATTGTTCACCCATGGCTCCTGCACAAGGGCTAACCCGAGATGCCGTTTGGTAAACATCCTCACTAGAACAGCCGAGGCTGCCTTGGCACGCTGTAATCAAAAAATAGGGTACTTATTTACATAATCCTACCTAGCAGGTGGGCAAACCTCAGTTTATTAATTTTGGTGGTTAATATATGTACCTACCGTAGGTCTTTGGAATTTTTGAAAAATAATGTATAATTAGTTAATGGCAGGCAATTACATTATTTACTTGACACTGTTCGCATTCAGCTGAGCCACTGTTTTTTATGCTGTTTACTTGTAAAGACATTGACATGCATCCCTTTGAGGCAATAAGAATATTGAAAGCAACTCTCTTATCAGATAAATCAAGGACACAGGTCAGTTATTCAATTGACTATTTAATTAATATAATTTTTTAATATATAGTTAGAATGCTCTAGTCGAGACATCTTTACTAACAGATACTCTCAACACAGTTTTTGCATCATAGCAGAGGCTGCTGATAATAGTTGGTTTAATATGAAAATACGATTTGGCTGCAATCTTACTGAAATTTGCACAGAATTTACATATACCATATTATATATAAAATGAATTGTGGCTTTTAGTGCGTAACGTATCTAGTTCTTGAAGACTCTGAGAACGGCTTGTTCAGAAAGACATGGCTAAAACGATTTAACTCTTGATGCTGATCAAGAATATATATATATACTTCTTGAGATTGTATATACTTTTGCACAAAATATTTGTAAAGCATTGACATAGACTTTTCTCTGCTTAGTGCTGTTTGTCGATTGATAATGTCGGTCTAGGTCTCATGGAGGTGAATCGATTCTTGTACGCTCAGAGCCACATTTTCATACCTTCCTTATATTTTGTTTTTTTTTTTTGCTTAGTTGATAGTTTTATTCATTGTTTTCTTCTTTTTTATTTGCCAAATTTGTAAATGCAGGCAGCATGACCATACCGTCAAGGCCCGCACCAGCACCGCCGGGATCACGTGGACAGAGCGCTGCGGCCGGGGCGAATGCGAGTTTGGAGCAGTTACGTCTGCAACTGCAACAGCAACAACTGCAGCAGCAACAATCAACCAATGGTGGGCTACAGAAGCTGAGCATTAAGTTGCCACCACCACCGAGGGGCCCCATGCAGCAGCCACAACAGCCACAAGTTCTCCACAAGCGCTCTGCAAGCAACAGCAGCAACAACAATAACAGCAATACCAACAAAAATAATTTCTTTGATGTGGAAGGTGGCAGCGGCATAACCCGTAAATTTCCCCAGGCACGCTATACGCCGACCACCAACTGGAATGATGCACCTTTCGACAGTGGCAGTGCCTCTTTAGCTGCTGCTGGCAACAATAATTGCAAGAAAATGCCGCCGCCGCGACCGCCACCACCCAAAGTGCAAATCAATGGGCGCAAACTGGCTACCTTAAGCACATGCAATGCCGGGGGTGGTGGTAGTGGAGGTGGTGGCGGTGGCATCATTAGCAACATATTCCATCGCAAAAAAACAGCAACGTCAACGGCTGCTGCTTCCAAAGCCGCAGCACAAAATCGTGTCTATGGCCTGAGCAGAGGTATCGGAACAGCTGGAACTGCAACCGCTTCCAGCAGCAGCAGCTGCAGTTACACAACAAACTCAAACACATACGACTATAATGCAGCATGGAATACAGCAGCGAGTACAACGACGACGATGACAGCAACAACGACGTCGACGAAGGCATCGATCAGCAACCTCAACAATCAGCGTGAGATGGACTCACAGCTGATCAGCTTCGATTCGCCGCCTTCGTCGCCGACCTTCACCCAGAAGTCGAACAGCGATTGCGTTAGCGTCGATAGCTTCAGCTCCGATAGCAATTTCAGTTCACCCAATAATGGCAGCGTTTCGCAACCGGAGAGCGGCTTCGAGGATGATTATCATGCGCGCTCGCGTCCAGCGACACAGAGTCCCCTCATCGCTGATCCTTGGGAGGCGGTGGACAACAGTAGCAGCGGCATCTATAGCAATGGCGTCGTTGATAGTTTTAGTGCGGCACCGGTACGTCAAATGCAGCCCCATCATCTAGTGCAACATCAAGCGACGCGTAGCTCAGATAACCCCCTGTGCAATGGCCGGAATCTGTTGCCGCCCGCCCAATCGCTGACGATGCCTACCATCATCAAGCCGAAGATATCGCAGAAACCCAAAGCACCAAAGCCGCCACCATTCATTGGCCAGCCGCCAGGATTTGGTTATGCCGGCACTCAACCTCCCTCTCCACCTTCGCCGCCGATGCCCCGTGGTGCTCCTCCGTCACTTCCTGCAGTGGCAGCTGCTACTTCAGCTTCTACTGGGCACATATCATTGTTGGATGTGATTTCGGGCAAGGTGGATGCCCTGGCATTGAGCAACGGCAGCTCTGGTTACGTCGAGGAGGAACATCTGCCATATGCCATTGCACTTTACGATTTTGATGGCGTCGAGGAGGATGATCTGAATTTCAGAGTTAGCTAAAAACACATTACTCTTAAGAGTTGAAGCCTTAATAACATTTGTTTCTTTAGGAAAACGAGAAGATCTATCTGCTGGAGCAGCCCACTCCGGAATGGTATCGCGGACGCACACGCTCCGGCTGTGAGGGCCTTTTCCCCGTTAATTATGTGGAGACCAAGGTGCCATTAGGAGGCAGTGCAACAAGTGCTGCCCCTCATGCGCAACAGCAACCAAAACAACAACAACAAGAGTTGAACACTGCGCGCTGCCTTTATAATTTCTCTGGCGAAGTTCAGGGAGATCTGCGCTTAAGGGTAAGATGAGATCAAATGTTCATGTAATGTACATAAATTAAATGAATATAAATGAATATTATTGGACAGGAAAATGAGCTGGTCAATGTGGTTTATCGCATCAATGAGGATTGGCTATTCGGTGAGGTTGACGGACGGCAGGGTCAGTTTCCGGCCAATTTCTTAGAGCATATACCCGCTGATCTGCCGTCGATGTGAGGAGGGCTGGATAATGATGGCATTACTTGAAAATATATATGTATATCAGTAGAATCAGAAACTATATTTTAATTATATTTATACAAGGATTAAATCTCGATAAGAAAAGGGTATCAGCATCAAATATCGTTGGAACTGAAACAAATTGTATTTCGCCTTGGTAACCCACACACACAGACACACAAACTAATTATATATGATATTTATGCGTTAAGTCTCGAGATTATAAGAATTATTTAAAAGAAGAGAAATCCGTTTTACAGCGACGAATCAAAATGCTACCAAGTAGATTGGGCCCGGGCCTAATTTAAGTCCCAAAATTGTTTTTCCATTTAATAATTGTTAATATAATTCTGATTCGAAGTATTCAGTTGTTTGGTGCACTTCCAAATGAGTCGCGTGATGATCTTTTGATCCTCTTATAACAGTTTAAAAAAAAAAACCATGATACACACAAAACATAAAAACCCTTTTTTTTTAGTTAGTTTGTTATTTAGCTAGGCACATTTACCATTTCCAATTAATTAAAATACAAATGTGTGCTATTTAAAAATGAATTACCACTTAAGCTGTAGTAGGTATCAGGCAAATACTAAACTAAACTAAAATAAATGTCCAGCTAAGATGAACTGAAATAAATAAGAATGTTAAAAAATGCTAAGGCAATAAACAATAAATGGTAGCACAGTTCTGTTTACTGTGACAATTATGTGATGATCTTTCACTGATTCACATTGGCAGGGCAGAAGCAGTCCAAGCATTGCCTATTACCGAACATACGTGGCATACATGCCATTTCCTGCACGAGGTGCTTCTGCTTTCTACTAAATATGGCGGATCTAGAGAAGACAACTCGATAAAACTTGCAATCCCTGGTGTTAATCGAACCGTGCCAATTGGATCTGCATCTGCGTAATTGCTGTCTTCGAACCTTGGTTGCAATCCAAATTGCCTTGCCGCGGTACTGGGGCTTTGGCACGGTGAACCTGCCCATCCCCATCCCCACACTTGTGAGAACTCACAGCTGACTTAGACTTTATATAGACTTTAACTATCAACAATAACAAGATCAAATCAACCAATTAACAAAAAATCCAACAATTCTATCAGACCTACAGATATCTGCTCTGAAAAGCGTGCGGCATGAAGGAAGCCAGATATACAGCCATAAAACCAATGAACCAGAATCAGACACGGTTGCAAACTTCATCGGTTGCACAATACATGAACAATCACAGCTCCTTGAGTTACTGGCAAATTGACAGTGCCTCACCGGAAGCTGCAAGAGTTCAAACACAATTTGATCGAGCACCTATACAAGCTGCAACGATGTTCGGCACTGTCAAATTGGATTGCACTTGCGTTAAATACTCGATGGCCACAAAGAAGGTCACACCGTTCACAACGTTCGGAGAATGAGGCTCGCCGTATTCATTGATTCCCACTCGACGGAGGTGCTCAGGCAACAACATTGCTTTTTAAATATGTCTTTGGTGTGCAATTTTGACCAAGGCAGCAATAAAGTATTAATATTAGATAACACATGTATACTACATATTTTTCATTTAATATCATGAATTACTCACTTTCCCCTGCAGACTGAAAAGTGTAGCAGACAAAGCTAAATTTAATTCGTAAGGGTCTAAACTCGTCTTCAAGCTGATGATCGCATTGTCGATATCGATCGATAATCAAATCGATATCGTCGTTACTTACAGTTTTGCATGACTCGTTACAGTTGGTATTACAGTCCTAATGTTTTATGCCTTGCCTATCGGAAGCCGCAATATATCGTTGGGGCTCGACCGAGATATATCGGGCGGCAAGCTAAAAAAATTTTGCATTTCTTTTTATAACAGGAAAAATAAATACTTCCATCAGCCTAGTCTGCTCGCTACTGTGTTGGCTGTGTGGATGTTGTACAGCCTGCGTGTCCGTCCCTTCCTAACGATTCCTCGTCAAAATTCACCTGAGAAATTGCCTTGCATTTGCTATTATTCCATGCCCGCTCGAATGTTGTACTCTCATTTCACCCAATCACATTAATTCAACACTTCATCTTTATTCCTATCATACTAGACTATTTAATTCACAAATCATATCTCTCTTTACCCACAATATCCTTTGTTAATTGTGTACATTGTGAATTTCTAATATTTTGTTTGGCAAACACTAAATTCTCTTATATAATTAATATATTTACAATTATTTACTTAGCTTAAAGTTTACAAAAATCTGGTATGTTGGGATGCTCCGAATCGTCTACCGGTTTTCGTGGCATCCACTCCTTGGTTCTTGTTTTGCTCCAGTTGTACCGCGACGATCTCCTCCTTGGTGGCGGCGTTGGTTTAATTTGCCTGTTGTTGGCGCAGGTTTGCTTGTTGGTTGTTGTACCCTTAACCTATTAAAAATGGGTAAAAAGAGTATAATTGTTTTGTGCAAATGTATGTAACAGGCAGAAGAAAGCATATCCGACCTCATAAAGTATATAAATACTTGATCAGGATCAACAGCCGAGTCGATATAGGCATGTCCGTCTGTCGCGGATCTCTGAGACTATTAGAGCTTGTTGCGGCGGGCCAATTCTATATCGATAGTTGGCTGCCCACAGCGTCAAACGAGTGGTAGCCCTGGGTTCAAAAGAGAGTGAGAGAATTTGCGGGCCCAAAAGCTTGCAAATAACGGAGTATTATCTGAGAGAGAATATTGAAGGTCAAGAAAAAGTCAGGGAAGCGGCTAAGCGAGTCAAGCAAAAGAAAAGATCAGTCTGGACTCAGCTGCGCATAAGAATAAGACGCCAGCGGTCGGACTTCAACATTCTTTTTTTGGATTCATATTTTTTTTGTTGCTGCTATATATTTTTTTTATTATATATTTTTTTGTTGCTGCTATATATATTTTTTTTTTTGTTATATATATTTTTTTTTGCTTCAATCTTTTTTTTTTGTTGCTGCTATTTATTTTTTTTTGTAATTATATATTTTTTTTGTTGCGGCTATATATATATTTTTTTTGGTTATTATTCATTTTTTATGTTACTATTTTTTTTGGATATTATTTATTTTTGTTTTGGGTTTTTGTTAAGTTTGCTTAGAAGGCAAACTTTAATATTTATCACGCCATAAAATTTTTTTTTTCTTTTTTCTATTTAATTAATATTTTTATTTGTTTTGTTGTGCTAAGTTTAATGTTTATAATGCTGCCTTTTGAGACATTTTCCGAATAAATAAGGAAATAAGTTAAAAATGGAAGGCTAAGGGTTATAAATGGGGGGAAGGGAACCCAAAGTAGGTTAGGATAAGGAATGTGATTTAAAGATATAAAAGGGTGGGGGCCAAGAATATCTAATTACCCCCCACAGGAAGGGCGGGAGCGCTACGGCAGTACCACCAAAACCGCCGTTGGAAGCCGGAAGTAAAGTCGTTTTTTTTTTTTTGTGTTTTGAATTGCCACTGTCCGTTAGAACAGCTGTTTTTAGTGTTGTGTAGATTTTGTGTAGTCTCGTTATTGTACGGTCGGCGGGCAGGGTCAGACCCACCCCTAACTGAGCACTGGCTGGCCGGAGCTGCCCCAGGCGGACAAACCGACTCGTAACAAGCTAGAGACTTCACATTTGGAATATGGGTTTTCGAAAACCAGGCGCAGTTCAAGTCTGCTTTATTTTTATCGATAACTGCTACCAATTTCGATTTCCGATAACGATTAATGCTACAATTTTAAGCGCAGAATCTTCTTGTCTCCTCTTTAGAGGCTTTCGTTGCGACCATTTGCCGATACTCTGTAAGTCTCATGCGCTTGGGCTATAGCTACATTAATGGCCGACTTCGATTCACTGGACAAATCAACTTCGCTCCTGGCCTGTTGCCATCTACGTCTTCTAGGCCACGCATGCTTCATGAGAAGTACTCTCCATTTCACCGGTGGGTTTGCTTGTTTGTGCGCGAGTAGTTGGACTCTTTCCCTCTTCCTCTCTATCTCTCTGAAAGTCCCCGCTACGCCGCACTTTCCTCTATTACCTAATTAAACCACCTTCGCTCATGTAATTATTAAATGTAAGTCTATTCTAACATACAACAAACAAAATTATAATTATATATTCCCCCAAGTTTTATAAATATCTATATATATATGTATAAGGATACTACTTACCTACACCCAAACACTTCTAGCTAATCTCCAGTGCAAAAATAAATATTCGATTACTAAACAGGCAATATATAACTACTAAATAAATAAATATGATGGACTCAGCACAGTACGGTGCTCATCCACGGTCCGAATAAATATTCCTCCTATTTGTTGGCTAAGGCTAACCTGTTCAATATTTGTATTTTTTTTTTAATTGTCAATAAACTAAATTTCAAGGATACAATCTCTAGACTATTTTAGTTTCTGATTTTATGTGGTGTTTTTTTTTCTTATATATTTCTTTCATGCGTGCACCATTTGTTGCTACAAATGTGCTTCGCGGTGTTATTTAAACAGAGTGACATTTGTTCACATAATGTCTACATAGCTTTTTCATTGGGCGTCACTTGTTATGCCTTGCCTATCGGAAGCCGCAATATATCGCCCTGCCGGCTAGCTATCGGCTTAGGTGCGGTTCGAACGCAATATATCGTTTGCTGTACAGCCTGCGTGTCACTCCCTTCCTAATAATTTCTCGTCAAAATTCACCTGAGAATTGTTGCGGCGGGCCAATTCTTTATCGATAGTTGGGGCTGCCCACAGCATCAAACGAGTGGTAGCCCTGGGTTCAAAAGAGAGGGAGAGAATTTGCAGGCCCAAAAGCTCCCAAAATAACGGAGGATTATCTGAGCGAGAGAAGCTTATGTTGTTGATGTTGAAGGTCAAGAAAAAGTCAGTGAAGCGGCTGAGCGAGTGAAGAAAAAAGCAATGATCAGTCTGGACTCAGCTGCGGATAAGCAAAGACGCAAGCGGTCGGGCTCAACATTTTTTTTTGATTCATGTTTTTTTTTGGTCGCTGTAATATATTTTTTTGTTGTTATTATTTTTTTTTTGTTTTGCTGGTACATATTTTTGTTACGGCTATATATATTTTTTTTTGGTGTTGCAAAGTCAGAGTCTGGGTTAAGCTGCGCATGTGAAAAGGCGGCAGCGGCCAGACGCAACATTTTTTTTTTGTTTTGAATAATTTTTTTGTTGCTTTTTTTTTGGCGTTGCATCATTTACCATTATTTTGGTGCCTTGTTTTTTTTTGTTATTATTTATTTTTTTGTTGTTAGTTTTTTTTTTGTTATTTATTTTTTTTTGGGTATTAATCATTTTTTTATGTTACTTATTTTTTTTGGTTTATTATTCATATTTTTGTGATCATTTTTTTTGTTACTATTTATTTTTTTGTTGATGCTTTTTTTTTTTGTATTATTATTAATATTTTTGTTGTCATTTCTTTTTTTTTGTTATTATTTATTTTTTTTTGTTGATATTTTTTTTATATATTATTATTATTTTTTTTGTAAATCATATTTTTTTTTGTTATTATTTATTTTTTTGTTTTCTTTAAAAATCCATATTTAGAGGGCTACCTTATTAAATAATTTATTTCTTTAAAAGCTAGCCAAGAAAAATGGAAGGCTAAGTCTTATGAATGGAGGGAAGGGAGCTCCAAAAGGAGAAGTTAACATTATAATGTGATTTAAAGATATAATAAAGGGTGGGGGCCAATAATATTTAATTACCCCCCCCACAGGAAGGGTGGGAGCGCTACGGCATTACCACCAAAGCCGCCGTGGAAGCCGGAAGTAAAGTCGTTTTTCTCTTTGTTTTTGTGTTTTGAATTGCCACGGTCCGTTAGTCAGTTGTTATTAGAGATGTGAAGATTTGAGTAGTCTCGTTTATTGTACGGTCGGCGGGCAGGGTCTGACCCACCCCTAACTGAGCACTGGCTGGCCGGAGCTGCCCCATGCGGACAAACCGACGCGTAACAATATGGCGCCCAATTTTAAATATTCCACAGGGTTTTCAGTCCATGTAGGTTGGCGCCTGCGTTGACCTAGAAAATTTTGTGGTTAAAAATATAAATAAATACGAGACGACGAAATCTCGCTATATGTTGTCTGCTGCTCTGGATCTTTCTGAGGTCGCGGCTTGTTAGGAGCCTGAGGCTCACTACAATTGCGCGACTCGGGGATGATCCGAGCAACATTCCCACATATTTACTAGGGAAGTAATAGGGATTTGGAGGCCTGACGCGACTCATGGGAGTTAGCGTACATTGCTCCAAAAATTATATGTTGGTTTTGTCCTATTAGGGAGACTGTGAAGTCATCACCGCTTTCCCTTAGCGGGTGATTCGCGCACAGTGCTCCTAGAGGTAATACCAGCTATGATTAAAACATATTATTTAGAATAGTTCCTTTTTTGTTTTGTAGAATTTTTTTTTGTTTCAGTGGCAATATCTTAAATTTAGATTTAGTGTTTAAGTAGTTTTTTTTTGTTGTCGAAAATCGTCTGTTTTCTGGCTTGTAGCTGTCTACGGGACTGTTCGGACTTTCGAGTGGCCCATAGGACCAGTAAGGTCACTATGCGATGCCTCGAGGTCCGGTCAGTGTTTGTGGACGGCTACCAGCTAAGAAAACGGAACGGATTAGAGACGCGGGTGACTAATCTCGATTGCCGGTCATCCACAAGAGGGATGACCTGAGCAATCGACAATTCAACCCAGGAGCCGGCATTCCTTCGGATGTAGCATAGATAGGTTAAATCACATTCCAACCCAATTGGGATTCCCTTCCCTCATTTATATTGAAGGGAAAAGTTATTTATATTTATTATTATTTATTGATTATAGGTCTAATTTTTGGTTGTATTCGGAGTTTTGTGTTTTTGGTTTTTGTTTTGCTAGTTTAGGAAAAAGTTATTTATATTTATCATTATAATTAGTGCAAAGATTCATAATGGCTACTGGTGGTGAACACAGTCACCAGACACGTTCTCGCGGGCAGCCGAAGGAGGACAGCTTGTGGAGCGTGAATGATGGAACAGATCCGGCCCCTCCAACACCATTTACACTCACCGGTCTGCCGCGCACCCCTGTTCGAAATCGAGATGACGTTCCGGCCGAAGTGCGAACCCTACCGCCAGGCGTGGGTTCCGCAGAAAAGTCAGCGGTCAATGCGGCTTTGGCTCAAGCGCACGCGACTTATCGGCAATCGACTTCACCCGGAATTAGTGATGCCATTAGGGAGGAGATCCGAGCGGGCATGCAAGAGATGATGCAGCTGTTGAATGAGGTGCTGCGACCGAGGGTCGCCACCCGAGAAATGGAAGCTGAAAGCCCGCCCAGGTCATCGGATGCCTTTTTGCCGCCAGCACCACCCACCGACGTGTGGAACCCAAGACCCGGAATCCCACAGAATGGCGGGGCGATACCCAAACGGCGTTTGGCCACATCTCCGGTCAGGGAGACAATCCCGTCCATACCGCCGCTCAAACCGAGCCGACAAGATTTAAGGGAAGGATGGGAGGCTCCCGAGCCACGCAACGGAGTCGATCATCAGGCTCGTGATTGGCGAAATCCGTGTGTGGGGCCGAGAAGATGGACAGATCAGGGAGTCGAGGAAGATGGGCGGGACGAGCCCCCGTACGTGTACATTCGGGAGCGGGCGAATCACTCTTGGCGGGTGGACAGATGGGGAGTTTCGTTCGACGGGAACAGTCGCCCGTCCACCGTCGAAGATTTCGTTTTCCGCTTAGAATTTCTTCAGTACCAGCATCGTTGCCCTTGGGACGAAATATTGAGGTCGTTCCATTCCTTGCTCACCGGAAAAGCCAAGGACTGGTACTGGCTTCACGTGCGTCAAGCTAGAGTCGATAGTTGGCCGTCTTTGAGGAAAGCGCTGTTAGACAGATTTCGGGGTCCATGGTCGGAGCATGATCGGATGCACGAACTGTTAAAGCGTGAGCAACAGTCCGGGGAAGGCGCAGAGGATTATATCCACGCCATGCGACAGTTAGCCTCGCGGTTACAGAAACCCTTGTCGGAGCGCGATCTGGTAAAAATCATAAAGAAAGGGCTAAGAGATAACCTGGCACGATACGTGTATGCCATGGAGCTGTTTACCGTGGACCAGTTGAGAGATGAAGCGTGTGAGGTCGAAGCGAGTTTTGGAAAGCGGTACAGCCGACCAATACCTGGTGACGCTCAACGGTATTCGAGCGGGAGGAAGGCTCTGGTCGACGAAGCAGAAGCAGAATCCGAAGAAATGGTGGAAGAAATACGAGCGGATCAGAAACGCCTAAATCGACCAGGATGTTGGAATTGTGGCGAAGGAAATCATGATTTCCGGAATTGTCCATCCCTGGAGCGTAAACTGTTTTGCTATAGGTGCGGCTGTCCAGGGACCATCTCTCTGAAGTGCCCAGAATGCTCGGGAAACGGACGGAGGAGCGTGAGGAGGACGGGCGACTCACGTTCGAGGATACAATACGCAAAGGAAAAGAAATAAGAAGCCAGCCCGAAGAAATTTGTAGAAATAAGGATAGTAATTTAATCAGGCATTTACCCCTTGATGAAAGGTTTAGAAAATATTTAGCAGTAAGGAATAGGATATTTAGTGACCGACAATTAGAAGGGATGCGAATGGTATCACGTCGAGTCAAGAAGACGCGTGAACGCTTTCAAAGACGACGCGTAAGGCGAAAGGCTGTTGTAGAGGCCATACGGAGAGGCGAACGGGGAGACTCACGCGTATTCGAGGAGGTATTGGTAGGCAAGTATTCGTTAAGAGGTCTTTTAGATACCGGAGCGAGTGTAAGCTTGCTGGGTAAAGGCAGCCGGGAATTGATTGAGGATCTAGCGATCCAAATGCAACCGTATGTGTCGATAGTCCGAACAGCCGGAGGACAAGACCGATCGATCATCGGCCGAGTTGACCTACCCATATCATACCGGGGTCAAACGAAGAATATCACCTTCTTTGTATGCCCTTATCTACAACAACGAGCCTATTTTGGAATTGACTTTTGGAGAGCCTTTGATTTAGCTCCAACCATCCTGGGTCCCGACAACTTACTTACGATTAAGAAAGAAGTCGAGGAAGTATTGGCGGTGTCCATGACGCATTATGGGGACAATGAGGATGAGGAAGAGGGGGAGCCAGAATCATGGGAGTTGTCTAGGGACGAAAGAAACGAATTGGAGTCCGTAAAGCAAATGTTTCTATCATTCGAAGACAATGGCTTGGGGGGAAGACGGCAATAGAGAGACATACCATCGATTTGGTCGAAGGGGCACAACCATTCAAGGATAGGCCCTATCCCTTGTCACCCGCCATGCAACAATTGGTGCATGGTGAAGTGGACAAAATGTTGGAGCTAGGGGTCATAGAAGAGAGCAATAGCCCGTGGAGTAACCGTACAACTGTTGTACGCAGGCCGGGTAAGAATCGCTTCTGTTTGGATGCCCGCAAACTCAACGAGTTGTCCATAAAGGATGCCTATCCGCTACCTTGCATAGAAGGCATACTGTCCAGGATCGACCAAACTTACTACATCTCCAGCGTAGATTTGAAGTTTGCGTATTGGCAGGTCGAACTGGACGAAAAGAGTAAGCCCTATACTGCTTTTGCCGTACCTGGAAGGCCGTTATATCAGTTTCGAATGATGCCATTCGGGCTATGCAATGCCGCCCAAAGACTGGTGCGTTTGATGGACAAAGTGATACCCGCTGAGTTACGATCCAATGTTCTTTGTGTATCTAGATGATCTACTGATAATCGCCCCCGATTTTCCCACCCATATGAAATACTTGAGAAGAGTAGGAGATTGCCTCAGGAAAGCAAACCTTTGCATTGGCTTGCAGAAATCAAAGTTTTGTTTTAAGTCCCTGAAGTATCTGGGATTCATCATCGGTGGAGGTATGCTACGCATGGATCCCGAGCGAGTGGTAGCAATTAAAAGAATCCCGATACCACGTTCGCGGAAAGAAGTTCGCTCTTTTTTAGGCACTGCTGGGTGGTATAGGCGATTCATACGGGATTTCGCTAGCCTAGCCGCACCGTTGACGGAAGCGCTCAAGAAGGGTGAAGGCAAGTTCGTTTTGGGGGAAGAAGCGAAACGGTCCGTGGAGGTTTTGAAGACCGCGTTGACTACAGCACCTGTGCTTGTTCACGCTGACTTCTCCAAACCGTTCTTTGTCCAGTGCGACGCATCGCAGTTTGGAGTAGGGTCCGTTTTGTTCCAAAAAAAAATGTAGAAGACCAGGAACAACCAATAGCCTTCTTCTCGGCCAAATTGAATAAACACCAGAAGAACTATTCGGTCACGGAGAAAGAATGTTTGGCGGCGATTCTCTCCATTAAGAAGTTCAGGCCTTATATCGAGGGAATGCCATTTACTTGCATCACTGATCACGCCAGCTTGAAATGGTTGATGTCCATGAAAGACCTGAGTGGGAGGTTAGCTCGTTGGTCCTTGCAACTTCAGGGATACGACTTTCATATAGAACATCGGAAAGGTACAGACAACATAGTGGCTGACACACTTTCACGCAGTGTCGAAGCAATACGTCTTGATCCCGAGCAGCTGTTGGGCTTTAGCACCACCGAGTTCGAGTCTAAGGAATATCAAGCCTTGCTCGAACACGTACGCCAGAATCAAGACAAGCTGCCCGATATGAAGATAGAGGGAGAATTGCTATTCAAGCGTATGGAGTTTGTTCGCCCGGAAGAAGAGCTAGAAGGAACGTTTTGGAAGTTGTGGGTCCCTAACTCCTTGACCGCCGGACTGATCGGGAAGGCACACGTAGACGAAACGGCGGGACACGGTGGAGTCGTGAAGACGTTGGAAAACTTGCGTCGTTATTTCTACTGGCCAGGCATGGTTCTACAAGTAAAAGATTGGGTGCGTCATTGTGAGTCTTGCAAGGAGTGTAAGGCACCTAATTTCCGCATGCAAGTGGGAATTGGAAGCGAAGTTGTGACGGAACGACCCTTCCAAAAGCTGTACATCGACTTTCTCGGGAAATATCCGCGATCTAAGCAAGGGCACGCATGGATATTTATAGTCGTTGACCATTTCTCAAAGTTCACCTTTTTGAAAGCCATGCGGGAGGCTACGGCGACAAACGTAGTCAACTTCCTGGTCAACGAGGTTTTCTACAAATTCGGAACGCCAGAGATCATTCACTCGGATAACGGACGCCAATTTGTATCAAACACCTTTGCAAAAATGATCGAGTCTTTCGGGATTTTCACATATGCGAACAGCCGTGTATTCGCCCCAAAGTAATGCGGCTGAACGAGTCAACAGGACAGTTTTGACATCCATAAGAGCGTATCTTGGGCAGGACCATCGGGACTGGGATTTGTACCTTCCGGAGATAGAGGTGGCCATACGTAATGCGGTACATACGGCTACCGGAGTCACGCCATTCTTTGCCGTGTTCGGCCACCACATGTTTTTAAACGGGGCGAACTATAAGCTGGCTCGTAAATTAAGATCTATGTGTGAACAGGAAATCGTTCATTTAAGGGCCGCCGACAAAATACAATTGATAAGACAAATGGTCCAACAACAACTACACAAAGCCTATGAGCGTAGTCACCAACGTGGAGAGATTCGGGCACGTACATTTCATGCGAAGCCGGGCCAAGAGGTATATAGGCGAAATTTTGCGTTGAGCAATTTTGCCAAGGGCTTTAACGCCAAATTCGCGAAGAAGTTCCTGAAGGCGAGAGTAGTCCGGCGAGTCGTCGGGAACAATGCCTATCTTTTGGAGGATCTTCAGGGGAGATCCTTAGGGGTCTTCCATGCCAAGGACCTGAGACCCTGAATCCAATCGTGGTAAGCCCCACGTTGGGCGCGTCAGAAGTTTTATAAGGGCAGCTCGGCCAGGTTGGGCACCGGCAGATAGTCGAGATATCTTCGGAAAACCCTTGCTCCCAGGATTCTTGCCGGATATCCTTCTGAATCCAGGGTTGTTGTTGCGGCGGGCCAATTCTTTATCGATAGTTGGGGCTGCCCACAGCATCAAACGAGTGGTAGCCCTGGGTTCAAAAGAGAGGGAGAGAATTTGCAGGCCCAAAAGCTCCCAAAATAACGGAGGATTATCTGAGCGAGAGAAGCTTATGTTGTTGATGTTGAAGGTCAAGAAAAAGTCAGTGAAGCGGCTGAGCGAGTGAAGAAAAAAGCAATGATCAGTCTGGACTCAGCTGCGGATAAGCAAAGACGCAAGCGGTCGGGCTCAACATTTTTTTTTTTGATTCATGTTTTTTTTTGGTCGCTGTAATATATTTTTTTGTTGTTATTATTTTTTTTTTGTTTTGCTGGTACATATTTTTGTTACGGCTATATATATTTTTTTTTGGTGTTGCAAAGTCAGAGTCTGGGTTAAGCTGCGCATGTGAAAAGGCGGCAGCGGCCAGACGCAACATTTTTTTTTTGTTTTGAATAATTTTTTTGTTGCTTTTTTTTTGGCGTTGCATCATTTACCATTATTTTGGTGCCTTGTTTTTTTTTGTTATTATTTATTTTTTTGTTGTTAGTTTTTTTTTTGTTATTTATTTTTTTTTGGGTATTAATCATTTTTTTATGTTACTTATTTTTTTTGGTTTATTATTCATATTTTTGTGATCATTTTTTTTGTTACTATTTATTTTTTTGTTGATGCTTTTTTTTTTTGTATTATTATTAATATTTTTGTTGTCATTTCTTTTTTTTTGTTATTATTTATTTTTTTTTGTTGATATTTTTTTTTTTATATATTATTATTATTTTTTTTGTAAATCATATTTTTTTTTGTTATTATTTATTTTTTTGTTTTCTTTAAAAATCCATATTTAGAGGGCTACCTTATTAAATAATTTATTTCTTTAAAAGCTAGCCAAGAAAAATGGAAGGCTAAGTCTTATGAATGGAGGGAAGGGAGCTCCAAAAGGAGAAGTTAACATTATAATGTGATTTAAAGATATAATAAAGGGTGGGGGCCAATAATATTTAATTACCCCCCACAGGAAGGGTGGGAGCGCTACGGCAGTACCACCAAAGCCGCCGTGGAAGCCGGAAGTAAAGTCGTTTTTCTCTTTGTTTTTGTGTTTTGAATTGCCACGGTCCGTTAGTCAGTTGTTATTAGAGATGTGAAGATTTGAGTAGTCTCGTTTATTGTACGGTCGGCGGGCAGGGTCTGACCCACCCCTAACTGAGCACTGGCTGGCCGGAGCTGCCCCATGCGGACAAACCGACGCGTAACAGAATTTGCCTTGTATTTGCTCCTATTCCATTCTCGCTCGCATGTTTTACTCTTTTCTCACAGTATCACATTAATTTAACACTTCATCTTCAACGTCAATCATACTAGACTATTTAATTCAGAAATCATATCTCTACTTATCCACAATATCCTTAGTTAATAGGTGTACATTGTGCATTTCTCATATTTTGTTGGCCAACATTAAATTCCCTTATATAAGTAATATATTTACAATTATTTACTTAGCTTAAAGTTAACAAAAATAGATATTTACATCTTATTTTATTGGCTGCTAAAGGGTGCATCAATGATGGCAAAATGAACATCACTGTTCAAGGCATTGCTCATCACTGATGCCTTAAGGGTTAGGGATGATCAACTGTGCCTACGTGACAATTGGCCGTCATTAATCGGGTGGGAACAAACTCACTGGTATGTCTACCAGTTTTCGTGGATTCCACTCCTTGGTTCTTGTTTTGTTCCAGTTGTCCCCCGGCGGCCTCCTATCTTTCGCCTGTTTGCTTGTTTGTTTTTTTTTTTTAATATTTATCACTTAATTTACTTTTTATAAATATATATAACATTTATTTTTTATACATGGGTAAAAAGTGTATTATGGTTTTGTGCTAATGTATGTAACAGGCAGAAGGGAACATCGTCGACCCCATAAAGTATTTATATTCTTGATCAGGATCAACAGCCGAGTCTTCCGTCTGTCCTTCTGATCGTTCGTTACTTTATCGATAACTGCCACCGTTTTAGAAATATCGATAAATTTCGATTTCTGATATAATACATGTGCATATGCGTCAAGATCGGATAAGTAACACCGAAGTTATAGTCGAAAGTAGATTCTCATATTGATATCATTTCTATCAGCAGCTACAAGCATTTTCTGTATGCATAAATATGCGTTTGCACGTGTGAGAGAGAAATGGCAAGATAATCGCCGCAAGCGTCAAAATGTTTTTGTGTGTATTCTGCAGAGCCAGTACATATATATGTATGTATATGCAAGTATTGTAGCCAGTAAGTTCGGGTGAATTCAGGCTTATGAATAAGGAAATGCAGTGGATTAGTTTTTTGTTACTCTCCCTGTGCCTGCCATAAGAAAAAAGTGCACTTGAAGACCTTCTCACATTTGGGTGCAAGACTCTTTGAAGGGAAATTTGCTAATAAAACTAGAATATATTTAACAACTGGGCTCAGGGTGTATTTTGAATGGGATAATATAATAATAATAAAGAATATATATTTATTTAATATTTTATTAGAAATAGGTAGAAATAGATTGGTTGCGTACAAATAGTTGGAGTGAGAAAGGAGAAATACTCTTATCTGAGAAGATAGCTAAGATCCTGGCTTACGGATACTGGATTTAGCAACAGACAAATATCAATTAAATTAAGTCGATCGTCATCAGCAATTGATAACATGTTAAATGAAAAGAAAACTACAAACAAAAAATGCTAAAAACAAAACCATCAAAATAACAAGGCAAAACTCTAAAAAATTTTAGGGCTGGGCTGGATAAGAATGATAAGGCATCAAAAGTTATATTTGATTCAAGGTTACAAATATCGAAACATCGTATTGAACAAATTTTATAAAGCTTGGAATAAAATGAGGTGAAATACAATATTATCGAAGGCACACCACACATGTCCTAGACCGAGGAGTGGCATAATATGAAGTTTTCAGATGATATAAAATTTAATTTCGATGGTCAAAACGGTTTAAATTATTACTGGCACGATTTAAAGAAGTCTGAGAGATTTTTCCCTACTCGAAGCTGTGGCGGTGCTTCACTCATGATCTGGACTGCATTCAGTCATCACAAAATTTTAGGCCGTATGAGCTCGGAAGGTGCTATAAAGCTGTTGGTTGAAGTTATGGTTAACATTATGGAGCATCACCCAGACTCAAATGCCTTATTCTAACAGGATAATGCTCCAATACATGTGTCGCGGGCCTGTCGGGGGTGGATTCGGGATAAGGATTTTAAGCTTTTAGAGGGGCCAACAATATCATCCGACCTGAATCCCATAGAGAACATGTGGGGATACCCGTTCCGTCGAGCTTAAGTGGGTAATCGAAAGTTTGAGACAGTTGAGCAGCTACGGATGTTGTCGTTAAGGAAAAATCCCAAAATCCCACTGTCTGAGTCTTAAAAAGTTGTTGAATCGATGTCAAATCGAATTTCAGTAGTTGCAAATAAATATGGACGCTGAACACATTATTAATTTGTTTTATTTTCATGTAATTTCTACATATTTTATTAATTTGATCAGCATTGAAGAAAATGAATCTGAAACAATTTTTTTTTATAAACAGTGTGTTTGGTAGGCTGTGGCGGCGACTTCTAGAATTCAGTGTTTTGTTATACGTGCTTTCTGCATTACAAACTGATCAAACTTCGTCGTTGAATGTCAAAACAAAATTTTATTTGGTTTGTTTGGATATTTTAAAAATACAGTCACAATTATTCTGTACGCGAAACAAACAAAATTATTTCCTCTAGCAACTGCGAATTCAATTTTTTCTTTTTTTTTCCTTCTTTCGTGATTTGAACACAAAAAGTTCATCAATAAAAGTCGCAAGCAGGTGGGTATATGGTTAAAAAAGAATATAATTTAAAAAATGAAAATAAATATCACAGCGAGTATAAATAGAAAAGCCACAATTCATTTGTGGTAGTCAGTTATGGGTGATCCATCGTGCGATCCGTGCCAGGCACCCGTCGACTTTCCATCATGTACACCCAATGCGTCGTGTCGGCCATGCGATCGTGGCGACTATTCCGGCTGTTGCTATCAGCAACCGGCACGCACGCTTCCAATTATTCCGCAATCGCATTTTATGCACTCCACTGCGCCGCTGGACACAGATACAATTTATCGCCGTTCATACTACGGTAACTGTGGTGACAATCTGCGTGCCCAGCTCGTGAAGCCATGTAATCACATAGCCGCCAATACGGCACCGATGGAGAAGTGCACCGTACAGAAGCTATCGTATATGCCGCCATGTCAGGCCTCGCGGACCATGCCCATTCTGCCAATGGAGAGCGGATTACGCTTTGAGGGGCCA
Source organism: Drosophila sordidapex (assembly GCA_035043295.1). Lineage (NCBI taxonomy): Eukaryota > Metazoa > Arthropoda > Insecta > Diptera > Drosophilidae > Drosophila > Drosophila sordidapex. Next base: position 89,682 of record JAWNNA010001332.1, read on the forward strand.
ATTTATGCGATGAGCTCGCAGAAGCATGACTATGTGCCCAAGGGCAATGTGAAGCGTGCACCATGCTTGCCACGTGTCGCCATCTGCTCCTCGACGGCGCCCATGGAGCGTTGCACCATCCAAAAGTTGAGCTACATGCCGGTAGATGTCTGTCAGAATCCGCCTCCAAAGCTATTGCAACAGACTTCACACTACTGCAAGCCCGTCGGCCCAATAGAACGCTGCACTATACAGAAGCTATCGTATATGCCGGTCTGTCTGCCGCCCAAGGAGCCAACACCCTGGGCGGACAAAATTCGCTGTGTGCCGCCCAACTATCAGAATATCTGTTCAATTTATAATCTTAGCTACATGCCCAACTGCACCGCAGGACGCACAGCCCCAATGCTGCCAATGAACACCCTGCGCTTCCTGGGCAACGATTCGGGATGCGCCAATACGGTCTACAAACTGAGCTACAGGCCCGTCGATGCATCGCGCACCAAACCGTTGCCTATCTTGCCAAGGGACACGTTTCGCAGGGCCACCGGACCACTGGAAAGGTGCACAGTCCAAAAGGTGAGTGGAATTCCAATTATATTATTATTATTTTTATACTTTGTGCAATTTCCGTCTGTCCGTCCGTCCACTAGGTGGCCACATACATATCTCCAATAAATTTAAGACTTTAAATTTGGTTCGTAGCTTGTTGGCGATATCCTTCAAAGATCGGGATATGCCACGCCCACCTCAACCGCCCCCAGCCCATAAAAATTTTATTCGACTATTATATTAACCATTTCCATTCTTTGATTGATGTTTCCGCCCACAGCTCTCATATCAGCCCAATTGCACTGACCGTACAACGCCCATCCGCCCCATGGAGAATGGACTGCGGTTCGATGGACCCTTGTACGCGATGACAACACAGAAGCACGACTTTGTGCCAAAGCCGCATGTGCGTCGTGCACCAATAATGCCATTGACCGCCTTCTGCCGGCCCAGCGGTGCCATGGAGCGATGCACCGTCAACAAGCTGTCGTATATGCCGGTGGATGTCACCTGTTTTCCACGGCCGAAGGCGATTAGGCCGCGCCAGGGCTTCTGTCGCAACGATGTACCGATGGAGAACTGTACCACATACAAGCTGAGCTATTTGCCGAACTGTGTGCAGCCGAAGCAGCCGTTGCCCTGGGCACGCTACACATCCTACTGCCGGCCCAGTGGACCCATCGAGAAGTGCACCATACAAAAGTTGAGCTATGGACCGCCGGGTTCCTTTCAGCGCTGTGGTGTGTGACATATGTGATCAAATAATATATATATATATATATATATATTCTACTTTTTGCTTGCAGGTCCTTGTGGTCCTAGCATCACCGATACTGGCTGCTATCCGAAGGCTGGCATTTGTTGAACTGGGAAAATGTTTTGCTTGCCTCGTCGCCCCGTCCCCCTAAATGTTTTATGTTAATATGTATTTCCAAAATCTTCAAGTCCGTTTCTACGAACCAGGACGTCAATCTTTACAGATACCCACACACCACACACCAACACATACACCCCGCACACAAATATAAGTCTAAAATTGCAAGTGCGCCGCTAAATGTTTTAATGCAATCTATTTTAAATTGATTTTCAAATTAAATTTCCTATATATATAGAAATTAAATATATAATTTTTACGCCATTTGAATTTGAATGCGCCGCTTGGCAGCTGCTCGACGCTTCTTCTCACTCTTGCGCCTCGCCATAGTCGCGTCCCAGAATAGTTGGACACCTTGCCGCTGCTCCACCTCCGTTTGGAGCAGGGACAGCGCGTGCAGATTGTAACCCATTAGGTCGCGCAGCTGTTGGACATCGTGCTTGAGCATACCCAACAGCTTGAGCAGCAGCGGCTTCATAGATTTCGCCGCCGTAATGGGTTTCATGTGCACCTTGAAGAGGAACACGGTCACGCGGCACAGCAGCTCTACTTCGTCGGGTCTTTGGGTGATTAGGGCGGGCAGACGCTCGAGCAACTCGCACACAAATGAAAAGGGCAGCAGGAGCAGGGCTTCCTCCATGTCGGAGGTGCGTATGCGCACAAGTGTCGTGACCAGAAAATCATTCGGGTTCTTCACATGCAGTGCCAGCATCAGCGGATGCAGCTCAGGCTTTTCATCCGACTCCAGTTCAAATTGTTTCGAGATTTCCAGGCATTCCATGATTGATTCGGCAGCCTGTTCGGCGCCAACAGTTTTGCGAGAGGGCAACTTAAGGCCGGGTAACAGTGGCACACTATTATCCTCACCGGTGGCCAACTTCTCGTTTTCCAACTGCTCGCGCTCCTCCTCCTGGACGTCCTGCAGCACAATGGTTTCTTCGGTGCGCTCGTACATGCGCAGTGTGCGATCCGAGCCGCAGCTGACCAGATACCGGCCATTGGGCGAGACAGAGAGGCAGTGCGCCTCGCCAATGTGCCCCGGCAGCGTGATGATCTTCTCGAAGGAGTCGCCATCCCATTGTTTGACCTTGCCATCTTTGCCACAACTGAAAAACATGTGTGTCTTGGGTATAAATTGCAGCGACATCACCGAATCATCATGGGCAAATATCGAACGATGACAATCACCAAAATTGAGACCCCAAATTTTAATGTTGCGATCCGCGGAACCAGTAGCTATCAGCGTCGAATCATAGGAGATATCCATGCAGAGTACGGGCAACTTGTGCCCATACAGCGAGAGATAGAATTTGAACGTGTCCAGAAAGAAGATCTTCACAGTGGCATCGAGCAGACCCACAGCCAGGTATTTCATGTTCGGGCTAATGGCCACACACAGCACCGTTTCTTCCAGCTTGAGCGTGTTCTTGTGCAGCAGTGAGAGCACCTTGGTCTGGCCAGATCCCTCGCCACTATCGATCAGTTCAAAGGTCCAGATTTTCAACGTTGTATCACTGCTGCCCGTGACACAACCCTTCTGATCCGACAGCAGAGCAATGCTCCACAGTTCGCTCTCGTGCGCAGGGATTTGCTCAACAATATCCGCTGCGCTTACATCCACAATGAGCAACTTGCCGCTCTTCATGCCCAGCAGTACATAGCGATCGCCGGGCACAAAACGTGAGCAGAGTATATAATCGGTGGGCACTGTTCTCAAACATTGCATTGCATCCCGATCCCAGAACTTAAAGGAATCTCCAGCGCCAGAGCCAATTGCCAGCGAATCGTTGCTGAAGCACACCGAACGCAACTCCGATTGATGACCGAGTCGCGTTAGGGAGCGCAGCACCTTGACACTGCCATTCGTCTGAGATGAACTGCTCTTGCGGGATTTGAGTGATGCCTCCAGTGAGTAAAGAGACATGCTGTTGTTGGAAAGACAGACAAGCAGGCGCAGCTCATTGTTCTCGCCAAGCAGCACATCGATGGATTTGATTTTTTCCTTTGTTTTAATGCTCTCAAGTCGCTTGATCTCATCGCTGAGCGACAGCTCCTTGGACAGCTGTTCATCGTTCTCCTTGGACCCCGCCTGCGCATCTATGGCCTTTTTGCGCGCCTTCTTCAGGCGCTTGGCCAAACGGTGTTTGGCCTCCTCGACTGTGCATATATAAAAGTTCTCAATCAGATCGTTGGTGCCATGACAGCTGAGCACTCGTTCGTTGGGATCGGCCACCAAATTGACGGTGCGTCCTTTGCCGGCACGTTGGATGGTGCCGCAATTGCTGACGCTTAGCGGACTAATTGTATCCCCATCGTCGATGGCCAACCCCTCGACGGCTGCCTCGAGTGTTGCATGCGCTGAGGCATCCTCGCGTTTTCGCAGGCGGTACACATTCATACCACTCTCACCGGCGCCGGCAATCATCAGATCGTTGACAAAGGCCAAGGCCCAGATTTCGGTACGATTGTCCACAATGGTTTTAAAACAGAATTGTGTCTCCAGATTCCAAAACTTAATTTGCGTATCCTTCGAACAACTGATCACAATCTCTTGCTCAACAAGACGTCGCAGGAAATGTGCATCCGTCACGGCAGCATTGTGTCCACTAAGACGCTGTCGGCCAGCCTGCTCCACGACATCGACAACAACCAACTCTGTGTCCAGGCCACCGCTCACCAGGCGCATGCCATATGCATCGTAGCGCAGCACGCTGACTGCATTTTTGTGCAGCGCTAGCGAGCAGATGGCATCGTAATATGTTCGCGAGCTTAGATCAAATATCTGAACAACGCCGTCCGCATAGCCGACGGCAATGTGCAAATGATCAGGTGACACACGCAATGCGGTCACTTCGTGTTTTTCGCGGCGTAGCGTCAGCTTGCGATCGCCCATGCTGTAAGTACATAGTTGAAGTTTTATTTCTATAAATGTTGTACAAATCGCATGCATACCGTAAATCCCAAATGATAACATTCTCAGCTGCGGGGGCGGCAACAAAACGGCCTTTACTCTGCTCGAGTACGGCGAAATTCAAATTGGCGCGACCCGAGGCGATTATGTTAAAGCTGTCAATGGCACGATATGCCAAATATTGTTTCGTTAGACCCATTATATTATTTAATTTCAACAAAAACAACAGGTAAAGACGCGCGCGTGTTGCACGTGTTTACATATGACATTGAAAAGAGTTAAATTTCGCCGAAAATACCGAATGTAATCGATAAGTATCGCATGCGGGCCACACAAAATGTATTTACCAGCACTAGCATTGAATCGATATTTGTCCGTTATGCACATGCGCCTCTTCCTGGTTTTCTGACACCCTAAATAAAAACATTTTACGTCTAACAGAATCACAAGCTTTAAACTATCCATCAACTATGGCCACACAAGGAACAAGTCAGTTCACAAACTCAAAGAAATTAATTCCATAAATTAAAGATTTATCGTTGCAGGTACTTCGGATTTGGACACCGAATCAGTGGAAGTCTTGCGAGAACGCTTAAGCACCATGAAGCGTTTAATGGCCGAGCGAACAGCACAGCAGCAGAATAATCCAGCATCAACCGAAGAGATTTTCTCAACCAAACGCCATCGGTCTGCAAACATCATCGATGGAAATTTTCTGAGTATTGCGTTTGGCGGTGCTTTGCTTGTGATTGTTACGGTTTCAGTCTACGCCTTTTACAATCTATATCATGCCATACTCAAGAAGTTCCCTTCTCATCACGAAGAGTTGTAATAACGCTCAATACGAACGAAATGTGTGTATTAGTATGAATTTGTGTTCATTTAATAAATAACGAAACCCCCGCCCTGGCGGTGGTGAGTAACTACGGTAAATGAAACTCGCTGTTAATTTATTTGCTGTTTTGCATTCGGTTAAATTAACTATTTATTGAATGTGTTATCTTCTTCTTAATTACAATAATCAATATTTCTCATATGTTCTAGTTAATGTTTTATTATTCTGCATTATCGTAGTAAGGGCGAAAAGCAAAACATCTAGAAATCTGAATGCATGGACAGCAAAATAGAACAAAGATCGTTAGGCATATAGTTGGACATTCATTATAATAATAAACACATAAAATCAATAACAGTTAGCATGCATAATATAAAATATATCTATATATGCAGGCATTAAATAAAGCAAGGCGGACTATAGATTCTGGAATTGGCAGGGCAAACAGAAGTAAATGGTGAAAAACCTGAGCATACGATTGCTTAAGGAGATTACATTTGATTTTGCTTACTCTCTACTAGCTACAAATTCAAAACGATTCCCCTAATCTTGTTTTGTTGTTGGTTTTTTTATTAGCTTATAACCTTTGATTTTTTAAACACCTATGTATCAATATATAAATGTAGCTGTTTCATGATTTGCTCCATTTTCGGTTTTAGTTTGATTAAAAAAGTAACTTAACTCGTTTTGTTTTTTTTTTAATTGAAATAATAATAATTTGTTTGTGTTTCGCATTGCTGCATTTGTTTCCATTATTTTCTTATTCTTTTTTTCTTTATATATATATAAAAGTTCTAATAGTTGTTTTACATAATTTCAGAATTTTGCATTGCGGTTGAAAAACGAACAGTTTTAATTTTTGGCATTCGAAATGAAAGTTAGAAATTTATTGAAAGTAATACTCGAATTTTTAAAAATTTATTTGTTGATTGAATTACTTGATTTCTGTCACTTCCGTTTAGCTTGCAGCTGTCACTGTGTCGCTCTGGTCATTATTATAATTCGGTTTGGGTATTTTTGGGCGTGTGGGTGTGTCTGTGGGCGTGTGGAGTTGAGGGCTTTCGGCTTTTTACAAATTTGTTAAATTCCCTATTCTTGATCTGACTCTGCGGTTTCTGTTGCTGCTGTTGGTTTATTTCTTATTAATCAGATATTGTCAACGGAATCAGCGTCGTCCTCAGAACTAATCTCATCGCCGAACTCAATATCCTCATCGAAGCCATCCTCAACGAATGTGACTGTCTCGTTAATGCGCACCGATTCCGGAAATTCTCCGTATGTCTTCAGATTGCGGGCTTCATCCGGTGTATACTTCAAGATGACATCGGCCTTTGAATCCTGATAATCACGCAAGCCGACCAATATAATGTCCCCCTGATTGATCCATACCTGTAAGTAAACAAAAACATACCATTGCGTTAGCAATTTATCAACTATAATTGGAATTCGCAGTTTCCAATTTCATTTGTAAATAGTACAACACCATACAAACAATCTATGCATATGGTGTGTACATAAATCGCGACTCAAGAGCACACAGCCAACAGGCAAAGCAATTGTGCACTTTGTATCATTCATTGTGTCTTTTTTATGTAATAGATAACAGATCTTTAAATAAATTGACGCCACACTTCTGGGTATTTCACCATTTGTTGCAATGTTTGAAAGCGGTGTTTAAATATTCTATGTAATATATATATATATTCATATTTTTATTTTTTAATTTATGTAAAGCAAGTCCAGATTTAATTGCAAACTATTTAATAGGGTTTTCAGTTATTGTACGTAAGGTACTTATTGTGTGCATGGAATTGTGTTAATAGTAGATTGGCTTTTATACAGAAAGCTGTAACTTAAAAAATAATGGTTAGTTTCGTTTCCATTTTATTTTCTACTCGCTGATTATATAAGTATAAATACAGTATTTCAGTAATTTATTTTTCAAAAATGTATTTTATTATTGACTTTAACGTTTTTTTTTTGCGATAAGCTACGATAAATATTATGGGAACAATTAGTCAACCGGTTGTCAACTGACCTGCAACAATTCGGACTTGCTGCGTGATTCCCATTCATAAATGCACTTCCTGTGCGACTTGACTTCTGGCGTAGTATTTTTACTACTGGTCAGCATTGGTACTAATTCCCCTAAGTGCAATAATTACCAAAGTAATGCTTATGTATGACACATGCATAAAATGAGGCATGATGAAAGTGATATTCAAAGCGTACAAAATATGTTTGATAGCGAATTCGGTTTAAAATTTAATTAAGCACAGAACGATTGCAGCGTTACGTTATCGCCATAAATAAACATAGGGCAAAACTGAACTTTGGATCATTAATCATAAGGCTCGAGTGGGGAAAAAGGGGTAATTTGAGAGTGAATGAGCGATGGCGTCTGGCATTTGCCCAAAACCTACCTAATATTACAAGTATATATACGCTCATTTCTATGTTCCATTATATATCACGCAATAAAACCCAAGTGCCGCCTCCGTGCGACAGGCGTCAGGTACGATAGATAAAAGAATTGTGACTAAATCACTTTACAATCAGCATATTACCCAAGGGCTTGAAACTTGAAAAGTGAGCCGATCGACATGCCTGAACATGCGGCGTCTGGGAAGTACCCCACGACGACAATACAACGATCCGTTAACGAATTGATGATTGCATTCAGTCATCAGATCGGTATTTGTAGCAGCAGGTATCATTCCTTCAATATGAACAATCTGCTATAAATATATACGTGGGCATGAATTGCCCAAATTTCGATACGACAATTTGTGGGTCTTATCAATGACTGACTAGATACACCAAATTTAGTATGTCTTTGACGTAATCTTTGGAGTTTCTAGTTATAAGAGTACTATTTAAAAAACATAATTAATAAAGCAATTTTCGTTAACTCTTTTGTGCTTAAGAAATCAATGTTTGGTTGTTTCTAAGATAGCGGCTATAAAAACTCACTCTTACACTGAATCATTCGGGGAAGCGCTTATCAGACTGAATCACATGAATGCGGCATGCTTTTGGAGAAAGAACAAACAATCAAAAATTGTTTGAAGTAAGGTTCAATGTACATTTCACTGTATTTCATATGTAAATCATGATAGCAACAAGATAACCAGTTTACAGAATATAAACATATTGTACTTAATTAGATTTACATCACATAATCACATCTTTCTTTATCAGTTTGTAGTGCGCCGTTCTCTAAGCACATGCCGAATTCTTATCAAACGGCATAGAAAATCTGAAACTAGTTACTCTCTTTGTCGCGTACTTGCGATAAAAATTTGATGCAGCCAATAGCAAGGCACACACTCCACGCTCTCTCTCACAAAGCATTATCAATCACTCTCGCAATCTGTGATAAGAGTTTGGCTATAAATACGGCCAGTTTGCGATAGGCAAGTGCATATTTAAAAACGGCAGCAAGCAGTGAACAAAAAAAAACGGCAAACCACAGCCGAAAGAAAAGTGAATTCCATGCAAAATACAAAGGGAATACAAGTGAAGTGTTATCGACACGCCAAAGCCAAAGCGAAGGAAAAAAGATAAAAGCAAACCAGAACATACAAGCCAAAATAAAGTTACAATCTACAAGCATAAACCTAAAACTCATTTCAAGAGCTCGAATTAATAAGCTCATCAAAATTACGATCAGTCCTAATTTAATTACGTGCGGGGCGTGCAGCAATCAGAGCGAGGAAATCATTATGATATTGTCCTACAGATACATTTACTCAGTTCTACTGACCACAATTGCCAGCATTATGGTTGTGCTCAGCTCGGTCCCGCACATGCAGCTGCCGGTGCGCAAATGCACTGGACCCGCCGCACACAATATGGCCATGAGTCTGGCGACTTACGGTCTGCTGGAAAACCGCATTAGCACACTGGATGCACCGCAGCAGACGCACTGGACGAAGAAGTTTCTGGCCAAACAGGAGGCGACACCGCATTCGGCACCATTCGTTGTCAGCATACAGATGATGACACCGGATCAGGGCCTTGTGCACTACTGTGCCGGCACTGTGATTAATGAGCATTGGATTTTAACTGCAGCCCATTGTCTCAGCTCACCGCAATTGGTGGAGAATTCGGTGATTGTGACCGGCAGCCACGATATACACAATCGACGGGGAGAGGCGGGAAATGTGCAGGTCCGTAACATCGATTACTATGTGCGCCACGAGCTATATTTGGGCGGCGTGAATCCCTACGATATTGCGCTGATCTACACCGAGAAACCACTCGTCTTCGATGAGTATGTGCAGCCAGCAACGCTACCGGAGCAGGATGCTCATCCGGAGGGCTATGGCACGCTATACGGTTGGGGCAACGTTTCAATGACAGCGGTGCCTGACTATCCGCACAAGCTGCAGCTGGCCAACATGCCCATTTTGGATATGACACTGTGCGAGGAGATTCTTGCCCGTTCTGGTTTGCAACTGCACGAGACGAATCTGTGTACAGGCCCACTAACCGGTGGCGTGAGCATCTGCACCGCCGATTCGGGCGGTCCACTTATGCAGGAATGCTGCGAACCGCATTTGGAGCAGAGCAACGTCATCATCGGCATTGTCTCCTGGGGCCGATTGCCCTGCGGCCAGAAGAATGCGCCCTCTGTATTTGTGCGTGTATCCGCGTTTACCGACTGGATCAATCAAATTATCAGCACGGCCACCCAATTCATGTAGCGAGAAGGATTAGAGGCACCGAGATATAGAATTTCTGGAACGCAGCTCAAATGTAACAAATCGAAAAAAAAACATTTAAAAAAAATATCAAAAGCTCACAAAATATCGATAAAAAAATGACTCAAAACAAACCAAAGCTAAAAAAAATATCTTTAAACTAATCTCAATATTTATTAAGCGATAATTATATACTGCCCCCACTAAACTAAGCCAAATAAACTTAAGACGCCAAAATCACTCCTAATAAAAAACGAATTATTCTTTTATATAATCCTTGAGAGTCTTTCAATTTAACCAACGGAAATGTGGTAATTGTGAAATTTGAGGGGTTCTACATTTTCAGTTGTCTGCAGATAAGGTTTGCAAAATTATAGAAGGCATAGTTGCTGTTGCTGAGTCATGCAATATCACAAGATTAGGAAAAAAAAATTATAATAAAAATATATACGATTCGGGCGCAACCGACTACGAAATACTTTGACACCAAAAGTTATTCCAGCGGATAACAAATAGCAGAGAACAGGGTGGGTGTAGCCAAGAAATACTGTTCAAGAATGCCTTTCGAATCGCGGAAGATATCAGCTAGTTAAATTCGTTTGAAGTTTGGTAGCCGTAGCTGTATTATGTGAGATATGGAATTTTGAAAATTTTTTTGGGTAGGAGTGGGCGTGGCTGAACAAAATTATGGAGAAGGTTCCTGGTAATCTTCCTTCCAAATTGCGGGAGATATGGGCTTTTATCGTTTTTGGGTTCGGGAGTGGCGCGGTCCAAAATTTCTTTCTCTAGGTTTCAAATTGTATGATATATATGGTCTTAGGTGAATCGGTTCGGGGAGTCGGAGGGAGTGGGCGTGGCATTCCAAATCTTTATCGATCTCTTACGGGAATTACCAGTAACATATTTTCAACATTTGGTGACTCTAGTTTACAAATTGTAGAAGCTATGCGCACTACAAATGAATATGCGGATCCTTGGCGGTGGTTACCACCAAGTTACCTTCCTAGTTTGGAAATTAGATTATATTGAAATTAGCTTTGCTTAAAACTGCGTTTGTTATCCTATCCAATCTTATTTAAAGTTACATGGTTGAACAATAATATTTCGTATGCAAGGCAAAAATAGGTTTGATGAAAGAGATGGCTATATTTAAACTTTATGTGGTTGGAAATGCTACTGTCAGCGTCTGGGATCATGACTATTAAGAAATCTTTTTAACAGCATTTACATCGCAATTATTTACTTAAATATATTAATATAAAATCATAAAGCTAGGAAATAACACACCTTCAAATGCTTAAAATGATCCACATTCCTCACTTGAGTGCTAATCAAAAATAACGCACTACAATAAAATACCTTTAGACACTAAAGAAAACTACTTGAAAGATTAGATATAAATGGCACAAGACTTTTACATTATTATCCGCCTCGACTAATTGATAAGTCATTATGAGTGAGACAACCCTATTGACACACTGGTCATTATGAGACAACACTAATGACCCACTGATAAGGATATTAACAACATTATAATTTCTTTACTTTTACGTTAAACAGCCAAATAAAATATATATATTAATAACCATATTGCAACGTACTTTCAAAACTCACATATTTCTTGTTGAAATCTAATCATAGGATTACGCTTCGAATACTATATTATCATCATATAGATAGTTGTCGTTAACGTTGCAGCACGTGATCAGTTGAAAAGCACTTTTGGGAATACAAATTTATTTGATAATTTCCATGGATTGCATTTGAAATGCGATTCTTGAGATTCTTCTCAACTCCACTAAACGGAATCTTTACTTCTTTTCGGTCTGCTTACTAAATAATTGCAATTCTGTTGCTTGTTATCGTCTAATTATAGCCAACATTTTATTGTTGTTTCAGTTATGCATTTCCTTACGTCAAAGAATTGTTGATGATGTGGTCTGCGTTTCCAGATTGGCATGTAGTTCTAATATTGGCGTACAACGGAAATACAATCTGCGCACTTAAATATGTAGAAGTTAAAGTGGTGATTATACGGTAATAAGTAATGAGACATTCCGTTTATCAGCCGTTCCGGTAAAGTATCTATAAATTCCATAACATGAATTTAGAGTTAGAGCCTTAAGATTTGGTGGGTATATTACTGGTAGCTGCTTTTAAAAACCGAAAACAAATTTTTATGATCACACCCACACATGCGCTTTTAAATCGATAAATCCACATATCTCCAACACTTTAAAGATAGTCACCAGACCTAGAAGGTAATTTGGTGCTAACCTTCTCCAAGGATGGACATATACATTTTTGTACCACGCCCACACCCGAAGCCCCCAGGAGCCTCGGCGTTAGAAATTTGAAATAAGCAAATCTTCCACAATTTAAAAGCTAATAACGATATTTGAAGGGTATGTTGCTAGTAATACTCTTCAAAAATCAGTAAGAAACAAATTTTAATCGCACCTACTCCCGCCCCGAAAACGATAAAATCCTATATCTCCCGCAGTTTAAAAGCTACAGTTACCAAACTTGGAAAGAAGATTATTAGGAACCTTCTCCATCGTTTTTTTCAGCCACGCCTAGTCCAGTACCGAAAATTTTCAAAATCCAATGTCTCCCACACTTTAAGAGCTACATTCACCAAACTTCGAAGTAAGGTAACGAGCTTATATCTACCGCAATTTGAAAGGCGAACTTGGACAGTATTTCTTGGCTACACCCATCCTATTATTTGCTATCTGGCATTAGGTAGAGTATCAAAGTATTTCGCAGTCGGTTACGCCCGACTGCAAAGTTCTCTTTTGTTTATCAATTGATTTTGTTAAGATTTGAATATATTCGATGTAATATAAGTTTAACTGAGCTTTGCTTAGAACAGGAAATCTGAAGATAAGGAAATACTAATTTTTTTCACAACATCTGGAGTGATGAAAAGAAGACAAATGTTTGGTAACGAACTGTTGGTCATCCAAAAAGCAAAGAATTCAATGTAAATTACGCTCTACTATTATTAGTAAATAAGTTTAAAAAAAAGTTTTCGAAGGATTTTTTAAGACTGTACTTTTTCAGTGGATGCAGAATGGAATAAAATTAATACATGAAACTTTTTATTATTTGAAATAAAAACACTTAACAATGGATTATTAAACCAATTAAAGAGTTTTCTGGTGATTTTTGAGAAGATATGCTTTCGTGTTTTAGAGAATTTTCTTCATTCATTGACAACATAGATTGAGTGTTTGTTAGCCAGAAGGTTTATGAGTCCCAAATTCTCACAACTTTTGTAAACAAAAAAAAATAATCAAAAATTTAAGCAGTACTTAGTTATCAAATTTGGGAATAACAATCTGCAATGAGAACTTTTTCTTTGTTCTAGTTTATAATATAAAAGTATATACAAATATGTAAAAACGTTTGTTTAAAAATGTTTGAGACTTCCAAGTCTAAAATCTAATACAAGACTACTCTTTTAGAATCTGAAATTGAGTTAATGTATGAACATTACATATAGAAATAATAAAGTAAATATACTAAATTTATAAAGAAAAAACATCAGACTCTTCTTCAACTATATAGCTCCTATACGAACAGTTGTTGTGGCAGTAAGGTAATATGTACAATTTACACAATTGTCTTTCTACAATCTACATATGTATATCTGAGAGAGTATTTCCCTTGTTATTAAATTCATACGTACAATGCATATACTACTCGATACACACACACATATACACACTAACCCACACGCAGATGTAAATTGAACGCAATTCGCCTTTGTTTGGATTTTGTTGAAGGCCGTTGGACACATGCAAAATATTTAAATAGTAGGCAAGTCGAACATTATTTAATTAATATACACAAAATAGCGTCTGTTATAAAATAACGAAAATGTCGATAATCTTTGAAATAGCACTTCAAAACTGATTTGCACGCGTAGCAGAAGAGATACACGTAAATTGCATGTAAGTACACACCCATCCATACATTCGTGCATACGTTTAGCGCACGCAACATACACCTACAACAAAACGAGAGCAGCAGCAGCAACGTCACATATACGCACAAGCACACACACGTACTCACACATACGCACGCAGTACTCACCTTCTTACGAAGTTTCCCCCGAATGTGACACAGACGTTTGACGCCATCAAAGCACATTGCCTCCAAGCGACCGTTGCCCAGCATTTTGGTCACCTGTGCGTACTCCTGTTGATCCTCTTTGAAGATCAGTTCACGCTTCTCGAACTCATTTTCATTCTTTCCACGACGACGATTTTTGCCACCTTTTCCTTTATTCTTGGGCATTTTGCTTCGATGCTGGTCTAGTGTTGCTGTCTGCTGTGTTGCGCTATGCTTTTGACGCTACGATTGATGATTAAGCGATGAATCACTCACTGCTCTATGGATTGAGAACTATTAAAATATATTTCAAGATTATTTGCACTTGAAATTAAATGGCAAAACTTACAATTTTGCCAACGAAATGTGACAAATTTTGCCTCGCTTAAGTGAAAAGGAGTGAGAGAGTAGAGCTAGAGATGTTCGTATCGATATATCGATAGCTCGTACTCATTCATTGAATGAGCAAGTGTGATAAGTGGGAGCAAATGTGTTTGTCTATACGGTCACTCTGCTTACGTTTATGTTAGTAGTTGCTGATTACAATTAAAAACATGCCACCTAAAAAGGAAGCGAAGAGCGCAAAAGATGGCGCAAAGGGTGCCAAAAAACCAGCAGCAGATGACAAAGGTGGCAGCTAGTTATTGTAAACTGTGTAATTAAACATTTGAATTTTACACAGGTGCCGGCAAAGAGAAGAAGGGCGGCAATGCTGTCAAGGTTCGACACATTCTCTGTGAGAAGCAGGGCAAGATTATGGAGGCCATGGATAAGTTGAAGGCGGGCCAAAAGTTTCCCGAGGTGGCGACCGCTTACAGCGAGGACAAGGCACGTCAGGGCGGCGATTTGGGGTGGCAAATACGTGGTGCCATGGTCGGTCCTTTCCAGGACGCAGCCTTCGCGCTACCCATATCCAATGTGAATAATCCTGTTTACACGGATCCACCGATTAAAACGAAATTTGGCTACCATATCATCATGGTTGAGGGCAAGAAATGAATACTGCATTTTATAACACCTATTTATTTTGAGCATATTACAATTTAAAGAAATAAACTTTCAAATGGGTTTTTCTATTTTTTGCCCGAATCCTCTTTCAGTCCCACGGTGCGATTGAAGACAATTCGACTGCCGGTTGTGTCCGGATCTACCGAGAAGAAACCTATGCGCTCGAACTGGAACTTATCGTAGACCTTGACACCGCTCAGCGACTGATCCGCGTACGCCTTAACAATCGTCATGGAGTTCTCGGCGATGTCGGAGAGGAATCCACCAGGCACCTCGTTGGCATCCTCGGGATTCTTGTGCTTGAACAGCTGCTCATAGAGACGCACCTCCAGCTCAATGGGCTGTGAAACCCACTGGACAAATGCCTTTGGCTTCTCAGCCTGTTCAGCTGACTCGCAGCTGCAGATGAGTTCGAGGATCTCATCAGTGGCTGAATCACGAATAACTTGCTGCACGCTTATGACCAGACCGGCATGACGCATTCCAACCGATTGCTCACCGGACAGACGACGATATCCCGTCTCCGGCTGCAGCTTGAAATCAGTGCGCTCAATGTAGATGACACGATCCAGAGTTATCTTGTGCATGCCCAACGCTGGATTCTGTGGAAAGTTGGGCACATCCAGTTCTACTGGCGCCGCATAGGGAAAATTTATAATGGTCACCCGGAGGGGCTGCAGCACAATGAGTCGACGTGGTGCGCTCACATTGAGTACATCCCGCACAGCCGCCTCCAACATGGCCGGATCAACGGATATTAGTGCACCGGTCACGCCCATCTTGGCGCAGAAATTATTGATTGCCTCCGCCGGATAGCCGCGACGACGCAGCGCCGTCAACGTAAATAGCCGAGGATCATCCCAGTCGTGAACAATGCGTTCGCTGATCAGCTTGGCAATCTTGCGCTTAGAGACGAGGGCATAGTTCATGTTGAGACGTCCATATTCCCACTGCACCGGACAATAGATGCCCAGAGCGTTGCAGAGCCAGTAGTAGGAGGAGCGACGCGACTGGAACTCCTTGGTGCATAGCGAGTGCGTGATGTCCTCGACGGAGTCGCACAGACAGTGCGTGTAATCGTACGTAGGATATATGCACCACGAGGCGCCCGTTCGATGATGCGGAATAAACTTAATCCGATATGCGACCGGATCCTGTTTGCCCTCCTCCAGAGTCAGTTTCAAGCGCAGCGTTGCCAGTCCCTCATCGATTTTGCCTCGCTTCATGTCCTCGAACAGATGCAGCGACTCCTCGATGGGTCGTTCGCGCCATGGACTCGGTGGTGGATTAAAGCCCTTAAGTTCGTCGGCCTTCTGGTGGCACACATAGGCCAGATTCTTGCGTATGAGGAGCACGGCCCATTCGTACAGCTGCTGGAAGTTGTCCGAGGAGTGAGTGACCTTGAACGGCTTATAGCCGAGCCACGCGACCATGTCAAGTATGCCCACAAAGAACTTCTCCTCCTCCTTCTCTGGGTTAGTGTCGTCGTAGCGCAGATAGCATACTCCCTTCTGAGCCGCCGCATAGCCAAAATTTATGTTGATCGCCTTCGCATGGCCAATGTGTAGGATGCCATTTGGCTCGGGGGGAAAACGGGTCTGGACACGTCCGCCCGTCCGTTGCAAATGCTCGCGTAGCAGGCGCTCCGTGTGCTCAGTGACCGCATAGCCATCGGTCTTGAAATTCTCCCCGGGCGCATGAAAATTAACCTTTGTTTTCATCAGCTCAGCGATGGTGTTTGCACCATCTTCTGCAGCGGCAGTTGACTCGGTCGTGTTGGGTTGTTTCAGTTCTGTTTTGGACTTGGGCTGCTTGTCCACCTGCTTAGGCAGTGGTTTCAAATCGACCTCTGTCTTGGGACCGAGCAGATCAAAGATCTCCACATCGATCGCCGATTTCAGGGATTTGGCATCTGCCCATTTGAGTTCCGTGCGCACTTCCTGCAGGATTTTAAACGCATTGAAATGATAACGCTGCTCCAGCAGTGTATGCTTGTAGCTGCTCCTAATCTTCTGCTGCACAGCACGCTCGATCTCCTCGGGGCTGACCACAACGCCAACGCCGCATTCCCGCTCCAATTCGGCTACATCGACACCGGCGCCCTTTTTCTGGCCGCACCGCAATAAATACTCCAAGGCGGCATCCACACGCTGAGTGTTGTCTAGCTTGCGTTGCGCTATGTAGCGCACCAGCAGCGGCAACTGTTCTCCAATTTGGGGCTTCAGTTTGGTGGCCATGTGGTAGATCAGCATACCAACTCCATCCGCTAGCGGCTGCTGATTGAGTTCTGCTAGTGCCAGCTGCAGATTGCGTGTCACATTGGCGTTCTTCAGCGTCTCTTTAGCCTTTTGCTCGCTCATGCCGAGCTGCTGAAACTTTACAATCAAATCCTCACCAACCATGTCCTCAAATGATGAAATATACAATTTTCTCTTCTATTTCCCAACACCAAAAGCCACACATGCAGCTGTGGGCACTCTAAAATTTTTATTAACAGCGCTCCCCCGATTGTTGCTGTAACAATGTGTAAATCGAATCGACTATTGCACGGCGCAAGATTGTACGCTGATTGATAAAAATAGTTGCGCAATTTTAAATGTCATATTTAAATATTCATTTATTTATTATTGATCGAAACTAAATTTTATAAGTGCGAGAATCTCAGTTTGACAGCTAATTTTCGTGGCTCGGTAAGCACATTTGTCGAAATTATCAATGTTATCGATTAGTATGCTGATCGTTTAAAATAGTTGCTGAGTTTTTAATAAGTCAAATTTAAATATTTATTTATTTATTATTTACCTGAAACCCAAATTCATAAGTGACAGATATTTTTTGTCGAAATTAGATTCAGTATTAAGTATTAAAATAAATTACATAATTGCAATTCTTCATAAAAGACGTGAATTATTTGTATGATTAAAATTATTTCTATATTAAAATTATATATTTTTTAAATTAAAATTATATTTATAAAATTGGATCCATTTCTTATATTCCCAATTGAGTGTTTGACTGAGTATTTAATTTATTTTTTTTTCATACACATTCAGATTTATTTCATGTTTATTGAGAATTTCACATGACCCAAGCCGTTATGCTTCATATCGATCTCAATATTTTTGGCCCAAGCCGTGCAGATGAAAGTAACATCCTGATTTTGGGGCAAGCCACGGAGCTGCATGGCAATAACACGATTGATGCCATCCAAACCGTTTGTTGTGTCAAAATAAGGTCCAGGAAAATATTTGATTTCGGTCGATTTACCATTAGTGATATCGCATGTCATCCAAATCCGACCGCTGCCCGAATGATTCTCCAGTATCGTTGTCAAATCGCCTGGTGAATCGGACGGCAACCGATCGGCGTTCTCGTAGGTTTCCGGCTTGTATCCAATCACTTTATTTATCTTGATAAAAACGCACGGTATTCGGTCCTCGTAGCCCCAGACTTTGTCTCTGTTGCAGTCGGCAAATCGATTTTCAGCATCTGGATCTAATTTGAATAGGAATTCATCTATCTGATCAGCAAGAGGATAAACTTCTTTCTGAAGACTCGCGTGAAAGGAAATAATTTTATGGACACATGCAGGCACAACAGAAACGCCGGGTTGCATTTTAAGGTAAACTGGTGTTTTCGGATCGTAGGTGCTGAAATAGAAAATCGCTACCCAAAGGAACATAATTATTGTAATGAGGAAATATAAAAAAAGATAAAATAAAACAATTCTAGTCCAGCCCCACAATGTACGTCCGAACAACTGATTGCGATCCAAGTCCAATATTTTTTTCGACCAAGGCATGTCCTTTGCCTTTCTCGTTAGTTCCTCATTTCGAAATTGTTTCCGCACATTGTACTCTCCAGCGGCAACCACAAAATCTTGAGGCATTTCAAATTTTCAAAAATCCCTATATTTGTTTTTCTATGTAATACGTATACGTTTATTAAATATTAACTAATACTAAAATGCCTACTAATCTTTCAAATTTAACATGCATGAAATTTAATATGATAGGTCTATGATTCAATCCTGTACAACGACCAAAGTGTACATATTCATATATATATTCTCTTAATAGTCTTCATCTGGATCGGGATTCGGAAAAACTTCAAATCCTTTTAAATGGAATACAAGATATATGGAAGCGACACCCATGGGAATATTTTTCGCCCATGCAACGCACTTAACGGTTATATCTCGATTCATGGGAAGATTTCGAAATTGAACGCCAATAACGCGACGATAGGCAGGATTTTCATACGTTTGTCTTGCAGTCATATTTTCCGATAGATAATGTAAATATATATATTCCTTTTCAAATAAGCCATCGGAATCATAATAGCGATTCGGTATATATTCAATTCTCGCATCAGTTATATTCTCCATAAAGCTACAGCCAGCCCAAATGCGATGGGTTCGCTGCTCCAGAGACAACTGTAGTATAAAATCGTATAGATCGTTGGGCACCTCCTTTGGTAGTGAGAATGTATCGTCATATGTTATCGGAGTAAAGTTTTTGGCGAAATTCAGTTTAAGCAGAACGCATGGCAGGCCAGTATTGTAGCCCCAGTTATTGTCGAAATTACATGTTCTTAAGTGGCGAATGCCATCGTTGCCATATTTCTCAACAAATTTGTAGATTTGTTCAACATACGGCGTAATGCTCATCCTCTGATCTGGAGTATATCGTATCATTTTCGTGCTACCCACAAAATTACCTGGCACCGATGAGAGACTTGTGCATTTCGCTTCATGCGGTTGATTTTCGGGCACCCGAAGATTGAAAACTATTGCAAAATTACAAATCAAAACAATGACAATGCACACATATAGTACCAAATAATATCCGACCAATTTAAGCAATCGCATCAGCGTATTCTTTGGATTAGGTCCACGCACTAGACCATTCCAATTGTGATCGTGTTCTTCATGGCGCTGCTCCACTCGGCGAAATTTTTTAGTTATTTTGTAGGAGCCTTTGGGTAAAATTAACTCATTTGGCATGTTGAATCGATTTGATTTACTTACATATATATGTGTGCTTTGATCTAAAAACTTTACATTTCGATGAACGTGCTGCTCTGTTGTTAATTAATGAATAAAGTCCCATAGATTCAAATCAATTTATTTACTGAATATTTCAGTTTGATTTAGTGTTGCTCAAATACAATTAATTGTCAATTTATTAAAGGCCTTATCGTGCAGGGTGCGAATTTAAGTAATGCATTATTATTATTTATGATCTATAAGTTTTTACCGCAATTGGACATTTTATAAAACCAGATATGTTATAATTAAAATTGATAATACTGTTTTAAGACGATCGCAGGATTGTTTTGAAAATGGAAATTATTCGCCATTCGACACTTATCGATAGGTCGTAGAAGCGATGACAGGACGCTGTGTAGTGCAATGTTAACAACATGTTGTGCAAATGTTAAAGTATATAGGCGCCAACAGCTGTGCACACAGCAGTCAGTGTTGACAAGCAACGGCGCAAAGAGAATAGTCACTGGCAAAGATTTTTTTCTTAACTAAATATTGTGAAATTGAAATATAAAACGATCGACATGAACGCGCCACCTTTGAATAAAATTCCTGGCACATTACAAGCTAAGCAAAAAAACAGCAAAGACCTTAAAAAACTGAGCTACCACGAACTGATCGAAATTAGAGAGAGGCAAATCCATCTTTTGGCTTCCAAGTAAATCTCCAATCCTTGTTTATCTGCGAGCTATGCTTTCATTGAATATGATTATTATTCTTATTGCTCTGTTTTGATGCAGAAATCGATTACAAATGCTACCTGACAAGGGAAGGCGTATACAGCAGTCGTACGAGAAATTGCTGGCCGAGATCCAAAGTCGAGACGAAGTAGAGGCAGCCGCCAAGCTTCTTGGCGAGTTAAACATTGCGTCCAAGGGCAAAATAACGCTAAACAATCTCGAGTGGCATGGTCGCACTCCTGATCTGGACTCGAACGCGGTCGATCTGTTGGACAGCGACGATGAGCAGGAAATGGATCCGTTACGCGTTATCGCTCAGAGCACAATACATCAGCGTCAGGTTAAAATCTTACCTCCGCCCGCTACACTTATCACACCCGAAGATCTGGCGGAAATTGAGTCGTTTAGGACCGATCAGAGCGTATCGAGTGGACAGGCGGATGGCAGCAATGCGGTTGCAGCTGAAATAATCGAGATTGATGTTGCCACATTGGTTGGCAAGCGTGCGCCGGCAACGACTCTGGAACAGCATGCATTGTATCTCATTGAGAAAACCGAATTGCAAGCAACGGCAACAGAACGAGAGAAATTCAAACCATTCCGTACAACAGTGTCCAATGTGCATGATCCTGCCAAGGAGCGTATGCGTAAAAAGGGCAAGCAGTGGGAAAACACTGCTGCTACGCCGCCACTCATACAACACAAGCAGATTCAGCTGGTGCCGCTGGGTGAATCCGCTAGCCTGCAGCTCGACTACATGCAGCGAGTGAAGGTAAGCGCTGGTATATGATCAGCTATTTGCCTATCTCTAAACATATATACTCTGTTTGCAGGAGCTACGCATTAAGCAGGCGGAGCAGCGAATAGCCCGGCAAACGGAAAAGGGGGGCATGAGCTTGCCTGAGGACTGCGTACTGGAGAGCAAGGCTTCATTTCACAATTATCGCAATCCACAGGTTTATCTAATTGAGGGCAAGCGAAGTGCCAGCGAAGATAGTGAAGTGAATGATTTGATGATAGCCGATAAAATCACCACTAGAATTAGCTATTCAGTTTATGAGTGATATTTATTAAATGTTGAAGCCAATCAGCAATTAAACTGCACAAATTTAAATTACAAATAATGAAATAATAATGTGTAGTCTCAGTTATGGTTTGTGATTTTAGTAGTTGCAGTATTTTACTTCTGCGTAAAGATTAATATATTTATAATCACTATATATAACTTTTGCTGCATATCTATTTACTTCGTTGTGTTAACAATAATATTTACCAAACTTTATCTAGAGGTATTTATAACATTTATAATAGAAATATTGGATAAACCGGGCTTAGATTGAGTAGAACTGTGTTGCCGTAGAGGCTTGCAACTCAATTTGGCCCATTTTGAATTGCAAACGTTGCAGCCACTTAAGTAGCGCCTCCGATTTGTGGGTCTGCTGCTCCTCAAAATCTGGCGCGTAATCACGTACATTCTGGAGTCGCACGTGCAACGTATCAGACAGCTGTGTTTGAGACGAGAGCACCGTGCTCCACATTGGCAACAATTTACCTAGCACTGTTGAGTTTGTCTCCTTGAGGGCTTCCAGCAGGCTGAGGAAGTGCAAGTTAACCATCTCCGACAGCTTCGAGTTGACACTCTGCGTTTGAAAGTCGACGCTTGGCTGCGCATGTAGCTCCTTGTTGGCCGGCTTACCATGCGACACCAGCTGCAGTATGCATGGTGTTACCTTCGTCCAAAATTCAAAGAGCACCCCGAGCGTGCTGCCTTCGGCATTGCTACTGGTGTTGTGCGCCATCTGCTCCAAGTAGACGGTCCACAGTTGACACAATGTGAACGCATGAAACAGCGATGACATGTGCAGCACCGAGGTCTTCGACTGCTCGGCAAAGCCCGCAAAGATCACCTGTATGTGATCGGCAATGTGACAAGATGCCTCCTGCGGCACAGGCTGCGAGTATGTGACTCCCATATGTTGATAATGCACCGTGGCCACTTGCGGTTGTCCATGCGCAGGTGCAGCATTCGCTCCCGGGGGTGGTGGCAAAGACTGCGTCTCTTGACGTCTCTGCATCAGCGCCATGTGGGTAAGGGAGCCGAGCAGCAGCCACGAGAGCAGGCGCATGTGGCCCACACATTCCGTGAACTCCTTGGGTCTGTAAAAAAAGTCAACGGGTTATTTTTGCTCAAGGCTATTTCCTGTTTGTTTACTAAATATATAAAAAACCTAGTTAAACTACTTCTGAAAAATAAAAATCAATGTCAACGGAGACAGAACCCAAGCTATCTATTTCTCTAGCAAAAATTCAGTAAAGAAAATAATGTGAAATATTTTGGTGTTATTTTAGACAAAAGAGTCCGCCTTGATAATAAATAGTCTTATCAGAATTCCATGTCCCTTTATAAAAAGAAACTTCTGATTATCCATGGAGAATAAATCATATCTCATTAGTGTATTGGATTCTAGCTAATAAATTTCAAATCGTTCCAAATAAGGTAATTACAAAGTTCTTAAATCTGCGCTGGAATCACTACACCAACTGCATAGGACAAATTTTAAAATAGATAGGCTGGAGAAGTTGGTCCTGATATTTTATCACATATATTAATTAATAAGATACATAAATCATAGCCTTAATTCTTAAAATAAGAAATCTGTTGGGTTGTAAAAAAAATTTTTTCCGAAAATTCTGAAAATTTTTATATAATAATTATAACAATAGCCCCAATAAATAATTAAGTTGGACGCACAAGTCTGAATATATTTCATTAGAAACAAGAATTACACATTTACATGCAATACAAATTTTAATTAAACCGAAATATTTTCAGCATAAATAGATTATTACTTACCCTTGCTGGAGTGAAGAGGGAGCATTGTTTAGCCAGGGAAGATAGCGCGAGACTGCCTTGTTATCGCGATTGTTGCCCCGCGACATCTCCAGTGCCAGATACTGGGCCACAGCGCCCTTGAGAACGCCACCCAAGGTATCCTCGCCTAGGCCTGTGCTTGGCTGACCATTCTTGAAATTCTAAAAAGGTCTTTTTAATCAACGATTATTCTGTAAGTGTTCCGCGAACTTACCTTGATCTTACTGAGCGTGTGGAAATCGGCCAGAAAATCGATGACATCGTTAATATACTGCCTCAAACAGTCGGCCGCGTTTGTGGTGAAGATTGGTGCTGCATCAGGCAGAGCACGTAATGTACCGGGAGGCAAGGTGCCGCCCGCATCGAGGAGCACGAATCCAATGATCATTAGCAGATTGTGATCGGGTATATTGGACTTAAACTTGAGCGCCTGCACAAACTCAAAGATCATCTGGCGACAAAGTAAATTCTTGTCGCGGTCCTTGCTAAAAGAGCGTGTGTTAAGCGTGCACAAATCGTAGAGAGTCTGGTATTCCAGATTCGTGTGCTGCACACAGTGCGCCATAATCTTTGAGTATGGATCGAGCAGCGTTTTGGGCACACAATTTAAACGTAGTGTGGCCGCTATCAAGTCCAGCATATACTCGGCATTACTTAAGCTGGGCATAATGACAATGACCTGGCGCAGCAGGGACTCCACCGCTTGCATGGCTTGGGACCAGACGGCAAGACCGACACCAGCCTCCGTGGGCATACACTGCAGATACTCGGCCATGTTGCGGAAAATTATAGGCAGCTGATCGATGGGCAGCGCCTTCTTTGAGGTTAGCGATTCGCAGACCATATAAATGGGACTTGTTGCATTCAGATCCTGGAAATCTTGCAGGGCTTTGGCAATGCTCCGGAAATGATTATGACGAACTTTAACTGTGGACAAAAGAGAAAGAGATATTATTGAATTATTTCTTATTTCGTATTGATGAATTGTGGCCAACTTACTTTTCATTTGTGTTTGGAAGACCTGCAGAAATATGCCATTGGGCGCCAGCTGGTGCAGAACACAGCGTATGAATTGCAGGGCCACGGCCTGGGCGCTACTAGCCAAGGGCAAACCATTTTCACCTTGCCACGCATGCGTGCTACTCAGACAAATTCTGCAAAAAGTATAAAGATAATTAGCAATGCTAAAGGATTTGCTTCATATTCGTATGCCACTCACCGCGATGTCATGGTGAGCACCTCGGGCAGAAAGGGTGCTGCAATGGCCGGTTCGCGGTGAATAAAGGTACCCAGGATAACGATGAAAATGCCAATCTCTTCATCAGTGTACTCCTCGATGACAGCACCACAATCCGAGCATCGTTCCACAATGGTATAGTCGCCAACACGTCTGGAACTCTATGTTTAAGAAAAGTCATCAATTTTATTTTAAATCATTAGCGTTACTATGCAATTATTGTTTAAATAGCACTTATAGGTAATGTGGTCAGATAAAAAAACAACAAAACCCCTAATATAAATATAATTTTAAAATTTAAGCTAATTTAAAATCATTAGAGTTTCTAAGTACATTTTTTTAAAAATAAAATATTACTATGAAAATGCTCTAGTCGAGGCAGCTGTCTTTTACAATAGCCGCGGTGTATAAGACCTCTAAAATAATAAAAATGTGAGCTAAAATAATAAATTAAATAACAAAACAATATATGTATGTATGATATATAAAATAGTCCACAAGAATTTGTAAACTTAAAAAATCCAATCAGACCAAAAGACGCTAATAGCTCATTCCATGAATCCAAGTTTTTAAAAAAATATTTGACTTGCAATATAATTTTTAAAAATTAAAAATTTAAGTTGCAATTTAATTAATAAAAAATTAAAAGTGAATAATAAAGTTAAAATTATAAAAAAAAAATAAGTCATATTTCTGGCCTATAAAAATGTAAAATGGCCTAACATTGAAAATTGAACAGAAATTATTAAACGCTAATAGCTTATTTTCTGAACTCAGCTTAAAAAAATAGAAGGTTTGTTGATATTTTTTTTTTTCAATATTAAAATACGTTTTGGTTAACCAAATTTATGTTTCTTATCGATTCTTTAAGATCGCTTAATGAAATTATATCAATAATTTGTCTTGGTAATAATCTATGAATTGCAGGGCTACGTCTTTACAGTTATTGACACACCCTTTTACACCCTTTTTACTAATTTTTAATGGGTATAAAAGTGCATTAGGAATAAAGTTCTACATCGCCAAACCCATCTCGGTAGCTTATAGTTGATAGCTTATTTGTTTGATCTGTGGATTGATCGTTACTCAACCCATATTGAAAGCGTACTTACCCCACGTGGAGCATGGGAGTGTGCAGTGTGAATTGTGTGCCCATTTGCGATATCGGGCGAATCTTCTCCATTTTCCTCATGCTCCTCGGCTGGCTGGAATGGTGGTGGCGGCCAGGAACCGGCGAAACGCGACCGGATGTCTGGTATAGCATTGGAGTCAACGTTAAATGGCGCCAGCTTTTGTCTCGGGCGCTTTATGCTATTTGATGCGGTCGATGGACCCGCCACATTCTGCTGGCGCTCACTGGGGAGCTGCTTTAGATCCTGGGTGACATTCTTTAAAATGGATGTGTGCAGGTCTTGTGGATGTTGCGACTGCGTCTGTGGCTGTGGTTCAGCTTGTGCTGCTGTTGTTGTTGTCGTTGTTACAGCAGCGCTTGCGGGTGCATTTGGATTAGGCGGCGATTCGAGGGCCACCTGTTTGATGAGGCGTCGAGGCGAGTTGTTCCGACTGCTGGGCGTTACATCGTCTTTGGTGCTCTCGGAGACATCTAAGCTGTCCTGTTTCAGATGACTGATATCTGGCAAATTGAGGCCGTCCCGAACACGCTCCACCAGTGCGGCAACCGTGTCATGTGTACCAATAGGCAGCAGCCGCTCCGGCGTTGGAATCTCCAGCGCTGCAATGTTTTTTGGAGGCGGCAACAGACTGGAGTCAACTTCATCACACGGATTGGGCATAACGCTCATCTTGGACAGCGGTGAATCGGGCGAACCATATGACTTGTCCGTCCGTCTTAGCGACTTGGTGAGCGACTTCTTCTGACGGGCCTCATCCGCAGAGGAGCTAGATGTGCCCGCACTGCATTCCACAATATTCTTATGGCGTCCTATTGGCTTGACAACTCCAACCGTTGACGATGCGCTGGGCGCTGGAGCGGCACCGCTGCCGTTTATGGAGCGACTGCCGCTGCCACTGGTGGAGCCTTGCTTGCTGCTTCCTGTCGGCACATCCTGCAGGGCGCCAAGCGCTTTCAGATGATTGGTGGCAATAGCCGCAAACATTTTCGATGTGGACGCAGCTGCATTTTCCAGCGACTTGTTGCGTACGGTCACCGCACGATGCACATCCACGGGAGGACTGACAATAGCCGTCTCTGTAGTCTCCGAGCCCACCAGCGGCGTCACAATCATGCGCACGCCTTCCTGCAGGCTGTGACGTGTGTGGGTGGTCACCACGGTGGTGCTGACGGATTCACTGGTGTGCTTAATTTTTGTGGAGTATGTGTCACCTGTTTTGGTGGTGATCATTGACTTGTGCGATTTTGTAGATTTCTGCATTTAGTTCAAATTGATAAGTAAAAAGAAAGAATCCTGTAGTCGACTACGATTTACTCTGAGCTCAAATTTTAATTTTTTTTTATATTCACTCGAATTTAAGCAACAAGTGTTCTCATTGCGTATAGCTGGATAAAACTAAGACGATTGATTACTATTATTAAATTGGGGTATTTGCACTGCGACCTATCATAACTATAGTGCCCCTTCTGAGCCTACAACTCATCCATCAACCCCAGCTCCTGCTAGAATCTTTGTTGTGTTGAGGGCTTCTATGTCTTTATATGCAACATCTTTTCCCGCTCAAGGCGACGCATTTAGCAAGGATGTGCGTTGAGGAATCCTCCTCGCTGTCTCTAAACCTGCGTGCATCGCTGCTAAAAAATAAATGTCCTGTCAGTAGACCGGTGAGTATATTAAGCCTGTTCTTCCCCATGGATATTACTCGCTTAAATCATTTTTGATTATTTTTGATTATAGATTGATTAATTAATTAACAATACAGAAAATGCTTGTGCCTGCTATAATTTTCTTATCCAAACTTAATGAAATTTGTTTTTAAAAAATATGTCAATGTGTTTTTATCTTTTTTTGCTATGAGAAATCTATATTTACCGATATTAGCGAAACGGAAGGAGTCATTGATACAATGAAATATACTTGATCTGCGCATGATATATGATAACTTCACTCCGAATCTGAAGTCTATAGATCTTATCGTCTCTGATTAAGAACAGGGATGCTTCTTGCCTATTACATAGGTACATTTGCTCAAAGCCCCGATATCGTTTTGTTCAGGGTATAAGCATCTATTTCTGAAGATTTTTAATGGCATTTACCTCTTCGGAGTACTCCATGGAACGGCGATTGCGAAGTGATTCTATTTTTGTTGGCAATACGTCTTCAAAATGTATGGTGTCATCAAAAGAGCCCTAAAAACAGAATACAACAAATTAGTTTTTAGGATAAAACATATTCAAGTATTGTCTTTAAGCAATCCGTCTAAAATTAATTTAAAAATCTCTCTCTTAAGCAGAGTATTTTCGTGCTTTTTAAAATACGTGAAATGTATTTTTATTAAAATATTGTAAAAATAATCTTACCGGTGCGCTGCTGCCGTGTAGTGTGCTGTCAGAGAGATCACTCTCGGGTATCGCCACCAGTTCGGATTCGGTTTCGTCTGCATCCAAGCTAGAGTCGTTGTACTTGCGAAAGGCGTGCTGCAGCTTGGGTGTGAAAGCGACATTTTGACATTTGCTCTTGGAGGCGGCGCTGGTTCCCTCGGATGGAAACATGGGGCTGGCCGGCGGACTAGCCTCCTTGTCATCGGGATCTGTGCCTAACGACGGCTGGCTAACATCACGCGAGCGGGCTACGCCGCCATGAATATCCAGTATAGTGGTGGTAGGAATGCGTCGGCACTGATGGAAATGACCACGGAGGCTGTTCATAATCATGCGAATGGCCGAGATGACATATCCACTGAGCGGTGGCTGTGTATAGGAGTACTTATAGAGGACGACGAGCAAGGTGAAGAGCCAATTGCGACGCGGATACTGCTCCAGATTCCACAATGAGTAATTAAAGACAATATTCTGATAGGATTCGCCCGAGGTGTTTGTGGGATTGGGTGCATACAGAATGATCTGCATGACAGACGGCAATATGAGACCTCCAATCAGATGATTCTGGTCCAAGACTTGTGGTAAATTTGCCAAAAATGCATTGAAAACGGCTGAAACGCTGTCAAGAGATAAAGAGAGTTTTATTATTCCATTTTTATTTTTTTATTTAGGGTCGACTATTGTCGATATTTGTGCATTTAACTTACCGCAATGAATCGGGCGTGGTGTGGAATGTCTTGTCGATTTGATTGTGACCCAATAGTAAGAACAAATGTTTTAATACAATATTTTGTGTCCGGGTGACGGGCTTGTCTTCTGATGGAAAGGCCTGATCTGTGCGGGACATGAACTGCATCAGCATAAAGATAAGCAAATGAATTGTTTCCTTGTCCGATTCCTCCAGCTCCGTAATGCGGCTAAGCAGGCCGATAAGATTATCGTCGTTGAGACCACCCAATGAGTGGATATGTCCATCTAAATAGAATATAATAATGTTTCAAATCAGATCAAACGTATTTTTCAAATTATACAGTTAGGGATGAACATCGATTTCGTAATTTTTGTTGTTGTACAGCCACATGCCAATTGCACAAAGAGATTGAAATTTTTATATATAACATAGTGTATATGTACGATTTTATATATACACAAGTGTTTTGTTAAAAAAACTCAGTTCGAAAATTGTCTGTTGACTTGTTGTTTTCATTTGAGTTTAGAGTACAGTACATTAAGTTTACAATAGTTCTTGGGGCATACATACCAGTTCGGAAGGGTACACGTAAGATGATTTTGTTTTGTGTGGAAGCCAAAGTTACATACATATATCTATAAATACTGATATGCTAAAAACATAGTTAACGTCCAACATTTACACACACATTCAAAAAATTTAGTTTATTTTTAAATAAACAAACGTATTTTTTTTCTTAACTAAATGGTATATTTTGTTATAAGTGACAAAATGTTAAAATGTTAAAGCTAACTAAGCGCTCAAAGAAATTAAACGTAAACATTTTAAAATTAAATGTTTGATTTAGAAAATACATAAGAAATGAATAAAATACAATTTAAAAATAAAAAAAATTCAAGTAGATAAAAATGTAAATAAATCTCGAATTTTTATATGTTAAGAATAATATTTGTATAATAAAATTTTTATGAAATGATTGAATTAATTACTTTTTAAAATTGTGAGATTATGTCTGGCTGGGATCATAACCAATTTTACACTAAATAAGACAATAAATATTTTATATAAAGTTCAATACTAGTCTAACCGATGTCCGGGATACAGCTTGAAATATGTGTATGCTAAAAAAAGTTCAATAATACATTTAGAAAATTATTTTGCTTGTGAGGTTTTTTCTTTTGGTTGATATGTAAATAATTTTTCTTGCATTTTTTCAATCGCTTCTAAAATTTTATTAAAAAAATATTTGGGTTAAATTCAAAATTTTAATAGCTACCGGACACTTAATATGTACATATTACAAATTAAAAAAATGTAAGACAAAATTCAAACCACATAGAAAACTATAAATGATTATGAAGCCCCATTCTAAATATTTAATGCCTGAGATGATCTGAATAAAAAGGTAAAAGCAACATTAAAAACGTTGGAAAGCCAACGTTAATCATTATATTATTCACAAAGTGTCTGAAAATATTGGGAAATTGGTATTACTTATCAAACGATACCAGTCTTCTATGTGATGATTGTATGTATGATTTCGATGTGGAATCAATAAAAGTACAGAAAGTTTTCGTATTGAAATAAAATATAGTCAGATATAATTTCATTAATTTTGTGAACCATAAAATGTACATAGAACACATAGCTCACATAGCTTGGCGGATAAAACGAGAGGGAGGGACAACACAGACAGCAAATTTGTTTTGTTGGTTTCTTAGTAAATGGACACACATGCTCTACAACCTACCTGGATTGGCCGTGGTGCTGCCCGTGGTGCCAGCAATGTTGGCACCGGAATGCGGTGCGACATCACATGTGCAATGCATGGGAAAGGCCAGTGCTGAGGGACTGGGACTGGGTGCAACCACAGCGGGCTGAGACGGCAGCAAATTTGGCGCCGAGGGATGCTTTTGGAAATGGGAGTGAAACGAGGTGGCAACAGTGTGACCCGCAGTGGTCATAGCCGAGATGGTTGTTCTTGTTGTTGTTATTATTGCTGTTGTTGTTGTTGCTGGTGTTTGGGAACGAGACTGCTCGGCGATCGGTTGGTGCGACGCTGTTGTCGTTGGTGGATGCAGAAAAGGCTGCTGGGCAGCCTGGAAGCGCAGCATTGTCTCCGCCTCCTGCAGCGTTGGCATTGGACTATGGTGACTAGGCGGTACACAATGCACTAAATACTGGTGACTTTGACTATGAGCCGAGGCAAACGTCGCTACTTGTGCACTACTACCAGCATAATGTTGGTGTGTGTGTGGATGGTGTTGGTGTTGGTGTGATGGGTGTGCGTGTGTGTGTGCGTATTGCTGGTTTTGTGTGGATTGATGGGGAACTTGTTGGTGTATGGGACAGGGTGTTGTT
The DNA here is from genome assembly GCA_035043295.1 of Drosophila sordidapex. Taxonomy (NCBI): domain Eukaryota; kingdom Metazoa; phylum Arthropoda; class Insecta; order Diptera; family Drosophilidae; genus Drosophila; species Drosophila sordidapex. Next base: position 121,068 of record JAWNNA010001332.1, read on the forward strand.
ACTTTCGATTTTGTATGCAATGTAGTACTAGTGGTGGCGACACTATGGTTGGCTGAATTTTGGTTGGCACTACTAGTGCCAAGGAACTGACCCAATCCAAAACGCGAGGTCTTCCGCTTGAGTATGGGTGCCGACACCTGACGATTATAGATTTTCTCCTTCTCGGGCACTGCAAATTGAAATTTTAAATAAATACTCTTAGGGGAGTCAATTGGAAGAGCTTACCGAACTTAGAGTCCTGACGGGGTGCCATGCTGGCTGGAGCGGACATGGTCCTCTTATAAGGCCACTTGGTACCAAAGGATGCGCTGAGGGTCTTGGCCATGCTGCCGGTGGTGTCTGATTGGCTGAGTGCCTCTCTGGCCTTTAGTATTTTGGCCGAGAGGGCCTCGCTGCCATTGTCGGAGTTGCGCAGATCTCGGAGATAAGAAATGTCTCCGCACTTTTCCAGATTGATTTGCGCCTCCACGAAGAGAGTGTCGAAGCGATTGAGAAAGAACTCCCAGCCGAGCATTTTGCGATCGGATAGGGAGTTGTGCAACTGATAGACCGATTGAAGCACCACGGGCCGGTCGACAATAAAAAGATCAAATTGCGACTCCAAGCAGAAGAGCAGTGACCGTATTGCCGTATCATGTATGGTTCCGATATAGAGAGTCGCCCGCTGCGCCACATACACATTGATGTCATCCATGCTGGCGATCAGATGACAGAAGGCGGTGGCTAATGCCGTTTGCAAACCCACCTCGGAGCGCAGCGGTGTCGAATCCATAAAACGTGTAATCACGGTTACTCGTTCAACTGCCGTGAACCGAACACGCCAATCGACATCGTGGAAGGCCTCCTGCACCACCCGCCAGAACACATCGGAGCCCAGTGGCAATGTGATGCAGTGCAGTAGCAGCGGTACACACACCTGACAGATGTGTGAGTGCTCCGCATTGCACAGCTCCCAAAGACTGTGTAGATATAGAGTGCACACATTAATCGATTTACTCATGCAAAAATCACCAATCACCAACTTTTTGATCAACAAATTCTCCTGGCACCATATAAAAAAGCCTCGTTGTTCCCGAGCTGCTTTGGCTAAAGCATCACCGTGCAGCGCCATTGTCTTGAGGCATTGCAGCACATAATAGAGTATCTCTGGTTTTTTTATTGTGGGTATTTCCTGCAGAAATATTTGGTTAATAGTATTCTGAAGTACCTCGATTTACGTCCTCTCTTCTCGAGCAACGTTATTTTTTTCAGAGTCTCTATGTTATTTCGGAACAAACAAGTGTATTTTTTAACAGCTGCTTGTGTTCAAATATTTTATTTTAATTCTGTTCAAAAAGTATCTAAGAATTTATAAAAAAAAATATCAGACGTTCCATAAGAGCCTTTAGAGTCATTTGGGTCCTAAAGATCAAATTTAATGATATATTTTTTAGGATTGCAAATGCCTGCCAAATACTCTCAGATTTCTGTTAGACAAGCAAAACTAAACAAAGTATTAGCTATTCCATTCACACGCATCAAATCAAACCTGCCACCGTTCAACTGTCAGACTAACTCTATTGAACTCAGATGTTCCTAAGGCTGGTACCTCAAATTTGATCCTGATACCGCATCTTTTAATCAAGTTAAACTGACTGAAAATCGGACTTCAATTACACTTAAGGTTAGATTTATAATGATTTATGATTTATCCGATTTATGAATATTAATGATTAATACAGGGATAAGGATTGAAATTAAGCTTGAGGATTTCGAGCATTAACAGAACCTTAACCTATGAGGCCTCCTCAAATTCTATAAAGGGCAAGGGCGTAACCAGCTTTTCGTAGTTTTTTATTTATTTTAATAATCGTACCCATATTTTATATATTATAATCAAATAATTTAAATGAGTTCAAAGGTTATTGGAGAACAAATCGTAAGTTAAGGCCAATATTTTCCATTTTCTTATGCAACTAATGTTTGATCTTAATTAATTAGCGGTCATTTACGGTACAAGCATAAATCGTTGGTCTGTTCGTTGAAGGTGTTTTTGAGTGAAATTACTTTCAATTTGATGAAGATTTAATTTATCGAAGGTGATGAAAAAGTGTTAAATTGGTGTGAAAGGACGATCATACGTGAAGAGAATTTTCTTCAGGAAAGTTAATTAATAAGTGAAATGCTTCCAGCCAGTGAATTAGAGTGGTATTGTAATTTATCGAGCTGTTTGCTTGAAATTAAGTAAATTATGTCCGTCAGCGAAGACAACCGGAAGAAAATTATTAAGTTTCTCGTATTTTGCACAGTAATTTCGACCATAAGAAAAAGTTCAGAACTGGTGTTCAGCTAGTTCAACTGTGAAGGAAACTATTTTATGTGATATGCTCTATGCCACCAAACAATCAGTCCGTCAGTCTGTACAAAAAGTTGTGTGCAAATTTACATATATGTACATCTGTTAATATAGATATGAATTTATATTACTCATACGTACTGTGAGCAACTGGTGTATATACTGCAGCGGCTGGGGCAGCTGATCTAGGGTAAACTTGAACTTGCCCACCGAAGTGTGCCAGAAATCATCGCTATCCTCTTCCTCCTCTTCATCGTCAGATCCACTGCCATTTTCGCCGCCACCAGCTGTGCTGCCATTTGCACCATTCTCACCCATAACGGATGCCTTGGTGACACTGACATTGGCACTGCCCACATCCGCATCTGATAGTGTTATGGAGCGTGCTATGGCCCTGTCCGTGGGCAGGATAGAGGCCAGATCCAGTTGCTCTGAAACCGTTTCTACGGTGGCCGTCATGATCTGCATTTAGATAGCAAGGGATTCAATACTGAGGTGAAGCATCTTTCTCATGTTGGACACAGCTTTACAGTAAGTGGTATACATATTTACACTGTATTTTCGATTAAGTGGCTGTACGTTATATTACATTCATCACATAAAGTACACATGTACATAGATAAATGCAACGTTGATTGCTTCAACTTACACATCCATTTAAAGTTTTTCTTTCGGTATATTTAAAATAACAATATTATAGCTTACAAAAATGATTACACAAAAACATGTAAGATTGCATTAAATCGTTAAGTTACAAGTATTTGTGCATTAAGGGTATTTTGTACATTTGTTAACTGATTGGTGTAGGTATTAAGAAACTGTGACGGTGCTGATACACGGAGCATGCTCTTCAACAATGGCCATTAATCAAAGTAAAAAGTTTTTTAAAGTACGTACGAAAATATGAAAATAATCGTAATATTTACATGTTTAAATTTATGGAAAATTGAGAATAATATAAATTAAATGTACATTTATTAACAAATTTTCGATTAACATTTTTCCTTTTGCTGTATTTTGTAATTTATTTTCACACACATACAAGATACTTTGAGACACGGGATTGAAAAGATACTTGAAAAATATAATTAATAAATTTTGTAAATTTGCTTTATTTAAAGCTATGCAGTCACCTAGCTAAATTTGTTTTGTAGCCTAATATAAAAATCTAAAGCACATATGTAGCTTATGCCAGCAAAAATTGTATTTGTGATCTTAAAAAATGTTCTATTAACAATAAGCATTTCGTGTTGTTCTTTTTCTAAGTGCCTGAGAAAAAAACGAATCTTATCCGAATGTATTAAAAAAAAAGTGTATTTGGAAATTTTAGCTATTTCCGATTGTCTAGGAAAAATTTAACATTGTGTATTTTTAAAGCGCTGTAGATAGTCAAGTAATTAAGTCGAAGCCTAGTGCAGTTAAAAATAAAATACTATGAAACTTTACATAAACTGCAAAATTTTTTTTTTTATATTTGAGTGGCTTAAATAATAAGATTGATGTTTTATGTGTACAATATTTTCTAAACATCACACTATATGTTTTTTTTTTTTAAATTGATTTTGTTGTAAATAATAATAACTGATAAGAATGTAGGAAGAATTTTTGTAATCAAAGTAAAGAGGAAAAACACTCTGTACAATTTTATATACACTTAACATGGAGAATACATTTTTCTGGACATCATAAGAATATATTAAAAATCGAATTATACAAATATCGAATTGTATGGAGGGGTTTTAATAGCCAAATAATACAATTAATATTTAAAATATTGTTTGTTTGGGTTTTGTTAATGAATGCACAAAGTACCTCGTCTGTGGCGTGAACTTTTCTCAATTCAATACTATCAACTGAATGCCCATTTTCGTTATTCTATAAAAAATATATGAAGAAATGAAAAGATTTGAATAATTTTTGAACGGTTTCGGATTTCGAAATAAAAAAATTCGATTCTTAATTTGATTGTCAAAGGAAAATTGGAATTGTACTGTTGCTGTAATAAATTAATTATGAATATTTATAGTATATAGGGTGTTGTTATTAAATACCTACTTAAACGCATAATATTTGCTGTTAATTGGTTAAGTTTTTTTTATTTTGTGTGTTGTAAGTATATGAAAACTTTCCAGTAATATGTTATTGGCAATAAAGGGCTGTTAACTAAGGAACGTAATAGTATAAAAGTTTTGATAATACTTATGCGATATATTTTCAAATACATACGGAACAAACGTGAGGCATATGGACGAGTACCCCGCCCACAGAGTGCGGCTCGGGTTGGGGCACGGCAACAGGCACAGGACCTTGATAACGAGAATATACACATAGATATTTAAGATTAGTAATCGCTTGGATCTGAGTATGGTCATCAGTTGCACAACTCTGCTAGAAATGAAATCGAAATCATTTAAGTGGTCAAGAGAACTCATTGCATTCACTAATTCGGGCATGCATCCAAGTACATACACATAAGTATAAATCCTAAAAAATTTTTATTTTTTAATTTATCATGGAACACACAATAAATTTTTAAAATTCACTGAAAAAGAATACATGCAAGTTTAGAATTTTCCAAATTTTCAATTTCCAATTAGGGCCAATGACCATGTATGTCCAGTTTAATTTGAACCATATCCAAAATACATCAATCAATTCAATTATTATTTAATCATATAATTAAAAAAAAAAAAGATTTTGTTTTAAATTGGTCACTTTTTAAAATGGGCACACACAGACACATATTCTACTAAGAAAATTCCTAAAGAATTATAGCTCATCAAAATTAATTCAAGGCACTCATGGCAACGATGGTGTGCAATTAGTATTTGGTATCGATGTGGACTTTGTATTTAGTAGTAGTAGTGAGAGCCACATTTGTGTGAGGTGTTTGTACCGAACCGAAAGAAAATAGAACCAAATTCAGCAATGCGGCTCTTAAATGTAAACACTACTTAGAAGGTCATCTATATAAAAGCTTGTATGCTAAAGAATATGCTAGGAAGCTAAATAGTGATAATTAGGTATAAAAGTGTTCTTTTTATGGTTTTTGGGTAGGTGGATTGAGTGGCTTGTTTTGTTTACTGTCTGTTCTGAAGTGATATGGTGTTATGTTGTGGATAAAGTCTTCACTGGTTTTCGTGTGGGACATGTGTATAAAGTATTCAAATTTATTTGAATCGTAACGAAATGTTTCAACAATGTTAATATTGTAATGCAAATATTTGATTAATTAAATATGTGGTTTGTTTTGATATGTGTTTCGGTTTTTTTTCGTAAGAAATGAAAAATTTGCTTGTTGGTGCATCACCTGCCATTATAATAATTTTTCCATCGTCTGAAAAGAATTGATCTAGCTTAAAGATATCTGATAATGATTGATAGAATGTAAATTTTTAGTTTTTAGTATTTGATGAGTAATTGACGTTTGTTTATTGTTTAAGAGAGAGCAAGTTAAAAGTTCATCATATAGACCGATGGTTACGACATAGCGACAGTGTGTGACAGAGATAGACAGACAGTTGGTACGCGCGAGAAAGTGCGTGTGTGAGCGAGACAGCGATCGAGCGTTAGTAATTATTATACAGTAGTCGCGTAGAATGTGTTAGAGATAGAGAGAGAGAAAGATATACATATTTATGTAGAGAAAGATAGCAAGATAGACATATAAAATAAAGCCAAATGAGAAGAATGGAAAATGATATGGTACGAAAAATTATACATATTTGGAATTTAGGCGATTCACATTTTCATCAACGTTTTTTTTTTTTAAATTTGTTACGTTTCTTATGACAAGTGTAGCAAGTTTGGAATTAGTCTTAACCTTGTTTATGTATTGTTAAGTACAATACGTTTATATGTCATTTAAATCGGGTCTGGACTTATGGTATTTCGAATGGTTTACAGAGCATAACAGGTGCAGGTTACTAGAAACAAGGGTCTTAACTGGGCTTTAAACGTGGGTTTTAGACTAAGAAACTTATTTATAAAGACGCTTTCAAAGACGTTATACCATTAATTTATGCCTGCATATAGTCCAGGCAATCATGTACAGTCTACATTTTGACTACATTTTGGTGACTTTGACTGCATTACTTTAACAGTGGCTAGTTAAGAGTATTTGTAAAGGGTTGGGTTCTGTAGTCTCTCCGAAAATATTGATCGAATTAACTAAAATACGTTCGGGCACACCCTTGCTTACCTGCAAAACCTCCGAGTGGACCCAGTGGAATGGGCAGTGGAGCCATGGAGAGCGAAACATCGCGTTCTCGGGACTTCTCCTTGTCAGATTCCGGAGGCGATTTGCGGGAAGACTTCTCCTCTTCAATTATGTCCTCAATGGGCACCTACGGTGTTGAGTGTTGATTATTAAGCTTTTAATCATTTTTGAGTACCTACATCGGGTGGTCTAACGGGATTCAGCGGTGCCATAAACTCGACCAACTTGGTCGACAGCTGATGCCACATAGTGGATGCCTCGCAGTAAGCACACTCTGCCACCTGTATAGTTAATTAGTGAATATTTTAAATAATGATCGAGTGTTAAACATTAACCCACCTTTAATGCACACACGTGACTACTTAGACCCACCCGGGCTGCAGTCACCATGCATTTAATCAAACGTGAGACGTTCTCACATACGCTGGTGTGTATGCCCATGTGCTGCTCCACATCTTGCAGCTCCATCTGCTTCAGCAGTATGTCCAGCATGAGTATGCAACAGGTGAGGTTGTGTTCGGCATCCGTCGAGAACTCCGTGTGACGATTGGTGGGCGCTTCATCGTCCGATATGGCCGACGTATTGCCAGAGTCGTCCTCCACAACAGGTGCTAAAAGCATATAATTTTATTTAAAAAAAAAACAGGAGAGAAGAATAGTTAAATAAAAATGTTCGAGTCTTTTTAGAATATCAACAGGACTAGTTTTCATAAATATAAATATAAGAAGCGTATTTGATGAGCAGCTTAGGTTGTCTTGGATACCTCTGTAAGAAATATATCTTTTGAAGAATTAAAAAAAAACATTTGAAAGATGAATTGGCCAAGGAACACTCTATTTATAGGTAAAAGTTCTCATGCCAGCTATGTGTCTCATTTTTCAACTCTAGGGAGGCTTATTTTTAAGGATTTCTTAAATTTCAAAACCAAAGTTCTAATGTCAGTTGTGTATCCCAATTTTAAATTCTAATTATAACCGAAAGGTCTAATGTCAGCTATGAGTCTCAACTTTCATCAAAATAGCTACAGCTGAGAGACTGGTTTTAAACAGACAAACAAGGATAAGCAACTGCTTTTAGCAATATATATACGTACAAATAGAACTGCGTCTGGGTGGATTGGCCATTTCGGCCTTGCTCTCCTTGCACGGTGTCTTCGGCGTCTTGGCCTGCTGCTGCTGCTGGGTCTGTGGCTCCTTCTCCTTTTCGCGCATTAGCTCGTGCTGTATGCCATACTTCATGATGCGCACTCCATCGCCGAACATGGCAAAGAGCTGGACGAGTGGGATAAGTATTTCTAACTTGGTGAGTATCTGGAGCCAGTGTAGAGCCTGCTGTTGGACCTTGGCCGTTGTTTTCTCAAACCGGATGGCCACAAAATTGTACATGGTCTTTGCATCAAAGCCGAGCGGAGACATTTCTGGATCGAGTATTTTGCTCAGTACAATTTTCAGTTCGTTGAGCTCCTTTTCGGCGACATCGTTCGTAATGGCCTCCATCCAGTGCGGCATCACATAGTCCCAGATCTCCGAAGTGATCACTTCATACGGCACCAGGCAAATCAATCGCTGGAGACCCTCCTTCAGGTGGCTGGTGCGTGAGGCTAGCGTCTCCCAGTGGCCACCGACACGGGCGTACTCTGGTGGATGAGGAAGTAAACAGGAGATGAACACATTGTAGTGTATGCGACAAATCTCTTTTAGCCAGTTGCACACGTGATCCACCTTCAGCTTCTCTATGGTGCTCTCAATCTGACCGGCAGCTGGTGGGAAGGACCACAAAATCATCAATAATTATGTCAAAAACAATTATTTGGTGTTTGTCGTTACCATCGTATGAATAAGCTGTGACATGGAACCAGTGAAAGAGCATGCTTAGAATGCGACCCAGGACCTCGACGGGTGTATCGGGAGTGGGTGTGCACCGACCCACCAGCAACCAAATGCCATAGCGACCCAGCATCTGGCGCTCCTCGAGCGAAATGTTGTCGGGCGTAATGGCCAAGCCGTTCTTCTTTGCCTCCGATGAGGAGAACTCCTTGCCGGGCTCAAAGTTCAGGGGCTTGGCTTCGCGCAACAAACTAACCACCGACTCGACCATGTGCATTTGCATCTCTGGGTCCATTTGCCAAGCAGGCTGCAGGCTCCGATGAACAACATGATCACCGCCACGTCGAGAATTATGACGATTGCTGTGGCATTGGGCACAGTAGCGAATGGGGTGGTTGCCGTTAAAGCTGGCGCATTCGGTTGAGAAGCAAATAGAGAAGGCAGACTTCTCGTTGGAACGACAGTTTTTGTTCTCGCACACCATCGACACCTGTTGCATGGGATGCAGAATGTCGCCAAACTCCAGATTTGCATGCTCCCGGTGTATCTCGTTGGCGCACTCGATGCACAGATACAATGGCGGGGGGCAGTCCTGGGCATAGGTGATACTGATGCTATGATCATAGCACACCTTGGCCGCCTCAGCGTTTCCGGCATTGGGGCAATGTTCACGCTGACAGGTGAATGGAACTAGGTCATCTGTTCAGTAGAATAAACCCAAATTTATTAATTTCTATTATATATGCACTATTTGTATACTTACTGGTTAATTTGGAGAGTAGAACCTTGCGATCAAATAGATTGGCATCGAAGGCGGGCCAGTAGTAGAAGAGCAGCTTGGCAGCGGAGGATCGGGAAACAGCAGTGCCATAAGCTACCACACACAGTATATCCTTAACCACATTATGCTTGAGAGTCATCAGACATTCGAGTAGTTGACAGTGATGTGCTGAAAGAGTGGATGAATTTAATGAATGGGGTTTGTAAGCTACCACATATCTGAACTTTGCATAGAGACCCTGGCTACGCTTTATATAATTAACCGTTTGTGAAAAACGACGGTGGAAGAAAAACAAAAGATTTTTAAATGGCCTTCAGCCCGAATCGTTCGTTGTGTTTTAAGTACATATAACTATGATGATTTCAGCTTTCTTAATTGCTAAATAGTCACCACAAAACCAGTTTATATAAAAAATACTTAATCACTGCTTACCAGGATTTTTGGAATACTGCAAAACCATTATGATGACAGAGGACACAGATTGACAGGCTTGGCACTCTTGCTCATCGGCGCTGCGACGTGCTGGGATACATTATAAAATCAGGTCAGTCTAAAAGCAGTAAATTACTGAAAGTTTAACATACTTATAGTAAATGGTAAGATATAATAGCACAGTGCATTGACAATATCCTGATGTAACGCCGGCGGTAGTACAGATATAGTAGAGCTAACTAGATAGGGTAGGTTATCAATAAGGTCCTTGTCGAGAAACGGTAATATGCAGCTTAGACATTGAAGCAAAGCCTTGCCGAAAACTGCAAAAATACATGATTTATTAAGAATGGTTGCAATAATATTAATACAAATTACTCACCGATTTGTCCATACTGTATGCAAGGCGCCACATCAATGAGCATAGTTAAAGCATTATAGAGATTGCCATATTCAAGATTTGGGTAGGCAGACATGCGAGTGGGATCTTCGAGAGGATCGCGTATAAGTTCATGCGGAGAAGTGCGCACATCTTTAAGGACAGCTTTAACAAATTATTTAAATATATTAATCAATCTCTTCAATGGGCAAAGTTAATACTTACTTAATAGAGTTTGAGAAAAGTATTTGATATTGTTAGCAATATCGACGCCAGAGGGCGCGGGTAAGACATTGTGCAATAGGCGTACATGGTATTCATGGAGGGCTCTCAGTTTTGCCTGAACTGCAAAATGACGCATAGCGTAATAAAATCCAAGCTTGTCACTTGAGGCTTTTTGGGGCATACTTACAGGCGGCAGCGCGAGTGCCCATGTTGATGAGTTGCACCCTAAAGCTACCAGTCATTATATCAGACAAATCCTTTGCATTGCCGAAACTGCTGCCCAGCGACTTCGCATTCTATAATTCACAATTAAGTATTGAAAAATGTATATCTAATTATATTATGCGAGAGCATTACGTAATCTGTGTCAGTATAAAGCTGATGCTGCAAAATGTTGCAAATTATACGAAATTTCATAGAAAAAGTAGAAACTTCATATGCATAGCAGAGTCAGTAGCAATGAGTTTGTGCTTTTGAAAAGCTTACCTCGAAATTTGTTAGTTTTTTCAATAAATTTGCAATTTTTTACGGGTTGCACTGCGCACCTTGACCACAAAGAAAAATCTCTATAACTAAAGTGAGTTCTGTATGTGTTCTCTGAATCTGGGGTGTGTATCTGTGGAAGAATTTTTCGTATCTTTGTTGAAGGTGTTTCAATTGGATGGCATTTATGCTACATGACTTTTAAATTGTTTTCACTTGTTCAGTAGAACTTTCCGTTTTTACGATTTTTTTTATAAAGATTTTAGTTCATTTTCTTATTAAAATGCAAAATAATTTACAGCCGGAAAATTGTGTGAGGTATGTGCTGACCCACTTTTCTTACTACTGATTACCACTCACCCCGAAAGCGGACTAAAAAACCAGCTGCAACTGGGACATGCGCATTTCGAATGTTTACTTCGCATTTTTGCAGTACCCGCGATTTTTCGCTATTGCAACTCAACAGTCGGAGGAGAACAACAAGTGTTTGTTTTGGTCGTCTCACATGTAAATATTTACCACATTCGAGTAGAGTTTGCGCAGTTGCTGAGCACTGTTTGTAAATATTTTTCATCTGTTCTCAGCAAATGCAACAAGTTACTTTTTGGAGACTTTTCAAGTATTTGTGTAGACTTTTGAAAATATACCGTTAGTCTGCTGAATGTTGACATTGAACATTAAGAATTTAAAGAATTGAAAATATTTTAAAACACATCAGTTATTTCAAACAAGTAGAGCTTTACCAAAGTGCCGGAAAACAATCAGTGTAGTTACATATTTAGATAGTGTTTTTAATTGTGATTTTATCTTTCTAACATATACTATGTCGCTTACGTCCCGTCTCCAGCGCATAGAATCTTGAAATTTAAATTGCCAGTCTCTTTTTTGCTCTTTGTATGTTTTTTAAGGGAATAATTAAATTTGCATGTGAGCAGATGGACTATGTTATATATGAAAATTTGTTCCATTCGGACTTAATAATTGATTTTGTATAATTAGAGAACAAAAGTATTATTAACTGGAATCAGATATCCGAATTACTTCTAACTTTATCTTTATTTAAATACTGTCTACTTTTTTAATTCAGTTGAGACTGAACGGTGTCTTATTTTAGGGCTTCCATGGAAAGTGAAAAATATTTTTACATAGGGGTTGGTCCGGACTTTTGTCTGGCTTAAGCGGCACCTTTTAACCTGCTCCAAAAAAGGGGAGAAATCAAAACCAGGATTTATTTTAACAACAGATTTAACTGAACTATGTGAACTGACTGTCAGAAAAGTTGGAATCGGTTTACAAGCTGAAAATGTGGCGTGTAGTCGCAAATTTAAATTAACATTAATATCATATTCAGTTTTTGTAATGCTACATTTAATTATTATAATTTGAAGCTGAACTGCAGACGAACTAGTTTTACCTATAGGTGTGTACGTATGTGTATGTGGGGCAGACTGGCTGGCAGTCCATTACAAATTGGGTAACAATAAATTTAAATAGTTTGGAGCCTTGACCTAGGCTTCCTTTTTGTCCACTATCTCATCAGAAATTGTGAGCATTTGAAACTCCTCTTCTAACGACTTTTCTGTCCTAATCACTTTTATGCTCTCACGTGATGTAATTGGTGTTTCTGGTAGACCTATTTCGGAGATAGCCGTTTGCTGTACTTGGTTCAGCTCGATTGCCTCCTGTTCCGTTTCTGGGAAATCTTGCTGATTCTGGGAGCCCTGTATGTTGACCGCCTTCTGGCGATGGAAAAGATGCTTCCAATAGGTTGATATCGACGACTTCAATGTTGGTTTTGGATTTGGCGCCGGCTTGGCAGAAGTCCCCTCAATGTCAGGGTTGGTGCTGGTTGAGGGCTCGATGGACTCTGAAAAGTTAAATTTCGTAGAGTTGCTTGTGTCAATATAATTTACCATTGTTGTCACCTGATTTTGAAGTGTTCTTCAATCGTGTCAATAGGCGATTAATGGTGCCCGGCTTAGCGGTGTCTTTGTTGACCTCGGCTTCCAGTTCGTTCCCATCCTCCGCAAAATTTTGGATGGTGTTGGCTTTTTTGGCAAGCTTAAAGAAGCGCTTCAGCGAATTGCTTTTCGGGCTGCTTGTGTCATTTACATCATTACTACTATCATCAGTGGTTGGTACAATGTTCTCTGGCTCGGTAAGTGGTACATCATGAAGGTTTGACATTGTGCAACCACTTTAATTTTTAAAATTTTCGTATTTGTATTCAGCTCGTTGACTTACGAAATAAAAATGAATGTGACTAAACAGATTACACAAACTGCTTTAGCTTTCAATTCAAAGCATACTGAAAATCATTCCATAGCGATAAAATCCTGCTGTTTACATTTGAAAATTTATATGTCTGCCAATTGGTAGTAGATTTTGGACCCGGCCAACATGTGTTAACGACACCGACATCGAATCTGGTTTCGATTGATACGATATTAATTTTTTATTTTTCTCGCAACGATTGTTGGTGAATACCAATACTAATGCCAACAGGCGCCGTCATCAATTCATTCAATATGTACCACACAATACCCCTCGTTATTTTTTTTAGCCCATTGTTCCTATTGTTTCCTGCACATTCCTCCACATTCCTTTTCAAAAGCCCAGTGTTCAGAGACCAGTGGCCACCAACAAAGCCGTTTGGTTTCGTTCCGAGCTGCTCTGTCAAAATCAATTGAAGAAGTGGCGATTCCTGCTGTCGACACTGTTTCGTATAGGTTGTTATTACGATTGTACTACAAGTATTGTGTGCACATTTATTTATGTAGCTATATTGTATACCAGCATTAGCAGAACAATGGACCATCGCCAACAGCGCTTATTAATTTTTGATCTGCTTTTATTTGTAAGGAGTATTTTTTATTTAAACTGATTGCCCTTTTACGGTATGTTGCGCATGTATTTTATCAACGGTTTATATTCTTCAATGAATCTTTCTTAGCGCATATTACGATAACTTAGCTTAATAACGAAAACAGCAGTTTAAAAGGCTAACTTGATACATCTTGGCAGGGATGCTTCATTTTAAAGCAATAAAAATTTCGGCACAGAAAGAATTTAATTGTAAATTGATCATTTTGATCAAATTCGGAAATTACTAAGATATAGCGAATTTTTAATTCTAAAAAAAATTATTTGTGAATGGCACTCGATCAGTGCTGGTCATTTTTTGTTCAAATGATATAAAGAAATACCACAGCCAACTGGAAAATTCTCACTAATTTTTTCAAAACAGTTGGGAAAATAGCAAACTATTTACCGGAATTGTTATACTTTACGTACCAGAATCGGTTCCCTAATTGATTTTAGTGCGTCAAAACACACTGCATTCGAGATTAAAGAATTCATTTGATAAAAGTACTTCACTTTATTTATGTCTGCACTTCACAATATCAAATTTAGGTAAAATTGTGAAATTCAAAACTCGTATTATATTAAATGTTGGAGTTGAGCTTAGCGAAGCATTGCAATAAATCATTAGTATAAAAAATAAAAATGGAAATACGGGAATTAACCTCGCCAGGGAGCATCTGCTAGTGAGCCAACGAGTTTTTCTCCCACTCCAAGGAAAGTGTGAATATGTCAGTGACAATGAGTTGAAGTTACATTTGCGAAGATATAACTGCCATGGAGGAGTTGAGTTTGTGGGATTGGGAAGGGGGTGCAATATGATGCCAAAAGGAAATGTTGCCTGTGGCATGGCGGCAAATTCATTGCCAACACATTCATAAATACCAAATGCCCCATAACAAGCAGCGGCAACAGCAGCAACCAGGAATACAACAATAATATCAACACCCCCTGGCCGCATCAACAAAAGGGCAGCAGTGAAGCAAGTGAAAACAATGGCAGCAGAAGCTGCAGCAGACCGCAAAATGTGTTGCATGCCCCCTGGCGCTGGTGTGGAGATGAAGTTGCTTGCTGCTGCTAGAGTTGGAGTTGGAGCTGCCTCGGCAAAGGCATAGTAGACAATCCTCACAGACAAAAGGCAGCAAGTGCATTCATTCATTGGCAATAGCAATCAAACTGCTTCTGGCACTGGGCTGCTGTTGCCATTAAAGTAGCAGGAGGAACCTTTCCAATCATTCTCTCTCTCTCTCTTTCTCTCCCTCGCTCTGTCCCACTCACTCATCGCATTTCTTGTTGCGCTTTTGCAATGCCGTTCAACTTATTTGTGCTGCCGACACAAGCAACGACAACAACTTCTAAACATAACCATTAAATGTTGTTGACTTTAATATTTCCTTGGGTCCGTTTTGTCTAATTTCAATAGATGTAATAAAATACTCGTTCTCTGTGGCTTTCCTCATGTGGGAAAAGTAAACTTCCAACCAGTCGGACTTTGATAAAGGTCATAAATTCATTAGAAGATAGTTCAGTTTGGCACTACTTCAAATCCGTCTTATAGAATTATAGTATTTGATTAGTGCGACTCTGTTTACATGAAACCCCTTGCGATAAAGTTTTCAATCGCTTGGTTTATTGGAAGAAGAACACCTAGTTAAAATAAATATTTTATGGATAACGATATCTGTATTTGTATTGGCGCATTGATAATGCTCATTTTATTATTTCACACTTTCACTGTAACGCTTACGATATGTGACTCAATATCGAAAGAGAGAGTAGAGATATGAATGATAATGGGCATTGGTAAATTCCGTTGACCTTATAAGCGGACTTTGGTGACAAGAAAAATGCTTAGCATAGTGGAAACAATATAGCCAATTATGAGATGTGTTTAATTCGCAGAGCGATACGCTTTTTTATGATTTTCCGTCTAAGAACCTTCTAGGCTATATTATGTAATTTATTATATTTATTTTAAATTAATTCATTTGGGAACTTGATTAATTTACTAAATATATATAATTATTTATATGTTGATAATATTAATTCAAAGGGAATTGCTTTTAGCAACCAGAGAGCTAAAATGCTAACTCAAATGTTCAAATGTTAAATTTACACTATCATGTTGTCATAATTATTTTATAGCTGATATTGCTCTGTAAATATAGTCTTCGACTATAAGTTAAGTCTAAATTAAACATAAATAAATGTTTGCACACATTCGGCTTTACCCCATTTGCATTTGTGATCAAATGTCTAAAATATAATTGCGAGAATATTGGTTCGATTACGTAGCCAATCCATTTGTATCTAAGTATATTTATTTGAATTTCTGTAACTCAGATGCTTATATATGTTTTTCTTGCATGTTTACATTTACTTTACTTATTACCCGTTCACTGTTTGTGACACTAATGCTTAAGAGTAGAACCGTTGACAACAAGTCGCGGCTTGCCATCAATTTAATCAATTACTACCAGCCGTAATAAATTTAACCGTTGCAGGCGCCAACGATGCTGTTGATTTCGATATCGGGAGAAGGAATCAAAAGAAACACAGCGCCACAGTGAACAGAATGTCAACAGTTTAATAAATAAAATCAGTCAGCACCACAACAGATCCACATCCAGCTCCAGATCCAGAGCCCCAAGCTCAGACCTCAGCAGTGGGGACTGGCAGCAGGCGCGCGATTGCAATTAAAAAAGCCACAAGCACGAAACGCGATTGCAAGTGCGCGAGATCAAACTCCGGTTCAGATTTAGAGTCAGAGTCAGACTCAAAGTCAGAGTTGGGGACAGTGCAGGGTGTTCCAAGGTTGCTGGCAACATATGTGGGCATACTGAAAGAATCTTTGGCGTCGCGTCGTGTGCGACAGGAGCAGATTGCCGCTGATGATCAAAATCAACGCTGAAGTTTTATTTTTATAATTTTTTTGATAGTTGAGTCTGCTTGAAAAATATGATCGATTTATTATGCGACGAGTCGATAGCCAAGCGCTGACGTCTGACGGCAGCAACAAGCCCAACGACAACATGCTAAGGGACAGCTTCGAACTTCTTCCGTGGCCCACAGAACATGCGCGACATTGAGTTTCGAAAAGTAATGAGGCAACTCATTAATCATTTTTTTAGTTGTGTGTGTGTGTGCAAAAATGGTTCGTCTGGGGGATTATGTTGCTAGCGTCGCAGCAGCATCAGCAGCAACAGTCGACCGCACTGATGGAATATTGGCAACATGTTTCGCTTGCTGCCAGCTGCAGCAGCAGAGTTTTCGAAGAACCTCTCGCTGCACAGTTGCCCCTCACGTTCCCCTCTGCCCACCGTTGTGGTTCTCACTGTGTTCAGCGTGTTTTTTTCGCGCACACTGCTTGATTTTGTTAACCTTTTGACCATTTGAAGTTATTTTTGTATGCCTTACTGCCAATTTGGTGGTCATTGGCCATTCACTTGACTTGCGCCTGTTGCTTGTCGGTTGTCGGCTGTCCATGTCCGACGTCTGCCGCTTGCTGCTTGCCAGTTGCCAATTGTCTGTTGTCTGCGGTTGCTCTTTTGGCACACAAAGCACAATATTTGACAGTTTGGCCGATTGCCTGGCCTTTACCTATATATACATCTCTCTCGCTCTCTCTCCGTCGCTGACTATGTTGTGGTTTGCTGTCGCGGTCGCGGTCAATTCCTGGCTTGTGGCACACACATGCGTCACTTTGCACCGGCTTTGTAGAGTTTTCGGTGCACTACAATTATTTTGGCGTTCTTGACATTCAGTTGGGGTTAATGTTTACCTTATGAGAAGTTTTTCATTTATTTGATGTCTAGCATTTGGAATCCTCTTAAATAAAGTGATTTTCGTAGAAGAAAAGTAAAAAGCACTGATATCTTATTTTGGATATAAAATTGAATAATTTTGAATTTATAAAATCGCTAACACATTCTACACTTTCATTTTTAAATTGTAAATTAAGTTAAAGCAAAAATGTTGATTTGTAAATTTATTCTATACATTCTTAATTTCTAATTTTAAAATATGGGTAGCAGAAAAATAAGAAATTTAATTTTTAAAATAACTTGAACTTAAATTCTTAAATCTTTACATTTTTAAATCTTGGAGCGGGTCAATTGCCCTTTCTGGTCGTTGGATTATATGGTTATATTGCCGTTGTTTTCTAATTTACCTGTTAGTTTTTGCGATGGATGTGACTGATGTACAGAGGGCCACCAGACCCAGAGTTACCTGCACTTGTCTCGCGCATTTGACCATCTTGTATGCTGTTGTTGTTATGTTGTTGTTGTTGTTGCAGTGTGTTGGGGCCATTAGCCTTCACTGGTAGACACTCACAAGGCACTCGCAGACATAAATACATTTTTGAAAAATTGCAATTCTAACAAAATTTCTTCATTTGCTTTGTACTTTGCTTGCATTTGAACTTGTAGCTTGCTTGCAGTTGTTGGTAATTATTTATAGTTTCTGATGTATTCAATTTATTATGCAGATGTAGAAGGCTGCTAAATACTTGATGTATGACTTTACACACAGAAATTAATAATTTTTGCCTAATTTTTCAAGCAACTTGTCGGAAACTTATTTACCTCAACAAATTTCGAATTTAGTTTGTAAATTAAGCACTCATAATTGAAAATTAGATATGAACGTGTTTTTGCTGCTGCTTGTGAATCTGTACATTTAATGAATACAGTTTGTTATATTCATTTATTTGCTACTCAAAATTTACACATACTTCCTACATTCAAAATGATATCGAATGTTTATTTATAGTTTTTAGATATTATTGCATTATGGAGGATTAAACATACATATTTTTATTATTAATATGAAATATATGAATGATATATGAAAATATGAATAAATGTCAATTTAAAATGGGTTGGAATAAAATTGTGAATTTGAATTTGAATTTAAATATTAAAACATGAAAGCTGCATTATGCGATTCGTTTTCATTAGTAAAACCGGAAAAAATCCAACTAAATTCACAAATTCATAATTCTAAATTAATGTTTATGATTATTAAGGCATTCAAGCATTGAATTCTTATATCTACTCAAGAGAGTAAAATGAGTTTTATGAATTAGAGTGAATTTGGATTCCTCATCTTATAAATTTCCCACGATTATCAAATTCTTCGGCTAACTCTTGATTTATGCACAATTTGTCTGCTTAAATTCCAATTGTATGCAGGTAATTACTATCAATAACCGCTTAAAGTTCATCACACTTTGATTGGTAATTAATTACGGCCACTGCAACAAAACAACACAGTTACTAACGGAGCTGCAAGTAATTAAAACTAACCGAGACAACTTAATTTTGAAGGTTGCTGTGGGCAATCCACCGATCAACATGCAATTTTCCATGTATTAAAGTTTAAAGGCCAGCAGCCGAGGGGAAAATTACAGCAAAAAGTTTTTCTTATTTATTAAAATGTTTAAAATGGGTTGGTGGCCAAAAAAAAGGTAGGCTGAAATATATTAAGCAAACAAGCGACGCTGACAGGCAACATAGATCGCCAGGCGAGCTGGGCCATTAGAAAGCGATTAGATAGCGATACAGATACAGATACCAGATACAGATATGTAGATACACATACTAGTACCACAAATAAAAGACTTTGGTGCATATGTAACCCACGAGCTAAGACTGAGCCAAACAATGTCTGAACAGGCCAAACAATGGCAGCTAAACATGGCAAGTTAACAGTTTAATTTTGCAGCGCCACAGAGACAAACAAAAAATGCCGCTACATACGAAAAGCGGATGATTGCTCTGCATCTGAGAGATACGTAACTAAAGCATCGCTAAAAAGCCCGCTTAATCTCAGGACGAAACAAAAGCACAGCGCGCTTTGTTTGCAACAACCGAGCAGCAGCAAAAAACCCAACTGCAGATATCGCTCATTATGGATCTTGATCAATGAGCTGCTGTGTGAGGAACGCTATGAGCAATCGACAAAGAAAAAACCGCAAGCCACGCACAGGAGTCGAGCACAAAACAAAAGAGCTGGCTTGTCTCAGCGGAACAACAAGTGTTGCCGTAACAAAAAAGCCAAAGGCAATGGCCGTAGCAGTGGCAACAACAATGAAGCCAATGCGCTCCAGTTTCCACCTCGCATCCTTTTCGGGTAATTTAGCATGGCACAGAATTTGCCAACATAAATATTAATAAGCTGAGACGCACTTTTCTGAGCGCTACCATGAATCATTTACATCCTGCACTGATATGATGTATTATTTTCTGAATCCGCTTTAGATATTTACAGCTGATGTTGCCTTTTAAAATTATTATTTATACATATAATCGAATTATTTTTAAGTTAAATACCTAAATAAATAAAAGATAATTCCCTTTACATCGGAGCATTAGGACGATATATAATTTATTGCGGTATTTATAACTATTAATAATAATTAAAAATGACGGTGAATGCAACTGCTTGATGTGACATAAGCAAAGTAGCATGAATGACAATTTTTGTACGTTATTTTTCCTAATACACCCCCTGCACATATCTGGCAACGCCAATGATTATTATTAATTTTAGTCTTAGTAAAGTAACTATTTATCCTTATTATAAAATAATTCGCATGCCAATTAGCTAATTAATAAAGAAAAATTATCGGCTATATTTTATTTTGTTACGAAAATTTTACCTTTACCTAAAATAAAACATTTTTAATTTAAATAAAATTAAAATTTTGTTTGAATTTTTATTTATTAATATTTATTTGTATTTCTGTAGCGCCAAAATAATATTAGGAAATGGTTTGTATATATTGTTATTGAAATTAAGAAAATAGTTTTAATTTATCTAAACTGACAATTTGATTGATTTTTTATTTAATAATATTTATTTGAATTTCTGTAGCGCATCCGTCGGCACACGTTTCCCCACACTTTTACACATTTCATTAAAATAACAAAACATTTAATTAACGCACAATTTATGGCAAGCTTCAAATCGATCTCTCGCTTTTGGTGCGTGCAACATGGCAAAGATACAAAAACCGACACAGCTGCGGTTTAGGCGGCATTATAACAAGATCTAAAAAACCGTAACCGCAAAAGTTGTTTTGCACCTTATACATTTTTTTTTTGCTGAAGTTGTTCGATTTGAACGTCACTTTCAGTGACAGCTTCACTCTGGTTTTGTTTCAACAAAAATGACATTGAAAAGCATTTTAAAATTTTTTTAAGGGCTGGACGAGATTGGCTGTTGTGGCTCAGTAGGCATACAGGTCGACATCGTAAAAATACTTGTCATTGAAAATGTGAGCAAAGTAAGTTAATTCATATTTTTAGTCATAGACTAAAAATTATAGTGAATCTATGTTGTATGATTGCTAATGGGCAATCAATGATGCGGCCTCCAAAGGAACCACCTAAGCTACATGCCGCTTATGCAAAGTAGTTTTCTATGTCAAATGCGCTAAAATTTGTATCCGATTTGGTTCATGCGCATATGCATACGCACAACTTCTGAGCTGTCAAACGGAACAATAATAATTTCCAAACACAAAACAGGCAAGCGAATTGGCCAAAAAGCCAAAATATGAAAGAAAACTTTTCGATTTACCGTTAACGGCGAATAACCCATCAATTATATTGTAATGATGTCTGACTTGCTACTTCTTCTCCTGCCGCATCTTCAGAAATCTTGGCTACAACAACAACAACAACGACAGCAATCAGCAACAGCAGCAGCTGCAGCGAGGAGGCAACATGCTCATTATCAACGTCATCATCATTGGCGTGGCTGTGGCTAAAGTCGCATTAGAATGCCAGCCCATTCAACAAGTGGACAGCAGTCCAAAAGGAACACTACTTATAGCACTGATGTGCATCGCCTGCCGTTTAACACAATTTCTCTCTTTGGCACTCGTTTTGCAACAACAACTGCAACTGCCACTGCGACTGGTCATCCTCCAGCATTTAAGTTTTCATTCGTATTTGCATTCGAGTGTCCACTAAATGTCAATTAAGTGTGTTTTGCCACGGTTTGATTTGCCGGTTGCCAAGTGCCCAGCACACAGCAGCCAGCACGCAGTTTACTGATCAGCTCCACCACCAGTACCCAGCTAGTCTACCTCTACCTCCCAAGCTTACTCTTACCCTCAGACTAAAATTTGCACGTGAACTTGATCATTTTAATAAGATCAAAGTTAATATACGTAAATATATTCGTTAAAACTATATACAAATTTATGTCAAACGTGTGACTAATACTCATTTGATTTATATTACTTGTAAAATTTATTTATTTTTTTAAAATATTTTTGATATTTTCTACCTACAATTCAGAAAAAATTACAAATGTTTGCTGCTTTAATATAATTGTATCTATAGTTCAATAATAAATATCTAATTTAATTTTAAATAGTTGATTTTTTGAATTGAAAATAGTTGCTCCTTAAATAGCTTCTTATCGACAGTTAAATAAATACCTAATTTATATTTTTTCGAACAAGTCTTAAAAAACAATAGGTTTAACAAAAATGTAAGAAAAATCTAACTTTTCATTCACACAAGTTGCTTAGATTGACAAACGCATTAAAAATATATATTCAAAAGTAAGTACATTTTTTTAATTCAAGGATATATTATTTTTAGCTGAGTGTACTTGAGAATCGCTCCAACTGCGATTTCCATTTGGCTTATACAAATACATAACATAATAGAAATAACTATAATGTGTACACAATCCGCTGTCTGAAATGGACAGCCTGGCCAGGCCTGGTCCGATCTGGCATGGTCTGGACTGGTCTGTTCTGGTCTGCTCTCATCCCTGAAACATGGTCATCATCAACTACGGCAGCACATGTGTGAGCCTCTCCCAGTAACTTGGATACGAGCATTGGCGGCTCTTTTTGTCTTTTGGCGTGACGCATGCGTAACGTTCGATTTGATTCAGTTCATGAATGCGAATTGCCTGTACGTGCCATCTATATAGTGTACAAATAGCCGATAGCAAGGCACCAGCTGTTCGCTGAAGTTTGACAAGAGTTGACGGATGCAGATGGCGTTAAATGCAAACGTTTGCCATCATCATTGTTGTTGCTTATCAAAAAATAGAGAGAATTCAAGACATGAATTTTTTTTACTACTCTTCTACAAACTTTTAAACATTGTTCTTTATGACATTCTCATCTATATACCAATTACTCGCCTGCTGATAGCATTTCACATTGATATCTTGCGCAATAACTTTCTAAAGTATAGTCTCAATCCCCATAAAAGTACACACAAAAGTGCTAACCCGTTTTCCTGATGTCGACTGCTGAGCATTTACTTATTTGAGTGCTTGCCAGCACTTGAATAACTCCGAGTCATAAAGAGACCGTCGACGCAAATACCATCAACCTCATCGATGTCAGTTGTGTTAAACGCAATTACTTTCAAATAAATTAAATATTAACGAGTCAAGTCGTTAGCCGATTCAATTGACATCGCAGCATTGACGCATAAGTTTCGATGAGACGTTGGACTATTCAAAATCAATTAAAACTTTCATAATTAATAGTGCCTAATGAGAGTGTTGCTGGCAATCGAGTATGCAAATCGGTAACATCAGGTAATATCAATGTCAATGATTGCGATGATGGAGCTTGGGTTTCATAAGATCGAAGTCATTTTAATTGCAAAACCGATTGAAGAGCACTTGACTGTGCAAAGTAAAGAAACGAAAAGTATCACACACATAAACCAACATCAAAATCACAATCATTTAGGACCATTTTATGCACATGAACTATTGAAAGCACATTATTTTACTATCATCAGCAGCATCATCATTATCATCAACTGCGATTTGAGAGAAGCACATGCATCATGCACAACAAGGCTAAAATTGTTAATTGCTGGCAGAGTCGACTGCAATTGGTATTATTATGCACTACTGACAACAACAACAATAAAAAAACTACTTGCAGCTGTTGTCGCCCATTATTGTTGTAGAGAGACACAACTTGTTGCTGGCATCATCTAAACAGCTTGGCAAAAACTATAAATAATTGCGCACTTGAAAAATAAAGCTAAAACGTAAATCTAACATGACAGATATTTTGAAGCGACAATGCGGGCGTTTAGTTATAAATATTATGATTATGAGTCGTTGATTTTCCACTTCGTGATCATTGGTGATATAACAAATACATATAACTACTTGTACAAAGTGCAAAGTCTATGAATGCAATTTACATACAATAGATTTGAGTGCGAAGCTCAACTCTAATCAACTAATTGAAATATACTTATATAGTATACAGTATAAATTTTCAGCCATTTCACTTTTTTTTCAGTATTTAAAAAACTAATTAACTCACTCGATTAAAATTAGTTTTAATACCCTAGAAAAATATATTATGTATGTATATTTCAATTTTGGTTTTGTATAAAGCGAACATATAATCTATAATGTGTATTAAAGATAAATAGAACCGAAGACCTTCAACTCATTGAGTTTTCGCATTAATTAACAAATTTACAATGTTAACGTATTTACAAGTTGATATTTTGTATTTTATTTGATAAGGTGTTTTTGTCTTTCTTAAGAAATGTTAGAAAAGATTTATTATGAAAGGAAGTGCAATTGATTGCAGGTGGAGAAGGAGGAAGATCCATGATGTGAAAGAGTTAGACAATATTTTATAATATGTTTAATATTAATGCTTATGCTATTACTGAGACATAATTTTAAGAAAGCAGATTCTGTTAATAATTATTTTTTGTCTTCTATGAAGATTATTATTATAGTATTATTTTTTATAATTTGGATTTGCTTAAGTTGTCAGCTTGTCTTTTTTCAAATGTGCCACATCTTAGCGGCATTTTGGTCAATTCATCTTCTCAGGTCATTTTATTTTATTGCCCAGGCCTCACCAAGGCAAAAGAGTTACTTCGAAGTACTTTGCAAAAATATTTCACATTTCGTTAGATAGCTCGACAGCTCAATTGTTGCTGAACAACAACAAACCGCTGCAACAATTGCACATGCCACAAGGGAGGGCAACACTCAACAAGGGGCACATGTGCAACTACAGTGGCGTGTCTTTGTTGCTTGATCGTCTAGGAACGCAAGAAAATACTGGAAAAGTGAAGGTTACCCGGCAGCCAAGATGGGAAAAGCTGAAAAGCCGACTGCGATGACAACGATGACAACCGACAACATCGTTGGCGGGGACTACAATTAATGCTCTAATAAAGCCGAAGAAAACATGCAGCAGTTGCATGCCGAGATTGTGGCAGATGAAGCCCCAACACCGATTGCAGCTTGTAGCAATCTGCAGACAGTCGCTGAGCGAAGTTCCGTTAATAATGTTGTCAAAACGCTATGCGTTGATAAGTGCTCTCGTTTTGACGCTTTATTATGTGGGCGTGGTCGCGAGTGAAGATGATCAAACAGACTTTGTGACACTGGGCGAGAGAAAGAGTAGGCGTGGCAGCAATGACGCCATAAGGACCACAAAACGTTTGGGTGGCTTGGCCATCGAAGGAGTCGGCTTTCATTATACGTTGCGCTATCAGCCGGGTATGCGACCTCAGAAATTTGCACAGCAGCCAGAAGAGGGGGAGCCATTAGAGCCAGAGCCGGCACCCATAGACCCTGACCCTACAGAATCTGATGGACCTGAGCCGACCATTCCAATGCGTCCGACTACCATGGAACCGTCGACTGATGTGCCTGGAACAGCACCCTCTACGGATATGATGCCCACGCCGAGTAGCACCGAAATGATGCCAAGTCCAGGTCCAACGCAAAGACCCTCAATGGTGCCGCCAGTGATGCCAACTCCTTCCAGCACACGCACGTCTATAATGCGGCCACAGACGTTCTCTGGTAAATTGGCGCAAAAGCTGAATCAACTCATCCATAACTCTGGGATTGAAGCGAATCTCATACTTAAGCAGCCGAGCGCACCCAAATCCAAGGGCAAAGGTTTCCTCAGTCTCTTCGAGGTGATCAAGTTCCCCAACACCAAGTGCATCGTCTCCATGGGCGACATACGCACCATGGAGGGTGTCTGCTATCATGAGTTCGAGTGCAAGAGTTTGGGTGGCATACCCACCGAAAGCTGTGCTGAGGGTGTTGGTGCCTGTTGTATCTGTAAGTATGCATTGCATGTGTGCTCATCCGCACCATCAAGAGTGATCAAGTGCTCAAATGATCAAGTGATCGAGTGATCATATGCTTCATTGTGGTTTATCAAGTGCTCTGGTTTAACGACTTTCGCTTTCAGTTGTTAATGGCTGCGGTGATGTTACCAGCCAGCAGACCGTGTACTTCGAGAGTCCCAACTATCCGCAGCCAGTGCGCGAAATGATGATCTGCGTACTGATCGTGAATGTCAAAAAAGGTGTGCAGCAGCTGCGCCTAGACTTTCAAATGTTCGAGGTATGTACATAAACATATGGCCGTACAAATATATATAACAGATATATTAACAGTCGCTTCGATTATCGTGCGTCCCTTTCACAGACAAATCTTGTGCCTGATGATAGTAATGAGATTAATATGACAAATCGACTATAAAATGACAATACCACTATAAATTTGTACTTTGTTCAACAGTTCAAAAGTTTATTCATACAGGCGGACAAATGGGATGACAGTATGACCAACATTTCACAACAGCAATGTTTGCGTTATCAGCTTTTTGATAGCTTCATTTTCCAATTAAGAACACAAAGTTATTTCCAATAAGTTATAAAGTTTATTCCAATAGATGATGAGGCCAATGCTAAGCTTTTTATTCACCCCAAAAGTAACTAACACGATGGCTGAGCCAAATGAAGAGTTGTAGCTACCGCTAAACATTCTCAATAAGGAGAGTAAATAGTTATGCTAAATAACTGATTAGCTGCAGCAGTCGGTATATAAGCGAACACCCTTTATCTAGAGAGAGAGCGAGAGAGAGAGCTGCACAAAGAAAGCGCTGTACTATGAGAGAGCTGCTAACGCCGGCTGTTGCAGCTCAAATTGCACTTAACATAGTGTCGATATCTAATTAAGATTAACAATAAGCTATTTATATTAACCCACGCAGGGCTCCAAATTCAAGTAGAAAATCAATTCATTATCAATATAATACCTTCCGTATCAGAGTTTAAATAGACCCAGATAAGAATCTGTTCCTGTCGCAGAAACTTTTCACTTTCAATCACTTTCAATAACAGCTATAGCTCAACTCTAAATAGATGTAACCTGATTTACATTAAAATATATTAAACTATTAAAATTCGGTCTCCCTTTACGAAAAGGCAATGAAAAGCTATGCCTTTGCATCACATCCAAAAAATTAGGCATACAACCGATTGTAATTTCATTAATAAAATGTCTTAAGCAACTCCCCCATTCTGAGCTTCATTATTTATTTATTTATTTATTAAATGTGGTCTAAAATGGTATACAATTTTAAAAAAAGTTTTATGGAACAAAAATTGTTAATTAAAATTCAATTCACAAATTATATGATTAAAAATTAAAAAGTCAATAATTTTAATTTGAAATTTAATGTAAAGAACAATAAAATAAGGGATACATTTTATTATAATATATAATGGTTCCACATTTATTTCAAGCATTGAGGAAAACCAGAAACAAACCCCAACCTCACCAGTATTTATTTAATAGCTTTGTAATAAGGAAAGTAAAAATTAAAGAAAGGCTGGAGCTAAAGAGAAATATATTATAAGAAAATCTTTTGCATTTCTTTGTAAAAACCGATTGAAAATTATATTATGACTAACAACTAAGTACATAATTATAGTTCGATGATATACATATACATGTGTGATAATTTTGTTTCTGGATTGTTTCTTTAATTTGCAAACTCTTAATTTTACATATGCAAGCGATATTAATTTTCCAGCTTAGTCGTCCCACAAATGGCGATTGCCTTGATGATCAGTTCATCATATCTGGATACAATGCCAATTTTAAAATACCTATGCTCTGTGGCATTAACACAGGTCAACACAGTAAGTACATAAGTCACCGATCAGCTGATTTTATATTCATGCTTTAATTTGCTATTTTAGTTTATGTCCATGTTGGTGACTCCAGTGAGAGCAAGATATACCTATCGGTGTTTGTCAAGGTCTCTAGTGGCCAGCGATCGTTTAACATCAAGATCAGTCAACTGGAAGATGATCTTGCGCCTATGAATTGTCTGCAATATTTCAGCGGTGGTGATGGCATAATCAAATCCTTCAACTACGATGTAGATGGCAGTATTGTGGAAAGTCGCGAGGCAACGTACATGGTTAGTAATTCCCAACAAGCATAAACATATATAGTATTTATGTATCTGCCATTTGTAGAACAATATGAACTACGCAGTATGCTTGGCACGCTCCAAGAATGTGTGCAGCATTAGCTACAGTATCGAGCAACGTGGCGGAGATCAGCCCGACTTTCAGCTCGTCAACAAGGATGAGGGTAAGCTCAATTTGTTGTATAGTTGAATTTAAGATTTTAGTAGTCGAACTGTTCTCAGCTGAAAATGATCTGGTGAGCGATGGCCAGGCTGGCGCTGGCATCTTCAATTGCCCGGACGACTTCATAGCCATCAATTCGGTGCGGCTGTGCGGGGAGCGACTAAACGATGGCACCGAGAACGAGGATTTTACCATGCATGCCATAGTGAGGGACATTGCCTCCGGTCCCATTGTGCTGCCCTTTCGCACCGATGCCGAATATGTGGGTCGCGGATTTCGTCTGTTCTACAAGCAGGAGTTGTGTGTCTGACATGGATGCTACGGTTGTGCTACGGTTATGGTTACCTTTACTGTTACTGTTCCCAGTGTTGTTTGCATTAAAGTTTTTGGAATATGTTACGCTTTACTGCGAATCTCGATTCGACTGCAGGGCAAATGGACTGGGTTGCTATGGGAAAACTTAACATGCATGCGACTATTTCCGTTCCCAGTGCTGTGTTAATGTGTTTTATGTATTTTAGCGTTTTGGTGGCTTAGTTTTGGCACCGCCCACCCACTGTTGACTGGGCGGTCTGCAGTCGGCAAGTTCGTAGTTCACAGTGCTGTGCGCGTTGGTGGCGGTTGACAGGTTTATTTCCAGATTTTCATATCTCGCCTTGCCGAAACTATGACGAAATCTATAACTTGCCGCATCGTAGTCGTCGAAGTTGCATTTGGAGCTAAAGTCCAAGAGTCGCAGTCGTCGCCAGGGCCGTCATCGTGCTGGTTTCTATGCTTAAATTTGTAATAAATTTGATTTTTTCCTTTCGATTGCGAATTTTCATTGTTCCTTTTGGTCGTCGTTTGATAAAGTCACAATTAACCCACGCCTTTTTCGTAGCGGTACTCTTACATATATTTGCATATCATTTTGATTGTTTGGATCGCTGTCTGCGCCGCTGACATGGTGATGACTAAAAGTGTGCAGCACCACCATCACCACTGGCAAACACCACAACAACAAAAACAACCAGCAATCATAAAACACACAACAACAAATATTGCATGCAAACGCTTTGAAGTTTGTCATCAAATGGAGTCTAAAGTCATGCGGCACAGTGGAGCAATTTAAAGTTTTATGTATTATTATTATTCGAAGGGCTACCATTCAGCATTTCCTCAACATTCATTTCTCTTAAATTATATATATATATATATATATATATTATGTTTTTTTTTTAAATTATTTTTTTTTATTAAAAACTCATACGTAATGCTTTTTTAATTGGTTTGAACTCAAGCACAGTATTCAAATATGTGGCTAGATTTCTTGCATTGCATTTTACAGTGCTTTGAGCGCTGCGACTCTAGCACAAATAAATAAAACCGTAATATCGAAAAGTATAAAATAAAAAGCCCTTCGGGGCGTAACGTGCACTACATTAGAAATTGAAAATCCACAGACAACGACAACATCGGCCAAAAAAGGAAAACATGAGAATTTTTTTGCCATGCAATGCAAAGTCGTAAAGTGGCCACAAAGCCAAAAAGCGCCGCTTGCTGGATATTAGAAATACAGAAAAAAGGAGAGGAAAAATCAAACCTTCGGCTCTTTAGTTAATTTTGAGGAGAGTTATAAATATTTTTGTTTTCTATTTTTTTTTGTGAAGGTTTGAGGGGAGTTCAACTGCCACAGAGCGTGCTTGGCAACGCCTTTTGTCACAGTTGCGACCGACTCGTCGCTGTTGTCTGGCGGATTTAACAGCGCTGTTGGGGGTGTGCGATAGTGAGATCTGTTGCAACATTTGTGCATTTGCATAAGTTAATCAATTCGCAATGAAGCAAAAGGTGAAAACTATGCGATTGTCGGGCTTATCAGATCTTAATCGCACTGTTAACTGTCAGCAATCAAGCCAAATTAATGTTGAAAATGTCCGTTGAACGGTAATCGCTTCATTTCTTTTAATTGTCAGCACTCCCCCCAAACTCCTTTAACAATAACAACAACAATAGAGGCTGACAGCGGGCACAACATACCCAATACAATCGCCGCTGGCGGTCATTCGAGGCGGCATACCGTAAATCACAATCTCAATCGCAACAACAACAAGCAACCAAGAAACGCTAATGCATTAAAATGCCAATAAAATTTTGACAATACATTATACAAATGTTAACTTCATTAAATCGCATTGCGGCGTTGCGGGATTTTAATTGCCTGGTTATTGATCTAAAATGCATTCAAAGCTGTTGCCAAATTGATTTCGTCTTAAAACAGCGATCTGTTGGGCGATTACTTTTCTGTGAAGATGAACGAATGCGAAACCTTTTCTCAACCCGACAAGAGCATATGGAAAACACCCTCCAAATGATCAATTAAAAATCATTTTGCCTCTGTTTGGCTATTACTATTACTTATGCGCAATTACAACTACACCCTTTAGCGAAGACCTGAATACCCAGATACTCAATGTTGCTTATCTAACTCATCAACCAATGACCGAATCCTGCTTATTCGCTGATAAAGATGGTATACAATGCAATGTTCTTCATGCTGCCTGTGCGTCTGTAAGATCACAACTTTATTCGACATTCGACGAGATATAGCCTTTTAACTTGGAACTTATACTGCTCTGTGCCAGGGATAGACAAAGTGAAAAATTGAAGTCGAAAATCGATAATCGCAAATCGATAACAAAACCTGCAACAATTTGTAATCTAGAGCCACTAAATTTTGAAAGTGTTTTACTGGTAGCGCCCTTGAAAGATCGATAATATAATGGAATGACCACACCTCACAAAACCGATACATCTGTTGGTGTAAATCGATAAAGCCATATATCTCATAGAATTTGAAAGCTGGAGTATCCAAATTTGATATTAACACACTTCAACAATTATTGGACCACGCATACTCCTCAAAAATTCTCAAAAACCTATAAATCACGCAAGTTGAAAACTGCAGTAACCAAACATGGAAGGAAGATTATTAGGAACCTCCTCCATAATATTTTAAGCCACGCCCACTCCCGCCCTAACATTTTCCAAATCCCATTTCTAACATAATTTAAGAGCTACAGTTACCAAACTTGAAAGGAAGGTTACCAGCTTATTTCTTACAGCAGTTTTAAAGGCAAACTTGGACAGTATTTCTTCTTTCAGTATTTCCTGTTCTTTGTTACCTTTTGTCCGCTGGCATTACGTATGTTATCAAAGTATTTCGTTATTGGTTACGCCTGACTCTTGTTTTTACTTGGTGTATAGTGCTCTGAAGTATGGAGGTAGAACCAAAATAAATATTACCATCGATGTCTGTATGTATTTAAATTAAATACTTTAAAGATGAGTCTTGCTGATGCTCTACAATTTAAAGTTCTTCACACATCGTCTTAAATCGTACGTGAAAAGTGAGAATAGAAAATACGACTCAAGACCTACCCTAGCTGTGCTTAATCACCGATACTAAATTTATTGTCGATGCTTATTTTTCGGTTATATAATGAAGCAATTTTCATACCTGCTGCATTCTTGGGCTATTGCTTGTCTGCAATTAATTTATTTGACTGCTTGGCAGTTAATCATATGACCACGACGTCGTCTTTGCCTTGTGAGAGGTCTTTAAGCCTCATGGGGTCTTCGCTCTAAAGTCTCCTATTGCATCAACTGCAATTTTCTATAACTATAAAATATTGGCACCCCATCGTAATTCAATACAAGTAGTCATTGTAAACTAATGAAATGTGTTGCGCGGTATTTATGGGCTTGTCAATTGATTTGGCGAATTGCTGGAACCACCAAGTAGACAATATATATAGGCGTCAAATCAAAAAAACGGTGCATCAGGCAGAAGGCAACGAGTCAAAATTTGCAGGCCTCGATTAAAATCACTTACCGATAAGAAAGTGCGTGTAGCATGTATACAGAAAAATTTAAAAAAATTAAGAAAATTCATGTAGTATTATTATTATTATTATTATTATTATTATTATTATTATTATTATTATTATTATTATTATTATTATTATTATTATATACTATTTGGATGAAATTTTTCTAGGCGACTAGGAGATTCTATATCTATCGAAAATATAATCAGAAAAATAAATCGTTTTGATTTTTTTTGGCACCAATGAAAATATATTTATAAAATAGAAAGGAGTGTTGTTTTCTTACTAAAAACCGGAGTTTTTCTTTTTTTAATTGCACGACTCAATTTTACACACCTATAAAATCACTTTGGGTAGTTTATAAATTCTTAAAATTTAGCTTAAATAAATAAACAGTTTTTGAAGCCTTACCTATGGGTTCGATGCTAAATTCTCTATAATAAGGATTTGCCTTACTACTTTTAGAAATATTTATATTGTTATGAGTCAAGCTGGTCGCTGTAGACTGGAGCGAGGTTTCGCTTAGGGATCGTGTACGCATATAGATTCTGGCTGCACTGAAAGAGTAGGATCAGGTGTTAGCTATGTTGCAGAGATGCAACACAGCCCTCTTAACAAATTATTGAATAAGAATTGAAACAGTGAAGGGTGACTTAATCTTTGCCTTCAGTCCAAAAAGATGTACGAGTCGGATGCAGCTGTAGGTGTAGACTCTGTCGACAAACCTCTCTGGAGATCGAAACACCCAAGGACAAGCTGACGCGTTGACGCTGACTCCTAGAGGCCATAAGTTGCGAACTAGTCGAGGGCGACTTTTCACTGTCCGATGAGGAGGACAGAAACCAGACGCTGGTGGCGGTAAAATCCAAAAATGTCACTACGACTTTTACAGGTAACCTGACATGGAGGAGAACGGCTGCCAAACTGTCGCATATGCGGATGACATTGTGGTAATCTTCAGAGAAAAGTACTTCCAAACTCTAAGTGACATAATGACTGGTAAACTAAAAATACTGTAATTTTGGGCACATAAGTGTGGATTAGGCATGAGCCCCCATAGAACGGAAATTGTTCTTTTCACAAGAAAAGTTCAAAGGTCCTCCTCTTGTCCCTCCCAAACTAAGTAATGTAACTCTCCTTTAGTGACACTGCTAACTTCTTAGGGTTGATACTGGATAGGAAACCAGACTGGAAGCTTAATACCAAAACACCGGTGAGAAAGGTAACAGTCGCTTTATACACGTGTAGGAAATCCGTTGGGCTCAAATGGGGTATGCCGCCAAATATTGTCCGATGGTTGCATACATCTATTGTTTGACCAATACTTTAGTACAGGGCATAGTATGGTGGGCTTGCCTAACAAATTAAGAAGGGAATACAAAACAGGACACTGATTAGTCAATATTCATGCCAGGTGCCGTATAATGAATACTGCAGAAGGTGTAAAGAACAGGAAGAAACTGGATCTAAAGATTTACATGAGAGTAGGAGAAATTCGAGCTAGATCGTATACGGTATCACCACGAACCTAATGTGGCCTATGTGTGTCAACCTTCAGATTGACATTCGTTTAACCTAACCTAACCTAAGAAATACAGTGGCGGATAGCTCAAGTAGACCATGGTCAAACAAATAACGTAATTGCCTGCCAAAAGCTAATCGCTTATTATTTTTCAAAAATTCCAAAGACCGATATATTAACCACCAAAATTAATATATGACCCCAATACACTGGGGTTTCCCCACCCGCTAGGTAGAGTTATGTAAAAAAGTACCCTATTTTGAGGGGAAATTTTATTTGGATCAGTATAAATAAAATAATATATTTGCATTATAAAAATTTAAATAAAGAAGTTATTACTTAGTATGATATCCTTTAGCCTTAAGCACTTCCATTAACCTATAATTCATGGAAGATACCACCTTCCTGGTAGCTTCTGGGCTGATTCTGCTCCACTCATCCCGCAGAGCATTTTTGACGTCTTCTTTGCTGGATATTCTGTGCTTCCGGATGTTATTTTCCATCAGAGCCCACAAATTCTCAATGACATTTAAATCTGGAGACTGGGCCAGCGGAATTATCATGTGGGGGCAGTTCCTGATGAGCCAGGAGACTGTACTATCTTGGCCTTATGCTTGTGATCGTTGTCCTGGTTGAATCGGAAAGTACGTCGGATTCTTACCTTCTCGGCACCTTCCTTTAGTATATTGAGGTACACATTCTTGTCCATTGTTGTTTCAAAAATCACAAAATTCCCGAATCCGGCTGACGAGATACATACCCACACCATGTCACTTCCTACACCATGCTTGACTGCTGCCTTTACGTGTTTGGGATTCAGTTCAGTATTGGACTGTCGCCACACATAATTCCGTCGGTCCGAGTCAAAAATGGTGAATTTGGACTCATCTGCAAATATGACTGTGTTCCAGAACTCCAAATCCTTGTCCAAGTGGTTTTTGGCGAACGTCATCCTAGTCCCTATATTTTTCACGATAAAGGGCTTCTTCCGTGGTACTCGGGCATTAAAGTCATGTTTGCGCAGAAACCTGCACACAGTTTCTACACAGCACTTTTTCTCCATTTCATCCTGCACCTGTTGAGCCACTTTTGGAGCCGATAGCTTGGGATTTCTCCTTATTTTCCTGATGATCCTTCGCTCCTCCTCTTCGATGAAAATCCTGTTTGGTGCCATTCTGCCCTTGTTCTCAATCCGATTTGCGTCGACGAAGCGCCGAATGATGTAATACATAGTTGAGTTGCTCAGACTGACCATTTCAGCTATTTGGCGATGTGAATATCCGTTTTTGTGGTGTTCCAGGATGAGTTTCCGTTACGCAATGGTAGTCTGTTTGTCCATAGTCCTTGTTGGCTTATTGCACCCGAGATGCAGGATAAAACTAAACTGACTACGAAGGATTGGTCTATTTATACCGAAAATACTCAACTTTAGGTAGAAAATCCGGGTTTTAGGGCACCCAGGTGTCCACAATGTACCTGATCCAAATGAAAACTACGCCTGGAAGTAGGCTACATTTTTGTAATCCTACCTAGCAGGTGGGGAAACCCCAGTGTATTGGGGTCATATATTAATTTTGGTGGTTAATATATATACCTACCATCGGTCTTTGGAATTTTCGAAAAATAATGAATAATTAGTTTATGGCAGGCAATTACTTTTTTTCTTTGACACTGAGCCAAATAAGGTGTCCGCCACTGTACATTTGTATTTTTGAAAAAATAAAAATGATTATTTTTGTTATATTTAGAAATTTTTAAAAAACCAAAACAATATTTTTATATTTTTCAGGTCGATTTTCATTTTATGAAGATAGTCTAAATTTAAGCAGATTTTTTTCAAAGCGTACTAGTATGAACAATTACTTGTTGATACTTTGCAGGCAAATTTTATATATTCGTTTCGCATATATTGTAGATCTCATGTTCACTTTCTGCAAACCTTTAGCGCTACCACATAAATAGAATAGCAAAGTGGCCGAGCTTCATACAGATACATACGAGGTCTGACCAATAAGTAATGAGACTGATTTTTTAGCCGCGCTTGTGGTAACACTGCGAACCTGAAACTTCGGTCGGTTAATCTCCCATCCCTCCTCTATCGATACATGTGCTCGCGACTTTCGTACGTTCGATAGTTCTCCAGCTGTGTTGTGTTTTCGACAACGTGTTTGTAAGGCGTGTCACGAATATGGAACGACGTAATATTGAACAGCGGTACGCGATTAAATTTTGCGTTAAACTCGGCGATTCTGTTACGGAAACGTACGGTAAATTGGTCAAAGTGTTCGGTGATGAAGCCCTAAGTCGTGCTCAGGTGTTTCGATGGCATAAAGATTTTAAAAATGGTCGTGAGAGCGTCGGGGATGAACCGCGAAGTGGGAGGCCGGTTGAAGCTCGAACTGACAACAATGTTCAGCGTGTGCGCACTCTCGTGCATCAAGATCGGCTGCTAACCATTCGAATGTTGGCTGATGAACTTAATTTGAAACGAGAAACCGTCAGAAAAATTTTAACTGATGATTTGTCCATGAAAAAGCTGTGTGCAAAGATGGTACCAAAGAACCTTTCGGCGGAGCAAAAACACGAGCGAATGTCCATTTCACAGGATTGTCTGGAACAGGTTGAAGCTGATCCAACTCTTCTCGATCGTGTAATTACTGGTGATGAAAGTTGGTATTTTCAGTACGATCCTGAAACAAAACGGCAAAGTCAACAGTGGCTGCCTCCTGGTGCAGCCAGACCGAAGAAGGCGAGAATGAGCAAATCAAAAGTGAAAACGATGATGATTTGCTTCTTTGACAGCAAAGGAATCGTGCACAAAGAGTTTGTACCACCTGGGCAGACCGTCAAACAACATTTCTACCTGAAAGTACTCGATCGGCTGCGAAAACGAGTCATTAGAGTCCGTCCACAGATTGCCAAAACGTGGATCCTTCATCATGACAATGCTCCATGCCATCGTGCCTTCAGTGTGTCGCAGTTTTTGACCTCTAAAAACATCGCAGTGTTGCTGCAAGCGTCCTATTCGCCGGATATGTCACCCTGTGACTTCTTCTTGTTCCCCCAAACAAAATTGGCCGTGAAAGGAACGCATTTTGAGTCCATAACTGAGATCCAGACCGCCGTGACGAGGGTACTAAAGGACATTCCAGTCTAAGCCTTCCAGAAATGTTACGAAAGCTGGAAGAAACGTTGGAACCAGTGTGTAGTTGCGGGAGGGGAGAACTTTGAAGGGGATCACATCAATGTACCTTAATTTTTAAATATACGTATTTTATGGGCTTAGTCTCATTACTTATTGGTCAGACCTCGTACATATGTACATACATATATAGGTATAAGAAGGAAACAACTGACACTGGCAGCATCAAGCAGTGATTTTATGACTCACGCTTGTGGTAAAACCTCATGAAACTGGAGTAACAAATCGCAACGAAAGCTGTGCTAGTGTTAGTCGGCTAAATACAAAACGACTGTCTTTGGTTGTGTGCTGTACGAGCGTTAAAGCAGTAACCCGTCCAAAATTTAAACAGTGCCATTTAAAGTTTCGTTTAGTTTACATATTAGCCCCATATACATGTATGTACGTGCACTCTGCTACCTTACACATCGGACCTATGTTTGCGTGTACATATGTATGTTCAGTGGCGGACAGCTAAAGTAGACCATGGTCAAAGAAATAACGTAATTGTCTGCCATAAGCTAATCATTCATTATTTTTCAAAAATTCCAAAGACCGATGGTAGGTATATATATTAACCACCAAAATTAATATATGACCCCAATACACTGGGGTTTCCCCACCTGCTAGGTATGATTAAAAAATGTAGCCTACTTCCAGGCGTAGTTTTCATTTGGATCAGGTACATTGTGGACACCTGGGTGCCCTAAAACGCGGATTTTTACCTAAAGTTGAGTATTTTCGGTATAAATAGACCAATCCTTCGTAGTCAGTTTAGTTTCATCCTGCATCTCGGGTGCAATAAGCCAACAAGGACTATGGACAAACAGACTACCATTGCGTAACGGAAACTCATCCTGGAACACCACAAAAACGGATATTCACATCGCCAAATAGCTGAAATGGTCAGTCTGAGCAACTCAACTATGTATTACATCATTCGGCGCTTCGTCGACGCAAATCGGATTGAGAACAAGGGCAGAATGGCACCAAACAGGATTTTCATCGAAGAGGAGGAGCGAAGGATCATCAGGAAAATAAGGAGAAATCCCAAGCTATCGGCTCCAAAAGTGGCTCAACAGGTGCAGGATGAAATGGAGAAAAAGTGCTGTGTAGAAACTGTGTGCAGGTTTCTGCGCAAACATGACTTTAATGCCCGAGTACCACGGAAGAAGCCCTTTATCGTGAAAAATATAGGGACTAGGATGACGTTCGCCAAAAACCACTTGGACAAGGATTTGGAGTTCTGGAACACAGTCATATTTGCAGATGAGTCCAAATTCACCATTTTTGACTCGGACGGACGGAATTATGTGTGGCGACAGTCCAATACTGAACTGAATCCCAAACATGCAAAGGCAGCAGTCAAGCATGGTGTAGGAAGTGACATGGTGTGGGTATGTATCTCGTCAGCCGGATTCGGGAATTTTGTGATTTTTGAAACAACAATGGACAAGAATGTGTACCTCAATATACTAAAGGAAGGTGCCGAGAAGGTAAGAATCCGACGTACTTTCCGATTCAACCAGGACAACGATCACAAGCATAAGGCCAAGATAGTACAGTCTCCTGGCTCATCAGGAACTGCCCCCACATGATAGTTCCGCTGGCCCAGTCTCCAGATTTAAATGTCATTGAGAATTTGTGGGCTCTGATGGAAAATAACATCCGGAAGCACAGAATATCCAGCAAAGAAGACGTCAAAAATGCTCTGCGGGATGAGTGGAGCAGAATCAGCCCAGAAGCTACCAGGAAGGTGGTATCTTCCATGAATTATAGGTTAATGGAAGTGCTTAAGGCTAAAGGATATCATACTAAGTAATAACATCTTTATTTAAGTTTTTATAATGCAAATATATTATTTTATTTATACTGATCCACATAAAATGTCCCCTCAAAATAGGGTACTTTTTTACATAACTCTACCTAGCGGGTGGGGAAACCCCAGTATATTGGGGTCATATATTAATTTTTTTGGTTAATATATATACCTACCATCGGTCTTTGGAATTTTTGAAAAATAATAAGCGATTAGCTTTTGGCAGGCAATTACGTTATTTGTTTGACCATGTTCTACTTGAGCTGTCCGCCACTGTATATATATATTTAAGTATGTACACAATTTTGTCGATTTTCACACTATTTTCTAAAAAATTTACGATTCTGTTCGACTCAGCGCGATGCCGTGATTTTTATTACCGCACTCTTAGCTTTTTCTTGCGGAGTCCGCGCTGTTGGTCTTATTGCTTACCTATTAATGTGCATTTGCACAATACGAGTGATATACAACAATCGAGCCTTGTCGATTATAAAATAATCTTGAGTATGAAATTAAATATAAGATGATATATGAATATTGCACATATATTTATATACATTATATATTGCATATACATATATATATTTATATACATTATATATTGCATATATATATATATATATATAATGAGAACTGAACAATGTTGATGTTTATTGTATTCTTATTATCTATAGAATTTATCAAGTAAATGTTCATAATACCCAAATAAACATCAATGCGTACAGGGTATAAATTCAAAGTGTTCGCCACTGCTCAACTTACAATGGGAATTAGCACATGAGAGACTTTTTTCTTCTTACCTCAAAGAGGCCAGAGCATTGTTTTATGCTTGACTTATTAGAAAAATTTAAAATATGTTGAGCCCGGAGCAATTTAGAAGCGGCTACTTGTATATTATTTAAAAAATATAACTATATATAACATATCCACACATGTGGAAACAGCAACTATAATCTTAACCACAAAACCCAACAAACCCTCCCACAAATTTCATCGCGTTGGAATCGACAGAAGGAAGCACCTCTGGTCGCATAAAGTATGTATATATTCTTCATCAGGATCAACAGCCGAGTCGATATAGCCATGTCCGCCTGTCTGTCTGTATGAACAAGCGGATCTCAAAGGCTATAAGAGCTAGAGAGTTCAAATTTGGAATATAGATTTTCGTATATCCAGCGCAGATCAAGTTTATTTGATCGATAAATGCCTCCGTTTCTCGAATATCCATACATTTCGATCTCCGAAAGCAACAAGTGCCCCAATCTAAATCTTCTTATTAATACATAATAAAGTAAGACATTGCCTTTAAATGACAATATGAATTAAATGAAATTTTTTTTTTTTTTATATTACACGAACGAGCATTAACAAGCAGCATTATCAAGTTCATTCCTTGACATTGTGTAAGTACGTTATTCCACTTCATGCATATTCCATGAGTAAATAAAGAAATACCGAATGAGAGGAGGAATCATAAATTGAAATTACATTATCTCTAAATTAATTTATTTTGTTACTTGATACCTGATCAATATAACTAATTTGTTCAACCAACTAAGTTGGTTTACGATTTCGAATCAAATCTAAACGGCAGCGGCTTTCAATCGCATCGTGTGGAGAGTTCCTAAGACTCAAGCGAAAATTCTGACTAAAGCAGCAATCGTTGAAAAATACATTTTAAAACTATATTTGTGCAATCAAAAATATCAAAAATCTCAAATTATATTTGCGTTCAAGCGACGCGCTCAAAAAAAAAAATCCAATTGCAAAACGATATTGTAATTTATATTCATTTGTGTTCAAAAATGTTGTTGAAGGAGACAAACGCTCCCTGTCCAGTCGACGTCTGGATGAAGTGGAGTATAATGATGCGGTTGATGGGTAGAATCTGATTTTTGCCACTGAATACGTAAACGACATTTACGACTATCTTAACGGGGTGGAGGAGCAGCAGCACATCTATCCGGATCACTTGCAACATCAGCCGGAGGTGTCATATAAGATGCGTGACATTCTCATCGATTGGATCAACGAGGTGCATTTGCAGTTCTATTTGACAGCGGAGACCTTCCACTCGGACGTCGCGTTTATCGATCGCTATCTGCTGGTGGTGAAGGACACCAAATTCAAGAATCTACAGCTGGTCGGCGTCTCCACGCTGTTCATAGTCACCAAATGCGAGGAGCTCTTTCCGCCGGCCATGTGTGACCATGTGGCCATGTGTGACTTTGACATTACGGATGACACGTATACGGCCCACAAGATACAGAAAATGGAGCTGCTGATACCCAAGGAGGTCGATAACAATCTGTCGCATCCATTGCCCATCCATTTCCTGAGGCGCTACTCAAAGGGAGCCGGCGCTGATGATCATTATCATGCCATGGCCAAGAACTTCTCAGCCAGCCTTAGCTACTGTCTGGCCTGCTATAAGCCCTCTAAAATTGCGGCTGCTTCGCTGTTTCTGTCGCTACACTTGCTCAATGGCAATGCTCGTGCTCCGACGGACTTCAATGACAGGCACTGGACACCGACGCTGGTGCACTACTCGAGATACACTGCTGCCCATTTGCGCCCGATTACGCAGTCTTCAACAGCTATCCGTAAAACAAGTTCCACAAGACCGCACTGACCACGGAGCTGCGTGGTCCGCTTATGGACTCGATTATAGGCAAGAAGTAGAGTACCCCACATGAATTTAGACGCACGCAGTTCTCAGTTCTGGGCTGCAATTTTAAGTTCAATTCAATTTGTTTTATATTTAAATTTGTGTAGTTTTCTTTCTCGCTTAATTTCTTTGTTTAAGTGTGAACAATAAACATCATTTATTATGTATGCGTATAATTTTGTCATATTTATGCGTCTGCATTTTTTCCTTGGGGATTGTCATCCTCGTCCTAAACGCTTGCTCGACAATTTTATGCGAGTTTGTAGTTTTTGGCTCAGAAGGAAATATTTTATTTACTGCAACTGAAATTATGATGAGATGAGATGTGGTTGTGTGGACACAGAGATCACAAAGGAGCTAAACAATGAGCAACGAGCGCAATTGCTGTCTGAACATATCGGCGTTGCCTTTAAGTAAGTTACTACTACTTTCCCCAATTTAATAAAAAAAAAAACAGAAAAATGGCATAGCTTATGCATAATATTATTATTGTAATAAGTTTTATAAAATGTGCTCGACATTGGAAACTTACTCTTGCTCATTGGTGTTTTGACTTGACAAACTATTCTAGATTCAGAAGTTCCTCAACCAAATAAGTAATACAAGTTGTTTCATTAATCTTAAGACTTCACTTGTTGAAATTCATATGAAGCTTAGATGAGTATATCAGAGACGACCCGTTTGGTTACTGTTTGCAGATGCAATCTTCAGGAAATAAAAATAATTTCTTCCATATGCTCTCAAAGATTGACGGGTCAAGCAATAAATGATCAAATATCTGGCGATTTATCATCTCGCTTAGAATAAAGGCAAAGCTGCAAACATACCTAATATTCCATCTTTAGAGTAAT
This sequence comes from Drosophila sordidapex, assembly GCA_035043295.1. Lineage (NCBI taxonomy): Eukaryota > Metazoa > Arthropoda > Insecta > Diptera > Drosophilidae > Drosophila > Drosophila sordidapex. The sequence continues at coordinate 162,965 of JAWNNA010001332.1, forward strand.
GGGTATTTTCCTGCAATTAACCTGCATTTCCCGCTCTGTAACCATTTCGTCAAAGACCGTTGGCAGTTCGTTATCAATGCCAAAGTCAGATATTTATAAATTTCCGTGACTTTTGTTTACAATCTTAGGTATGGCGTTATGCAGCCAAGAAATATTAATTTTTTTTTAATTAATAAACTGTGTTGCATCTAACCTACCCCATTGGAAATTTCCTGCTATCCGGTTTAAGCTTAGCTACTTTTTCAAACATTCTGCGGAATAGCTACATACATACATTCACTTATTTCTGTTGAACGTTTGATTGATGGTCCACTTACAACACTAAATTCCACTTAGAAAAAAACCTGCTCTTTCATTAACAACTTACTCGACTGGTTCCGAAATTTTATAAAGTTTTATTTGTAGGTATGGCCACCATACTATAACCCCATATAAAAGGATTGATCTGATGATTGATGTGTAGCAGTGGAAAATATTTAGAGACATATCCCACTCGAGAGGATAGATTTTGTATTTCCTTGTAAAAGAACAAGGTCTGTTTTAGTGGAATTGATTCTGAACATAGTTGCCAAGGATGACAGTATTTATACTTTGATACCGAAGGCTTTGTGCAATGTGCGTCATGCTATCTGTCTGTCTGTCTGTCCGTTTTTATGACCACAACTTTTCGACACCCTTAGAGATAGAGGTTTGAATTTTGGAACATATCCGCGTCAGACAAAGTGTAAAAATTAGAGTGCTACGTCCACTAGGTGGCTAGGAAATCGATAAAATCGATATCCGCTTATCGATAAAGCCACATATCTACCACATTTTGCAGGCAATTGTCCCCAAATTTGGTAGGTAGGTTGTTGGCCATCCTTCAAAAATCAGGATATATCACGCCCGGCCCCACCGAACCTAAAAATTTTAAATGATAATATATTCCGCAGTTTTGAGTCAGAGCCATCAAATTCGGTAGGTTTATTACTGGTATCCGTCTTTAAGGACCGATAACAAATTTGTGTGGCCACGCCGCGTAACCTTCTCCTAGGATCAGCATATATATTTTTGGTCCCTACTCCCGCCGCTCCCAAGAACTAAGAAATTTGATGGCCACGCCCACTCCGACTCCCTAATCCGATACACTAGTTAATGTAAGTTGATAAGACCATACATCTCACAGCATTTTAAAGGTAGAGTCACCAAATTTGAAAGGTTGTATTGCTAGTAACACTCTAAAAAAAATCCGGAAAAATTTTGGGCCACGCCTACTCCCGCATCCAAAATTATCAGAAGCCAATATCTCCTGCAGTTTAATAACTACAGTTACCAAACGTATGGGAAAGATTTTTAGGAACCTTCTTCATTATTTTCAAAATCCCATATCTCCCATAATTTAAGAGCTACATTTACAAACTTCGAAGGAAGGTTACTAGCTTATATCTCCAGCAATTTGAAAGGCAAACTTGTATAGTATTTCTTGGCTACACCCTGTTCTTTGTTACCCGTTATCCGCTGGCATTATGTATGGTATCAATGTATTTCGCTGTCGGTTATGCCCGACAGCAACGTTGTCTCTTGCTTTAATTTGCTGAAGATAACCGCAACATCATCCGCATAAGCGACAGTGGGGTAGCCGCCCCCTCCAGTCCCGCACCATTCTACTAACTGCTATATTCCATAAGCGAAGTGACAGGACGCCCCTCTGCTGACGTACCCGGAGAGTATACCGTATGCCATATTTATTTATTTGGACGTAGAAGTACTAACGAGCAGCACATTCAAGTGGCCCAACGATACCAAGCACGGGCTTGTTAACGCACGGACCCAAGCAAAACTGCAACCCACCTCCCACCCAACCGACCGAGGGGTGCGCCGCATAACGCGCGGTTACGAAGATCGCGAATTGACAGAAAGATAGGACAAGACAGCTGTTTTAATCGAATAAATGGACGAAGTACAACATATTACCGGAAAAAGCGTATTATAATTAGTACACAAAATTCTAAATGGGTTATGAACAGCAAAATTGGAACTACAAGTTTTAAGAAAAAGAGGTAGAAAATTCCTTGTATTTCTGATCGGGACTGTAAAATTAAGTTGGCTGATTAACTCCGAAGAATCAATCTCACCGTTTATAAGCTTGTGTAAAAAAATAACACCAAGCATTATTCTACGATCAGAAAGAGAAGGAAGATTTATTAACAAAAGTCTACTATGGTAAGAGGGTAAGCTAATACTAGTATTCCAATGCAAACCCCTAAGGGCAAATAATAGACATTGTTTTTGTACGGATTCTATTCTATCCTGATGAACCTTGTAATTGGGTGACCATATACTGGATCCATATTCCAGAATAGGACGCACAAGTGAAATATAAAGAGTTTTAGTAATGTAGGGATCGTCAAATTCCTTAGACCAGCGCTTAATGAAGCCCAAAACCCAAAATGCTCGATTAACAGATTAATAATCTTGGTAAGTAAATCCAAATCGACTTCTTTAAAGTCAGTCTCTCGTAATGGGATTGCCACTATCTCTTTATTACGCCTTAATGTTTTATAGGCCTCGCAAGAGCCGTATTGAATTAACTGAAATTTATTATTCTGTTTTCTTGTATCTGAAATGTTTTAACGTTATTAACATGTGCATACATCAATTAATTCTAAATCTTCAGTCATTTTGGTAATTTGTGATATACATATGTATATTACCTTTAGTTATATATAAATTGTTCGACCGCAAAACACGAAAGTATTGAACAAATTAAGATTTATGCTCTTAAATGAGGCTTCGGTACAGAATGCAAAATTAGTTGAAAGAAATTCATTTCATAATTTAATTGTACAGCATTCACATGAAATAATAACCCGCATTATTAATTATTCATATAATTTATACATGCAATTTTCGACCGCACACAGCGAAACCAAAAATGAGCTGAACAAATATTCTCCAGTAATAGTCGCCGTTTACTAAAATATACATATACATATACATAGTCAAGAAGGAAGTCTCATATTGATCTTATTGCTATCAACACACGGAAGCGTTTTCGGTGTACATAAAAAACGAGGGTAAATATGCTTATGTATATTCTGCAGCGCCTTGATATTTGATCATATGTGTAATTTTCGTTTTAATGTTCATAGTGATGGATTAGCGCATTCGGATTTTGTTGTTGTGATAGATTAGAGCATTCGGATTTTGTTGTTCTGATAATAATAAAAAAATGAATTAAATTAATAATTCGAAATAAAAGCTTCCTTGTAGCGTGCACACATATGGCGTGTGGCAACTTTTCAATACTTCGCATCTCCAATAAAATCCCATAATTCTGGACATCATTTACTTTTATTTTCATGAAATTCATTTGATTGTTATATTTTTATAATTGTATTAAGGTTTATTAGTGTTTCACCGTACGAACCCAAAATCATAAAAATAATCTCCGCTCTCACTTCCCTTTACGCTTCTTCCTTAATAATGTATCTGGTTTGAGTAGCCTTCGCATAATCATTATCGATCAATATTCACGGAAGATATTTAAAAAAATTTAACAAGCAAACACAAAAAAATAAACACATGCACGCAGATGCGCACATGAGTTAATCACAGACTTTCATGGGCATTCATCAAATATCAACTCTCACAGCCAAAATAGAAGCCTTTCGAAAGTTTGTTTGTTGATTGAGAGCCAGAATTCATTGCATGTTAGAGATCTTAGCCAAGTGCCAAGCAAACGACACCTGAAACGAGACGAGAATGGAGCGATAACAGTCGACTTGCATGGGCAAGGAACAACTGGATGGAAATGGAGAGGAAGTGTGGCTGAGACTGTGGCACAAAAAGGTGCATAAATCGCGTGAAAAATGTGAAGGAAAATTGCATTTTGACACTAAAGCAAAATGTGTCTGTTAACTGGCAGTGCGTTAAAGCACGTTGACTAGATGATGATTATGAATATGAAAAATTAATGATAGTCACAGCATGGACGCACACACCACGGACGATGCGAATGCGTAGATTAAGTATACGCTATGTTGCCCCTTGGACAAACTAGCCAACTATGCTTGTCAGCGTCAATTTCGCATCGCTTATCCGTTAGTTATACAAACACAAACACGCACAAACTGAAAGAGAAAGATATATAGATTAATAGAGAGTGAGAGAGTGAGAGAAACAGAGAAGAGAAGTGGCTTTCCACTCTTGGCACTCTGGGTTTTTTAATTTTTATTACTCACAGCATTTGGCTGAAATTTGGCATTCAGTTGTGGCTGTTATTTTGCATTTCTCTCTTTCGGTCGGTCGGTCTTTTGGTTGCTTGGCGTCTCGTTAAGTTGCTGCGTGCATTTTTCATTGGATCAGTAGCCGGGTCACTAGCAAAACTTTCTATCTTTCTGTCTTCGGGCTCCTGTAGCCTATCAAGTTGAAACTTGACTTTCAGCCTAATCGCCCATCTGCCGTTTGCGGTTATTCGCTTAAAGATGCGCCAAGAGTCACAATCCCAGTCTCACTCCCAATCTCACTCCCAGTCCTTGTCCCAGTCACAGATCCAGTCGCAGTCTTAGTCCAACTTTGAGACCCGCTTCCTGTCTGCGCTCAATGTGCGTGTGCTGTCTTTGAGTCTGGCTCTCCAACTGCCTAAGATTACCAGAAATCACTGGTGAGTTGCATTTATGTGCTGCACATTAATTTAATTTGTATTACGTTTATTTATTGCATTTACTTTTACCACTTGCTTCTTTTGCTAAAGTTAAATTGCCGACTATTGCCTTGACTTTGACTCTGACATGGCATTAAGTAATCGCTTTCCAGCTGCAGTTTATTCACCTCCGTTGCTAATTATCTGGTAATTAAAACTTGACCATTAACAGAAAGTGCTTACTTAAATGCGCTTGTAAAGAAAAGTTGTGATTAGCGTGTACAATTGGTTTGATATTAGAAGTTAAATTAACGGGTAATTTGGGAACAGTAATGTATTCAGTAGCCGGCTTGATGGGCGTAAGCGTTGAGTGAGCAAAAACTCATTCATATCGCTTATACGAAAAATCAAGACGCGGGTTCGAATTCCGCTGAAGGCATGGTTGCTTGCTAGCTAAGTCTTCTTCTTATTATTCTTCTCCTATCTCTCTGTCTCTCTGTCCTATCACTCTTTCTTTGAGATGTACGGTATCACAACGGGCCAAAACTGGCCTAAGTGTGCCGAACATGGTTGGCACCGGTTAAAGCCTATCCTAACCTAATGTATTCAGTGATTCTCAATTTGTTATGTATCGAAATTGGACCCAAGAGTGATGAATCACAATAGAACGGATATGTTTTAAATTACACACATACATAAATTTCAATAGTTGAAATCAAGTAAAGATGATTAAATATTTATAAAAATGTTACCATTGTAAAGACTGCAAAGAAACCATTGATGAAAATCAAGATTTTATACTATAGATTTCTAAAAAACTTCGGACGGGATTATTACAATCTCTGCCCTCCACATTTGATAAGTATACATCTAAAATTGTGGAAAATATTTAACAATTTAATTTTTGTATTGTGAAACCGAATGTATCATATTATATTGGTTTTGTGCAATGTCCTTCATGCTGTCTGTCTGTCTGTCCGTCTGTATGAAAGCAACTTTTCAACACCCTTAGAGATAGAGACTTCAAACTTAGAACATATGCTGGTCTGTGCCCAAACAAAGTGTAAGAATTGGAGTGCTACGTCCACTAGGTGGCTAGGAGATCGATAAAATATTCGCAAATCGATAAAGCCACAGTTGGCTCAAATCTAGACAACCGCGTAGGCGGTGGTGTCTACTCTGACCAACAAAATCTTCCGACACACTGCAAAGTTTATCAGACTGAAGTATAAAAGAATCTCAAAGTCAGCCCAGGCAATGACATATGTATTCATAGCCAAGGCAATCAGATCTATTGGCGCGATCTATATCGCCCAATTCGATATCGGTAACAAGCTATCGCAAATCCCTGTATGAGATGGCTAAGCAGCATGTTATCAGCCTGATATGAGTGGCAGATCGCCAGATCGCATTGAAGGCAATTGAAAGGCTGATGAGCTAGGTAGGAAAGGAACCTCCTCACGCATATGGGAGGTGTTAGAATGCATGCAAACATGATCTGATGACTTTTTTCCACAAATGAATATAAAAGCTGTACTTATACACAAGTTTAATTAAATATAAACCTACATACATCACATTCAAAATGATTGGCTGTTTGAAGAAATTTGAGTTTAAATGTTATTATTTGTTTAGCAAACTCAGTAAATGATCAAAGCAAAAATAGATTTAATCCGCTTTCGACTTAATGCCATTTTAGAAAATGCTTTATTCTGGTTGATTAGCAGGCCAGAGATTATTTCCAGCTGCATTCATTGCGAATTTATTTATTTGCCCCAGTCAGTAAGGATTTTTCGGATGCAAGACTGACAAAGTCGATTCGTTAGTCAGCAACTAAGCACCAACTTTTAAGAAGTTGGCGATGCTTAAAAACAGCTTCATCTTCAGCAGCGGCTGCGCCCCAGGGTTATTTGTGCAACTTTTTTTTCTTTAGCTGGTTTTGAAGTCATTATCGTGGTTAGCGATGCTCGTAAAACATGTTTTTTCAATTAAAAATCCAAGAAATGCAATTGTCCGCTAACACACCAAAAGTACCACCGACAATAACATATACTAACTCTGAGTTTGCTTATTGTTCAGTGTAAGTAAAATGAAGAGTCTGAGATAGGGCCAAAGTCGGTGCTAGTGTCAGTGCTGGAGGCGAAGAGGCAGTTAGTCAACTGGGTTATGTTAGTCACTGGTGGCCGTGGGGCCTGTGTGCTTTGCCATCATCATCAACATCAGGATAGGTAGGTATGGCGAGCGTGTGATTTTATGTGGCAACTGTTAATATGACAAATTAATTTGTTACCCGGATTTGCCATTGCACCCCGAGAGAGATCGGTGAATGGATATGGTGTATTTGCGACAGGTTGATTATGGAAAGGACTCAAGAAGATAATTGGCTGAGTTTATGATGCTGATGCATTTATTAGCTGGAATTATTTTTATAATATTTATATGGTAAACTAAACTGAAGGTGCGTCATTTACTAAAAAGATTCTCATCCATTTACCCATTGTTAAATAGTTAAGGTAAATGAAATTATTTATATGAACGCAAAATTCAACAATATTGAAAGAATAAACTTAATTTATTTAAAACACAAACAGACAAGTAATTAGAGAATTTTCGAAATTCACTGAAATGTCTGGACAATAAAAAAAAAACAATTTTAAAACTGTAATTTTAATAATATAAAAATAAATTTAATATAATATATTTTGAAATTAATAACAATTATTTATGCATTTAGAATTTTAAATTGGGTTTCACTTATGATCGATTAATCCGGAGATATAATCAAAAAAGCGAAACTATCTTCAAAATAATAAACTATCTAATAAAAATAATTTTTGATACTGTTTTAAAATACCTACTCTCAAAATCACAAATATCAATGTCTCTGACAGTCTTAAGGTTACTCCCTTAGAACCACAGAATTAATGTTAAAAGCGCTTTTTATCTCATATTTTACTACACTTACTCTAATATATGACGATTGATTATTTTAAGTCTTAAGCCATGAGTCCGTTATTGTAATACAATCTTTGGGAGTATAGATAGCATATTTTTAGACATGCTTTCTTAAAATGGAACAATCGTCATGCTATTCAAAATACCATAAATTTAACAAGACAATTATGAGTTGCTTGCATAAGAAACTAATACGTGAAAGGCAGTAATAAACAAATGACAATTATTGCTGCACTGCATCAAAATTTTCCGTTAGGCGCGCCAAGAGAAGAAAGATAAGCGTATCGCCAACGTAATAGCTGCCAGGCAATAAATTCTCCTTATGAGCCCAAGCCGCGTGTGGCAATAATTTTCGCACACTGAGCTTCCGAAAAGGCACAACAGCAAACAATGCACTGGCTGCAAAAACAAAACAAAAATAAAAAAGAGCAGAAAAAATTGTGTATGAGATGAAGACTGAGGACGGAGGATTGCGGGTAAGACCGAATCGAATCCGCCGCCATCCGCGCCCATCAGAAACGCAAGACCAAGTGACGGTGCCACCAATTGCTTTCAATCAAACACAAACTCTGTCATCGATCATTCAGCCGGTTACCCTGACTGCATGACTGCATGACTAGCTGACTATCGTCAATGTCGGATTGGACTCGGCTCCTTTGGGACCAATAAAGCAGGCCGCTGGACCCTGCTGCACACAGCCAGCCAGTTGGAGGATGGTAGCGTGATGACAATTTGATTTGCATGCAATGCAAGTGCAATTATTATGGCAAAGGTGACCAGGAAAGGCAACATGGCTCGCCCCGGCTCACAACAAGAGCACAAACTCTGTTCATCCATCCGTCCTTCCGTCCGTTCGTCCGTCTCTCAGTCTGTCAGTTCAAAACTTACTGAAAGTACGGCTGCTTGGACGGCTATTTTGCATAAATGTCATTATTGTTCCCGCTGGCTCTCCAGACCGCCGCTATCTCAAACTGATTGACAGTTGAATTGAAAAGCTTGGCGACATTTTTCCTTATTTGATTTGTTGCTGTTGCATTTGTGGTTGTAGTTTCAGTTGCCGCTGTTGTCGGTGACTTGTTGCACATATGCAGAAATTGGTGAAAATGTTTCTGGCACTTTGCGGGAGCACTGCTTTTATATATAGTTCATAACTTTTCTTCTTTCCAACTTACACCTGAGTGTTTTAAGCTGTTGCCCGTCATGTTGCCAAATGTATTTTGTTTAATTAATGTTTGCGCTTGTCGCCAAGTGTGACAACCCGTGTTGCGCTTCGTATAGTACATGAACTCTGCGGGACCGGGTGAATGAAGTGGGTACTTGACTGGTACTCAGTCGCTAAGTCTCCAAATCGCATTCAGTGATCACAAAATAAATAAATAAGCTTTGGAAGATTATACATGAGTTCATTAACAAATGCATTTATTTTTAATTTAGTGGCTTAAAAGGTACGAATACAAATATGTATTTCAAAATTTCACGGTAAAATATCTTTATAATAGAGTAATGTATCTCTAAAGTCTTTCAATGTAACCAAGTTTTCTAATCTAAAAATAAATTAAACTTTTTCCATGACAAATTTTCCGATATTGTCGGACTGATTTTGAACTTTATCACACATAATCGCAGGCCACATTTTTAATAAGCCAGGAGAATGCAACCATTCAGATAACCAATGACTCAGAAAGATTCATTTTAAAAGTATGACAATCTCAATTGTATATACATAACATATGTAAGCCTATGGAAACGCATTGAAAATGTTTAATTAAAAGCATTCAAATGAATGAAACTTGCTTCACCTCAAAAGTAATACAGCGCTGGTGAAAATTTTAATTTTTTTAGTTTATTGATCACGCAATATACATAAACCTGTTACTATATGTACAAACTTGTTGACATTTGGGTCAACTGATGAATAACAAAAAATATTAATAAAATACTTTTGTGCACGCTTTTCGTTCTTGGAGCAGAGTTTTCGAAATCGCATAAGAACAAGGGCTTCAAGAATTAGTGAGAATACAACTTGCCGACTTATTAGAGGAACTGTCAATTTATCCAGCCCTGGCAATTTAAATTCAAAGATTTTGGCTTACACTCATCTTTGACACAAAAAAGTGCACATTTATATGCATATAAATTTTCAACGAATATTTCGAAATCGCAGGGGTCTTAAAACTAATGGTGCCAGTGTGCGATAAGGCACAAAACAAGTATGTTTCTAGGTAAAGAAGTTAACTGATATTAACAGTTTTCTGATCACTTTTATAGAAGTAATCAAATGCGTCCCACTTCAGCATATGGTCATCCGTGAATTACCAGTATGGATCCAAGATATGCTAAGCAGCTAGAGTAATAGCAGTACCCAAAGTGCAACTCAACATTTTTACCAATATGACCACAAATAGTGTCCCACATGCAAGCCGGCTTGGCTTCGAGCCAGGTTAACAACAACTAACCAACCACCCAAAAAGCCAAATGGCAGCAATAGGAAAAGGAACCAATTGCCAGTCGGCCATTCCGCAAAGACTTCTCGACTGTAAATGAAATAAGCTGACATGTATTGACGGCGGCTTTCAGGCGAGTAAGTAGAAGAAGAGGGCAGGTGTTTAGGTGAGGCCCAAATGGCAGTGGCTGGAAAAGCAATGAGCGACCAAAATGCATTTTCACATAATTACCAAATGAGCTGGAACGCAAATTACCCAACTGAAATTTGAATAGCCAGTCAGACTGTGACTCGCAGTCTGCATTTCTTTGAAAGGCAGCTGCCTGGATAGCTGGCAGGCAGTCAGGCTTGGCAGGCAGCCAATATGAATGGCATTTCATCGATGGCCGTTGTCCAAATTAATTGCCTACGCAGTTGTAGTCGCTGCGACGGTGGCGGTAGCCACAACGACCATTGCCACTACCAGTGGCAGCAACTGCACCAACAGCACCAACAGCAGCAACAGTAACAGCTAACAACGCGTACAGTCAGGTTCTTGGCTGTGTGCGGCATAATCATAAAATCCTCGACTTTAATAAACATTTCCACAGAATCTTTAGCATCTCGACAGGGTTGACGTTGTTGGTTAACTCGTTTCTTTATTTCATGCCGTTTAACTCCGTGGCTTATGAGCTGCCGCCAATGCACTGGTCAGAACCGCATATCCAACTTGGTTTTGGTCTATTGGTTTTTGTTTTGGAATTTGGTGTGCTCAGCTGAAGTTTGTGAGGCTCTGTCCAGTCATTGGCTCATTTATGACCACTACCGCTCCGACTCCCTCATTTGCACATTTGTGGACTTGATTGTTTTGGCAATAAAATAGAAAAATTAAATTTAATGTTAACTGAAAACAAAACCACTCCCACCAGTCGCAGCAATTACAATTTTTTGTTTTGACTGCTAATGAAAATGTCTTCAAGTATCTTTCATTCTCCAATGCACATTTAGCTTCGAGTTTGCAATAGATCAATGTTTGTCAAAAGAGGATGGTTTTTGTTAAAGCATAAATACCTATTCTATGCCTGTAGCAATAAAAAATTTAGGTCAGACCTTGAATGGAAGTTAGTAAGTATGCAGAGTCATAGAAATAAATACTGTAGGCTCAGACAAATTAAAATTAAAAACCATTACAAGAATTGTTAACATACTACTGTCACAGATCTGAAATAAAGTTAAATATCAGTAGGTGCTTCTTCTTTTAAATTGTAATATATCTAAATCTAAGATATTTTGTATAACATATTTATCACAATAAATATTGAGAGATGAAATACATAAATTATGTGACTCTCAGAAAAGTCGTTTAACTTACAAACAAACACATGAAGTGTAAATGCAAATTTGTCTTGCCGAAAGCACTTGTCAGCGAACTAATAGCCTGGCCTGCCAAACCAGATCAAAGCTGTACCCACAGCTCCTTGACATTTGGCGCCAAGTATCCCGAGCCATACACAGAAAAAATAGTCTGTAGATTCCCTGCCCCGCTAACACCCACTCCCCATTCAACACTTGAGCAAACAATGGGCGAGTGCACAAAGCACGCAAAGTTCAGAAGCATGCTCGATACATACATAAGTACAATGCACAACATAATGAATAGCGAAGTGACCCCCGTTAGCCGTAAATGTCAACTGCGCGGTTAATGACGTCACATGCAAATACGAACGAGTATGTCAAGTTGAAAAGCGAGTGCAATTAATAAAAGTAGCTGCGACGAAAAGTACTTACTCACTTACTGTGTGTATCTATCAGATACTTCTGTGGGACAATGCAGCCGGCACATGTACTATGTATGTATGTATTTAAAAATAACAGCAATGCATCATCGAGTGTAGCAAGTTCACCCGCTGGCAACTTAGGCATGATGACACTACAATGAGAATTTCGCCCCACCACGAAGGGGTACCTCTCTCTCTGCTACCCAAGTAAATGCCAATAATGTATTGATGTTGCTGCACTTGACATTTCACCGCTACATTTTATAGCCCTTTTCCCTTTTTCGCATGATAAAGCAGTCTTTCCTTTGGTTTTCCGCTTTGCTTGCTCAGACCATAAAAGATATATATATAACAAAAAGAATAATATTAATAACAATCAGCTGCAGCAGAAGACAGAGGACAGAAACCACAAACAACAATTTTACTGCAGTCATTAAAATTAAGCTGCAAATTTTCCTCAACGCGCAATGCAAAAACCGAGATGCAAAACAGAAGATAGAAGATACTCAAAACATACACAGATACATACATACACACAACACAATGACCGCACTGTCGGAAGCTGTAAAACCTGATGTATTGTGATGACTCAAAAGTGCAATTACGTCAGCGGTGTCTGTCTTTATAATGTTGTTTACAAACTGTACATTAACGTATCTAATTGTAGAGAATTGTCAAAGCAAAAAGCGACAACAAAATAAAAAATCAAATGAAAGAAACGACTTTACAACTGCTTGGGCAAAATTCAAGAAAGTTTTGTTAAGATAATTTAATCATACCACCCTCATGCTTCAATACTAGGCTAAGAAATAAATTCGATCAAGCTGCAGTAATTAACCATATCAGCAAGTCCTTGATAAAACAGTCAAGCCAAATAAATTTGAAACTTATATAAACGAAAACGAAAATGCAATTACGGCAATCAATAAACAAATAACTTTTTAGCTGCTACCAATTCCAAATGCAATCGGAACCCACCTTTTGAAGGTGAGCCAGGAAACTGGCGAAAAAGACGCAGTCGTAATACTGCATCATTGTTTATTGTGTGGGGGTTGCGGGGTTGAAAGTGTTCCCTCTGTTGCCTGTCGCTTATAACAATGACGTGACAAAACAATGGCAACGGCAAAGTTTTGGCGTGCTGATTTACAAGGATACAACAGCCTTGCCTGGTGCAGACTTGTGGGTCTGCCATTTACTATATGAACCGATATTCTATATGGTGTACCGGCCAGGGTGCAGGGGTGGCTGCAAGTCCGTATCGAGTGCATGGGCTGGGGCCACTTTGTTTTGTGCCGACACTTCCGTTTGGCTTGACTTGGAAATTTGTGCCATGACACGAATTCGATGGCGCTAAGCAGTCAACTTTATTGAGATTGAGACATTATGGACTTGGAGGCTACTTATTGAGACTGGTGGGTGGCTGACTGACTGGCTGGTTGGCTGACTGGCAATTGGTGTCAAGCTGTGCATGTTGGGTTCAAGTGACTGTTGGCCTAAGTAGAGCAGGTTAACGATGGCCCACAACAATCAATAGTTGCAACATTTTAGCAAAGCAGATAGTAGTCGAGTTAAAGCCAAGTTTGTTTGGCTTTTAATTGAATTGAATCTGTGCAGGGCCAAAGGATATGCCGCAAGATTATAATGTACTAACTTCTGATGAATTTGCAAACTTCTTAATGCCATGCTTTGGTCTTTCAATTTCAAAGACATTTTATTGGAAAATCATAAACGCAAAAGGCTGCGCATAATTTTTGATATTTTAACAGCCTTTATTCGTTATTCGATTGACCGTTAATTCGCCCCACTAAAATATTGAAAATAATAAAAAAAAGCTGATAAAACAAATCAAAATTAATTGAGCAGCAACAACCAAAAGCACTCAGCAGAATAATTAACAATTATTAAAATTAGAAACCGGCCTGAGCCAATGGACACCGCCTACAATCAAACAGATGTATAAAAAGAGAGAACTCTTACCAGCCTCGGGGGAGTGGGGTACGCTGATGTCAGTGCTTGTTAGGCACAAGTATATATATATAACAAGTATAGTTCGTTGGGGTCTTGTCCATCTCATTACCATATGGCATGGGCATTGGCAAACACAATTAATAAACCGCACATGGAATTTCGTTTCGTTTTCTGTCTGTGAAATTTCAACAGGGCCAGAAAAGGTGTTAATGAACAGCCCGAAGGCATTTTGTTTTAATCTGACATCGTGTTGACACAAGTAACATTTTTAAGTGGCTAGCACAGACAAATAAACAATTGTTAGGCCTTCAAACTCTTTGAATTGGAATGTTAAGTCAAGTTGAAATCTTCCACCGCATTCTTTGGCTGAAAAGGTCAGCACTGATGAAGGTTAGCATACTAATATGATCGGCCTGCAATAGGTTCGTTCTGGAACCCCACCTGAAATCATGAATCTAATTAAAATGCAATTCATTGTAGCCCAGCAGCGTGATGCGCATCAACTGGAATGCAAATCGAATATTACCCAATAGGAAGTGCATTGGAAAAATAATAAAATCATCAGCAACAATAACAACAGCAGCAGCAGATACGCGCCGCTGGCAAAACAAACCCATAGCCATGCCATGAACACCCAAACACAAACCTAAATCGAAAAGACTTGCAGCCATCAAACAGCAGCATCAGCGTCAGCAGCACAACCGCCAACACCACCAACAACCACAGCAATAGTTGCCATCTCATGCAGGCAGTGGTGATGTCGATCCAACGAAGGCGTTGAAAATTGTCAAAAGAACGCGCCGCAACAGAGGCACAGTGGAATCAGGCTTCGATTATCTGAATGATATTTGTATTTTATATCCTTCCTAAAGGACTAATTTTCAAATTGGCAATGACTTTTTCCCAAAACTGTAAGCTTTTTACTGGAATATAGATTTTGACAATAAAATTATTTTAAGCATAAAAATTCGAAAGAGCATAACTTACATGAAAATCTGACTGTTCAAATTGGAAACGATTTCATTAATTTTACAAATAATGAGAAATTAAAATGAAATAAGGCATGTTTATTTCAATGATATTTCCAAGGGAGAATAAATGTGAAGGTGCTTAATTATCAAATAGTTTTTAATTTTTTTTCCAAAACTATGATGTTTTTAGTAGAATGTAGATATTTTATTTTCAAAATATGTACAGATTTTTAGCACCAGAAAATTATTTTAATAATTTCAAAATTACCTTCCAATCACAGTGCAATAGACGCCGTTGATATTCGATTGTTGGCAGTCATGATTCAAAGCATTTGAAAACATCGACGTGGACGTTGCCCGTCTGTTGCATGCAACCTCATCTCTCATCGCACAGCAACAAATAAATGCGGCTGCAACAGCAACGGCAGCAAACGTAAACGGTAAACTAACAGGCGTTGCATTTTGAAAATCAGGAGGACCAACCTCAAAAGTGCGCACCTTAAAAATAATCTTTAGACGTGTTGGTTGGCCCACTCCGGCTGGCTGTGACTTCAGCTCAAATCGCAAACAGTCGTAACACAAAAATTGTTGCCAATCGATTTTGTATACAAGTACGAGCGCAACAAAAACGAAATAAAATAGGCGGCATCAATACCATCGTCATCGAACAACTTGTTGACATTTGCAGCATTTGGATTTTAGTCGGTGCCGGCCAATAAACTATATGTATAAAAAGTCTAGAGCGACTTCACTTTGTGGGGCATCAGCTCGTGGAACATGCAACAAGTGCAGCCAATTCAAAGATACTTGCACCGCTGACAATCAGTTGTCGTCGACCGACTGCTGTCCGAGATGGCAACGCCAACGGGTTTGGCTAAGTGTGGGGCCGTCTATGCTCCCTCAAAGTAGGTTAGACTTTGGCTTACTCATAAGCGCATTAAATGGGAGAGCAGGCAAAGAGACTCTCCACGCAAGAGCTAAATCAGTGCGGATTTTCTAGCGTACTTATGGGAAATATTTTTTAAATGTAGGAATTCAAATCGAGGAATGCTTGAAAAGCTGCAACTGCTTGATTTATAGCTCAATATAGAGAAACATCTTAATATGTTTATTTTATTTCTATGCTGCAGCTATAATATGTTATTAAGACATGAATTCCATAAGATTAAGAGTTGAGCTACTAATATATATATATATATAAACATATAGAAACGAGAATTCAAAAGTGATATCAAGATATCAAAATGCTGCCATACAAGCAGCATATAAGCAGTTCTCATGTGTAGTTCAGATAGCTAAAAATAAGCACATAGAGCCGGTATTAATTACAAGTTCCAACTATCAATTACATGCTTATGGACATTCAGTGCTCAAAACAATAAATCAAGTATGTGCAAACAAAAGGCAACAACAAGCTAGACTCATTGTCGGATGGGCTTTTTGACCAGATCCAATAGGCATTGTTTTTGCCAGCTGACCAAGCTGTCTGCCAACTAGTTGAACGTAAAACAATTGGCCAATTTATTGCATGATTAGATTTTTTTTTTTTAGATTTCCAACATTGGACGCCAAAAATCAATAAAATGAATTTTTGCTACCCAACATAATTGAGCAAGCAAAACAAACTGAAAAGTCAGACGCTCACTCAAATGGTCATCATGATATTGATGCTGATGATGATGGCGACGATGATGATGATTATGGCGAAGGCGATGACCAAGTCACTAGTTAGCGTACATGACGCGATATTTGTTTTATGAAGCCGCTGTCGTGGCTAACTGCACAATGTGTTGATCTTGAGATTAACAGACGGCAGCTCGCACAGATTCAAATGAGCACACAACACCCGACGACGACGACCACGATGACGATGTTGAGGACGAGTTTAATCATGGGGTGTTCAAACGGTCAGTCGTCTGGCAATGGCGATGGCGACGGCGTTGGCGTTTTGTGAGAACAACGCCAAACTGCTTATTAGACGCAATTAACAAGACACACAGACGAGGGCCGGGTGTCTGAATCAGAATCACTCAGAGTCGGAGGCGTAAAGCTCCAAACTAAAGATTGGCAGCGGCATTTCGTTGCCAGTTGATCTGTTCGTTTTCGTCATCTTTGTCGGCATTTGGCATTAGCTGGGTGTTAATTTTGTTGGAACCGCAGCTCAGTCAGCCATGGGCCATATTGTTGATTAATAGGATTTTGATTTTCGAATTCAATGTAAACTCTCTGCGCCTGCTTGGCGTCTCCTCGTCGTGTGATTTATGTCCCTAAGCCTATCCCTAACTCTATCCCTGTCTCCTTTTCGCTCTTACTTCATCTGTTAATTCGGGTCTTTGACATAAGAACAAAGCTAATTTTCATTCAATATTACTGTATAATTAAGGGCTTAGCATCTAATGCAATAATTTTGCAGGCTTCCGGTATTTAATTGCTCACGTTTAAATTGGATCGAGCTCTAAGCCTGGGTGGTCGTCGTGGGTGTGGGTAATAATTAGAGTTTTAATTTTAGCTCTTAGGTCAATAGACGTGTGAAGCATTTGAATATTCAAGGTTATTATAGTGTAATAACAGTGCTATAAACTATCCCAACTATTGCTACAAGTGGGCAACGATAATTGTTAATAGGTAATAAACAATGTTCGCAGATCGTTGATTACAGTCAATTAGCGATACTTATGCCAATATTAAATAAAAAGATAGAGTTAAGCCACTAAATAATTTAAAAACGTTGTAATTTTTTAGAGGTGTAATGAAAAAATATCAGTATCAAAAGATGGCTATAAACTTAAATCAATTTAACTATGTATGTATGTATCATATACAAACAATAAATATGTAAACATGTCCATGACGGACTTTTAGCCAAAGCCGAATCAACTACAAAGGTAAAATCTGAAACATTTTTAGGATGAAAGTTAATATTTAGACTGGGCTATGTAAAAATTCGATCAGCAAGTAGGGTAAAAATGTTAGCTACATTAACAATTATCCGAATAAAAATATTTGAAGGAACGTAACTCTAAGCTCCACTTAAGCCAGAAAAAAAATGTAATATAGAATATTATAAAGGCTGTAGTCGAGTGAGCTGTTAAACAAATTATAGTTTTATTGGAAAAAAGTTGGTTAAAAGTTTTGCATCCAAATGTGAGAAGGTCTTCAAGTTCACTCTTTCCTTAAGGCAGGCACAGCGGCTGCTGAGTAAAAAAAACTAAGCCAGCGCATATTTTTATTTAAAAGGCTGGCGACAAACGCGTATATGCATACATACGTATATAAATATATATGTACACGCAGTGTAGGTAACGGGGCTCTGCAAAATACACACAATAACATATTGACGCTCGCGTCGACTATCATACCATCTCTTTCTCACACATGCGCTCATATACTTATGCATACAGAAAATGCTTGCTTGGAATATTGATCTGAGTATATATTTTCGACTATAACTTCGGTGTTTCTTATCCGATCTTGATGAAAGTTTGGCAGTAGATATGCATATGTATATTATGTATTAATTCTGTCTTCAAAATTGTAGTATTTATTGCTATCGGAAATCGAATTGTATCGATATTCAAATTAAAAAAAAACGATATGCGCCGGATTCATATTGCAAATTTGAATTCTCTAGCTATTATAGCCTCTGACGGACGGGCAGATGGACATGGCTATATCGACTCGGCTGCTGATCCTGATGAAGAATGTGTATACATATGTACTTTATGGGGTCGGAGATACTTCCATCTGCCTGTTGCATACATTTGCACAAATGCTAAATAACTTACGGTGTCACAGGGAAATAAAAATGTATACTTCATACGGTATTCTGCGTTCACATCGTTAATTATATGATTGATGATAATTTTCAGTTAGTAAAAATCATATACTGTGAAATGAATAAGCTTTTGTTGCAAAACCTCTTGTTTTAAACGAAAGTCATCGGTCAGAATGCATTGCAGTTTATTTCAAGGTTAGCTGGGTGTCTACCGGACTAGACCTAGTCTTGTGGGCTTGCAACTGGGTTAGTTGTATAGCATTGGCTTTCTTTGCCAGGTATTTCTGGTTTAGCAGGGGTAGAGGGGCAGAGAATCCTCAATATGAGCAACGACAAGCCACAAAGAAAACCAGCCGGAAAAACTCAAACACAATTGATGGCACTCCTAGGCACGATAAATAGGAAAACTTAGTCGGTGCACAAGCCAAAAGTAGACACAAATATTTTATCAAAAAACGAAAAGAAAAAAATGTTTGCAAAAAAAAAATGTAAATCACGCCTTTCTGGCAAAAAAAAAACAAACACTACAAAGCGACGAGTGGAGCGCAGAGTCGAGACACACTCCAAAGATGACAAAAACCAAGCAACCAGGCTGAAGATGATGACGCCGATGATTTCAATGAAAATCAAGTGCCACGAGCAGCATAGCGAAATAGGGTAGGGCAAAAAGCGCCCACAAATGTGGTGGACTCTGAAGAGGGGGCCGAGGGGGTTTAGTTGGGAGGGTTTCGCTGTGCAGCGATGCGCGCGATATGTCAGGAAGCGGTAGAGCAAATAAAATAAAAATAATAAACCAATTATGCACTTTGCCGCAACATTGACTACAACAGCAGGGGTGCGGAGAGCTTTGGTCTTGGGTTGGTCAGCTGCTTGATGGAAGTGTTGCCAGCCTTTGCAACATGAAAATTAAATCAACAAAATGTGTAACTCACAGATGCAACATCCAGATAGTCAAGACAAGGAAGGCTAAGGTAAGTAGCTGGCCGGCATAATTCAACTAACGGCCCCGTCAGCCCTGCCAGCTCCGCCTGCTAAGTGGGACCAGATCTCGGATCAGGGGTCTCTGGGCCTGGCTAGATGAGCAGCAGATTGGGGGATCGAGCTCTTATCTGACGACTGCATGCTGTACTTACTTATGTTGCCATATATACACAGTTCGAGGAGCTGGGCGGGCGTTATAATCTGGGGTCAGACCGCGGAGGTCAACTGAATTCGCAGTCGCGGTTTCACTCTTTAAAAGGTTTCACTCGACTTGAACGTCTCTTCTTGCTAATGAAGCTCCGGCTAAAGCGTCGATATTGTTATTGTTGATGAGACCATGTTGATAGCTCTGACTGCCTGACAGTCAGGCAGACTGCCTGCTTGCCAGCCTCTGACGACAACATCTTTAGACCTAGCAGAGCTGCAGTCTTTGTTTATCGTGCATAAAGTGTTTTGTATTTAGTTGGTTGTTTCTTTGTTTTTTATGCCTTACAAATTATCTGGCAACTATGTGCGGCCCATTGCTATTTTAGAGGCTGGTCACCTCTATGTAAATATGTGCTTAAAAATTTGTTTCGAGTACCCCAGGTGTAATTAGTACCCCGGCAACAACAGGTTGCTGTCTCTCGTTGATCGTTTGTGCAGCTCGTCGCTGCTCGGTTTATACTCAAAATACGACATTTTCTGGAATTTTGTTTAATGCTCTCTCAAAAACAATGTGTATAGGTATTGCCAAATGATGACTAAATATTTGCCAAAGGTGAAAGTTTGTAGGTTCATTTTGTCTTCTGTCACAAGTCGTAGTATACAATTTGTCTACTTCATACCTCGTCAATCTAACGGCGAAACTGAAAGTTTGTGCAAATAGTTTCGGAGAACTATCAATTAGCGATGCATTTGCCAAAAAGCTGGGCGGGACAACAATTCACCAAATGGATTGTACCTCTTCCGAACTCTAGGCAATTTTCGAAAAAAGACATAGGCAATAAATTAAGTACATGTACAGATAAAAATGTTTAGTTGTAGTGTACTGAAGATTATATACATAAATTTACACATGCTTATGTACAATATTATATAGATAGGTGTTTTTAAAATTGAGTGTTTCAAATGGCCTTTTCTATATACATAACATGTATTTAAGAATCGGCATTACAAATTTTGCACATTGCTTGGACATACTAATTTTAATGTTGTAATTACTTGGCGGCAAATCAAATATCAGTTCTCTTTACTGTATGTACTAAATTGAAAGACAATATATTATCATTGATATTCACCTTCATATTTTAGTAATTAATTGAAAGAAAAAAATAATCTTAATAAAAAAAATTTACATTATGCAGTAAGTGAAGCTGACTTTGATATCATTCATGACAATTTTATTTAACATAATATTTATATAATTAACTTACTTATATTTTGTAGTTTTCGCATAACTATCTCCACAAACATATACACTCTGCGAAATTCGATAAAAGGTCCATGATTTTTTTCTTGTAAAATTTTAAATAAAATATTTAAAATTTTATTTCATTCTACAAAAGTTATTTATTTTAAATAGACTTTAAATAAAATTGAATTAAATTTTTAATTTCTTTTGTTTTTAAAGTGATTTTAAGGTGCGAAATTCGATTAAAGGCAGTGCTAATAAAACTAATATAACATATAGCAATGACATGAAAATATCATATTAATAATAAGTTCAGCCGCCAGATTTGTTTATTACTAAAAAAATTCGATTGAACGTCGATTCAATAATTTTTTAGAACACAGATAGTGGGATTTTGGACCATTCCGTAACGACAACCTTCGTAGCTGCTGAACTGTCTGAAACCCTCGGGTACCTACTTAAACTCGACGGAACATGTCTCCACATGTTCTCTATAAGATTCAAGCCTGGTGATCTTGCTGGCCACTCTAATAGCTTCAAATCCTTATCCCGAATCCACCCATGACAGGCCCGCGACACATGTTTTGGACCACCATCCTCTTGGAATAAGGCATTTGGGTCTGGTTGATTATCCCTAAAGTTTGTTAAAACTGCGTCCAACAGGTTTATATAACCCTCCGAGGTTATACGGCCTGAAATTTTACAAATCGGGATCCTGTTGTGAAGACAGAATGCAGCCCAGATCATTAGTGAAGCACAGCCACAGGTTCGAGTAAGAACATATCTCTCAGACTTCTTTAAATCATGCCAGAAAAAATGTAAATGTAAAATCATCATTAGAATTGATATTTGCCTGCTGCTCCCATTCAACATTTTTTTTATAAAACTAATCTATTTCTACCTATAAAACATTAAATAAATATGTATTCTATATTATCCCATTTAAAGAAATTCCATATATCGCCTAACCCACATTTACGAACCTTATTTTAAAAACAAAATTAATAAACAAGTAAGAGTGCTGTAGTCGAGTGAGCTCGATATCGATATTCCTGAAACGATGGCAGTTATCGCAAACGTGATCTGCGCCTGGTATTCGAGAACGTATTTTCCAAATTTGAAGTCTCTAGCTCTTATAGTCACTGAGATCCGCGAGTTCATACAGACAGATGGAAAGACATGGCTACATCGACTCGGCTGTTGATCCTGATAAAGAATATATGTATATACTGTATGGGGCTGGAGATGCTTCCTTCTGCCTGTTACATACATTTGCACAAAACTATTATACCCTTTTTACCCATTGTTAATGGGTTCATGGTATTAAAATGTTAAGTTAATTTTAGAAATTTAATTCCTTTTATGTTTGACGTATAGAACAAAATAAAATTTTAAAAATTTTAAATCTTATAAGGAAAAAATCAATTGTCTTTAATCGAATTTCGCAGAGTGTATGTTATTATACGTACTGATTACTCAGCGCTTTGATAATTTTTCTTGGTATAAACAGAAACAATAACGAATCAGTTTCCATGTGACTACTACTTTACATTTAATCCCTTCCTGAGTCACAACATAATTAGTTCAAAATTCTCATTGGCGGCGGCGCCTTTTTGAAGTCACCTAAAATAATTAAATAAATAAACTGTCATAATTAATTTGACTAAAGCATCAGAAAGACTCTCCAGTAACAAAACAGTAATCCGAGAAGAAAAAACCAGTTAAGCCAAATAATATGAAAAACAGCAAAGAGCCAATGCCAACCCAAATACTAACCATAAATGATTTCCAGACATAGGAGCCCAGTTTTATTTGCCAGTCAAGACAAAGAAATTTACACTATTTAAATAAATAAAATCCAAAATAGCCACATAAAATGCAGCAAAAATGCTAAAACAACACCAACAAGTCAGAAGAACTCCATCTGAAACTGCGGACTATACCTCAACGCAGACTTGAGTCACAATTTTCAACAAATTTGGTTTCAGTATTAAAAAAAAATAAGACCAAGTAAATAAAAACAACACAAAAAAAGGTATTACATGACAGGCACCGCAGATTAAATACTCTAACGTATACACTTAACTAAAGTAAACATTTTGAGTTATTTTCTTCTGTTCTTCGTTGTAATAAGTAAATCGATTTTTTAACCAACATGTCTAAGGCATACCATTCAAATAGTTCTTACTAAAAAAATTGTCAAGAGTTCGTGCACACCATAATCTGTAATTTATATGTAATTAATTTCAAATTAATTATTAAGAAGTTAAGTTAAATTGAGATGCGAAAAAAAAACTCCAATTACTAGGGAAATTGCTAAAATTAACATAAACTTGACTTGTCCAAATATTTGTAGCCACAGTTTTCAATATGGAGGTTGCACTGCTATTGCAAATGCTGCACACTTTAACAGAGCCAACCTCAAATGATTTTGTTGAGAGCACAAAAATATCAATGGTGTGTCTGTAGTTGTAGCAATATCAGGAAGAACGCGAGCAGGCTACACAGCTACAGCAATCGCATATTAGATTTGCTTTTTTGTTCCTAAGCTGCCACTCAGTACATTAGTGTTACATATTCCACTCTCAAGTCATAATACCCAAAAAAGTATACAAAATATTTAAAAAGTAGAAAATAGGGTATCATAATACACAAAATATTTATCGCTTCCGGATTTTCAAATGTCGTTAAAGTCGCCGCGATCTGTTGAATATCATATGCATAAATGTTCACTTCATCGATTTCGGATCGTTTATTTGTCTGCCGCTGCTTACGGTTGTCAACGGCTTTGAGTAGAAGTTTGATTTTCATTATTTGTTTTTCTGGTTTTTTCTTTTCTATGGATTTGATTGATATTCGTATCGATTGCGTTTGCGTTTGACAAGTTTTGCAATGCAACTGCGACAGGCACGAAAAACGGCAGTAACCTGTTGCAGGCTTGTTGGTGGCTCGCTTGTTGGTTTAGGCCAACTCGAATTAAATACATATATTTAATGCATTTACAAAATATCGATGACGTGCGCGATTGCCTTTCGTTTTGAAATTTGCTTGGCTCTTTGGTGGGAAGCGTGGCCCCAGAGCACCTGACTCCGGCTCCAAGTCGCAGATTGCAATGGAGCCTGTGTCTGAGCTTCGAACTGGATGTCGAGCTCGGCTTTGGCTTGTCTTCGGCGCATTTTCTACGCCTGTATGACATATCACCATAGATTTACATTGAATTTCAATAACTGCAAGTTGTCGGTTTGCAGTTTGTTTGTGTATAAGATGAAGATGAAATGCAGGCATTAAGTTGATTTCAAATAACTTTGTCTCAAAGCTTTCACTTTTGAGTTTTGCCTTTAAAACATTTTGCGGTTATGGTGACTTATAGACCAGGTAGGGTATCACTTAAAGCTGCGCTTCAGTCAATCTTCCAAGAGTAACCAATTTTGAGAAAATGTATTTCGTCTACGATGCGTAATTTAAATTAATTTTTCTCTAATATTTGTAATTAAGCTGTGTCATTCCTACGTTGATTTTGATTTAATATAATCTAATAATGGTTTTACTAACCAGTAGTAAGAACTATACTATTCTAATACTATTCTGAAACAAAATGTTTTTCAAAATTATGTATTCGATTTTATAAGGAAGAAAACATGTGCATCTCACTAAATTTCGCAGGGAGTATATGTATGATATTGCTCGTCTAATTGTAAGCAATTTAATGTATTCAAGATATGTATGGAAACCCTTGACCATTTCAGTACAAATTGACAGATGACTCGTTGACTGTATTATTTCCGACAATACTCGGAAACAAATATAGGCATAAAGAAAGTCCACCTTATATAAGCGTATAATAATAATTGTTTTACAGTAGATAAAAAATGAATTAAAGAAAGAAAAAACAGACGCCTCGGACAAATAATTGAGTTAAATTTTCAGAAGTCCTTATAAAAATAATTCCTTTCATCTCAACGTAGCGGCGACAGAAACAAAATAAAAATAAAGCAAAGTTGAAACCACAAAAAAAGGTATGCCGACGATAATTATGACGAGGCTTCTTGCAGATCGATGCAAACCGTGGAGTCGGGACGGCGGACAGCCGACTGCGGATTGCGAACTCCTTCTCGATATAAAAACTCTCGATGCGGTCGCTGACTTTTTCAGCTCCGTTCGTTGATGATAGTGAGCACGATAACCAATAAGCTGTTGATTAATTTTGACTCTGCACCGGAAATGTAAAAGAAAAGTCGCAAAAACGTCGCTAAATGATAATGCAGGTCGGGTATTGAATCTATGGATCACACCAGTAGAAATCACGCAAAAAAAAAGAAGAAAAAAAAAACAAAAATCACACACGCCACCGAAGCAGTTTGCGCATGCGTCAAACAGAAAAAATATTTTAGGCATTCAGTTTTTGTAGTGTTTTTTTTTTTTGCCAACATTTTGGTCAACAAAATTATGAAGCCAGCCATTGTGCATGTGGTTTTTGTTTTGCGCTGTCGAAATTTATGGCAATTTTGAATACTCAGTCAAAAGGCTGTTGAACAATTAAGCCAAGTGTTTAAATGCCTTATGTTATTTGTGTACAAAGCTTTTGAAGATTTTTGGAATTAAAGAGTTTGCAATTTACGATCCTGAATTTGGAATAGATTCTGTATCACTATCAGCTAGTAAGGTGTAAAATTAATGAGCAACGAAGTTTGTCCTTTTTGGGGTCGACAGGCGCTCCACCAAACTGTTTGGATATATGCTCCAGTTGTATCTGGCTGCGCAATACGTTTTTCAGCTAATTAGGCTACAAGATGTCCAAGCTGGGTTGGGTAGGGGAAGGGAGGAGATGGGGTGAAAGAGCAAGAGATAAAGCTACAGGCAGCCAAAGTTCAGACGCCTTTTTGGTTTTGAGGCATTCGTTTTAAGCACATTGACCAAAAGCAAACTCTGGGTCAGGCACTGGACCAAATTGTGACTTGTGTTTCTTAACCCCGTCCCTCTGACTTCATGAAGATTGCGGTGCAAAGCTCACGAAGCTGCCTTCAAAAGCTGTCAAGTTAACAATCCAGACAACACTGTCCCAGCCAGTTTCATTTCCAGTCGCAGTCGCAGTCCCGGTCTCAGTCTCAGCCTCACTCACAGTTCAAGTCCAATTCCCAGTTCCAGTTGAAAACGTCTCTTATTTCGTGTCCCTGATGTTGTCGTCTTCTTCTTCAGTCGGTTAATGTCATTATCAAGATCGTTTGCATTTAATCTGCATAAACAAATCAAATAAGTAAAACCGAGACGCAGCCCCGCAAAAGTGGCGCAGAAGTCACTCGAGCACCGCCACCACCACCACCGTCACGACTCCCTCGTCGTCCTTCGTCTCCTACTGAGTCAGTCAGTCAACGACGCGTCGGTAATGCGGTAATTGTTGTTGCTTTTCCATGGCAGGTACTGGTCAGCAGATGATGCCCAATGCTGCAGGTGAGACTGGTCTGAGGGCGAAAATTTCTCTCCTCTCACTACCTCTGTCCCCCAGCCAGCGTTGCCGGAGGCTTGGCGCTGCACCCTCAGTCTCAGGCAAATCGGCAACGCACGCTGCAGCAAATTAAGTAGAACAGCAGTTGAATATGCGGTTGGTCGCGCCTGCAGTTGCTGCTTCTGCTTCTGCTGCTGCTGAAATTTTTGCAAACAAACACAACGAATCTTGTCTGTGTGTGTACGTATATTCATATGTGTATGGTTTACACGACCAAAAGGTGAGCAGTAATATTTTTTTTAGAGATGTGCTTAGTCAAGCTTAAATTAATAAATTTATTATTATTAGTAAATAAAACAGATTAATATTTATTTTTTTATATTATATGAAATAAATAGGGTATTTAATAATATTTATATACAAATCATTTTACTATAAATAATATAGGTAAGAGCACTAGTAACCTTTAGCTCATAGGATAAATAACATAGATTAAAGGAAATGGTCTTTTATAAAAATAAGCATTTCTTTTTGATGGACATCTTACCTAAGATTTGAGTGTAAAAGCTGTATTACATGTCTTAAAATATGTAAGCCAAGACTAGTGTAAAGGTAAGGTTGTACATAATTATCGAGAAAAAGGTATGATTGCAGCGTTCCATCATGCATCATAGTATGCAGCTCATTTAAGGCCCATAGGACCTGAAGTCGTGATAATGACCACCTATAGCGCACAAGCACATCGCATACCAAAGGAGACAGTGTAAGCAGCATTTGAGCCAAAAAGAAACTGTGCACACACACACACATACTCTGCAACACTGTGGTTCTATGGTGCTCTGTAGCCCTTAAAAATCTCCAATAAACGGAGTGGCCGGGACTCGACTTTTGGAAAACGACTGCACATGCTGAGCGTTGCACTTGGGTTATGGTTGCTTTGTTGGCATCTCTGGGATGCTGAGATGCTGAGATGCTGGCACTGACTGCGTCGCAGATCGTCGCAGCCTGATTGGAAACTGGCTGCATTTGAGCCTTTGAATATGCAAGCATACGCAACAGCGAGAGGCACTTTTCATAATCTTAGAAGTGGGCAGACGAATGACTGCCTGCCGGCCTGCCAGGTTGTTTAGCTGGCTGGCCAAAAATTACAGCAGAGCTGTATTTAACAGGGCCCAAGACCCATGCTGAGCCTCACGTTGGCTAATAACTTCTCATACGCTTTGCCCAGTTGGCTGTTTTTTTTTTTGGGTTTGCTCTGCTGCAGCAGGTTAATGAAATGCGTTTTAACAAAGTCTTCAATGCTGTGCATCTCTCGCTCTCTGTATTCTTTGGTTCTCATACTGCATCCTCGTGCTACGGCCTCTTTTAATGTTTCAATACAAGTTAGCAAAGTTTCCGGATGATCAATGATTGTTGGCGTAGCGTGTGGCCGCACAGTCAGGCAATCAGTTGGATGAGAGGAACAATGTTATGTTCATGCATAGGTTTCAAATCGTTGTACCTACACAGATGGTTTCCAGAAAAACGCACAAATATCTTAGTGAGGTGCTCCGATATATATTAAGTTGAACTTTTCTTTGAGTTCAATTATTTTATCAAACTTTCTTCAAGGAAGTAGTTTTTACCTAGCCAGCATTTAGGAAGAACTATAAATTAAAGTTTGTTATTTTTTTACATATGTATATACTTATATTAATTTATCCTGTGTAAATGGCTTGTATGGAGTGATCTTTGAAGGTAAGGTTATACATATTATTAAATAACAATATTATCAAAAACAATTGTAAGAAAACATAGATTAAATATATTTTCATGTGAAATACAAAAACAACGCTGTTAAATAAGATATTTTTGTAATAAGACCAATAAAATATCAAATTGAATTAGGCAAAAGAGGGTTTATTTTATCAAAATTTATTCGAAAAGTGAAAATTTAATTATATTTAAGATACTCTATTTAATCAGCAAATACTGACATTAGTGCCCTTTGTTCAAATTTTGTCAAAACTAAGTGCTAGTGCGGTCTACTCAATTACCCAACAACAGTCATATCACTGACTCATCAACACCAGTTAAACCGAAACACAAATCCAAATACGCTGCGAAAAGACGACTTTTGGCCTCCGGGCAATCTGTCAACTGGCGTCAAACGATCTAAGACAAGAGGCAGTCAAGCAGCCAAGCAGCCTACCTACAACTCAACTGGCAAAAACTGAAGACTACTACAAACAGACGTAAGGCCTAAGGCGCTCTGCACCGCGTTACGCGTTTTGTCCGCTGGTGACGATGAAATTCGATTGGAGCCTGCCTGTGCTCGTTACTGGGACTGAGACTGGAACCGAGGCTGTAACTTTAGACAAACTGTGGAGATGGAGTTATACTGACTGTGGGTTAACTTCTGCTGGATGGCTGCATGGCTATCAATTGCCCAAAAGCGTTGCACAAATTGAAACGTTTGACTATATTTGGGTCAGTTAAAGTGATCACATTAACAAGTCAATAGGAGTGCAACATCCTTTTAGGGCATAGCACGTCAACAGGAGTAACAGTTGGTGGTAACCGGTGCCGTTGTTGTCTACTGCTCCTAGACAGCGCCAACTGGCGAATGGCGATTGGCGGATGGTGGTTGGTGGATGTCGCCAGCCGGGGTGTTGACACTAGCAGATTGATGTGTACTGGTTTCCACTGGTCACCAAAAGGTGACTAGACGCAGCGTGAGAACTGGTACTGGACGCAACTGTGCTGGGCTGGCTGGGTGTGTTTTTATGCCCCAAGGGAGTTGCCCGAAAAGCTGCACAATCTGGCATGTATATCAGAGCAGGCTGGTCACAACATAGAGATTGTTTCATTGGGATATGTGAATAAGCGGCATTAACGTTAGTAAATGAAACCATTGCCGAGATTGCTAAATAGAGGTCAGAGCAGGATAGGGAAAGTTAATTAAGAGACTAAAATATTGCAAAGGAGATTACAAAAGTAAATATGTATTTGTATTCATTCTTCATATTGCGCAGAATGACGCAGTCATTAAGTGAATTATTTCATAGCAGCTTCGTCGCACAACATGTGATCGTGACTGATTTAAACAGCAGCCATTACAACAGATAGCTGCCTTAGAGTGTCCGGGAGGATACTGCTGGATGTGTAACCTTTCAACCGTTTAATCTGACAAAGGAAATAAATAAAAGAATTAACATTTATTTTTAAGTATGCGCTCAAGTATGTGCTTCACCCAATCCCCGCTATATCACCTCCAGCAGCCAGAAGCACGGCTCGCCCAACCGAGAACCGTGTGCAAGTTGAAGGCGACCAAAACTGCCTGATGTGGCTGCTGCAAGCCGCCTAAAAACCACCAGCACCGCACCGAGACAAACTGAGGGGCCATGTCCAAAGCATTTTTGAAACATGCGAATTGCTTGTACGTGACACGCAACAGCAAAAGGAACAGACAAAAGGAGCTGGACGAGGATGATGATGTCGGAAAAGAAGTTGTGCACCCAAACACACACACACAAGAAATAAGATGACCATGTCCAGCCAACCACTTAGCCATGAAAGCGGTAACTACATGCAACAGATGAAGCATGCACTGCGGCATGCAGCGCACTCAGCGCTTAAACCTTAAATGCCAAGGTAAAACTAAGCTAAACCTTAAGGTAAAAGCAAAGCTAAGTGCAAAGGCAAAGACAAAGGCATTGGCAATGGCAAAAGCAGAGGTAAATGTTCAAGCCAAAGGTAGAAGGTATAAGGTAAAGTACTTGGAATGCACCCCAACACAAGGAGGTTTCAGCTACAGCTTGAGCAGCGCACCGTCATGGATCACACAGAGAGTTGTTGCAACAACAGAAACTTTGATCCATGCACAGTGGGATGAAAACTCATTACAAAACTACACTACTTTTTACAGGGATTATTCATTCTAATAATGAATATTGTATTCTTATTTGAACCCATGTATTCTGTATTAAGTAGAAGAGATTTTGGGAAAATAAATCATAAAAAATGATTTGTTCGTCTTATTTAAACTTTGTTGAAAATTTTATTTTTCTGATTTTTAAGTAATGGGAAATAGTACGGGTACAACAATATGATATTGTAATTTATAAGACAATAACAAAATGAAATTGTCATAAATAAATAAAATATTAAAAATATTGCGAACTGTAAATTTTGAATCCATTTTAACTGTTGCTGTTTTGATTGATAACAAAGATCCTAATTGACTCAAAAAAGAAATCGACGCTGAAGTTATTTTCAAAGAACTATGTTATTGAATTTAATTCGAAAATAAAGCAAATTGATTAGTCAGTCTCCCCTAAGAAGTATTTTTCCCACTGTGCAGGGACGCTCAATGAAATTTATTTGGTGATGCTTGAGCGAAGCGTGAAGTTGACTGCCGCAGAAGCCTCGAACTGCAGCCAAGAACCGACACAGAAACAGACACAGTCACAGCCACAGTAGGAGTCACAGTCCCTGACATTAAAAGCCTGAAGGAGACCAGGCCCAACCAGACCAATAAGGCAGCAGCGATCAATTTAATCGCGCAAATAATATGCCTCGGTCTGCGTCCGGGTCTGTGACTGTGACTGAGCTCGAGCTTGAGCTTGGTCATGGGTATTGGTCGGGGCTGGGCTTAGTCAGAGGCTTGAGTCCTGGGACCCAGCAATAAGTATGTACACACAATAAGTAAATATGGAATAATCGTTATGTGTACCATATGCGCAAAGGGGTCGAGCCTTCTTATCGCCATGCAAAGATCAGAAAGTGTGTGACCGACCAAAAGACCAATAGTCGACCAAACAACCGACTGTAAATGCTTTGCATTTCTCAAGAATTGCAACCTGTGCGAGAATTCGACTCTTTCACTTTGACACTTGTCCGCCAGGTTGTTGTTGTCTGTTGACTGCTGCGTCGGCGGTGCTTGAAAATTACGCTAATTTTGTGTCTGCCACTTATGTACAGTAAATAGCCTGTTGCCGGACACAGCAGCTGGGATAATCGGCAGAGTTGAAACGGGTAAACTGGCCTTCTTCAATGCAATTACATGCTCTTGGGCCATAAGTCAGACAGTCGCCACACAGTGTTCCAATTCTCTGCAAATATAATTGGCTTTTACACCAAACTGTTGCTGCTACAGTTGCTGGTGCTGCAGATCCAGATCCTCCAGAGCAACTCATGACACGTTGCGCGAATCACTCAAATGTCACCATAAATTCCGCACATGCGCACACATTGGTATGCCTATTTTTGGGATCTCATACAGTCGCTGCACATGAGTATCACTCTTTGCTAGCTCCGAGGAGCGCAGCTCAGCGCTTTTGTTACCATTTCCCATCTTGGCCATAAACTGAACTACACTCCTTTCCCTCTTGTTGCTATAACTCTTTCTGAGCTGGTTTGCGTTGTACGTATGTGTATTTACCTGTTGGCGCTTACCAGTTGCCTATTTTGGGAGTGGCGCTTTTTCTTTAGCTCATTTACGCCGCCCCAAATGTGTAAAAGTGTGAATATCCAATTAGCGTTTCCATACCAAAATGGTCAATGGCGCACTTGGCCAACTCTCTGTTAAGTAGATTTACGATTGCCTCATGTTTCATATATATTCGCACTAACTCAATTGTGCTCGCTGTCTTCATATCTTACTGAATGTCAAAATTAGCATTAGTGGTGGAATGCAAATTTTTACTTCGATTTATTATGTGGTCGAATAGATCTCCGAATTGCATTGCTATTTTGACACAAAAACCGAAAAAAGACACAAAGCTTATATTAAATTAAGTTCAAAATAATTCAATACAGGAAATAATCATTCTATGAATTAAAAATCTGATATTCGGAAAATTTCGTTTTAGAAATCTTTCGGAATATTTATCTAAATTTATAAATAGCAATCAATTTGGTAACATCACCTTTATGATTATTACATTCCAAAAGATAAAGAAAATACATAAACATACAGCATTTATTAAATAGGCAAATATTTCACACTAAAAAAATTAGTATGACATTTTCTAAATTCTTGATAACAGTTAATTGTGCTTGGTCAATTATTTCAAAATGTTTTACGCTGGCTTCAGGTCAAGTTGTTTTTTATTTTTTATACTTCGATATATTTCGAAACTCAAGCTGTACAGTTGACATAGATAAATTTGAAACAAGATTTTCAACAAATCAAAATAATGTTTTGTGAAATTCTCTTTTTGCGTAATATTACATTTGGTGCAGCTCAGTGGATATTTAATTTTTATCTCTACAAAACTTTAATATGAAACTTGCGATTCCCAATAAAAGGCCCAAAAAAACCGACTATACATTTTGTCAATGAATTAGGAGCAATTAAAGTCAACTAGTTCCATTAGTCTTATTTGTAGCTATCAAACACACTATATGACTTTATTAAAGCTTTAAAAATTAAATATGGGCCACCAGTCTGAGCAAACGGCAACTTTTTGTTTTTTTTTTTTGCACATAGCACGTTTTGGAAGAACACGCCTCCCCAATAGCGATTATATCATAAAAATTAATAACGAAGCTGGAACTGGACATTAACGTGGGCTCGAATCGCACGTACTTTTTGCCGATCGTGTTTTGCCATATTAATTGTGAATCAGAGTTGATGTGTGAGCGGTGGTGACGGTAATTGGAAAACTGAAAGTAAACTTAACAAATTTCCACGCAACTCGACGCAGGTGCAAAAAATGTCGCAGCCTATTAATTAGATCAGAGCTATATGGACATACATTTTTCTTGACCGACTGCCTGGGGCCTGAGTGAGTGAATGAGTGTTTGCGTGCCAAGTGTTGCAACTTCTCCCAACTCCCAACTGATAATTATGATTACAGACCAAACCAGAGGTTTGATGCTGTCATTTTAAAACTTGTTTACTATAGGCTAATTTCGATTGGACATTAACAAAGATGACTAAGACGTGATTGCGCGCCAGCATCACCGTCATCGACATGTTGTCGTCACCCGACTCAGCTGCAGCATAAGTAACAGACACAAATTTAAAGACGATAACTTGCTGGTAATCTTCTCCAAGGGCCGGCATATACATTTTTAGAACACGCCCACATCTGCTCCCAGGGGCCTTGACCCTAGAAATTTGAAATGTGCATATCTTCCACAATTTATAAGCTAGAGTCACTAAATATTGAAAGTATGTTACTGTTAACTTCCTTTCTTCACAATTATCCGCATTTTGAAAGGCAAACTTGGACAGTGTTTTGTTATTTGTATTATTACTTTACTTTACGTATGATATCAAAGTATTTCGCAATCGGGTACGCCCTACTGCAACGTTCTCTCTTGTTAATTTTATATCCGCGAGTGGTATTCACAGCAGTTCTTATTATTATGAATTCTCAATGAACTGATGCTGAAATATTCGAAGAGATCTTTTTTTAAATATGAAGTATGGTATTGATATTATTATATATTTACAACAACATCTATGTGCAAGCTCTACGGGCTTAGCCTCTAGGATGTTCGATTTCTGTTCACAAAAATGTATTAAATATTGTTTGTATATATATTGCCACAACTTCTGGGTAACAAAGACTTTTTAATCATCTGGTTCTAAAACAACATACACAATTTACAATGTATTTAACTATACGGATGCAAATCAACTGCATACATTAATAACACTCTACCAGGTAAGCTTATCTAATATTTCATGAGCCAGTCACGCATTTTTGACCTTAAGCTGGAGAATGTGGCTTATTTCAGCGTTGACATCAAAATTCCCCATGCTGGACTTTTCTATATCTGCTTGTAAGCTACGGCCAACTCATTAACTCGCACAAGTGCCGATGCACATGCTTAAGACATGGCCATAAACAACAATTTATCTGGCGGGCAGGCTGGCTCTATCACCAAAGCCAACTATGCAGAAATTCCATATGCGACATTATTCTCATAACCGTTGTGCCGGCTCGAAGAGCCTATTAGCTAAGCCAATATACGCATGTACTTCAAAGTGTAGACCCTGGTCGACTGGAAGGCTCACTGGCTGACTGGTTGCCTGGCTGAGTGGCTGGCCATAAATCACAGTGACGACGAAGCGGCTAATTAAAAAATCGACACGCTAAACTGGCAAAAGACAAAATTAACATTTGCTCAAATGTTCAGGCACAGAAGGGGGCCAAGGGACACGGGAAACACAACACCCGCCGAGAGTCATAAAATCATGGGGATGGGAATCAAATTTGCAATCGGTGGTAAGCGGAACAGGGGCACTGAATCGGACGCTTTGTCAGACGGACTGATTGCCATTGCCATTGCCTTAGTCTTTCCTCTTTCACCTTGTTGTTGTTTTCTTGATGTATTTCTTTTTTGCTTATAGGACTTACAAGTTGCTGATGAGTGGCTTGTGGCGGCGATTCGCCAGTTAAAATTATCGACAATAATGTCAACAAGTTTTTGCGCAAATTTGCGCTGCGATTCTGTGGGATGCTCGGGGTTCCTCAGGATGCCGGATTGCCGTTCTGTATGCTGATGATGAACCTGCAGTTGCCAGCAATCAGGTGATCAATGTTTGGTATCAACTGTCAATGCCTGCAACCGGAAAGATCGGCTCAAACTCAACCGCAATTTAAGCGACAAAAATGCACTGCAAAAAGGTAAAATCAATACTACTGTTAAAGTAGTTTAAATTCAAAATCAACTGCTATTTATTTGCAATTTATTTTTATTTTAAATTTGTGCAAATTTTGTATTTTGTTTTATGTAAAATTTAATAAGGCATAATTAATTCATTTATTAATTTTTAACCATTTAAACTCAGATTAAGAATATATATAAGCGAATTAAAAACAAAAAAATTAATAAATGCGAATTACAAGTTCAAATTCTTAAAAAGACAAGTAATTAAATTAAAAAAAATCAAAATTTCATTAGGAGTAGTTTGAGTTCATTCTATTCAAAATAGAATTGCTGCCATTAGGCTTTGATTTTCAAAAGATATTATATATTTTCAAGAAATATATGTTTATAAAACCCCGTCTTACTTTTTCTAATTTATATACATATACATAGACTAATAAAAAGAGGATATAAGAAAAGCTCTGAGAGTGGAATTGACCAAGTAATTCTAAATTTTAATCGGAATAATCCCACATCACAGTTAGCAACAGCTTCCAGCAACAAAATTAGAAAGCAACAAATATATTCTTCATGTCTAAGCCCCATGCGCACCCTCTTTTTCTTTAAATAAGTATGTCGCCTCCCGGTGTCTTTCTCATCCATATTGCCCCTAGCTCATTATCATCGCCGAAGAGGAGGCTCGTCATCAACGCTCTGGTCCAATGGCATTAATTCGATAATGCATAAAAATAAGGAATACGCTTCATTGGACTCTAATTGCTAAACGCAAACAGAAATAATAGCGACAACAACAACTTGTACACACTGTGAAGATGACAACGACAGTTGTTGGAACTGCCTCAGCTGGATTCTCAAGCCGTCCAAAAGCTGGCTGTGTTGCAAGTGCATCGGGACGTTGCATTTGATGAGCCTCTGGCCTCAAACTAAAAGCCCTTGGCCAGCAGGCGGCGGGCGGATGATCGGCAACTGCTCCAACAAAGTTGCGTGTAATTAAAACGCAAACTTGTACCGGGCCTGGCCTGGCCTGGCCTGAGACTAGGCAGACATGGCAGACCATAGAGTGGATGTCGAGAACGGGCCAAGTAGGTGAAAGACGACTTAGCCGGCGCAGGCTGATTTCTTGAAAGATTTGTAAACGTAAACTTTCGAAAAAGAAGAAATAAACCAGAAGTAAATATCGACAAACATCGTCGTGGTCGGAAAAAATTAAGAAAAACTGAAATGAGTTAAAAATTCCACACAACTGCGTGAGAAGTCGCGGCCGAGTTGCAATGCGACGTTAAGCAGCGCAGCAGTCGAAGCCGGAGTCAATTTTTTAGTATTGGGTTTTTTTGTTTTTCGTTTGCGGCTGCTTTATGCATTGGCTTAAACGAATGAGGGTCCCCAGCAACACCAAGACCAACAATAACAAAAACGTTGCATTTATTGATCGCCGCGTACCGATTATTGTTTAAACTGTTTTCAATGCGTTTACTTTGTGTAAATATTATTTTTTCAATTTATGAGCTCGCCGAAGATGGTGTCCGTTTAGCCAGAAGACGGAGCCGTCAGGCCTGAAGCCCCCAAATTTCCCTTCACACCAACGCGAGAGCGCCTGCGTCTGACTGACAAAGAGTTTGTCTTTCTGTTTGTTGCATTGCGTTGGCGCGTAGACAAATATCAATTGGAAATCTCATGAATCGAAATTGAAAATCTTCAAGATACAAAATGAAATGCTCATCATTAAAATGATACCTCATGCATTGTGGATATTCCTCCACTCCTTACTCTCCTGAAGCTCACATTTGTGATTGAAATTTGCCGAAACATTTTAATGTTATTAATTTATTTTCATTTAACGGCGTTTGCTGCAAAATTATACGTAATTGGCATTCTGTGCGATGCAATAATGCATTAATTTCATTTTCGATTCGACAAGAATTTCTTTTGTAATCTCAATATTTATATGCTCGTTATAATATTTTTGTCATAAAGCTTTGCCTATTTGCTCAACACATATCGATATATGAAAAATATGTATTTGTAGGGAATGCTGTTATTAAGTCCATAAGCACGATAACACCAATAAAGAGCTTTAACAAAAAATACAAAATTGTTCCTTGGTCTATGACACTTTAAAAGCAATTAAAAAATATGTTTATGTTATATAGTTTAAATTCGCTGTTATTATTTATACTTCCACAAAACAATATTTTATAACCCTTCAATAGGTTGATCAATCTTAAATAAAATTGCTACATAAAAAAAAATGCTGGAAAGCACTAAGCAGCAGATTACAAAGCCAACAAAAACAAGAGAGAACATTGTAGTAGGACGTAACCGACTGCGGAATACTTTGATACCCTATGTAATGCCAGCTGATAACAAGTAGCAAATGACAGGTTGGGTGTAGCTAAGAAATACTGCCCATGTTTTCCTTTCAAACTGTGGTAGATATAAGCTAGTTACCTTCCTTCGAAGTTTTGTAACTGTAGCTCTTGAATAATGGGAGATATATGTAAGCTTCTGGGAATTTTGGAGGCGGAAGTTTGCGTGACCAAAACAAATGTTGGAGTACGATCTTAGTAATCTACCTTCCAAGTTGGTAACTTTAGTTTTTAAATTGACGGAGATGTTGGCTTTCATCTATTTTGGGGGCTGGAGTGGGAGTAGTCCAAAACTTCCGAACTTATGAGGAGTATTACTATCAATATACCTTTAAAATTTGGTGACTCTAGCTTTCAAATTGTCTGAGATATATGGACTTATCGATATCCACCAACAGGTGTACCGGATTAGGGAGTCGGAGTGGGCGTGGCCATGCAATTTTTACGGATCTCTTAGGGGACTTACCAATAACATACTTTCAAAATTTGATGACTCTTAATTAAAAATTATGGATGATATGGCCATTTCAAATATCTAGGACCGAGGCTCCCGGGGGCGGACATCGCCAACAACCTACCAACCAAATTTGGGGACTGTAGCCTTAAAATTGAGGGAGATTTGTGGCTTCATCGATTTGCGAATATCGATTTTATCGATTTCCTAGCCACCTAGTGAAGGTAGCACTCCAATATTTACACTTTGTCTGAAGCAGGCACAGACGAATACATGTTCCAAGTTTCAAATCTCTTTTTTTAAGGGTGTCGAAATAAGTTGCGTTCATACAGACGGACAGACAGACAGACAGCATGACTATGACAATTTACTATAACACCTTCTGTATCAAAGCATTAAAACAAAACAACATTAAGCTTTCATAACAAATTTGCAAAGTTTCAAATAATGTATGATGAACGTACTATGGACCGACCCCGATCTAACGGACTTAGATAAAATTGTATCAAAACAGTTTCATTTGTTTATAATGATAATTCTGCATAAGCGTAAATTAACTCACAACATTGCTGTACTCTCTGATAGAGTAAAAAAAATAGTCCATAGACAAACAGAAATTATAATAATCATCACATTTCTTTTATTGCGACTTTTCAAGAATTATATAATTTACGATTTCAAGACACTTATGTTTCTAAATACCTTGGTATTTACTATACAAATATGCTGTTTGTAAATAAAATTCTACTTCGATAAATGTTCTAATTACGCAACTTTTGGAGAAGTATTTGAACATGCCACATGTGACAGGTTCTATTGCAGATACATACCTGCTTGAAGTTTCAGATACTTCAGATACTTTAGCTGAAGCATGTTGCCTCACAGACAACATGATAGGCGACAAGCTCATAAGACCCAAACTGAGCCAAACTGTCGCTTTAGCCATATTTGCCAAATTTAACGATTGCATCAAGTTGTCTGCCCCTCGGTACGACTGTCTGTCACTTAGACATTTTTGTAGCTCAATTGTTACGGTTGCTTATGACAATGGTTGGGGGAATACATACTTTGAATGCACTCACGCAGCTTGTAGCTATTTTAATGCAGTGAAATCATAGTTGGAATGCCCAGTTGCATGTAACTGCCAAATGAGATAGACACCTACCTACTTCAGAGTTACCACGTCGTAAAAAACACACACTCTAGACAACTGGTCGAGACACAAATCAATGCGACCACAGCATTTGGCAGCTGATGATACCAACTCGAGACCTTTACTCTTACTTTCCTCGACTAATGCCCTACGCGAAAGGCGGAAACAAGAAGCGTGGGCGTAAGTCATTTTCAGCATTTACATGCAAATCGAAGACACATCATAAAAACAAAATTGAAAAGCAGATGAAACAGCTTTAAAAACACTCACTCCGATATGTGTTAGCGGGTCAAAAAGCGTGAGTGTGACTGGAAACTAGTAGAAGCCATCTAAGGATGGGTGCGTGATATGGGCAATTTAGAGATCAGCTTTTTCACGGTACTTATAAAAACACGTTGTATAACAAATTTATTTAATTTTTAGGTCCTTGCGATAATCTCTCTTTTTACATATAGTTTTCTAGTTAAACATTGATCAAATTGATCAAAAGAAATTAGACATTGAACTCACATAAATACAAGACAACGTCTTTATCATTTAAGCTTTAACAATTTTGCAAGTAATAAAAATATAAAATATATATATAAACATATAGCGAACACCCAATGTGATGCGGGCGGTGGCTGCTTTATGAACATATATTACAAATATAGTTGGTCTCTGCTTGAGTTGGTCTGACGTGATTAACGTGATAACGCAAAGTGTCACGCGCCCATCTTTAGGCTGGGCTTGCTGTCGACAGAATACAAAGCGGACCGAAACCAAAGCAAGCCCCCAAACTCCATACTGAACTGTCCCATCAGCGACAACATCTTAAGCTCATTTGTCACATAAAATTCATATATGTAATTTGCTTGACAACTAAAAGTGGACGTCACGCATCGCCGTAGCAAACGCCTCCATATTGGTGTCGGTAACAGAGACACATGCACATGATGCCAAAGCCTCTCAGCTCTCAGCAAACAGCTCTCGACTCGACTCCTGTCCAGGTGCAGGTCTCATTGGTGTTGGTGTTGGAGCTGGTAATGGTGATGCGTTGACCAAGCATTTCCTTAAATTAGCTGCACTTCGGCTGGTGCCTTGTGCTTGACGGAATGGAGCGGGTTCGTACCGTACTGGACTGGACTGGATGGTTTGGTCTTGTGATAGACGTCAGTATCATAATATCATAATCGTCGACGCATGGCCTTTTTTGGGTGGGCACTTAACATTAAGTGCTGAGATTTTGATGGAGTGTTGATGCAGCTGAGGTCAGTTGGTACACTTATGCCCTCTCCATGCTTGCTTGGTGGCGCATGAGGCTCACTTTCAGGTGGGCGCGTTTTACTCAAGCCCATAATCAAAGCTACAAAAGATATGATCAACAACTGTGCTTCGCTAACATCTTTTCTGTTGTTTCTCCTTAATACTTAAAATATTTATCTTCAGTTCAACATATCATTGGAGTAAAACCAATCAAGTATTGATTAAAAATCGAAAATCGAATTAATGTTATTTTTTTTAATTGTATTAGTCAAAGTATCAATAAATAGAGTCTGATTGTTCTACACGAAATTCTCTGGCACTAAATCTGCAGACTGACATTTTGGTACTTGAGATTCCAAATATGTTCTGAATTATTCATAAGCTTAAAAATGCAACTTAGTTAAAAACATATTTTTTTTTTTTGCAAGTTGTCCAGAGAAGTAAATGAAATATGAAAAATACAACGTATATACGTAAATAAAGTAATAATCACGTTAACGCTTTCTAATTTGAGTAAGTTTTAAGTTGTAGACTATAAGTTAGGTCTACATAAGCAAAGAAATGGATTAGGGGTGGACACGTAGAAAAATTGAATTCATTAAGCATAATTAACAAATTTAAAGCTTAAAACTACAAAATATATGAAACTGACGCATATTTCTTAAGATCAACCGATAAGTGGGTAAGTGAACTCTCTAAACTCCCGATGCTTCTGTGGCATTCACACCTATGTTCAACCATGCATATTTATGTAGCAGTTAGCCTATGGTCAAGTCTTTCACATCCGGTTCTCAGCATTGAAATGGTAAGTATGTTCAGTTGAAGACCGTTTAAGAAATCCATTTAAGCAACGAAACACTTCAAAGTGAACCCCACTTGCTGCAGCGTTTTCACAAGCGCCGAGGCTGATGCTGATGCAACTGGTTACTGCTGTGTGTGTGCCTGTATCTGAGAGTAAAGCCCTTTACAGCTTAGGCAAACATTTGCAATTACAATTTTAGCATATAATTGCAAACATGATAAACAATTTTATCGCCGTTCGCTGCCCAGAACAATGCGACAACAGATGCGCCGATGCTAGAAGCTGAGAGATGCCCCGAACGACTATAGAGCTGAGGATGCTACTGAGGCAAAGACTGGGATGAGACTGGGGCTCACACTGGGACTGGGGCTGCAACTCACGCAGCCGTCGACAGGTTTGGCTGCCAAGAAGAAGCGTGTCGCCAATTGATCTTGAGGTTTACCTAGAAAAATGTCGCGACAATTGTTACCAATGGAAGAAAAAAAACGAAACGAAAAGAAACAAAACAAAACAAAACGTACAAGCCAACTGGTAGCCAGACCCAAGCAGATAGAGAAGAACTCGATGCTGGAGCTGGTCTAGCGCAGTATGCAATTGAAATTGAAGAATTACGTGAAGAATGTCAGCGAACATAGTAAGGTTGTACATAAGACTACTGCTGGCTGGCTCTTCGGACCATGCATTATGCCAAGTTTTTGTGCGCGGATGCAGCGGTTGTATTGATACTACTCGACACGAATTACAACAACGACAAGGCAAAGCAAGAAATTGTCACACAGCTGATCGGTCGATGGCTGATCAGAATCGTGCAGGGCAGAACAGCCCCCGCTATGTGTGCTCTGTGGCGGCATCTAAATGAACTGCAGATCAACTTCAGTTTAGTAGCCTGCGCCTCATTACGAATGGAAATGATGATGGACAATAACGACGCGACAACAGGAAGTCCAAGTCGACGCCGCCAGTTCTACTGTTCAAGCCTTTACCAGACTCTCACACCGTCTTTTTACCAGTCGGATGATAGTGAATGAACAGTGATTACGATTGATGTTGGCCAGCCTCGAACCTGACTCCAACTCCAACACCGACTCCGACTCGAACTGGGCTAGTGCATCGTTAAATTGATTTGTGTGTGTCGTCTGGAAATAACTAGTTTTCAATGTCTGAGAAAGCTTTTGTCCCTCCCATGTATGCAACTAAACATTTCAGTTATATTCGATCTCTTTCGATATTCTAAAAATGTCACCTATGCTGAAAACCACTTTGTTTGGCACGCCTTTGATGAGCTTAGGCTTCCGTTTATAGAGTACGACTCACAGTTTTGGCATCATTGCCAGTCATAAGAGAATTGTAAGTTTATAATTAACGTGTTAAGCATTGTAATGTTATCTGTATTCCCACAAATTCTTTTTAACTAAAACGAATGTATTTATCAATATGAATTTTCTACTTGCGCTTTTCATTTATTGAATACTTTCAGATTTTTAAATTTACCATATCACTTTCAATATATGCTTCGCATAGAATCTACTCAAGCTTATAAATTGAAGCTGTATTCACAAGTATTATCTGATACAGTCCAAGTCGTACCTTGGTATAATCTATCTCATAAGAAGTCTGAAGAAACTGATAACCAATACAAAAAATGTATGCTTTTTCTTAACTTTCTGAGAATTTGATATTAAGAATTATACTGACAACAATTGACAACCAAATGCAAATGAAAGAATAATAAATGATGAAGTAAAAATTCGTATTATTTTATATTTTTCTATCTAAAAGTCAAGCAGTTCATGTTTAGACTTACAACTACTAAATATAACAAATATGTGTCGAAAAAATATGTTACTTTTCCAGCAAGAAGTCTAAACATTTAAGTTGATAATTACTCCATGCTAAATATGCATTAGAGAACTCACTAGATAGACCGATTATTTTCAACAAAAAGAGAACCTGACATCCCAACTAATACCGAAATGGCAAAATTCGATTCGGCAGAAGCTGTCGAACAAGTTGACAAACAAATTTACGGCAACTGCAAATGGCAGCCGAGAACCGTTAAAGCTATTGCCAGGATTGTCATAATTTCGATTAGCCAACCAATAAAAGACATCAGCAGCAACATCAACAACAACAGGACCAGTTGAGCATTCAATGGAAATGGCACAACGCCCGCGACTTTCATTTGTTTCTTTGCCAAAATCATCCGCAAGCAATTTCTTTTTTTTTTTTACAATGCACAGACCGCTGTTCGGCCGGCCTGACCAAATGCAACTGAAATTAAAGTTAACAAATTTCCGACAATGTTTGGACATTTTCCAAAGCGAACAGCAACAACAACAAGAACAACAGCACCACTAGCCGTATAGCGGTCACACGGACTGACAATGATCTGAGTACGAGTACCGTAATTGTTCGACGTGTTTTCGGTTCTATTGTGCGCGCATTCAAATGTTGTCAGAGGGCCGTTCAGGAGTACTCAGTAAGTAAGTAAGTACATACATACAAAGCAGCAAGTAGCGATCCAGCTTCCTTCCATCAGCAGACGCCCAAGGCCCGCAACTTGTTCAATTGTTCACATTTTCTGTGTTCGCTATTTCCTTTTTTTGGGCTTTGGCAATTAGAGACACATAGCGACGAAAAGAGAGATAGAGAGATGGAGAAGTCGTTGAAAGGTACACACATAGTTAAAGGATAGGTATAAGGGGAACTTGGCGATTCTACGCCTGTGCAGATTTGCGACTCAATGTGTGTTAAGTTAAGTTGTTGTCATTGTTGTGATCAAAACCGTTGCTGCTGTATCCAAATGTTTAGTTTTTTTGGGCTGGTTTTTCTCCAAGTCGTGATACTCAATTGAGGCTCAGATTTTCGTGCCTAACTGTTGTTTTGGCATTGTGTGGCATAATTGGCTTAGATTACAAATATGGAAAGTGCGATTTTATGTGTTTGGAATCAATGTTATAATCAGCTACAGCTTCATGGAATCTAATATATTATTTACATATTTCAATCTAAACTAATCTAATCTTATCAATGTAAACGCAAATTTTTGGACTTCATAGAACTAAAGCCCTTAACATTTTAAGTAAGTCGATAAAAATTATAAATTTCCTACAATTTTAAGATTAGAGTCACTAGAGTTTTAATTGGCGTTTTTAAAAAATTGCTAGTAATTTTCCCGGTCGAATATT
This sequence comes from Drosophila sordidapex, assembly GCA_035043295.1. Lineage (NCBI taxonomy): Eukaryota > Metazoa > Arthropoda > Insecta > Diptera > Drosophilidae > Drosophila > Drosophila sordidapex. The sequence goes on from JAWNNA010001332.1 coordinate 207,090, forward strand.
CCTGCGGTAATTGATAGATAAATAGTAAGGCATTTTGAGGCAATTATTTAAAATAATTTAAAATTGATCTTGTTTCATGAAAAGAGTAATTAAGCCGCATAATAAATATAATTCTTGCCTTAATATAGGTTAGGTTTTAACGGTTTCAAGCTAATGAATTTATGTTCTTTATTTCTAATTGAATTTTTAATTTTTTCAAAGTTTTTAATTAAATATACTCGTTAATAAGGGCACGTCGATGCCTTAAAACAATATGAGAGCAACATTAAAAACTTTCTAAACATCATTTATAAAATTGTGTAGAAATCTTAAAGGTGCTAATTGGTTCTTAACATTTTCATAGACACATACATGAAAATATATTCAAAACAAAACTTGATATTTGATAATAAGCAACTCATTAAAGCCCCGTAAAACGTTTCCGTCGCAGAAAATAATGTATAATTGGGATGAAAATCTATAGGTAGTAGTCGATAACACAGAATATTGACATTTTCAATTCGAGTGGCAAACACTCTCACACTCGCACTGGGCCAGTTGGTGATAATTGGCGATTCGTTGAGGAGTTCACGCAGCAGCCTCGTCTGGGCATCAGATGATGGGTAACTAAATGTTTGAGCGGGGAACGAGGTGAAGATCACAGGCAAAGACAAAGTTCTCACAATTTAATTAGTATGCATTTCCATTATTTATATAGTATGGCCTCAATGACCACATCGTTAGCAACAGGCAGTTAGCAGTCACTCACACTCGACTCAGGCATTGTTTTCGTGCATCCACAAGGGAAGGGGAATACTTTAACTCGGTACGCATGTCAATCTCGTTGGATGCTCTTGCAGTTGCAGGTAAGACTCCACACAAAAACAACAACAATAGAAACAGCAACAACAACAGCAACAAGCAATAACAGCACAAACACACTTATAACTCATTTGGTTTGTAACTCTTGAAGTTGCTGTTGGTGTCTCGGTAATGTTTTACAGCCGCGAGACGATCCGTGTACTTCCACAAACTATTGTAATACATCAATTTGAATATGAGCGCTAGCGCTTCAAGCCAAGTTCCCATTTCCCTCTACACATTCTCTGCCTCATCTGGCATGTGCTTGATTTATCTGAAGTTTTCAATGTGTTTTATCTTTGGTTACCTTTTCCTGGTTTTGTTTGTCCAATGTAAGTATACCAAATTGAAAATCGGTTTTTGTTTAAGGTATGTTTTTTGTTCGTTATTTCTGAATAAGTAAACTGTGCATCGACTGTGAGCTTACATTTTGACATCTTCTGTTTGTTCTTAAACGTTTCAATTTTTCTGTTTGTTGTTAAAGAATAGTTTGACAATTTAGTAACTATATTTATTTTACTAATTTGTCCAATTTAAATGCAATTGCTTAACAAATTTCTTCTTCTAATAAAGTAAAACTGGAAGCCAGATGGTAAATTTCATAGAACAATTTTACAACCTTCGATACAGGCTTTATATAGAGGAACCTTAGAATAGTTGTTAAAATTCAAAAATATATCATAGGTCACAATATAGTTTTCTAAATTTGTAGATACCGCTTATTTGATGCTATTAACATATCTTCTATTAAATATTATTACAAATTTGCAGGTAGTGCTCAAATGATCAATGTATAACCGAAAGATTTATAAGGACCGTATGGTAATATAACAGTAATTACAGGTCCATTTCTAGTTTGGCAACGTTTTTTTCAGCATTTTAACCAGTTTCTTAGCCCAACTTACTAATCACTGGATACTAACAATAATATATGCATTTTGCAACTGCTTTCAAATTACAAATGTATATATTATTTATTATATATATATATTATTATATATTATTTCTTAAAAATAAAGTTTTGTAAAAATTCGTAATTACCTCTTTAAAAGTCCAAAAATATATACGTAATTATTACCAAATTATTAAATCCTTAAAATTTTTTATATATTAATTGCCCTTTTGACTTAATGTGAAGTTCTGCAAACAAGGTCATAATGCAAAATTAATTAATTATCCACCAAACAGCCTCTTTGAAGAGACTGAGCTGTTTGACTAAGAGTTGAGAGTGAGTTGCGTATGATATTAATGAAAGTACTGATCATAATTAATGAAATCTGAATGGGAGCATTACAAGCAACGCAGACAGCATACACCAAAACAGAAATCAGCGTCCATTTAAAAAAGCTTAGCGAACAGAAGTTCCCACATCATTAATAAAATGAAATGAAGACCAACCACAGATCAGAGGCAGTAAAGTTCGAGAGACACACACGATGATCCCGCGCTGGCGCTGGACAACGAAATTCAAACGAATTGAAGCGACTCCAGCTTACAAATGTATCTACACGATACTTGATCAAAAACAAATCTCAAACAAAAATAAAATAAAGAAACAAAAAAACTACCAAAAATATACCAAACAAGTTGAAGTCAGGCGGTACCGACTGCGTAATACTTTGCTATCAATATTTAAAACTGTTAAACTTATCTAATTTAAACATTATCAGATGTGCTCCAATTTACGCGATACTTTTCCCTTTTCGCAAATTGCCTGAATATTGCCACTTGAATTTGCTTTCCATTTAATACACTTAATCTGGCAACGCTAAATATAGAATTTGATTATATATTATTTTATTTATTTACTTTTATTATATAAGTATATATGAATAATTTTATTATTTTTTAAATACTATAATTTATTTAAATATGTATAGATAATAAATATATGTATATATTATACATCTAAAAAAACATTTTCAGTTAACATTTGAGTGCAAGAGCCCTAAAACTAGGGCTTGATCTGAAGGCATTCCTCTAATCAAAGTCAGTCGTTATTTGTGGTCCAAGAATGGCTTATTGATTATGACTGCAAATACTTAACCAGAAAATACTTTTTAATTAACGTTAAGAAAGGCTATGAATACCCTAAAAATTAGATTTGGATTGACAGTGTATATAAGTTTATTCTATTTAATTGTTAACATAAATATTTATTTATAGATATTATTTTAAGGTATACATATGTATATATTGTCAATTATTATTTATATTAATACTTAATAATTAATTATATAATTAATACATAAAGTACGACGCTCTTTTACCCATAAAAAAGAGACCAATAATATTACCAGAATACAAAACAAGGTACATTTTAAAATTATTTTCTAGGTGAGTGGGATGGAAATGCATTTTTATTAATAATAATTACTATTATTATTTATTAACATTTGGTGTCAAGTTTTGTGTTTCACAACTCGCTTTAATAGCCAAAAGGGAAAAGAACGCAATCTAATTTTTGGGGGTAGGGCAGAGCATCCATTATTCATATTGTATTCATATTGTTTACAGCATGCCCTTTGCAGATCTTTTTTCGGCTCAAACGACAAAATATAGATTTGTCCGATAATAGGCCAAAACTGCAACACTGATGCCCGTAATCGAAGCTGTCGTTGGGTATTAACAAACATAAACGTATAAATTTGAACACTTTGTTAATTGTAGAAGTCAAAAAACGGTTTACTTAGGAAAGTTCACTAAAAACCCATTCCAGAAGGGAATGGTACAGACGCGCTAGAAGATGCACTGTGGCAACAGGCACCTGTAGCGTCGTTGGCGTGTACGTCGTCGCAGGGATCTTGACCAAATTGATGTCAATATGCGCATACGTAGCTGGGGTTGGGGCACATCTACTGCGTGCAATGTGCCATGTACTTCATCGATGAGAGAGCCATGCGGGCGCATTTCTTTACGAAAGTGCACAGGCGCCGCCTCGATCGCTCGAGTTGGAATCCTACAGCATTGAGGAGTTGGAGCTGACGACAGGTCACGGCACCTTCCGGCAGGTCAAGCAGCGAGTCAGTGAGACGTAGCCAGCCATATATGAGGTCAAGGACGACAAAAGCATAAAAGTAGAGCAGAACGATACATAAATCGATACAACATCTGCATAAGTGACTTTAAAGGAACAAAAGAGAACAAAATGAAGACATAAGTCTGATAAATTGTGTAAGCAATTTCATAATTTAATAATAATCTTAAGATATTAAAATTAAATGGTAAAATAATATATAGTGAATAATTTAAATAATTAATACATTTATTTTAAATATTTACATTATAATATTTACTAAATTTAAATCATTTATTTTTAGGCGATACTAATAGATAGTATGTATGATGTTGAAAATGGTTGGTTGGTACATGATTTATCGATTAACACTATCGGTTTTGGGGATTGTCGCAAGTCCAGACGCGTAGGTGCTCAAACTTCAAGTGACTGTTCCGCGGACAGACAGCATGACGGTTACCTCACAAAACCAATGTACTGTCTTATGCGTTTGGTAACAGAGTATAAGAACACAAGCGACGACAAATTATGCAGCGACAACAACGAAGACAAAGTCAAAGCGCAGTGACCAACGGCAAGAGGAGAGTTCCAAAGACTGGGACGTGGACCTGGACCACAAGAAGGAAGCTGCAAGCTTATCTGGAATGGACTTGTATTTGGATTTGTTTTGCTTTGCTTTGCTTTCTGCTGCTATGTAAAATAAATTATAACAGTAGAAATAAAGCGGACGCTTTGTCTGCTGTCCGTTTAGTTGAAATTTATTGGCCTTAAATGGCTGCGGCGCTACCTGAACCGAATGGGAGCCCAATCCCCCAGTGTACAATCTACAAGTTTGTCTGATAATCTGATAATCTGTTGAGCTGAGCCTCAACGCTCTCGCAACCTTTTCACACTCAATTAGATCGGAGTTGGTCGCTTTCATCGCTGCATCTGTAAAATGTTAACTTCAATATTTTATCGATCTCATTTGCATGGGACGACTAGATAACAAAATGCTTATATTCGTATAGTTCGCTACTTCAGTTGCTAAGCTGCTGCCAGCTTCTAGCTTCCAGCTACCAGCCGGTTAATACTCAACACTCTCGCCGCATTTGTATCCCATGGCATTGAAGGCAGCTTGAAAATGTTCTCAGCTCATAAAATTCCATAGTGAATCATTTTTCTCTGCGCTTTTTGTCTGGCGTCTTTCCGTGCCGTGTCTGTCTGTTTGTCTCGGTGTCTGTCTATCTGTCTGTCTGCCTGCTCAGACAGTGCGCTCCATTGGTCTGCATTTCATTTATTGTGTAATTCTCCACAATGTACTTTTGGCCACGGATTTGTTGTATTGCCTGCCCGACTGCCTCAGTCTGGGTTGTCTTCGCTTTGAATTTGATTCTTGATTTTATGTCAGTTTATTTATGATAAGATGACCTTTTTTTCTTCTCATTTTCGGTTTGTCGTCGTCTTCAATGCGCTGCTCTTTAATAGAATTGGAGCTGTGTGTGTCTCTACTTTGAGAAATGAATGAATGAAGCTCATTAAATTATGGGGCACTTATGGGTTAGCGGTGTGTATGTTTTATTAAGGCACATTTTGAAATACGAGTAGCATACACTGAGCGAAATGCTGTGTTTGTTTAAAAGCAACCTCAATAGTTTTTCGAAAGGTCGGTATAGAAGCAACGATAATAAATTAGTTCTGCAAGTTTATTTTGATTGCCTTGATTACATTATCGAATGCGGTTTGTCAGCTGTTGCTCTTCCTGTAAAAATATGCTCAAATCTTTAAATTATATTGCCTTCTAATTAATTAAGATTCCCAATTAAGACTAGACCATTCAATCCAATTTCTTCATAATTTGTTTTGTTTTAGTAGCAAATTCAAGAATCAATTAAATTGTTTTTAAGCAAAACTGAACTACAATAAAAAAAAAATCGTCCTGAATTTTAGGAAATTGCAATAAAATGAGAATCGTTTTGAAAAATAAAAAGTTGTTGTTTTTCGAAATAATACATACAAAAATAAAAATGCATTTAAATTAGAAAGGTATTTTTTATAAGTACATTTCTTACAATAGGAAGTTCTAATAATTAGAAATGTATACCAATATTAAAAAAAAAAAAAATCAGAAAATAGTATTGAATTTAGTTGTGCAGTGATAGACGTTGCAAAAATGTACACTTTCTGGATAATATGGTGAGTTACTCTTAGTGCCAAATTATGTTGTGTGATTTCTTCTCAGTGTTCACAGACCAATGCTTCAACAGCAGCAACAATTTCCGATCATGTGCACTGATCACATTTATATCCAACAATCCGATTGCTCAGTTTACTATTTTGATTTCAAACCTGGCATCTGTTGTTGTTGTTGCAGTTGTTGTTGGCGCTCGCTTAGACCAAATTTTCAAGATCAACAACGCAGTTGAGCGTCACGAAGATGAAAAGCGAGATCTTTTATAGCGATTAGGCGCGGACAATGAATGCACGATGGAATAAAAAAAAAAAAAAGCACAGAGAACAACCAAAAACGCGACTACAGAACTTTTTATACGAGACAAGCCAGAGAGACAAGAATGAGAACAAGAACACAGAGTTCTTGTTGATCTTTTTCTGAAATGCTGCAGTTATTGAAGTTTTTTTGTTTGGTTTGGTATTATGAGAATTGAGGCAAACATTTTTCAACTGGTTTTTCGAGGCGCAGACAAAGACATAAAATACGAAATGAGTCTGGGAGTTTTTGAGCAGTTGACAGACCGTGCATTATTACTGTCAACCCTGTGCCCATTACTGTTGTTTGTCTAAAAAAAATTGAAACGCGCCTTCAATGAGTTAATTTGGAGTTTGAACTGACACTTAATAAAGGACCAAACCGGACCGTATCGGAGCGTACCGGACGCTTACGTAAACACAATTAGGTGCCAACGGCTGGAGGGCATGAAACGACGAAATGTAGAGTAAACCAACTTGGTAAACAATAAAATAAAGTGTCTTCACAAATGTTGAATGAGCAGTGTCACGGCTCAACTCCACTCTCCGCGCTCTCTTTCTCTTTCCGTCCAGAGTGTCAAGTGTCCACAACCTAATATAATATTTTCATAGTACATTTTAATGGCGTAGTCTTTAAGTGGACTGCTCGATGATGCATTTTGCCGTCCCGGCGTATGCGTAATTGTTTTGTAAATGATATGGTTGTGACTGCACACAAATTCACATACACACACACACCAGTGCTGCTGGCGGGCATAAGAATACCACCTCAGCTAGTCATATCTTGTCGTATGAGGCGACTGATATGACACGGGGATGACACTACTCGGAAAAGTATCTCTTGCAGACGAAAAGTTCTTCATTGTCATAAACATGGCAATGGCATAGTCGGTTCTTGTCTTGTGTAGTGTAAGCAACTCGTAGCCCTCAGCGGTAAGCCAGGTAGCTTTTATGTAGCCGCGTACCGGCCAATTTAACACGAGAAGGCGACTAAGACGGAGGCCAGTACGTCTTGGGATACGGCTACTGGAATCCCATCCAGAAACTGATGAATCAAGGGCTGACGGTGATAGCATTCCAACACCTCAATGGCTGTTAGGCCAATGCTAAAACCGCCACCGTCCCGTTAAAACGTAGAAAATCTCCAAGTACTCTTCTTGGTACGTCGGCATTCAGGTGTCAGTACTGGTTTAGATGTTACATTCCTGATTAAAGTGAATCCGGCTCGGAACCCTCGCATGGCATCCCTGCTTGCATAGATATCCATGGGATTTTGACGCGACTATACAACGATAACCCAATCAACGATAACGACCCAATTAAATGAGTACTATAAATAAGAACATAAACAACAACATCAACAACGATAACAGCAGTAATAAGGAGGAGAATATCGATGCATTAGCAAGGAGTAGCAAGGGTTAGTACATGTAAATAGCAACAATAACTCTACCTGGCGTCAACGCTCAAAAGTACGTAAAGGTTGAATTCCTATCAGTTGGATGGGTTAGCTCGAGACTCCGAGAACGTGTAAGTAAGTAACGATACAAGAGAGATCTAATCTGGTCAAGTCTATGCAGAAGATTCGGACCACCAGATCAGGGACTAAGCCTCAATGACTGCGAGGGCGATCGATGAATGTGGCTGGGTGGCTAGCAAGTGCGGAAGAGCGGTCATTTAGTTTCTCCAAACGCCACCACAGGAGATCAGCTCGGCCCAAGAGGATAGCCCAGTAGAGTTGCCCCCCCATCGGGGACCTACGAAAATTCCAACAGATGCTCGGCCAAATATCGCAGGATGTCCGTGGAAGGTCCCCGTTATCATAGCCGGGGACTTCAACTGAATGCGGCAGCAGAGAAACCAATGCTAGAGGTCACAACCTGCTGCATCGCCCATACAGATGCGATTCTGGCCAATGATAATCGATCTCACCTTCCTCTGTGGCTCGCTAAGAATAAACTCGTGAAGAGTAGGCGGTTAGATTACATTTAGCGACCATCAGGCGATCCTTAAGCGATCATTAAACAGCATCGCCCGCTAAACTAAACAACCTGCCCAAAATGGAAAAGGAGCTGCCTATACGAGGTCACGTGCATAGACTCACTGAATCAGAGGAAGACAACGGAGCCTGAGCGACCTGCTAAGAACGATTCAGGTGGTTAAAGGGTCATAGATACCTGTGACTCGGCCATGCCTAGAAGGAAAATTAGAAGAGGTAGAACTCCATGCTACTGCTTGAATGATAATATCAGGCAGTTATGAAAAGCATGTCCGTATGCGAGAAAGCGTTCCCAACGGGGAAGAGGCTGTCCGCAATTCGATGCAAGGATGCTTGAATTCAAATGTACCAAAACAGAATTAAAGAATAGTATCAAAAACAGCAAAGCTAGCTGCTTTCGAGCTAGTTGCGAGGAGGACGAAATTAGCCCATGGGGCACAAGGCACTGACAAAGAAAATCCGAAGGCAGGATGCTACTCTGCAGATAACATGCTCCACTGCACTATTGGTCTCTCCGGGGGAGCTCGTGATGGCAATCAGAGGAGTGGGAGATAAAAAGGCGACTGGCCCAGACCGGTTTTCTCATAATGCCCTGAAGCTGGCAATAAGGACTATTACCAACGGGTTTACTAGAGAAAATAGAATATAACATGCTACTGAGCATGCTCGAAGAGAAAAAGCGGTCTCAGATGCACAGGTGGAAGCAATCCAAGCAGTTCTGGATAGAAGGAACCATAGAAGAAACCCGATGGAGATGGGGCGATAAGGAGTACAGCGCTATTATACAGTTCGACATACGAAATGCTTTTAACTCAGCGAGCTGGATGCACATTATGAGGGCGCTAGACAGTACAGGAATTCCAGAGTACCTAACTATCATAGTTTTGAGCTACCGTCACGGCAGGCGTACCACAGGGATCGACATAGCGTTCTGCTGTACGCGACGCCAATATGAGCCTCAGCAATTGCCAGCAGGAAAGGACTACATAGAAAACTCTCTGCTCCCCACAGATTCAGTGCGCTGCGAGTGACCTCGGGCTTGATCCACACTTGATGGATCCAGAGGAAAACAGGAGTGTTGCATTATCATTTAACCCAATTTCTTTCAGGTGGAGGAGGAGACAGAAGCTACCGGTACCATTGTGTGAGGTACAGGTACACTACAATGTCAGTGCCCCCACCAGAGTCCCGAGTGCGGTACATGACAGAATCTCCGTTACACTGTAGATATTTGTCCGCCAGCTCAACATAGGCATACAGAACGGTCTGAGATTGTGTGAAACTGAGCGGCGAGTGACAGAGAGTGCCTAGTTGGTCAACCCACCCCGGCGAAGTAATACTTTACAGTGATCCCGCCGGGACTGGGAGTACGTACGTGGAGGTGAGTTTAGTACGCGTGCATTAACGTTGTTAGTGAATCGTGCATGCAGTTGGAGATTCTCACCTCCATGGTGTAAACGAAAAAAAGAATAAAACACACACGCACTTATTCAAATATTTATTTCTACTGAACATCGTCCAAATGCCTTGCCACTTTGTATTGCCAAGTTTAAAAATTCTTAATTAGGCGGCTGGACGAGCCTCAAGTCTCAGGTCTCGAGTCGCTCATCTCTATGAATATGGCAATGGCTATGGCAATAGCTATAATATTTGTGGCCCATGTTGACAGGCCACAAAGCGATATAAAGCTGGTCCCAGCAAAAAGGCAATTGCATACGCATACGGATACGCACTCCTGAGCAACTTCATTAACAGCAGAAACGGCGTCGTTTAAGAAGTAAAAATAAAGTATTATTTATGATTATTGTGAGAATTTCACAAAGGCATGCGAGAATTTATTGTTAATGCTTTGTTACTGCAGCGACTGCAGCAGCCAAGACCCAACCTCTGTGCGATTGTAATGCCGGCAACAGATACCATGGGTCACATTTGCACTTCTGCGGGCACAAATCGCCAGGCAGCTTGACAAATTATATTTAAATTCGAAAATCCCTATGGTGTGCAAGTAATTGTTTGTTTTTATACCCATGTGATGTGCAACAAATTGTTGTAAAGTTCTCTGACTTCATAAAGTGTATATATCTATCCTTCTTCAGCATCAAAGTCTGTCCCGATATCTTCTTTTTTTGTTTTTATACCGAATAACTGTTTGAAACAATATTAAAAAAAAAAACTAATACGTCAGTAATATTTTGAACTCTGAAAACCCGTTCTTTCCTTTTTTACATGAATAGATTATATCCTCCAGTCGGCCGGACTTGGCATGTATTTTTCATTGTATCGCCGCTTGATATATTATTATATTTTTGTTCGCCTTAGAGGTTTACTGCTGTACATTTCAACTTGTAAGAATTATTCTTCTTATGATCTCATTCTGGCCTGGCTTTGAGCTGTGCATTTTTTACATTTGAGAAGATACCTGCAAAAATGATACTAGCACATTTCCATTCCACAAAGCTTTATTCCACGGTGCTTATCTCACAGATCCTCACACACATAATGCATGGTAAGAAGATGGAACGAATGCTGTCCACAACAACAGCTTTTGATGTTCGCTGAAATGTACATTGATATGTATGTCTATATGTATATGTGTACGTATGTATATGTAAATTCATGCATTTGCACAAGTAAATATACAAAATATCTTTTAAGAGCTTTCTCCCGCCAGTTGTAGTCTGCATATTTGGCATGTAGTTGCAATTAAAATTGTATTTAAATGTTAAGCCAATCATTTGGCACTTGCATACACTTGTGCGTACATTTACATGTCTCATTTGTTCTTTGTTTTATTACCCGTTTGCTTCCTTCTCTTCCAACTAAAACCTTTTTCGCTGTTGTCGTTAGTGTTAACGTTTATTAGTCAATATTTGCTGGTTGCGTGTTAAGCGCTTCCTTATTGTTGCCGTTGTGCAACATTTAAAATGCGTTTAATTTTCAATTTTCGCGGCATCCTGGATGTTGGGACGTCATGCACAGTGTTGCCGACTCCGAAATTAGCCACAGTGGAGCATTTGCCATGAGCTCAGTTCGAAATAAGAAAGCCATGTTTTTTAGAATTCATTCATACAAATTTTTATTGTTTTTTTTCATATTTTTTTCTTTTGCATTTTGTTTGTTCGTTTTTCGTAGCTTGTTTTTTTTCTTGCAGTTTTCAATTCATTTTTTAATTACTAAAATTTCATAAAATTGTTTAGACTAAATCGTAAGTACAACACTAAATTACAATTGTATGTATGCAACTACTATTATTTATATATTTCATGTTGTATAAATATATGTGTTTAAGGTCTTATATACTTTATACAATCTGACGTGTGTGTTTTTGTGTGTGTGTCTATATTTTTTTTATAGTTTTCTTTTTTGCAATAAAAATATAAATTACTAAAAACGACTATTTAAAAAATTAAATATTTATAAAAAATATATATATATATATATATAGATGTATATAGGCGGTCCTAGCATATATATATATATATAATATATGAGCGTAGATAACAAAATGTATTTGAGAGAGCTTTAAGTTTAATATGTACAAAGTTAGTTGAGATAAATATTGATGAGCGCTGATCTTACTGTGTAGATTTTACGGATTATGTTTCGATTTAAGTAGCAAAGGCATTAAAAAATATATATGTATATATAGTAAGTATATTCAATATTAATTTGCCGCATTGATTGTTTTGTTTGTAGCACTTTTACAACTAGATTTAGACTAACGAGGAACCATTTGCAATTTAAATGTAAGTTTGAGTTGAGTTCGTTTTGTGAAGATTTAATTTCGATATTTTAGAATTTCGCAAACAGTTGTTGCTTCATACTTTCATACTACACATTGTTTGTTTAATGGTTTTGAGATCAAAATTAAATGTAAACAATTTGTTGTTTTGTTTCAATAACAAAAAGTATTAATAAGACTATACTGTTCTGAAGACTTTCAAACGTAAATAATTTTGTTATTTGTTTGTAATTTTTTTTTTTTTTTGTATATTGTATAATTCATTCAATTTTGTTTGTTGGTAAATTTTGAAATAAATGTATGCTTAAGATTTATAAATTCAATACACGTCTCGTTTAAAGTTAGCTTTTAACTATAAATAATGTTGACTTCTTTTTTCTAATATAATTGCTCCAAATTAAAAAAAAATGCCAAAAATTATACAAAAAGTTAAAAAAAGAGAGAAATAAAAGGTGTATAAAGTTATAGTGTGTAAATATTAAGCACTTATAATAGAATCACTAAATGTTTTTGTTTGTCTTCGCTTGTTTGTGTGTAGATAATATAATTAAGCTAGAGTTAAATTTAGTTATACTTTATGCATATACTTTAGACACTAAAAGTAGAGCGCGAGATAGTCAATTTTTTGTGTTTTTTTTTTGTTTTGCGTTGAATGTTTTTTGTATGTTTGTCGTTTATCAGAGTTGATAACCTATAATTAGTATGTACAAAATGCTTGCGCACTACTTTGCATAGACAAAGAGTCGACATGCAGCGTCAATGAGGAATTGTATTTTTTTCGGTTTTTTGTTTTGTTTTTGTAATTGCTTAGTGGCTAAAATTATGTTTAAAGTTCTTTGCGTTAAGTAATATTTACAATCGATCGCAACTAAGCACAATTCTAATAATAATAATTGAAGCAGATTTTTCAGTAACATGCAAAACGTCAGTAGAAATGTTATTCTTTAGTTTCTTTTTTTCGTCAAGTTTTTCTAACTTGTGGCAGCTTCGTCAAGTTTTTGAAGAGTTTACGTCAAAGGCGTGAATTTTGTGAATTTCTTAATGGCTTTTATATAACTTTGTAGTATGAACAAATGAGAACTTTATGCTTACGTCATACCAAGCGCGACAAAAAATTTTAATTATTAATTAGGCAAAACATGGAAAGTTTTAAAATGGTTTTGTATTTGTGCGGGTGTGTGTTAAGCCTGTTACAATTTTGACGACTGTACTGCTTCAATCAACAACAAAGCCAACAAATGGCTCATTTGGCGTCTCTCTCTCCCTCTGACTATCTCCATCTCTCTCTCTGCAGTCTTTGTTTACATGTGCGGCGTGCCACAGACCACTGTGCGCTGCGTCGTCGCCGCACCGCTGCCAGTCGCCGCTGCCGCCGCCATCAGCTGGGAGGAGCAGGCACCTACCACACCCGCCGCTGCCAGGGATGGCCAACGCTGGCTGCAATAGGAGCCCTCGCCCAGCACCGAAATGCGCTTGCCACCACCACCGCTCCCCTTGCCACCTCCACCACCCTGCTCGCTGTGTGCTGAGTTCGCCGCTGCTGTTGCAGCAACGCCCGCTGCTGCGCTGTATTCTTTGGTTGCACCACTGGCCGCTGCTGCTGCTGCTGCCGCCGCTGCTGCAGCGACGCCTGCGCCGGCTGAGAGCAGCTGTGAGGCACGATGTTGCATCAACGTTGGATCCGTGTTGAGTTGCTTCTGCGATTTGGCGCGTTGCAGCGGCGCCAACTGCCCAACGCCACAAAACTCCGAATTGGCATTGTTGTCCGCCGTTGACGTTGCCACAGCGTAATTGGTCAAGGCGCCGGAATACATGCGGCATTCATCGGCTGCTGCAGCTGCCGCAGCCGCAGCCGCGGCAGAGGCGCAAATATTATTCACCGATTTGTCCCACGTGTTCTTGATGATGTTCGGATTGCTGTTGTCAAAGGTGAGGCCACCGCTGCTGCCACGCTTGACTCCCAGCGTTGTCCCACCCGGTGGCAGGCTGAGACCGACACCGACGCCAACGCCAACGCCGCTGCCATTGTGATGCAACGTGGCAACCGCATTCTGTTCGTTCTGTTTACGTGCTTCGGCATCGTCCTTTTCCTGGGCACGTTTCCGTTTCCGCTTCATGCAGAAGACGACGCAGGCAGCGATCACTGCCACAAGGGGCATGGCCACCGAGAAGATGGCAATGAGCACCACTTGGGCATTGGTGAGGCCATCGGCACGTGCTTGGGTCGTTGCCCCATATTGATGAGCGTCAAATGTGACCGAATCGTAGGATTCCTCGTCGCATTGCCTGCCACGGAATCCATTGGCGCAGACGCATTCGAAGCTGTTGACACGATTCATGCAGGTGCCGCCGTTGTGGCAAGGAGTGCTGCCACACTCATCGATATCGATGGAGCAATCTTTGCCAGTGAATCCAGCGCGGCAAGCGCATTGGTAATCATTGTTGAGATTGGTGCACGTGCCACCGTTGGCGCAGGGTTTGGTCAGGCAAAGATCCACTTTGCTGCTGCACCGCGATCCGTGGAAACCGGGCACGCACTGGCAGCGATACTGATTGAGCATGTCAATGCAGGTGCCACCATTTTGGCACTTGTGCCCCACACAATCGTCGATGTTCTGTTCGCATCTGGTGCCCGTGTAGCCCTCGGGGCAGTTGCATTTACCATTCGGCTGGCAGGTGGCGCCATTCTGGCAGTGATTCGGATTGCAGTTGTCCAAATGTTGATCGCAGGTGGGTCCACTATATCCGCTGGGGCAGTCGCATTGAAACCCCTGCTGTTTACTGTTGTTGGTGTTGCCATTTGGACTCGTGTTGCGGCATCTGCCCTGGTGGCAGGGTTTGTCGGCGCAGGTGAGCAGCTTCTCCTCGCACATTCGCCCATTCCAGCCCTTGGGGCAGAGGCACTTGTAACCGCGCTGTGGCGCTTCGTCAACGCACGTGCCCCCATTTTGGCAGGGATTCACATCCGAGTCACAGGAGCTGATCACCGTCTGGCAATCGTTGCCATTGTAGCCGGGTGCACATTTGCACGTGTAGAGCCCCTGGCCGGTGTTGAAGCATGTGCCGCCATTCAAGCAAGGACGATGGTTGGTACAGTAGTTTAGATCCTGATTGCAGAACAGACCGCCCCAGCCCTCGTTGCAAATGCAGTCCCATGGCTTGTTGCAAGTTCCGTGCACGCAACTCGGATAAGGAGCGCACTCGTCGCACAAAGGTCCGCGCCAACCTTTTTGACATCTGCAAATAGATAAGAATAATGGAAATCAATAAATTAGTTGGTTAGTTAGTTTTATTTTATTGACTTATTTGTATATTTTTATTGTTATTAATATAATCACATCACTGAACTTAATTACTTGAATTCACTTGAACCAATCCAAAGTTAATTAATTTAATTTCAAATTTATTTTTCTATTTATTTCAAAATAAAACTCCGATAAGCAATGGAAAGGCTGCTTTGGCAACACTGTTCGCCAACTGTGCAATTGTTTCGCCTATCGATAACAATGCAATTAAATAATCGCTTATCGTTAGAAACTAAATCTATTTCCGGAGCAGATCGAATACGTTGCACAAAGTAAAGACAGCAATAAAATCATCAATGAAATATGCAAATGCAAAAGGCAAATGCATAAAGTGTATAAAAAAAAAGCGGACGCTGATTGCTGGACATGACGGACACGGCTGATGCGCTTCGGGCGATGGTTTACTTTTGAAGTTTTTGAGCACAATGCGAAAGCATGAAGAAAGAGCTGAAAGGAAAGAGGAAGACAGACAGCGCATCACCTGTTTAGCAAATCGCTCACACAGACATAAATCAATACAAACACACACATGCATATGCATGTTTGTAATTGGCTGTGTGGGTGCAGCAACGCTTGGCTGAGTTGGGGGCAAGTATGTATGTATTTACACACACACACACACACACACACACGCAACATATGTGCATATGTAAGAAAATAATCAAAGAAAAGAGCAACGACGACAACTTTTGCTGCGGATCTGATCTGCGCTTTTACTCTGAACAATTTAATGTGCTCGATGACCCCTCTCCAAATGGGGGACATCAACTTGACAGAAGTAGAAGGAAAAGGAGAAGAGATGCGACGTAATTTTTTTTTTTTGTTTTTTGTTCAAGTGCACATATCCGCACACAGCGGGATAGATACAATTTTGCATTTCTCACGATCTGGCAAGCACTAAATTAATTTATTTTACTTGCAGCGCGTTCCACTTTGCGTTGCCAAACAAAAGCACACACACAACACACGCACGCGCATCGCATTGTGGTCACAGATACGCATTATCGATAAATATATAGAAAATGATACAACAAAGAAATCCTTCACCCACAAACTCACAATTGGCAATAATTCAAAGCAGACGCTCGACATATTACCATGGGCGGATGGGAGGGGGTGTGTTGTACAAGACAAGTGGTAATTGATATGCGTTAGTGTCTACACAATACAAGCAGAAATGTCAAAAACGTTGGCGACGGCGACGGTCAACACCCAACACACGGCGTTGCCAGCCTGTCCGATAAGTGCGTATGTACATACATACACGCATATGTATGCGTGAATGTGCGAGTGTTTGTTTGCTTGTGTTTGTATTTGTTGATATTGCGCGCGCGCATAGAATTATTAAAATATTCCCACACACCAAAAAAAAAGCACTTTAATTTTCAATGGTTTGCTTGCGTTTACTTGAGAGCTTAACATTCGTTTTGCGGTTTTTTCTACGAACAATCAACACGTCGTCGGGCCCTATTTATAAAACAAACATTTTATCCCAAATCACATCAATAACATTTAAAGGGTGTGTGTGTGTATGCGTGCCTGCCTGTGTGTGTGTTTAATATTTGGTTTTTGGCACAATTATTGAACCACAAAATGTTAGATTTCCGTTTGGCTCACTGGGAACTGGTACAAAGCTGGGAGTTGATGGAGAGGAGGGGGCACTTTATTGGCCAGCAATGCATAAATAATGAGCAACATCCTGTTCAAAATCAAAAAGAAGAAATCTAAACAACGACGCAATTAGCTTTCTGCACTCCAAGCTGGCAACGCTGGCGAGCCAACAACAGCTGCTTAGTGGTTGGCGGAGGGTAGGGGTGGCCACTGCTCTATGAGATTTGAGCTTGAAATTTCATGCATAAAATATTTGCGAGCGTCGTCAAAAGTGTTGGCTTACACCTTGCTGTGTCATTGTTGCTGTTGTTGTTACTTTTGCCCTATGAAAAATGTGGGAAAACTTTGTAACTCAATTTGATTCGCCAGTGTGCATATTGCTTTTACTTGATTATTTTTACAGCAGGCACTTCGAATATAATTGTAATGCAAAACCTGGACAATCAAATGACAGCCAATGCACTTCGAGACAGACAGTCGGACAAAAAGAGAGACAGACAGAAGAATTTCTTGTGGTCGTAGAAAACGTGCACTAAACGGCTGAAAAGCAAACAGACTTTGTTGGTTGTTTCTTATTGTGTTGCTGCTTTTGCCCTTTACCAAAGTTGGTAGCACTCGACAAACAAAAGCAGCCAACAACAACTAGTCAAATAACACTGCAAAGGTGTGTCCAATGACAATTGTTGTTGTTGTTGGTGTTTGCAAGTTCTGAAAAAAAAGAAGAAATAAAACGTGCAGTAAACAAAAAGAGACAAGCACCAAAAAAACTAAATCCTACCAAAAACAAAACTAGCGCGAAAAGCTCTGCTTAATTAGCTACAGCAATTTTATGTGTGTGGTCTTCGCATATAATTTGAACTGTTTTTACTTATAATTAATTTTTTTTTTTACATATTTTATTTTATTTTGTGTTAATACTTACATGCATTGGTTGGGCTTATCGCACTGGCCATGGATACAGCCCTTGGCGCATTTGGCTGCAAGTAAAAAGAAAGCAAAATACCAAATATTGTTAATTGATATGCTGAAGAGTTTATTTATATTTAAATATAAATTAATGAACAAAAGAGCTGCATTTAAAATAATAATAATAATATCGTCACTTTCTCGACTTAAGTGGCCAGTGACATCACCAAGCATACCACCTGCCACCTGCCACAATGCGTAGCAGTTACACCCACACCCAGCCACAGCCCACATTGACGAAACCAACGAAAACAAAGAAAGAAGTAAACCAAACACAAGATTTGTGGCAATTTCAAAGAGAGGAAAACAAAACAAAAACTTTCTTTTTCACGCGTTTCTGGCTATTAAAAAACACCTTAAAAAAGACCAAATGAAACATCTTCAACAAAAAAAAACATTTAACACTCGACAGATAGCCAAAAACATTTAAATTTTTTACTTCTTTTACTACTTCTCATTGATTTTTTTTCTTAGTTTTTGGCGAAAATGAATCATGGCCAAAAAAATAAAACGGCAATGACGCTCAAACTGTGCGGCAGCAGGAATAACTTGTTTCTAATATACGCGCCAGGCCAAAAGGAAACACCACAAAATGAAATAATCCCATGGCCGCAAAGAGTTGCAAGCAGCAACAGCAGCAGCATCGTAAAGCAGCAACAAGAAAATAGCGGCCCGAAAACCGATTCCCAAGCTCCAAAAGGTTCGACGAAAACTTCGATTGTGAATTGCACACAGAGAGAGAGAAGAGAGAAGAAAAAGAAGCGCAGAAACTGAGGCTGAGGCTGTCGTTGGTATCTGAAGCTGGGCCAAGAATGTGGCAAACATGTTTCTCGCTGGCTTGGGCATGGGCATGGGCCTGGGCCTGTGCCTATGCCAGGAAGTAGGGGAGTTTTGCTGCTGCTCGCCCGCCTCATCCGCAAGGGTCTCTAGCTGGAAAAAAAAACTAAATCGTGAACATTGGCTCCTCTTCAATACTGGCCAACAGCAACAACAAACAGCAGCTTGAAAAAATGCGCCTGCAACAGTTTCTTCTTTTCATTCAAGCAGGAAAATTGTCTAGAAAATCACTAAAACGTGTTCTCTCTCTCTGAGGTTGCAGCTCCTGCTGTGGCTGCTGTTGCTTTTAATTCCCCCGCACGCAGCTAATATATATAAGCCGTAATATTGGCAATTGGCAATGATTTTTATTACATGCCCACAGACGGAGCAGTTGAAAGTGAGTTTGTTGTTGTTGCTGGTAGTTGTTGGTTGTTAGCTGGTAGCTTGGTCTAAGGCATCGTTTCGTGGCTAGTTTAAATTTTGTTGTATATATTCTTCTTGGCTTGTTCACACGCCCGCAAGCTCAGGCCTAATGGTTAATTCTGTTGCCATCTTTAAGCTGTGCTTATTTACTTTCACTTTAGTTTACATTAAAACTAACTGATTTGTATCAATTAATTCAGCAAAAGCATCAGCTCACAAATGTTGCATAGCCGCCACTTGCCAATGCAGCTGGGCTCATTCATGAAAAAAAGGCAGACAAGCCTAAATAGCTCATTTCCTTGAAATTAAAACCATACACTACACACACACACACACAAACACACACGCACAACGCAGCGTTCATTCAGAAAAAAACAAAAGCAAGTTGCAAACCTTTTTGGGCCAATTTAATAAAGGCAGCACTCACTTCCACATGAGCAACTTATTTTTTGCACGTTGCACGTTTTGGCTTTTTATTTGCTGCTGCTGGAAAATAATTTTCGCATGTGTGTGTTTGAGTGTGTTCCTTAATTTAAGCTCATTTTTGCGCATTTAACTTGAAAATAAAGTATAGCAACAGAAACAGCAACAACATGAGCGGAAGAGGCAGCTGCTGTTTTGCCAACTTGTTCAACAACCGGCAGCAGAAGGACACCAAAAATTATGTGCCCTAAAAAAAACAACAAAAAAAGCAAGCTGGACGTACCACATTTAAGGTGTAATCAGCCGAGGCCATAGCCCCAAAGGAAGTTATTCTTGCCGGTCGCGTCCTCAGCAATGTGCGGCATGCAGACAACGTCGACTGCGACGTCAACGTCGAGGCGGACACAGAAGATACTCAAAAACGACATCAACCACGAGAATGTACATCATGATGATCAAGAAGCTGCTTGTATATCTGTGTGTGTGTGTGTGTCCACACCACACCTCAAATATATTTGTATATATGAAACCTGGGTCGCTTGCACTTGGCGTGGGAAGATTTTTGTGCTCTTCGTCAGTTTTAGTGCTCTGATTCACAGTCCCTACAATAGGTGTGTGTGCGTGGTGTGTGTGTTTGTGTGTGTTAGCCCCCGAAAAATGCTGCATGGGTAGCTGGCTGCTACTACAAAAAGGGCCTGTTTGAATTTTGTTGTTTTTGTTTTGCTTTTTCTGCTACTTCTTGTACTCTTGCCACATGTGGCAGCGGCTTCCTCAGTGATTTCTTTTAGTTTTCAGTTCGTTAGACGTTTTGTTGCGCCTGTTTGTTCTGCCCCATGCCAAATGACAAATGATTTTTCCCCCATCACAACAACAACAACAAAAACGGGTACAAAAAATATAAATTCATTGATTTTTAATTTATTTGTTTGACTTTATGATTTTTTCCACTATTGGATTTTTTTTTTGCTTTTTGCTTCTTTGTCGATATTTGAATTTTGGTATTCAAATATTTTATTTTTTGTTAGGTATTTTCGTCAAATCATTGCCAGCTACGCATTGAAAATAATTACACTTTTAATTCGTTAGCAGCTCCTTGTCTCTCTCCGCTCCTCCCCCTCCCCGCACCCCCTTGTGATCAAAGTTTATTTATTTTTCTTTTTTTTGTTTTGTGTACAATCATCTCATATGATTTGACAAGCAAGTGATTTTCAATAATAATGAGAGTTGAGTGCGGCACAAGAAACGCGGCACGTTGTGTCCACTTGACAAAGCAGCGGCAGCAACAACAATAATAATAATAACAAACAACAAGCAAAATCAAAATCAGCCCAGAGCTTCAGCTCGAAGAATGCTAGCATCGTTTTGCGGCACAAACGAAGAATGGATTTGAAGCTGTTTCAGTTGTTGTTCTTGCTGATATTATTTTGCCCTTTCACATATTTTTAAGGAATCCCAATTCCAATTCTGATATATTGAGAGATACTTACGTTTCTCGCAGTAGGTGCCCTGCCAGCCGGTGAGGCAGATGATTTCACCCGTTTCGGAGCATGTGTAATGGCCAAATTGATCGTCACGGGGTCGACAGAGATTCGCACAGCCTGATCCGTAATAATGCGGATCGCAGGTGACACGAAAATCGTATTCGAGCGATGTGTGCTGTGATTCTGATTTGTTTGTCTTCCACTCGGAGGAGACCTCGAGAACTTGCTGCACCGAGAGCCGTTGGATGAGCTGATCTAAAACAGAAAGAAGAAAAAAAACAATAAAGATAAGTAAATTGTGTGTGAGAAAATTACAAGAAAAAAATGGAGAAGAAGTTTGTGTAGATAGCCCTAATGAAGATTAATTGGATTCAAGTTACAGTTGAACTTGGGAGGCGCTGCTGGCGCTGGCCTCCTTCTATTGGAATTTTGAGAGATTACAAATCCTAAGCCGAAAAAAGTCGAAACTGGCAAACTCGAAAACTTGCAACTTGCGCTTGTCACAAGTGCCACGTTGTAGCAAGGTATGCGGGGCAAGTACTTGCAAGTATTTGCGGGCGGCAACAGGCAGGCAGTCAGTCAGCCAGGCAGCCAGCCATGCAACACACGACCAACTGAGCGTCAGTTGCATTTTCAGCTGTTTGCTTGAGCCAAGCGGGACCGGTCTTTAATTTTTTTTATTTATTTTTTTTTTTTTGAGAAACCATTGGATGGCAACTTGTTTATGTGTGTGTGTGTGTCTACACACATAGCTGTTTTATATAGCCACATTATGCCATGGTCTATAAAGTAAATTGCAGGTGCATGACTATTTGAATTGCAGGCAGCCAAGTCGAACCTAAGCCAGAGAAGTTGAAGCGGGCCAAAATAGAGAAGACAAAAAGAAGCAAAAAAAAGCATACAAATAAAAAACCGATGCATAAATCTCTTGCAATGCCAAAACGGCAATATGGTTGATGCTAAATGCTCAGCTTGGCCATAACCAAAAAAAAAAATTCAAAGAATTCAGTGAAAATATATAAGCAAGAGTTTGTGCAAAAAAATTAAAGCGATCAGCATAAAAAGAAAAGAATACCAGCCAGTGAAAGTGGCAGGGAATAAGTGGTAAAAAACTGGCACGAAATTCGTAGTAAAGAAGTGAAAATGAATCGGTGGCATATGGCAGAGCATAATGACAGAATTTCTAAGTTATTTATTTATTTAATGCGGACTAAAAATTACACATTTTATCAATGTTTTAACGAATAAAAATTAAAAAAAAAAACTACAAATTAGAAAAACCAAAGACACAAAAATTAGAGACAGCCAGCTACGAATATAGTCAGAAATGTTGTTGGGCCAATAAATTGTAAGCAGCAGTTGACAAGTGCACCAACTGGTTGCCCAAAATTTTGAGCAAAATATCCATACTCCAATATCAACTAATTAATTATCAAGCGACCAAAAATATGCACATATAAGTCAGATATATGAATGCATGTGTGGTTGTGTGTTACACAAACAAAAATTCTAAGCGAGTTGCAAGTTGCATTTTTTATTTATATTTTTTTATTGGCCAAGTCGTGTGCTTCACCTGACGTGGCAACATGGAAAAACGCTCAATGCAAAACTTGCGCCAAGCAACAGCATTCCCCAAAAAAGCGAAGCTTAAGGCAGCAAACTAAAATTAACAAACAAACGAATGAAAAAAAAACGAATTGAATATTGTGTGTTGTTGTATGTTGTGGTTTTGTTTATATTTGCAACACACACAGAGACACACATAGACGTGCAGACGTCGGATTTGTGGCATGACAGGTTATTAGGCGACGTACCGGCAACGCTTCAAGCGAGACGCACAATTTGACTGCAAGTTTTTGGCGTCCAGTTTGGCCAGTTGGCCAATGTGGCAGCAAATAAATATACAAAAATTTTTTGCAAATGCATACGCATTTTAATTATCTATAAAAGTGATGCAAAAAAACAGAAGACATTGCTTAGTGAAAAGTTGCTTGCCACAACTTTCGCAACAATTGCCGCTAATCACATGATTAATGAACCAAATTCGCTCAGTGGCTGAAATAAATCCAAGTGGGAATTATTTTAAAAACAAAATATACACAAGAAGAAATTTTGTACAAATTGTTTGTCTTTTAACAAATGAGTCGCAATTTGTGTGTGCAACAAAATTAGCAAAACGGGCAACAGCATTTTCAACTTGACGTCGACAAGGGGCAAGGCTTCTTCAACACACAACTGCAAACTGCAAATATTTAGTCACAGTCGCAGCAACAACGCGCTGACTTCTGCCAAAGGAATTTATAAAATACCATTTTATCAAGACACACGACGATGACAAAGAAGAAGAATACGTAGACGGCGGAGGCAACGAGTTTTGTGTGGCAAGTGGGTTCTTCTCTCTTTGCCACTGCGACTCCGACTGTTGCTGGGCTGCTGCTGCTTGATCCAATGAGTTAAAATTAAAAGATAAGCATTTTAACAACATCGGCAAGCGCAACAACAACAGCAACGTGCAACTAACAACTTTGGCATTGGCAGAGATTAATTGGTAGGTAGGGATACGTGAAAAAAAAACAACAACAAAAACGAAAAGAAGAAGTGGAAGGAGAGTAGAAGAAGAAAACCAGCGAAAATCTTAAGAGTATGAGTTGAAAGATTTCGATGCATCAAGCCAAGAATCACCTTGCAGCACGATGCTGCGAAGCCGGTCAAGCAATGTGTGTGTGTGTGTGTATGTGCGAGAGTGTGTGGCTAGCAGGCATACAACTGTTGGCCTCTTGCTTGCAGGCAAACACTGGCGAAAAGGTCGAGGACTCCCCACCCCACCACAATCATGCCACACTATGGCTGCTGCAGGTTTCTTTCGCTGTTTTAATGCGCCTTTTTTTTGCGTTTTTTATGTAATTTATGTTAAATGAATATAACAAAAAAAAATAAAGAGCTGCTAAACTTGTTGGCCATCGAGACAGGCGTAAACTTGCTACGCAGCAGTGCCACAAGTATGCGGGAGATCGTTCAACAACAACAACTTTTAAATAATGAAATTAATCCTTGACAAGCGCTTACAGCGACTTGCAAAATCTCCGCAAAATTGAAATGGTTAAGGGGGAGGGGCACGGGGCAGGGGGAAGGCAGTAACCCAGTCGATAAAGATCAAATACGGGACAAATACGCCGAGTACTTTAAAATGTGGTTTCTCTCTAGGATATCAGCAGGATGCCAGATTAAAAAGAGGGCTAAACAATTAAAATTCCTTTGAGGAACCGGCTATTAATAGAAAATGTTGAACCAAACAGTGCTTTGCACAAAAACAAAATTCTTTTGAATTGTTCATAAATCTTGAAGTGAAAGAAATGTCTACCGAAATTGTGCAGGTATCTGTAGCTGTGGTAAATCCGAACAGGTAGCCAAACATTGTGTGGGAAAACTCTCTCAAACAAAAAATAAAAATAAAATAATCGAAAGAAAATGTGTTGCAAGTGTCCTTGAATGCTGCATGGACCACACAGATTTTAATTCGATTGCCAGCAATCTGTTTTAGTTTGTGTGGTCCTTTTATCGGGCGGTTGAATCAGCGATCATGCCGCATTGTTTCAAGATGAATTACACTCCGTACACTATCGCAAAATTCCCTTAAAAAATCCTTCAACTAGAACTAAGAGTTCGTGATTAAAAACCAAAAAACAAGCAGAAACAAGCCAAGCTAAAAAACTAAATTGCATTCAGTAAGTAAACGACGGACGACAGAGAGACTGACAGACAGACAGACCGACCTCAGCACACTTCCGTTCCGAAGGCGAGCAGACAACAAAGGCGACAACAAAGTCTGCGGTGGTTTATCCCTGACTAAAAAAGGGAACCATACCTGACGCACACAGACCTGGGTTGTGTTGGCTTTTGTTATTTAAAACCACTCAATGTGCCGGAAATCTTATACACACACACACTCGCACACACATATCACAAGTGTTGAACTTTAGTTAGTTGCGCAGTTAGTGTGCAACTAGAAATTTGAGTTTGAGTATCAGGTGTCTCTTTCTTCCTCGCTGTCTCTCTTTCACTCACTCCATACACCTCTCTTTCAAGGATCCTCGCTAATGAATACATTTGGAACTAGCTTTTGAGCGCACAGGAAACAGGCTGCAATTTGTGAATTAAAAATGTATCAATAATGTAAAAAAAAGAAAGCATCAATTCATTCATTTTACTTAATTTAATTTGTAACTATAATTTTTTGGTTGAGTATCAGTTTTGTCTCCCTCTCTCATTCTCATTAGCTCGCTCTGTCTTTTCCCTAAAGGGATCCTCACCGAAAAAAACATTTTTGGAACAGCTTTTGAGAGGACAGGAAGTTAGATACAAGTTATGCATTAAAAATATTTAATAGAATATGGCCAGTAAAAAGGGATGTGATTAAAAATATTTTGTTCGTGTACTTACTGTTTAAGCGCGCATTGGCGCTGTTATTCGTATCGTGCCAGGCCTCAACGATCAGGGTGAAGGTGCCCTGCAATGTAGAAAAGAAAAAAGAAAGTTAAACAATTGTAACAAAACAACTAAGAAGAAATTTATAACCCATGTTTTGTATTGCCGACAAACAAAAATTCACAGAAGTAGAAGCAGATCTTTATAACATAAATTGTATATTGTAAATTGTTGATTAAAGCACAATACAAAAAAAAAAATTGCAAAATATTAAGATATTTATAGAAAAAAACTATTTTTATTGTTTATTGAAACAAAAAATAAAATCAGAATTGTAAGAAGTGGAAGCAGCTAACAATATTTTTATCACAAAAATTTTACACCATAATCAAAAAGGAAAGAAAAAAAACACCAAGTGTAAAAAATCAGCAGAAGCAATAAAGTCCAGCGTTATCAAAACGGGAAGTGAATCGTTTTGTGCGTCTTCTTTTCATTTTGTGGTTTAAACGCTAACTCGCACTTATAGCACTATGTGATCTGATCTGGGCCCCATAACCAAGTTAAGGCAAATAGCTTGAAAGTTTTTACAAATGCCACAGCAGCCCACAGCCCACAGTGAGCCTCATTATAGACAGATTATGACAACAGCGCTGCACCAACCAAAAGAAAAAAAACATGCTCCAAAGACGCCCACATGCCACAGACAGACAAACAAGCCAATGAGGCAAACACTAATGCAATGACAGAGACTGCAGGTTACACACACACATGTAGTGTGCACACAGATTACAAATGCAAATGCACAGCAGTTGGCAACTGGCAGCGCCCTCAATTCACACTTGATTACAAACGCAAGGAAAAGGCAGGGGCAGGGAGAGGGCACACAAAAACCGGCAGAGATGACACAAAATGTTGCATATATGCGTGTATATATTATTGGCAATAGACGAGAGTCGCCGTTTGCAGAGGTGGCTTAAAACTTTAACGCTAACTCGGCTACTTGGGCTGGGCGTGGTTTTTGATTGCGTATTTGAGTTCGAGTTTGAATTTGAATTCGAGTTTGAGTTCGGATTGCATTGCATGTAAATGACTAATTTTTGATAAACTTTCGATTGTTGTTGTTGTTTGTTGTTGTCTGATGTCTATGTGGGCGGCAGATGTAGAATTAATTTAGCTGATAAGCCGCAGAGTGCCGATTGATTGCATAAGCAGCTGGCTGAAGCGAATTGCCTTTGTGGTGTGGCCAGACATTGAAAAGTGCATTTGCCAATAAACAAGCTGATGGGCACGACAGGAAACAAATCAGACATCTGTACTTATATACATACATATATATATACATATATAATTATGTGCATAGATCATCGGCAGTTCACAATGGCAACTGAAGCGCTGCAAATCGTTATTGCTAAATTAAGCAGTTTTCTAAAGCATTCAATTACTTTGTAATGCTTACAATAGAATTTGTCAGTTAAACAATTCAAATTCCTCTATTGCTAATATTATAAATATGCATATACTAACTCTTTTTAAATTTATTTATTAATATTAATAACACACGCATACACATATTAATTAATTTTTGGTATGCTTGCTTCTTTTCTTTTTTTGTATCGGCTTAACTATTGGAGATTAATAAAGTAAATAAATTAAGTGCTCAAAAACATGTATACTAAATAGTGGTTAAAAAGCATATATTTTAAATGTTACTGATCCAATTAATATTAGTCTAAATTAAAAAAATAAGATGCAAAACTATCCTAAAAAATTTTATCGGTACGCGGTCGACAATTTATGAGGGCGCATATTAACTATAAATATATATATAAATATATATATAAATGTATATGTAAATATGTATATATACGTATTTATGAGCTCCAAAAATAAATGAGCCACTTACACACATATATATATATATATATATATATATATATATATATATACATACACATATATACATACATACACATATATATATATATATATATATATATGTATATAGATGTACACGCCAACGTGTATCGCGTGCAACGGCGCTGTATATCAACGTCAATATCTTCTGCTGCATAGGGTGAAGTGCATGCCAAATGCACAGGGCGCAACAGAGTAGGAGTGGCAGCCAATGCAAGACAAGACAAGGCAACACAAGAGAGGCACAGAGAGAGAGAGAGAGAGGCAGACAGACAGGCATACAAAGCCAAAAGTAACAAAGTTCAATACACAACAAACAGCAACAGCAGAAGCAGCAGCCACAGACAACGTTCAGCATCAAACTTGTCGTTGACTATTTTTAGCAACAACAGCTGAAGGGGGCAAGGGAGGGTGGAAGGAGGGTTGAGGGCGACCGATCTCCGGCAACCCCCAAGAACATCTTTGAAAGGCATGCGTATGCGTTGTGGGAAGGGGGGCACTCCTCCTCTAGCCCGTGCCACACGTTTTTAATTAAGTGCAACATTAAATTAGTTGGTGCCGCGACGCGACTTGTCCACGTCTAGTCGCTTACTATAATTTAGTATTTAGTATGTAGTTTGACCTAGAAATATTTAATGTTGCTCTAAAATAGAGCGATAAAAAATGTGCCCAAAATTAATCGATTATTTGCACCTATTGGCAATGTGCATAAAAGCAAGCCGTTTGTGATATTTTATTTTATTTTATTCTTTTGGGATATTTTACTTTAAGCTGATAAGGGGTGAAGGGGGTAATTTCGTAAGGGTGGTTATGAATTAAAAAGATTTCATAAATATTAATCTAAACTGCTTTGCGTCTATAAAAATAATGTTATAATCGAATGAAGTTATCATAATTCTCATTTTCATGAATTCTTATAGTTTCGATAATTCCTCTTTATTCGCTTATGAATTTCACTCTTATCGGGTAATTATGAATTTAACTGTTAAGTCTAGCTCTATTTTTTTCTATGTGTGACTTATACTATCTTAATCGTAAGCTTTTGCATTATTTGACGATAATTTTTGTACATAACTTTGTAAATTTTCTTCTTTTTTTTGGATATTTGAGTATACGTAATAAGTCTAGCTCTACTTTTTGTAATAGTTTACCAATTTTGCCTTAATGCCCATTTGGGCAAACTAGTCATTCATTTCCCTCTATTAGCTTGAAAGTTTCCCGCTTGTAGGCATTTTTGACTTTAACTATTAGCTCTATAACCGTTGTTTGGATTATTTCACTTATATTATCTCATTTCCCATTTGCGTAGAAGAAGTTGAGAATTTCGCTTAATAAATTTAATTTAATTTTGGTCTTTTTGGGCATATATGACTTTAATAAACTTTTTTCTAGCTTTGTATTTTAGATTATTTGACTTCTATTATCTTATAATCTATCTTTTGGGTTATTTTACTAACTGTATCTTATTTCTCTTTTGCGGCACGTGTTGCATATTTTAGCATTTGTTTTAAAAAAACGCTAATTGCATGTGTTGCAAATGCGCATTTTGCATAAATTTTTCACTTGGATCCGCAGCCGCAGCTGCAGCTGCTTACACATTTCACGTGCTAGCTAGTTTCAGTGTGTGTAAGTGTGTGTGTATGTACACCTCACCCTCACCCTCAGCCTACCCGGCTTAGCA
This sequence comes from Drosophila sordidapex, assembly GCA_035043295.1. Lineage (NCBI taxonomy): Eukaryota > Metazoa > Arthropoda > Insecta > Diptera > Drosophilidae > Drosophila > Drosophila sordidapex. The sequence goes on from JAWNNA010001332.1 coordinate 236,201, forward strand.
TGACTTTGCCACTTTAGTTAAGGCATACGATAATAGTAATGACGCTGCACATGCGCAAACAATTAGGAAGTAAAGTGTACACAGAGAGCAAGAGAGCGAGAAAGAGGGAGAAAGAAAAATAGATAAAGAGAAAGAGGGGGCAAACCCACCCCTTAAGCTATACGCGCACAGCACACGCTGCGGGCAAAAGAAGAATAATCAAATACGTTACAAAATAGAAGCGGGTTCCTGAATGTGGGGTGAACAGCCCAACCAACCAACCAACCAACCAGTCCGTCAGTCAGTCTGCCAGTCAGTAGCCGTTAGCAGTAAAAAAAAGAGCGCGAGCCATCTATTTGAAAAATAGCGAATGTGCTCGTAACACTGGCTAAAATAATTAAGAAATGTGTGGCATGCCCAGTGTCTTGGCCACTGGAGCATAAAAGAAGTAGCAGGCAGCAACAGCGAGCAGCAGTGGTAACAAAGCATTCGACTAGAGTGCAAGTATTTCAAATTGTCAGCAATTTATTGGGCAAACACGTGCGCAAACGACTCATACACTCAGAAAAATGTAGAAAATCAAAATTACAAAGCTAATTAAATGTTCTGCGTTTTAGAATTCGAATCTCGATATATAGGGGAAAAATTAGATAAATTATGTATTATATTTTATATTAAATTTCTCGACATTTTTAATCTACCCAGTAATTAAGAAAAGAAACACTGGCCTTTACAGATATAAGATATAGTTCTTAATTTTTTAAATTTACTTTCTAAACAACAAAATTATTTAAAAGTAGCTCAAAGTAAAACGATATAATGTAAATTTCAGGTTGTTTGTTTTTCTGAGTGTACGAAGTAAAAATCTGCAGAAGGTGATCAAGAGTCAAAAAACGAGTCGTATTAAAAAACAGAAGAAAACACAAACGAACGTTACTTTATTTAGGGGTTGATAATGAACTCGGAAGTGAAGGTTGAAGAAGAAGTAGAAACTAAAAACCCGAAGTCAGCGATCTGGAAATTGTCGCTGGTGGTGCTGCACGACGCGGCACGCGTTTTTCAGTGAAATATATATATATATATATATATATATTTATATTTTAATAGTCGACAGATGTTTGCGGCAACAACCCTTGACAAGGACACAGAGAGCAGATCGAATAGAGCGTTGCAACTACGGGCGGAAGTAAGTAAGATGCACAGTCGCCGCCACGTTGCAACTGCAACGGCAGCTATAAAAAGCATCCAAACACACAAATTTGCAAAAAAAAAAATAAATAAAAAATGACTGACTGAGTGACTGACTGAACAAAACTGACTCACCCACTGCACTGGGGGAAATAATCTAAATATAGTTATATATATATATGATGATGATGATGATGTTGCATGTATATTTTACTCACCGGCCAGGCAAAATTGAAGGCAAACTGAATGGGATTGGTGAAGCCCTTGGCTTGAAGACTCTGCGCATTGGAGAGATTGAAGGAGTTCTCGCCGAGAATTGGTGTCACCACATCCCCGTATGTGCACTGCGACGTTGTGTCTATTGTCGCCTGATAGTGCTTGAGGCACACACGAAATCTCGTCTTGCAAGTACCAATGCATTTGCCCGTCGTCGCATCCGTTGCCCCGCTGCAACAGTGGCCCTCATTGTCCCGGCCATGCTCGTTGCTAAAGTATTTCAATCTCAATTCAAAATTGCCGGAACTGTGAACCTGCAGAAGAAAAAGAAAGAAAAAGTTGTTGTATTATCAAATTAAAAAGCAATTCATTTAAGCTGACGCTGCAAATCAAGAATGCAGCAGCAGCCACAGCAACATCCCCAGCAAGATAGCCATAAATCTTTCAATATGGTATTTAACCGAAAAGGAACTGTGTAAAAAACACAAAAATCAACTGTGGAATTTTGCCGCAAACTCAAACCAAAATACCAAATCGAGTAGCAGTTGTTTAAAAAAAAACAAGGGACCCATGCAAAGGACGACAAAACGGGCTTATGAAATATTAAGAGTCAAAAGAACAGCAAGCAGTCGATTTTTTCAGAGTTTGTTGTTTTATTATTTTTTTATTTTATTCAGTTACGGTTTACTTTAAGCCGAGTCCAATTTATTGTTACGTTTCAGTTTTTGAAGCCCCGACTTCGTCTATATCGTCTTAGTCTTTGCATTTTCATATTTGGATTTGCAAGTTTGTTTGATTTTTCAGTCGATAAATTTGTAAATTAATTCAACGTTTAACGACTTAAGGTGTGGATTGTACAAAACAAAAAACGAAATATTCAAAAAAAAAATATAAAAAAAATAGGTCAGCGTGTGTTGACAACTTAATTAAAAATTAGGAAGAGAATATCCCTAATGGGAATTGTTTTTAGGGATATTGTTGTGCATTGTGGGCTTATATGGTTTCTAGATGCTGTTGCACTTAAGATATAATTATGACGCCATAAATGGGCGCTGAAACAACCCCCTCAAGAAGCTGAGGAAAACTCTCAAACTCAAGCAACAAGGCAATGCCCAAAATAGTTGCTCAAGTGTTATTGCTCTGATTGTTGTCCGTTTGCTATAACTGTTCGGCAATTAACATTTTAACAACAACAACAAGTGAAGCTTGTTAAAATGATAATTTAATTGTTAACAAGACATGAGCTCGAAGTGCAGACAGAGATAGAGAGAGATAGAGATAGAGACTGCTCCACATGTGTTGTCTGGGAAGCTTTTTATTGATGTTGTTGTTTGTGTATACGAACATGGGTGTTTAATTGCTCAATTAAGCCAAAGTGCGTCGGATTTTCCCTCTTCCCTTGTCTTCTACTTTTTTCTGATGCTGTGTATTAATAAGCCAAGCACAGGTGTAGTAATCCGTTGTGGGCCCAAACAACAACAAAAAAAAATATGTAAAAAAAGTAAAGCGTGGCACAATGCGAGCAACAATGAAAAAAGGGCGATGATGATGCGGATGATGGTGAAAAATTGTAGCAAAGCTGCTTAACTAACATTTAATGGGGCTTGGCAATTGAGACGCTCTTTCTCTGGCGCTAACATTTGCCGCACGCCGTTGTAATTGTAATTGCAATTGTATGGCACAAAAGGGGCAAGCATTTGTGTGGAAAGAGAAAGAAAAAATATATTGATTTTTCTAGCAGTTGCAAATGCAACTTGCACAGATCAAAACATTCCATAAAACTAGAAGAAATCAAACAAACTAACTCAAAAAAAAGAAGGCGCAAAAAAAACAGATGAAAAACGCCCAAGATACACGCAAAACGAAAGACTTAAGCACCGAACTCGCAGCAGAGCAATGCAAGCAGCAGACGTCAACAGCGACAGCGACGCTGCTGCGCTACAACAAAACGTGTATTAATAAGCAGCGGCCCAACAGCAAAAAAAAAAATAAAAGAAAAAATAAAAACAAAACAACATACGACGGCAAAACGGACGCAAAAGAGCAGCACAAAAAGAAGCAGCAATAGCGGCGGCGACGACGTCGGCAACAGGCAGGCGAAGAAGAAAAAAAAAATTTAAAAAAAGAAGAAAAAAAATGTACAAGTAAAACCGAATTGTTTCCCACGGCATACGATTTTGCCGGTCAACATTGATGGTTAAAACGAACAAACGAACGAGCGAACGAAGGAACGATCGAGCGACGAAGTGACGGCCCGACATCGCGACGTTCAGTCAAAAGGTGTAAGTAGCAACAACAACAACAACAACGAGCGCCAGGTGAAGAAGCGGCAGTGCATGCATTGCCAATGCACAGCCAGCCATATTGAAAAGAGCGAGCGAGCGGAAGAGAGAGCGAGCTTCAGAGAGACAGAGAGAGAGCAGCAGCAGAACCGCTCTCTCAGAGCGCAGCAAAAGCCCCATAGCTATAACAGTGTTTAGTATCTGTTGTTGTCAGCTGGTGTTTTTGGGGAGCTGCTGCTGGGAGCAGCTAGCGACAGAGCTGCGCCAAAGCGCAAAAAGAGCGAAACGTGACTTAAAAGTGAATTGGATGGCGAATCTTTTTTGTTGGGTTTATAAAGTGCAGCTGGCAGCTGCTGTGAGAAAGAGAGAGAGAGAGCCGCTAAGAGCAAAAACTTGTTTTCAACGGCGTTTTGAAGAAGAGTTGTGAAAAAAAATAAAATAGTGTAGAAAAAAGAATTAATAGATGATCAGCAATGATGCGTTGCTGATGCGATAGAGACAGAGACCAAAGGACAGACGGAATCTGAAGCTGAATTAATAATAAAAAAAATCTCGCACAAAAGAAATGTTGGAAAAAGCGCAATAAGCGGAAGGAAGGTGAAGGGGCATGTGCAGAGCAAGAAAGAATGCTTATATAGCAATTGCACAGAAAATTTTAAAGACGGATGAGGAGGAGAAGAAGAAGCAAACAAAGGTGCAGGCGCAGTTGTCAAAATATGTACAAAAATCAAATCAATTTGCATAAGAGCGAAACATTTACACACACACATTGTTGGTAAGAAGCACAACAAAGCGTTGCAAAGCGATTTAAGCTGAAACCACAACAAATAGTTTTCTACATTTTGACACCATTTTAATGCACAAATACAAAATACGATTTTCTCACCATTATTTTCTCTTCTTTTTCGGACGGTTATATTCTGCTCATGCAAATAGTAAAAAATGCATAGCTCAAAATTCTTCCCACTTTAGTAAAAAATAATAAATATATAATTTTATACACTTGTTATAGTTCTTTTGTATTTTTTGTTTGCCTTGTTTTGCCGTCAAATATGAACTTTATTACGCTTGAATACCTTTTGGGAACACACAGACATAAATAAAAAGAAATACCGAAACAACAACAAAAACAGAACTTGAAAGCTAAAATGCCATGTTATCCCGGACAAGGGAAACGGGGTGGTGAGTGGGGGACAGGCACTTGTTAAAAGTGTTGAAAAATAGTGCGTTGCATTGTTTACCTTTTGCTTGACTCAGTTTGCCTTTTTACGAGCCACTCTAAATTTATACAGTATAAATGAATGTTTTTCTTTTTTTCTGCTTCGTCTTCTTATTTCTTTTACCTTTACCGTGATCACTCAGGCTTGACGCGACTAGTTAGATCAAGCCTCTCTCCTCTCCCCCTCCCACAATAGCACTTTTTTGCCACTTTTCCACGTCAACTTACGTTGACTGACTGACAGTTTGAATGTTGTGGGTTACAACATCCACAAACACATGCATTTTTCTATATTTTAATGTATTTTTGTTTTTGTCTTACAGGTGTTTGCTCAAGTTTTGCAGTTATTAAATTTGCGTGTGTGTGTGAGTAAAGAGAGTGAGAGAGAGATAAACAGTTGCCCTTTGGCTTTGCTACGTTGTTTATTAATCATTTAAATTCATCAACATCATCGTCATCACAATCAACCGTTAAAAGCAACGGGCTTGGGAAACAGTTATAAGCGCAAGTGAAACATCTTCTGTGTGTGGGAGCAGTTTGCCTGCAACTTCCCCTTCCACCTCTCTTTAGGTTTCTAAATTGCAATTAATTATGTTATAAAGTGCGCAAGTGCAGAGGGAGATACAGACAGAGATGATGGAAGCGTCATTCATCCAATCTTCTGCTCACTCATTCATTCATTCATTCAACGCGCCGTCGTCTCATGTTAATATGAAAATTGCACGAAATGCAAAACAGAAGCGGAGAAGGAGAAGAAGAACTGGAGGAGAATAGTAACAGGCGCAAGCGCAACTACAACTGCAATTACTGCATTTCGAGTTTAAATGACAAACAGAGTACGGTTATCCGATAAGCAAGTGAGAAACAAACAAATAATGTGCTCAAGCTACACAATATGCTAGGAGTGAAAGAGATAGAAACAGAGGGAGAGCTTTCAATGGTAATTTCTAATACACCCAAAAAAAAGGGAGAAGGTAATTTTTAGTGCTGCCAGATTGATTGAACTTGCAATGCAAATAAAAAGCGAGGAACAACAACAGCTGCATTTCATAATATTTCAGCTGGTCGACAAAACTGAAGACCGCAGGAGGTTTTTTAAGCTACATTTTCGAGTGCTGTTAAAATTAGCAACTAAATGAAGGAACGATAAAAGCGAGAGCGCAAAAGTAAAGCACGCAACGGAGGAGTGCGGCAGTAAGAAGAAGAAGATGTGGAGCAGAGCCACATGCAATGCTCAAGAAGCAAGGAATGCTGGATGCGTTTAAGATCAATGAAAGAAGCAGAGGCAAAAAAAACGCATGTGCATGGCTGCGCATGTGTCGACGACGTTGACCTACGCAAAGTGTAGCCAAAAACGTTCATGTAAAAAAAACTGAGGCGCATGCAAAAAAAAAAAAAAAACAGAGGCAGATGTTGCCGATTTGCGCATGTGCGTTTTTTTTTTTGTTGCATTCAAGTTTCACATATTGAAATCGAGCAGCTTCTCGTATATATTTTTGAAGCATGCGCCGTTGGTGGTAATTTCATTTTAGCCTGTCTGTATACGGCTGAATTTTCGACATGGACCTGTTTTGCGGCCAATGAATCTATGAATTCGAAGGGTGCCAAAAAGAATCAACCCCTGCTCAGCTGATTTCTAAACTAGAACCGAGAATTTAAACATATCATATTACAATAAATTTTGGAAACATAAAATAAATGATGAAACGACGATATTTGTATTTTAGCAAGCCTTATTAAAAACAAAATTTAACTGTAATTTTTATACTTTATTAGCTCGTTTTGACTGTAATTTCCATTATGTTGCTTCTTGTAAATGCTATTCATATATATAAAAATTAGTAATTTGTTTTACTATATTTTAATGATTTTCCGAATTTAATTTTAAACTTACTGTACATTATTTTATTGGTTTTCATAAAACGATTTTGAAACGCTTTTATAAATTAGTAAATTCAAATATAACTAAATAAATTATTTACTTTACATGATGATCACAATTTTTAAAGCAGTTTTCTGAACAAATAAAGTTAAGAATTAAGCAAAAATAGTAAGTGGAGATTTGAATTTTTTCTCATTCTTATATTCTTAGAAAAGAAATTGGTTAGATTTTTCCAAGTATTAAGCAAAAATTTGAAGTGAAGATTTGAATTTTTCCATATTTTCTTACAAGTGATTTTTCGAAATTACCAATTTCTAAGCCACTTTAAGGAAAAACCTCCAAACGGATAAATAAAAACCGTTAATAGTTGCTCTCAGCTCAGCTCCTGATTGTTAACAGGCTGGCAACGCGTTAAGCTTGCTTTTTTTCGCCTTTGCACGCACGCACGAACACATGCAAAGGCGACAGCTGCAAAACACGCACGCATTCTGCGCATGTGTGCAGGAGAATCGCCAAAAAATAAATAAAATAAAATGTAAAACGGGCGAAGGAAAACAAGCAGCAACAAGTTGCTGATGGAATAGAAGAGGGGAGATGAGAAAGGGGGAAAGCTTACCTGCACAATGATTGTGAAGCAAATGAATGCGGTTAATAAACATTTAATCCAATGCATGTTTATTGTTGTTGTTGCTTTTGTTGTAATAATCAATATTGTTGGTGTTGTGTGTTTTTTAAGTGTAATAATCCTGGTTGCTGCAGTGGTTGTTGTTGCTGCTGTTTTTTAACACACAAACACTAAATTTTCAACATATAAAAATTAGTCGTTTATTGTATTTTTTCGATAAAATTTCTGATTCTTCTTTTGCAGCTAACTGCGGCAAATGCGTTGGATATTTTTGGTTGTTTTGTGCATTTTGTTGTTTTTCATTTCTTTCTTTTTCTTACACGTGCACGCGCCACATTTCTTTTATTTTGTGTAATTTTTGCCAGCTCCTTTCACACGCACGACGGACGGGGGACGAAGGCGGGGGCGGGTGCGGGGGTTGGCAGAGAAATGCCGCTCGTTGATTATCAATAGATAAAAATCGCACTCAACATTTACACACACAAACACACACATGCAAAAATTGTATTTGCCTTGGCTTGTTGCTTGTTGCCTTAAAAAACATTTGAAAAACACATTTGGTTCATGCACTTTTTTATTCTTTTTTTGGCTACCAAAAATATTTATTTGAATTAATTTGATTTTGAGAATTTCAATATTGGCAGCTCTTCATCATCATCACACACTGAACAACATGCTTTAATTCATTTTCACATTAAAATTTAAACAAATTTTAATGTTGAATGTTGTTTTTTTTAGAGCGACGCGCGACACGACGCAATCCACAATGCGACAATTGGCGACAAGACAACGACGAACCAGCCGCAACGAACCGCACTGCGCAAGAATCCAAAACAGAATGAAAGCAGCAAAATGTTTTATTTTTCAAATTTGTTTTTAGCCAGCCAACCACGCTGAGAGAGAGAGCTATAGACAGGGAGAGAGGGAGAGCGCTCGCGCGTGAGAGAGCACAGCTGCTTTTCGTGGTCATCCCTGTTGTTACACTGCCGCATGCCGAGCGGTAAGCTGGGTACGCTTGCGCGTTAGAACGGGACAACTGCTGTGTCAACTGCTGAGCGAAACGCGTTTTGTGTGCATATTTAGCGTGTCTCTCATGAATGTTGCAAGCTGAGCGAAATGTTGCTGCAACATTGTTGCCAAAAAGAATTTCTTATTTAATGCAAATATAAAAATAATATGTATTAAACAAATATTAAGGAACTTAGCCAATTTGCAAATTGTATATATAAATTACTTTGCTTATTTGCCATTTTAGCATATAGATTTTTACCCGCACAATTCGCCAACGTACGAGTTTTTTCAATCCTTTTGTCTATAAAAGGGTTGTTTTTTTTAAATATTTTTAGTTTGTTTTTTGTATAGAGTCAGGATAGATAAACCAAAGGACTTTCGCTGAGGGAGATTTTGGCCGCGATGTGCCACAGGAATTGCATGAGAAAGGGTTTTGGCCAGTTTTTTGCTTTTTTTTAAGAGTTCCGAACATTAAAATAAAAATGAAGTCTGCTAATATGATAGTATTGGCATTAGGTAATTAATATTAAACATTTTTAATAAAAAATACATAATAATAATTAAAAAAATAGTGAAAATGATAATTTATCAAATCTTTGATATACAAATTAAATAAAAATCTATATCGGCTGATTTTGGTATTCAGTGGTACAAATTATAATACAAATTTTAAATGAACTGTTTTTAAGTCAATTACAAATTTTTTCAATGCAATTTCTAAATTCAAAGAAAATATAATCATTTTTTCAGAGAAAATCTGCAAGAATTTTAACATAAGTTATTTAAAAACTTAGATCTGCTTTAATGTATGCATGTTTTTTTTTGCCAAATTTCTTATAAAATAAATCAAAAAATTAAATTTAAAAGATTTTTTAAGAAACTCCTTTTTTTAATTAAGTGATTAAATGACTAAAATAATAGAACATTGAAATTAAATATTTCATTAAACAGTTTACAGCAATAAAGCTAAGGGCCTTTTGATAATTTGTATCTTAATATTAAAAATAGTTCATAATGAATAAATAATGTAAATAAACTAAAATGTTGATAAGGACCCATAATTAGTTCTTTTAAAAAAATGTTGTCCTATAATATTTCTGTATGATTATTAAATATAACTTAATTTAAATATTCGATGCTTTAGAATTTAAAGAAATAATAATAACAAGTAATATTATATGTATATATATGTCTCTAGTTTATATAAGAAGTTTATATAAATTCGATTTATTATTATCTATATTGGTGAGAAATAGTGTTATAATCTATATTGGTTTATTACAAATTAGTATTTAGGAAAATAATATTAATAATATTAAAAATAACCTTAAAGTATTCTTAGCACTTTCACAAGTTAAAGCAAAAATTAATATTTTATTGTTTCCATTATTTATATTTATTTATAACATCTGATAATAAATAAAAATATAATTTGTAAACATTTTTCCCGTATTGTTGATGAAATCGGTTTTATTTGATTTGAAAATAAACTAAAATGTTATATAAAATGTTCTAATGATAAATCAGAACCCATATGACTGTTGATGATTATTATTATATGGACTAATAAATTGTAGTATTAGAATATTTTTCATTGTTTTGTAAACATTTTTCATCTTACATAATTGCTTAAATTAGATTTTATAATAAGTATATAATTACAAAACCTAATTTAAATTTTTAAGCACAAGCGATTTCAAAAATAAAAAATTAAAAAATAATGTTTTAAATTTTTTTTAATTAAATTATTGTAAATAAAATAAAATTGCTTTACTGCTCTGAAAATAAATCAGAATCAACTAAATTAATCTTGAATTCTCAAATATATTTTTTGATGTTTCTTGGGAAAACTTGAGCATCTTCAAATTGATAAAGAATAATTCTCCTCGATTTGCAAATTAATTAGCAAATATTATAAATCATTTTGGCGATAAAGAAAAATGATATATTTCCAAAAATCTGTGCACTGCCGGCTGGATTCAAATAATAAACCCGTTGAAATTTGTAAATAAAAATTGCTCTGCATTAATTTAATATGTGCATATGAGCGAAAAGAAAACAGACACTTAAAAAGAAATAAAAAATAAAAGAGAACAAAAAAAAAATACAATCAAGTCAACACCAAATTTTACAAGAGCCAACAAAAATAATTAACCTCACTTTCAAATGGAAAAATATGAACGAACGAGAGGATTGCTGGATATGGATATAGTTATACGTATATGTAGATATCGATGTGGAGGTTGATGGCTCTACTGCTCCTGGCAAGTTCAACATTTAAGCAAACACTTTTTTCGCTCCATAAATTATGCTGTTCAAAAAATGCGAGCGAAGAGTGAAAAGTTGTTAAATTAAACACAAATTTATGGCCGCCAAAAGCTGCGGGCTGTGGGGCAACCAAAAGGCCCAGTTGCAGGGCCCACGGAGCCACAGAGACAGAGAGACAAGTTAGCACCTGTAAACCGGTTTTGGGTTTTTTTTTTTATTGGCCAAGCGAACAAGCGCAGGTAGCTAAGCTAGCCGTTGGCCAAAAACAGATGTCCTGCTGCTCCAAATTGAAAGCCCAACATACATCATCCTTTCCAAAGGGTCTACCCCACAACCACTCCCTGTCTCAATTCCCTCCCCCCGCACACTCGTGCCTTCTTCTTCTCAAGGGGCGCCTTGCCGCTTTGAATATTAAGCAGCGAACAACAACAACAACAACAAAATAAAAACTCAAAACTGAAGAAATTGGGGTCATGCACTCCACACGCATTGGCGATCTGGCAGCAGACTCCAGTTCCCCCTACCCTCCCTTTGGCCAACATGTGGTATGCCACATCTTTCACTTTGCAAGTGTACTTTATGTTGATTTTTCGTTTTATATAAATAAATTTTTTTTCATTTCTGCGCACTTGCCTCTCTACTTGTAACTCAGGAAACTTGAAAATTAGGCGCGTGGCTCTGAAAATGAAGGCAAAGGGGAGGAGAATATACAACACGTTGGGGCGGGTTGTAGTTGCGACTCATGATATGTTTATACTGCTGATATTGCTGACGAAAATGCAGGCGCTTTTTGTTGTTGGAGTTTTGCAACTTGTTTTTGTTTTTGTTGTTGTGTATACAAAAGAGAGTGATGACAATTGAAATACTGCAACTTAGGTTCATTTTGAATTTTTATGAATATAGACAATCAATTTATATACGAGCAAGCAATTGCTGTATTTTCTGAGCTTTGTCAAAATATTGAAGTAAATCTGCGCTGCGAGTGAAACATTAACGGATGTAGCATAAGAAAAAAGCTGAAAAAGATATTGCTAGGCAGAGTATAAGTAAGAGAGTGTGAGATTTTTATATTTATACTTATGAATATTTTTTATTAGCATTATTATTATTATTATTATTATTTTTATTATATATTCATATTATTTTTATATATTCATTCAAATTGCTTAAGAATTATTTTTAATTTAATTTTTTTTATTTTACTATCTTAATCTATGTATTTAATTAAATTTAATGTCGACTACTTAAATTCTTTTATTGGAGTCTCAGCACGGGATGTACTTAGCCAAATAAATACTTAAGTATTTAAATATACACATATGTTATTGTTATGTATTGCGAAACTAGGATTTACATATTTAATATGTTAATAATGTTATTATAAAAGGATATTCATGTAACATATTTAAAATATATTTGTATAAATTTAAATTTTTTATTTATTTTGGAAGATATTGATTTGAATTAAAATAAAATTTAAATTGCTTTCACTAATTCAAATGTGTTTATATTATTTATTTATTTTTAATATTTTCAGTCAAGTTAGTCGTGAAATAAAAATATTTTTGTTCTCACCATAATCCTTTGAGTTGAATTTGGTTAATTAGACGAACATTGAAAAAGTTTGCAGCTTTGATTCCAGGAATTTGTGCGAATTATATGGACGCTATTCAAATGATTCCAAGAACTCGGGCACATAATGTCGTTGCCCGAACCGAGATGAGAGGAGATGAGACAGCTGATGGCTGTTTTGGGGATACCAGTAAACATCCTGTTATGAAACCGCTTAACTCGTTTGGCATTTCATTCATCAAAAAATGCTCGCAAGGCGAATGCGTAAAAATTCGCGTAAACAACAACTGAACTCGACTCGTAAACCGGAAGCGATCTGTGGAACCTTCGAGAAAAAGAGAGAGAGAGAGAGATATATAGAGATAGAGAGAGAGAAAGAGTGAAAGAGAGCGGAAGAGCTGCGTTCCCAGTTCATGGGAATTTCGTTGGCCACTTCCTTCCGACTCTGGGCTGAGGCTGAAAGCGCGGGTGAAGCCAACAGATCCTTTTCGCTTTTTTTTTTTAATTTGTAGGGATTTGTATGTCTATGAGTGCGAATCAAATTACGCGTGTGTCCTCCTGGAATCCTTGAGTTGTTCGTCCCTGGCACAGGCTCTCTCTCTCTCTGTGCTTCCGTCATCCACATGCTGCTGGTTCGTTTGCACCTTGGGCCTTGACTACTTCCGGTTTAGCGCGAAGGACAACAACAACAACATCAAATACGACAATGACAACGGCAGCAGCAGCAGGTAGTTATTGCAAGTGTTGTTGTCGTGGCGAGTTTTTTTCCAGTTGTGTTCGCGGACATTTCCTGCGCTTTGCCCACGCCATGCAAATAAGGATGTCGGATGTCGCCAGCGGGACATGCAGGACCAAAGGAAATCAACAAGTGCCCGTCCGCTCCTGTCGCCCGAGTCGTAGCCAGATGTTTCTCAAAAATCGATTGGAAATACAAATGTGATTACATTCGAGTGCTTCAAGTGCTTTAAGATTACCTAAAAAAATGAAAATCTTGAAATCGTAAAATTTTATATTCTTCGATTATTTGACATTTGAGTATATATTACAACTGAATTCAAAAATTAATAACTTATTTTAGGACATTTATTTTAGAGTCCTTTCTATTTCTGTACTGATACGCATGATGTATAATCTTCTAGAAATTTGAAATACGCATAACTTCCACAATTTGTAAGCTCCAGTCATCAAATTTTGAATGAATGTTATTGGTAACTTCCCTAATAGATCGATCAAATATTGGATGGCCACGTCCACTCCGACTCCCTAATCCGATACACGATAAATCAATAAGACCATATATCCTACCCAATTTGAATGCTAGAATCACCAAATTTTAAGCGTAAAAAAATTTTAAACCACGCCTACTCCCGCCCCCAAAAAAGATAAACGCCTATATTTCCCTCAATTTAAGAGCTACAGTTACCAAACGAAATTATAATTTGAAAGGCAATCTTGGACAGTATTTCGTGGCTAAAATTAAATATGTCTTCATATAATTAGAATAATTCGCACATTTGGGCTTGATTTTATGTGCGCTGAAAATTGTTTGATGGATACTTCATTTAACACAAATCTAGTCCTAATCTTGAAATTTTTACGACCACACCATGAATACGTTGTCTATCTTTGCTAGTTTTTTCTATCCAATCGCTTAACCTCAGACAAAATCTATTCGCCTGTAGCAGGTGGACATCAACAAAATTTCTCAGGCTCAACAGACTGAAGTAATCTGGGCAACTGGCAACGTTTCCCACAGGATGCAAATGTAACAAAACACAAGAAACGAAAAATAAAATTTGATGTTGAATTTCATGCAAAACAAAATCCCAAAAACCGAACCCGAAATCAATGGACGGCAGTAGCTGAACAAGGCAGAGCTGTGAAGAGCAGTACTAAAAACATGTGTGCTTCCCATACACACACACACACACAAACAGAAACACACAGAATGCAGCAGGTACTTTCGACTAGGATATGCGTGTCTTTAGATACACCAGCACTTCCCAGGCAGCTCATCTCGAAGTGGAGTCTGCAGCAGCTGCTGTTTTTCTCGAGTTATCGGGACTTTGAGATTTGTTTTTAGTGATGATAGTTGTTTGGCGTTTACTTCCGTGTGAATTTTCCTCGTTTTTCGCATTGGCAACAGCTGGCTAAGCGCCAAGTTTTAGTCTCTAATCCTTTTGCAGGCATTTGTTAGAAACGGCAAAAGATTTTTTTTTTGCCTGTCCTTAATTGGCAGCAGTAGAAACGAATTTCATCAGATATCTCGGTTCGGCCTGAGAACGGAAGCGACGCATCCTTCATCCTTTATCAAGTTAGGGACACCCTCGCCTCCGATCTGAGGACTTGCCAAAAACCAAACACCGACTGCGAGGGTGTATCAGGTGTATTGCATAATCTTCGCTGTCTTTGAGTTAGTGCGATTGTGTGTGTGGGAATCTTTTCTTTTTTTGTTTAGCTGCCTCCGAGTGTGGATCTTGGGCAAACGGAAGTGGTTTCGCCGTGAGAAGTAGGACTTGTCGTAGGAATCGAAATTAGTTTACATTAGTTCCATGACTCCGATGAGTTAGCAGATTTATGAAATAGCTAATAAATTCATGAAATGGCTCTTCTCTTGAGATCTTGAAGAGAGGGCTCTTATTTTGTCCTGAATTTTATGTCACTATACATTCAGTTCATCACTCTGTCAGTCGACTTCTCTATTTTACTCATAATATAATAATATACTTATAAAATACTTATAAATATATTATTCGGACTGCTTTAAATTCTTCTGATTATTTATATATTTATTTATGAATAAATATATACCACGATCGAATTATTTTTTTTTCATTTAAACGTATGTTTAAATGTGCTGCATATTTTAGGAAAATCTTAAACCTAAAAAGTCATTATAAATAACTTTTTTCTTCTTTTGGGAAACAATTAGCAATTAGCATATACTGATGTGTGCATTTATTTTCAATGACCATTTCCGCTTGCCCGTTTTCCATTTGTAGTAAGGCATATAATAAAAAATTTGTTTTTGAAATTGATGCTAAAATCGTCATTTATAACATCGAACATCTCAATACATGTAGGTGCTATATCTGACTGCCCATTTTGTGCATCCAGACAAAAAATACGAAATTTTTTCTGGAGTGTACTAGTTGAAAGTAAAGGACGATTCTCTATAAACGATCTAAAATAAACTTTACCTCCTTTCTCTAGCATTTTTTTTGTATTTTCCCTATGCGTAAGTGTAATTGATTTTACGGCACATTACCTTTTGAAATGCCAGAAGTCAGTTGCTTTAAGAATCATTTCAATAGAACCATATGCATTGACAGTATTTCAAGTGCATATATCTTATCGTGTCATGGATATGACCATTCGCATCCTATGTAAAACACATGTTGCAGACAGTACTTAGTGCTCTACTCCGACTACTGACTGTACTCTCTAGCCTAATGAATTTCTCAAAACATATTGCGGGCATTACCCAAATACCTATCTAAAAATGTCGAGGAAAAACCCAGACAGCTCAAAAAGGACACGTATCAACGTTGTCCTGGCGAGCCCACAAATATTAAGGCGCAGCAAATTCAATTTGCCTCACGCATTCCGGCATCAGATCGTAGAAAGCCTGCTGTGTTTAAACATGCAGTTGCCACGCCGACAAAGTGAATACCGCTCCCCGGATTTGTTAGTTCAACCACTCCGCACAATCATTTTGGGTTGCAACACCCAACTCCTGGCTGCAGTTTTCGATTCATTAGTGGGCGTTGAAGGTGAACTCCTCCCCCACGATCTAAATGCGGCCAGCGTTTTCTAGAATGATTAAATTTTCAGGCGCTGCAGGTGCAGTCGCCTAAAAGAATAACAAAAAAATAAAAGTAGAGTTTCATTGTGTTTATTGCGACCCTGACTCTGACCTGACATGTCTAGACACCGTCGTCATATCAGCCAATTGGCATTTGCTAATGTTGTTTGCTTACGTTTGGCTTGTAGCGTTTAGCCTTTTGGCAATTAACTGAACAAATAAGGGAAATGCCACATTTCTAATTGCTTTGCAAATAAAGTTTGTCTTTGGGGGAAAATTCAGTTGAATAGATAATAAAACTAAGTTTTTCTCTATAATGAAAGATGGCTCTGGAGATAATATGCCATTAAGTTGACTTCCTTGTACAGTCACTAAATGAGCAACCAAACAATAAACATTAATTTTAAAGTAAAGGCTGACAACAATAAATTAAATGGAATATCTGAATACAAGTAGTTGCAACATCTGACAGCCAAAATGCATTTCTTATGGCTGCAATGTAATCAGTGACCTAAATTTGTTCATTAATTCAATTTCTTTGCCATCTTATAAAACTCTACATCAGCCGATGTCCCCCTCAAAATACAAAATAATAAATAATTAAATCACAGTAGCTTCCTGTGCGTTTTGTCATTTTTAATGATTATTAAAAGCGATAATGAAAATCAGATACAGATACATATTGCAATATGTATCAAACAGATTAAGCGCAAGTTAATGGAAAGTGCAGGCCGAAGATGATGAGAACGAAATGGCAGCTGCCCGTGAGCAGATTAAGCGTAATGAAAACTTTTTTTTGGGGTTGGTAAATGGAGATAAGCAAACGGGTTTCCAGGGCTAATCATTTAAAAACGTTGCCCCGAAAATAATTTGGCAAAGCTTTCCCACTTCTTGACTCTGGGGCCAAGCAACCTGTTGCACAAAAAAAAAAGAATTAATTTTTTGTTGTTGTGTTGTCCTGGCAAACGAAGACAGCAGAAGGCAAGCTGCATCCGGTGTTTGTGCTGATACCAACAAACTTCCGTTTTTCTGGCACCAGCAACTTTTGCGCATGCGCAGCCACAAGTCACATCCACGTCTACATCTACATCCACATCCACAGAGAGGAAAAGCAACAACATCAACAACAACAATACAGTACACATCAACTGCTGCCAACAGGTGTATTTACTGTTTTTTCTTTCTTTTATTATTTATCAGGGACAACAACAACACAAAAAGTGCTCCCCAGTTGGGTTTTCATTTCATTTTATACCCTATTCACAAAAAAAAAATTCAAAAAGGGTATATTCAAGTTATTGCCCTTCATGACCAGCATACAACAACAACTTAATTTATTTATTTTACAATTTAATGTTGCCCTGTCTACAAACAAATTATAAATAATTTAAAAAGTAAATATTTGAAGAATGAATTGAAATGGGTACAAAAATGATTATTTCATATGTTAAATATAAAATATATGACATAAATGATTTAAAATATAAAACTTTCAAAAGGAAAGTAGAGAAGATTTTAAATTTTAATAAAATTAATATTTTACAATATCTATGTTAAACAATGAATACTAAAATTAGAATTTATTACGTTACAAAAAAAATTTTCAACATTTAAAAAAAAAAATTTGAAGATTAAATTTTAATAAATGTGAAATTAATTAAAAGGAAATATTTAAAGAATTGCAATTGAAAAGTAAATAATTTAACTATAAATTATGATGTAAAATCGGAAGTACAATACAATATAAATGATTACAAAGTTAGAAATGTAAAGAAAAAAAAAACCATAATTAAATATCAAATATACATTAAAATCATTTCATTAAAGATTTAAATTAAAATATTAATATTTTAAGTCATTCAGACGGTAAAAAATTGAAGCATAAATTCAAAATTAAAATGTACAGATTTAATTAAAATAAATATTAAAAATAATGGAAAATTATAATATAACAATTATAAAAAAAAACTGACTAAAAAAAATTAAAAATTATAGAAAAATTTAAAAAATTTTAAGATTAAATTTGGAAACATTAAATTTATGACAAGGATTTAATAATATTCATATCTTAAATATCTAATACCTTGTGGTGTAAAAATTTAAGGTTGCCAAAGTTAGTAATCATATATGCATCTATAATTATTATATAAATAAATAATTTTAACATGCTTTCTTCCTTTCTACAAGCTTTACTTGTTACATTTCAATTGAGAGGATTGCCAACTTAATTACAGGGTATCTGTCAACTTAGAAGTCTTATTGGTTTTCATTTTGTGGATCTTCTTTTACTGGTTGTATGCCTGGGCAACTTTTTCATTGCCATAATTACCATGATTAGCAATGAATGCTGGGCCCGGCGGACGTTTTAGCTTTGGCTTGGCTTGAGTTGAGTTGAGTTGAGTTGGCTTTAACTTGGCTTGCCATCTTTCTGGTTTGGGAGTCTTCGACTACTCCAACTACCAGCTTCGAGTGGAACTCCATCAGTTGCTGTTTTTGGTTATATTGTCAGCAGCAGGCGGCAAACACGCGACAAATTTAATTTTTAATGCTATTTCTCTCTCTTTTATTTCATTTATCATTGTTGTTGCTGCTGATTCTGTTGTTCTTGATGTTGTCGTTGCATATATTAACCGTAAGTTCCCTGCACTTTAATTCGTATTTATGCGGGCTGATTATGTGCCCCTACTGCTCACTTGCCCCTGTTCTACAGCCCAATGATGTTGTTGACTCTTTTATTTTCATTGCTTTTTGTCAACTGTTGTTATTCTTGTCGTTCTTGCGAGTAATCCATATACCGGACTCTGTCTGTATAACGGAACTGTACCCGAAGTGCAACCTGTACATGTACCTGTACCTGTAGCTGACCAGGGTGTGTGCTTATACATTATCTAACATTTAGGCAAGGGGCGAGTTTAAAATGGCTCGTCAAAGAATTTTTATTTAATTCTATTAATTAAACTTATTTAAGGTATTTTAGAGTTCAATGTAAAAAAAATATTTTTAAATATATATATTAATAGTCAATCATCTGATGTTGTTATCTGTTGTTTATTTTTATAGTTTGTTCCCCATATCTAATTTTAATTGAATTGTGGACAGTGTTTTGTACACATTAAATAATAAAAATAAGATAAAAATAAAATAATTTCGATCAATGTTGGCACAAAAAATAACATCTTATGTAAATACCGAACGCTTCTCTTGTTTATTTCTTCTTTTTTAATGTTAAACATAAAATTAAATCTTATTTTTAAATCATTTTATTTCTTTAGTATTTTTCTGTGTAGATTGATACATGTCTACATTAAATAAATACATAAATTATGTAAGAAATTTATAATTCTTTAAGCTTGGAATTTGAGGTCCTATAGTCTAAAATTGAGTTTAAACAAGTTAATTAATTTGTCTGCATATTTTAGAAAAACGCATGCGTGCATTATGTAAGTCGTCATCATGTAATCATCGTGTTTATGTTTGAATTCTTCGAAAAGCTGCCGATACATAAAAAGTCTCCCCAATTGAGGTTCTCCAAATAATATTGATACAGCTTAAACAAAGAGGTTATTTTTTTGGCGCGTGCTAAGCTTACTGCAAATTTGCAGACAAATATTAATTCCAAGAAATAATGGGGTTAAGTTCAGTGTGAAGTCAGTCAGGTACAAAGAAGTGCACTTCGACGCCTTCAATACCCCTCTTCAATACCTGAAACCCCGGCCAAACTCAGCAGAACTAACTACAAAACGATAAACTGATAAACCATCAAGCAAGGCAGATAAGATAGTTGCCAAGCCGAAATCTAAGCAAATAAGTGCCAAGTCAAAGATATCGAATTGTTGAAAGGTAAAAAGTTAACATTAAAAAATCGACGAAATGTGCTCTTATCGGCAGCTGTTCCAAAGATAAACGAGACTCGGCACGCGCGATTCTCAAACTGGAATGCCTCATATCATAAAAGTACACCTATATATGTATATGTATATAGATTTATATAGCATAAGTACAGCTTATCGACGCGTTCCGAAAATGAGAACTGTTTGCTCAAAAGTGCAATAAAAGTGTTGCGTATCCTTCCGATGTTGCATCTGTCCCGGTCCAGGGGCAAAGGCGGAAAAGAGCGTTCAGCATTTGAGTTTTATGACATGCTTTTATGACTGCGATTATCCTTTTTGATACATTGTTGTGCCTCATTAAGTGGGCTGCGAGTTTTATTAGTTGGCTGCGCGGTTGCTTGAAATGATAATTAAATTTAAATATGTTTATGAAAATTTAATAGGCCTGCTAGCGGCAATTATAACTCATACTAATCATAAACATCAGGCTACAAATCTTCCTTTAATAGACCACAAGGCAATAGACAAGCTGTACATCTTAGATATGTGAAGGTATCGTCTCAACAATGGCCAAAAGTCAGACATATGCTGCCGCATTGTCCTGGACGGTTCCACCCTTAAGCGTAGCGAATCCAGCAGATGAGATCCATGCCCTGCCCTCTATCAAATTTTACCAGAATGCGTCAATAATGCTGTCGTCAATGTGAAAAGAATAGCAAAGCTGAGCAGCTCATGCTCCTCTATTCCTCTGTTCCTGCTCTATTGACAACGTTATTCATTTCACATTTGGCCCTTTGTGTGCCTGAAAATGAAGCTGTAACTGTCTGTCAAATTCTCGACTGCGTGTTGCCTTCTACTTATTGATTTTTGTGGTCGATCAGCGATAAGGCCAGAAAGTGGAGCACACATTGAGCCCGAGTCGCGGTAGCTGGCTGTAAGTAGTCCATCATAATTATAAGGATAATCGCTTGATTGGTTATCCATCATGTAATGTTTCAATTGGGTTCCTCAGATAAAACTGCCCTTTTCTACTGCTTGAGTGGTTCCTTGAGTGTCTCTTTTTTGTTAGTTTGCATCTTGCGGAAAATTGATATGGATAGGCAATTTTTGCAGCGAAGATACTCAGATAATATCCGCCAGGGGCATAATGTGCGATTAGCTGTATGAAATGCAGACCATATTTGAAATGCGTTTAAGTCAAGTATAAGAGTTTAACGTACAGTACTAGATCGAAATTTTCTAATGGTATATGATATTCCTGTTACAATATTATTTTGATATCTCGAGCTTTATCTTACTTTACAATATTTTATTCCATAAATTGCGTATTATCATAACAGTGGGGCTTTATGCACTGCGACCTAATAAGTTAAGTTAAGAAACTGTATTTTTTTCTGGCTAAGGAGACAGATTTCGATTCTGATTTTACATAGTTTAGTTATTTGACGTCTTGGTCTACAGTAGTCAGTCAATATACCTCCTATTTATTCTATACTGATACTTCATTGCAAGTAATACAATCTTAAGTCATTCTTATGTAACTTCTAAGGTATTTTATATATTCTGTAATTATGTTGCATGCATGGCGCAAACATCAAATTGGGCACAAACCATTTACTATAAGTATACTATTAACATAGCTTGGGTGGTCGTCGAGTGCAGTATATATAAATAACTGATCTTCATTGTCAGCATGTCAACAGTTTGAAATGTGTCTGTGGGCTGCATATAACTAAAAATGATTAAAGTTCAATTGTGTGTGGTCAGTCAGCGGTCGTGCAGCAGCTCATCACTGAACTTAAGCCCGCCTAAATGATGAGTTAACTCGTTAATAGCTGTCATTAATAGCTCGACTGTCGGCGGCTTCTTCAAAGATGGGGTGTCAAATAAAAATTAAGTCTGCCCCAGCTCCGAATATAACCAAGCCCAAATCGTAAATGCAGTGAGTAGCTATTAAATGGCTTAAAGAATATGGTGAATTTATCATTTATGTACGTGTCAAAAGTGCTTGAGTTGCTCATTATGATAAACGAGAGGAGAACGCTTTGGCGGTTGGGCCAGAAGTTAGAGCTGGGGTTCTGGGTGAATGCCCAAACCCTATCCATATAATGCTGTAGTTAACAGCATTTTAATCACATGGCCACATGGAACACAATTTCTGCTCAACGATCAGCAAAATTGTTATAAATTTGTTCCGTTTTCGCTGGCGCACCACCTGAGCCAAATTAGTTGGCCAACTCTATATATATATATACATTTATACTTTTGGCCAAGTGAAGTAATTTCGCACAGGCACTGCCAATCTCGCCAGCAGCAGCTAAACAACAACAGCTGGAGGCACTTAACTCGCAAAAGGAAATAGTTGCGAGCTGATCTCTCTCACACTCGCACTCTCTCTCTCTCTTTCTCTCTCTCCCGCTGTCTCTCTCTTTCTTGCGCTCCCTCGCAATATCCAAACCCTTTTTTTTGCCTTGTCGTTTTTTGTTATAATTCGTGTTTAACTAATTTTAGCCTATTATCGCCATCATTATTATCATTAAATGTGAAATTGTTTCCCCGGCGCGCATGCGCATTGGTAATTTTACAGCATACACATACAACACAAATACACACACACACACACACACACAGATAGACACCAGCAGGTTGCTCCAACTACAAAATACAAATTCAGCTCGAACTCCAACTCATCGTCATCGTCATCGTCAAGTTGCTGTCAGACACCAACTGTTGTCTCTGTGTCCAGATCCCAGTTTCAGCGCCTGTCCCTGTTCCAGTCCCAGTCCCAGTCATCTGACCGATGGGGTTGGCTGGCGGGGTCAGGCCAACAACATTATGCGCCTGCTATGAGCTTTTCAGCAATATGTTCTATTTTTCGCATCGCTTAGGCCAATTACCAGTGGTAATTTAAAGGTAAGCTTAGAGGAAGAATCCAAGATGTTGACTCTTAAATCGACCTGTTCGCTAAATTGGGTATTATTTATGGATTTGTAAATTGCGCCAGTGCTAAGAAAGAATTACTCTAATTTTGTGCTGACATAATCGGCTCTTAACCATAAGTTTGTCTAAGAAATGTAATTAGATAGACCATATCTACATGATTGAAATCAACAAAGTCACCCAACCGCCTACGAATCTAAGCATAGACAAAGATCTAACGAAATTAGTACGGAACTTTCTTTTTACGTGGCTCATTTTGAAATTTTTGATCTTCCGCAGTTTCGCACGTCGAAGAAAAGATTTTATTTGAATATCTTTAATCTCTCCAGATTTTTTTCTAGAAATACATCATTGTGTGTAAGAGAAATGAGTCTTAGTTAATAAAAATATATGTATGTATGATGTTTGTTGGATATTAGCGACTTTTTGATTGCCTAGTCTATAAGCAGGTTTTATTCGGTATATAAATATACATTCGTATAACTTTGTAGATTTGAATTTATCTTCCATTTATATCATTTATTACTCAATTCTGAAAGTCTTGTCTGCTGAATAACATTTGAATTCAGTAGTGGTTTGGCATTCTTAACTAATTTATACTAACTATTTTTACAATCCATGCAAGAAATATTGAACTTATTTTGTACTTAAGTACCCCGAAAAATGTAAAATATTTTTCATATTGCTTTAATTTAAAATTAATTAATATATTTTATTTTTAATTTAATTTATTTCTTCCTTTTGTATTTGTCTGTGTTGACTGATATTAGTCAACATTAAGTAAATAAAATCTTATTAGCCATTATTTTTATAATTTGATACCGAAGGTATCATAATGTATTGGTTTTGTACAATGTCCGTCATGCTGTTTGTCCGTATGTCGACACCCTTAAACTTGAAACATATACTAGTCTGTGCCCACGTCAGACAAAGTGTAAAAATTGGAATGCTACGTCTGCTAGGTGGCTGGAAATCGATAAAATCGATATTCGCAAATCGATAAAGCCACATATCTCCCTAAACATTTTTAAATGGCTATATCTTTCGCTATTTTTGAGTTAGAGCAGTCAAATTTAAGAACCGATAAAAAAATATTTGGGGCTACGCCTACACATGCGTCCATAATCGACCATTCCGATATTTCAGAAAGAATAAATCGATAAGTTCGCTTATCTTTCACAACTTTAAGGATAGAGTCACCGACATAAAAAGTAACTTGATGATAACCTTCTCCATGGATCGGCATATACATTTTTGGAAAACACCCCAGGTGCCTCGGCCCCAGAAATTTAAAATACGCATATCTTCCACAATTTGTAAGCTAGCGTCACCAAACTTTGAAAGTCTGTTATTGGTAAATCCCCTAAGAGATGGATACAAAATTGGATGGCCACGAATACTCCGACTCCCTAATCCGATACACTTGTAAGTGTAAATCAATAAGACAATATAACTCACACAATTTGAAAGCTAGAGTCACCAAATTTGAAGGGTATATTGCTAGTAATGCTCTTCAAAAATCCGAAGAAAGTTGGACCGCGCCCAATCCCGCCGCCAAAAACGGTAAAGGCCTATATATCCCGCAATTTAAGAGTTACAGTTACCAAAGTTAAAAGGAAGGTAACTAGCGTATATCTACCTCAATTTAAAAGGCAAGCTTGGACAGTTTTTCTTGGCTACACCCACCCTCATCTTTGCTACCTGTTATCGCATTACTATGGTATCAAAGTATTTCACAGTCTGTTACGCCCGACTCTTGTTTTCTTTAGCTATATGAAAAAATGCTGGCACTTTCGGAGATTTACCCAAATTTGCAGATGCTTTAACTATCATTATTAAGTTGCATTGCAGTAATTGAGAAGCTGCAATTAATACAATTTACCTCAAGTTAATAGCTTTTGCAATACGCGATACTCATGTGGAAGAACTCAATTACAATTCAAATCTGGTCAAACAATTGAAAGAAATGATTAAAACTAATACAAAAACAATTTATGC
The DNA here is from genome assembly GCA_035043295.1 of Drosophila sordidapex. Lineage (NCBI taxonomy): Eukaryota > Metazoa > Arthropoda > Insecta > Diptera > Drosophilidae > Drosophila > Drosophila sordidapex. The sequence goes on from JAWNNA010001332.1 coordinate 261,016, forward strand.
GGCAGCCGTGGCAAAAGATGGCGAAAGATGTGATGAGCCGAAAAAAAGGTAGTCGAGCAAAAACCGCAAGAATGACAATTGTAATCGGCACCGCAGGATCGTCAGGCAGACGGGGAAGCGGACGGAGACGGAGTCGGGGACGAGGACGGGACGGTCAACACACAGACAGGACACAACTCTTGGGTGGGTTGTGCCGAGCAACACCTACAACATGGCTACAGTGATTCGTTTGCCCAGTGTCCCTCTGTTTGTCTGTGTCTGCCTGTCTGCATGTCCCTTTTTTTTGTCGAGCTAATGATAACCGATACGACGACCCATGCGGCGTTGCATAAGGCACTGCCCAAGCGTTTTCTAGACGGAGAACGGACCACTTAGAGTGCATAACGTCAACGCATCGGCATCTGATGCCACTGATGCTTGACCAACGACTGCCGAGGATTGAGTTCCATACATTTCTATAGAAAATCTTCGTCGTGGCCATATGCCAGTTGCCATTGGACAGTTGTTTGATTTGTCTGTCTGTCGCTTAAAGATATCCTGGCTACCGACTGACTCCTTACGCTCGCCTAATCATTGTTAGTTTTTCCTGCAAATTTTCTCGTATTGTATTCACTTTGTATTGTCGTCTGCTGACAGCTTCTTGCAAATTTTGCTCGTTTTACGTAAATGATTTATTTTTCGGTTTCTCTGTTTTTACAAAGGATTTGTGCGTAATTTGACTATTTGCACAGTTGCTTGCTATTCGCAATTTTTAGCTAAAAGACAAATACAGAAAATATTTATACAAACAATCGAATGCATGCAAAGCAAGGATTTCAATTTCAAAATTTAATAGAACATCAATCAGCTTAATAGTTGACCTTAATGTAATTAAGTCGATTTTACACATATTTGAAAATAAAAAAATTATTCGCCTTTCAAAAATATTATAAAGCAGTTATGACATTTTCGAATGGTTCTCTTCCTTTGATTTTGTATTCTAGGCTTACAAGCTATTAGTATACATATAATTCGAAGCACCTACATTTTAAATGGGTTTGTATAATTATTATTAACATTTGTATAGTCTTCATTAGGAATTATTGGTATTAAAATTTGTTCAGTTTTTTTTTAAATACATATTTTGAAAAGGGAAAGATGTGATTTTCTAAAAAACAGGCTCTCGCTTTTTTAATTCCAGGCTACACTTTTCTAAGATGTATAAAAAAATGGCTAATTTCCAAAATGCTTTTTAAGATATGCTTACACAGAACTTTGACATTAGCTGCTTTGGTATTTTTTTTATTATTAAACATTGGAATTCTAAGATTTCACATATACATATATACATTTTGTATATACATACGTAATATATAGCTTATATAATTTAATTTGACAATACATACATTTCCAACTGGTCTATGAGGCTTCTAATGCAGCTTAACTGCTCTTAGAAATATTTTCTGTAATTAAGAAATGTACTTCTGAAAAATGAAAAAGGCTTTCTAATTCTTACACCTTTTTTCCTCTATTTATAAAATATTTTCAAAAATAAGAAAAATTTTATTTTTCAGAATGATTTTAACTTTAACATTATTTTTTTATGTCGTTGATCTTGAATATCTATTCAGCTTAGACAGAAGCTATAGGAGTATGCAGTTTTGAAGGGTACATCTATCTAAATTTAAGAATTTGCGTATAAAGCCACGTCTGAATCATTTTAATGATAGCTTTTTAAACGAAACATTTTAAACTAATATATTAAAAACTATATTTAAGGACGGTGAATTCTTAAAAACAAATTTTGTAAGTAACTTTCGTAAATACTACCAAGAAATATTATGATACCAGCATATTCTGAAAATGGTATTACAATCGCGTTTTCATTAAATTAGAGTATATATACTTATTAGGACACTGTACCTTAGACCTTCATTTGGCACCCTCCGTAATGTACTTTAGGTTAGGCTCATTTAATTGGTCAGATTCTTAAATTGCAGCTTGAAAGTTCTCTCTATGGTCTCAAAACTTTGATAGCCAAATTGGCTTCAAACAAAAGAACGGCTGCAAGTTGTATTTTTTGTATTTAATTTGGATGGCAACATGTCCAAGTCTCTGCTGCTTATCTACACAAACTCATCAAGAAAGAGGAACCTGCAGGACTAATTGAAAACCCTTCTAACTGAAGTCAGGCAGCAGGAGCAGACGTACCAGCAGAATTCAATTTGACTGCCAGCTTCAGCTGAAAATCAAAGGTGTTGTTTACAAGCGGCAGCCAGCGGCATCCATCGGAAAGTTGACCCTTCTGCGAATGGATAAAAAAGAGAAGCAAGAGCATCTGCCATTGCATGCGTAATGACCAACTGCCAAAATAGTGAGGGCAAGAAGCCGAAAAAAGGACCGGCTAATGAACGACATTGTTGAAAATCTACGTGGCTAAAAACGCAGAAAGACAACAGACTTAAATGAAAATAAAAAAGAGAAGAAAAAAACCATCGGTTACAGATGCCATCAAATTATAGCAGCAGACGCCAAGCAAAGAGTTGAAATTGAAACAGTTGCCGAAGGGTTCGGGATCGGGTTTGTGTTTGGGTTTTGGGTTTTAAGTTTTCAGCTCAAGTCAAAGCCAGTCAAACGGCGGCGGCGCATGGCGTAATTATCGTAGCCGGGTTAAGGATTTACCACCTGGACGCAGACTGACCAACAGCAACAGCAGCAGCAGCAGACGGCTAGAGACGGCAGCTTGTATGCCTTATTGGCCCAAAGGGTTGCCGGGTCCGCAATGTGTTACCAAAATTTAATTTGACGCTCATAATTGAGCCGTTCCCATTTTCGATGTGGGATGTGGCGGCTGCAACTGACGCTGAGTTACAGTTCTCAATAGCAAGCCGTATGTGCACTCAAAAAAAAAACACTTCCTAATTTTAGCGAATATATTCTTAACACGTAGAAAAGCAAGTCTTATTTTTTTAATTGCGTTTCCTTAATTCAAAATTGTAAATAATTCTCAATAAAAAACGACCTAAAATTTAGAAAATTTTAAAATTAAATTATAAATTATTCTTAAGGAAAAGGCGCTCAAAAATATGAATAATTCTGAACCAGCCTCTTGAGGAGGAAATGAGAAATTGCTTTATAAAATTAATATTTTATTATTAATTTATTTTGCATTCCTTGAATTCTTGAAATAATATATCAACTTTTTGAATTTAAATTTCCTGAAATTAAAAATTAATATTTAAAGTGAGTTGAGTATGTACTCTAAGACTATGACGATTTTCGATATATCAAAGCGAATTGTGTTTTCGAGTGTACATTCAGATGTATGTCCTTCAAGTGGCTGAGAATGAGAATCAGTTACAGGGTACTCTTAAGATGGCTAGTGTTGACGATCCTTGCAATCGCTTGCACAGCACGTGCGCAGTTGCATCTTGCAGCGTTTTTGCTAAACTGTACCGGTTCGTCTTGCTCCGCTTCAGCGTCTTCGTCCTTGCGACTGGATTCTGACTGCTGGCCGCGCTGTAAACAACAAACACCAGGTGCTGCATGCAGCAGGCGTCCTGCAGCCGCTTGGCCGGCGTTCCTTATTCTTAGCGAGTCAGGCCAGGTCCATTGTCCACTCGAGTACTTGGCCCATTGTCTTGACTGTCGTCGGTTTTGTATCCTGCCGCGTGCTGCAATTGTTTCGCATTTCGTGCGTGTCCTTGCATTTGCCCGCTAGTCTGTCGCCCATTGTTTTGATTCATTTTGTCAAATTTATATAAAATTTATTACAACGCACGCATCTAAGTATTGGTCTATGCTTGCCTAGACCTCTTGGCGGCCAATCGCATCCTATAAATGTGTATTTAATAGTGTCAAAACAGGACGTGCAAAATGTGCTGGGGAGAACCAGGATGAAGACACGGACTCGCTTTCATATTGCATCGCCACTGTGAAATTTATTGAATCTTGTTCAAGCGATCAAAGGATCAAAGACATACTACAATATGAATTTCCATAGCATTTTTCAGTGCTCATTGACAATGAAATTTGTGGCAGAAGGAGATTCTTGCTTAAGGAAACGTTTTGAACAGAGGTTACATAACTAACTACTAAAACCAAAGGAATTGAAATCATCGTATTTTCTAAATATTAAATATTCACATTCTTAGTATAAATGTTTTAAGCCTCATCTTGCTGAAGGCCTTAGATGCACAGCTAGCTTCATGTTAACTGACTGCGAATTACTTTGATACCATACGTAATGCCAGCTGATAACAGGTAGTCAAGAAATTCTCTACAAGTTTGCCTTTAAAATTGCTGTTGATATAAGCTGTAAGGTAACTAGCTTATATCAACCGCAATTCGAAGTTTGGTAACTGTACGGTATCAAAGTATAAAAAATCAACATTTTAAAATTGTATTTCATAGTTCACTGATTTGTTCTGTACTAAAAGGTAACTCTTTTAAAAAAAAATTTTTTTTTTAAATTAATATTGTTGCTATTGAAGAACTTCTATATTTTCATCCTTTTACTTTTAACAAAAACCCATTTTATTTTCAAAATTCTTTAAGTTATTTTCGGACAATATTTCAGATTTATATTTGGCCATATATACAAATTATTTATTATAATTGAAAACTTAAATATATTATTCTTAAGAGCTTTTTGTTTATTATCACTTAAATATAAATTATTTTCAACATTTTCAATTGTTCTGCGAATTCTTTATTTTATATTTTTCTTGTTTCTAATATCAGTTTTCATCTGGTACTCTTCAGCTCCTGGATTAGTTGTAAGATCCACAATTTAAGATTAGAGTGATTAACCATATACAATTTTGCAAAAATCTTTACCTTACGTTTTCCTTAGATGTATAACTATAAAATCGTTTCAATACAAATTCCGAGTAGTTTAAATGTAACCAAAATCTACATCAAAACACCCACGACGTTGACTTAAAAGCAAAATTTCTCTTAATCTGGCTCAAATATCGGTAGAAACAGATACGAGTGCAGGTCAGTTGGGTTAACAAAGCACGTGGCATTGCCATGCGTAAGAAGTAATAAATTAGATGGCATTGTTTGACCAGGCAAGCGGAAACAGAAACACACCTCGACTGAGAAATCCCCACAGTGCGTGCGCATATGCAAATATTCACTAATGCGAGGCAGCTGCAAATTCGGAAACAAAAGCCGCAGAGCAAGCAACAGGCAGCAGGCTGCGGGCAATGGGCGGCAGGCCACAGGATCAAACAGGGTCAGTCGAGGCCAGTGCAAACTAGCAAAATAAACAGAAAGCCGAGGTAGAACGCACTGAACCTGCTCGTCAAGGATGAGTTTTCTAGGACAATATGTCTTGCACCTTGGCTAAAGTTCTCAGTTCGTCTCACTGCTCTTAAGCTATTTGGTTTATGGCAAAGTGGCCAGAACAGATGTGTTTGGGCTCGGAACAATGCCAGAGCCATTGCATAACAATCAGTTAAAGAATCTTTGAAAATCACGCATGAGTGTGAATTGCTGCTGACGATTTATGGCACTTTTATAGAAGCCAATGGCTATACAATAAAGAAAGAGAGATCTCAATAGATTCTAAGAAGCTGAGCCATATGCTAAGGCTAAAGGATTCAACCGGGGCACGGAAAACTCATTAAATTCAAAGAACACGTTGATAACAATGGGTAACTATGCAGATGCACAGTTCTGACATTAACATTAACTGATATCTACCAATTTGATTGGACAAACATCTCGCGGTCTCTATTGACATATCCATATCGAAAACTAACACAAAACGTGAATACGTAAAATATCAACAATAACTGCAGACGACTTTCAACATTTGGCACCGCAAGCGCTCGTAACCAAAAGGCTGACCTTAAATCAGAAAAGGATTTTGCACACAAAGGACCCTGTCGACAATGGCACAATGACATTTCTGGATCATGTTTGCACAAATACTCAAATATTCAGGCACAAGCTTCAATCCATCAGCAATTGTTACCACTATTGTCACAATTGGCAAAAGGTGTGTCAAAGGGTTACAACGCAATGAACACTCGAATGTGACATTGCAAGCTACAAGAATGTTGTCAAAATTGTATAAATTTGTACAGAATTGCATAGAATGCCCGAAGGGTAATTCATGATTGCCTGCATTTGTTTTGTGCAAACATTTTGGGGCTAGACGGCAAAAACAGCTGCTAGGGGATGAATTACTTAATAGCCACACAATATGATTAACATGCATTATTAAAGCGGGTTAAGAAACAGCGTCGAACATCTGTCCTTATATAGAGCACTCTCGATTAATTACAAAATCTAACAAAGTATCATTTAACCAAAGCCTATTTTAAGCAAAATAAAGTTGAATTCGAGTTTTTTGACTTGTATCATTATACATTATTCTTAAGTATTGGCAGACAATGCTTAATTTAAGCATTAACCGACTGTGCAATACTCTTATTCTAGGTAGTCGATCCATGAATAATCAGTAATGTGCCTGTAGAATTTGGTATCTCTAGTTCTAAAACTGCGTGAGGTATGGGCTCTCCCGATTATTCGGGTCAGGGTGGGCGTAGTTAGGAAATTTTTTTTCTCCAATATTTTTCTAGTAAACCAGCTTTGAGAGGGAAATCGTATATTTACAGATTTGGAGATGGCAGAAGTTTGCGTAGCAATCTTTGAAGCATATCTCCAGCAATCCACAAACAAAATTTTGTGACTCTCATTTAAAAATTTTAAGATTTATGTAGTCTTATGGATCTTATCGATTTACAAGCACTACGGTGTCGACAAATGTTGTGCTCATTGTCGGACAGACAACAGGATGGACATTGCACTAAACCACAAATAAATTCATAACCTTATACCAAGTTAATTTTGGTTTGGTTTTTCTTTGGCTTTTGTTTAAAAGTATGACAAATGTTAAATCAACTTTTATATTGGATTGGTTAATATTAAAGTGATATCAAATCTAATCAAATCTTGATAAATAACATATTATGATTCGAGTAAAAAATAATTAATTTATTTTACTAATTTATTTCAAACCTAGACACTATTTTCGAAGCATTTAAATTGATTATATTTCTGAAGATAAAATATCGTAAACCATAATATATTATTGCAGATGGGTAATATATTCTTCAAAACATATTTATTTCTTATAGAATTGTGATGAAGATGACCAGCATATGCCTCAATTCCTGAGCTGAATAATAAGCAAAGATCTTGCTTGACTGCTTAAAAAACTATTGAATCATCGATGCGAAGTCAGACATGATAAAAACTAGACAGCGATGAGATTGAAAGGCAGGCACCCGCACTATGTGTATGCTCTAAACACGATGCTGATGAGGATGATCATTCCTAGGTTCCTGTGAGGCGGAAACAATAGTCAGAAGATTTAGTAGAAAAAGCATTGTGCGCCAGTTACTCGAACCTCAATCTACGATGTGCGTTTCTGTATATGGAGTACAATGCTCTACAATTTCAGTGCTACGCACTAAAAAACACAACTAAGCATAAAAAGCAGCAGGATGAGAAGTAGGAGCAGGGGACGGAGACGGTGAGGGAGAGGGAGAAGACAGGACCAAGTGAACTGATCATGCGTGGTGTTATTTTTGCTTGCAGCCTGCTGAGGAAACATCTGCCCCGCTCAATTTTTCGTTCGCTTCTTCTTTATTTTTTCCTGTTGTCTTTTCTTGGCATTGCTGCTGTTATTGTTGTTGTTGTACGCATGCACACGCAGGACATTTGGAACAGGATACTTACAAGCAAAAAAACAAGTAAAGCGAAGAGCTACGTAAAAAATAAGTATAAGCAGCATGTGAAGACGCTGCTAGGTAGGCTGGCTGTACATGTGTCCATGTCCCTGTCCGTCTCTGTGTCTCTACAGCGTAGGCTTGACTCCTCCACTCGCTGCCGGCTGCGATAACTACACATGTATAATACATGTACAGTACAGTCAGGCCCGAATTGTGCCTAGGAACAATGTCAAGGTCAAGCGCGTGCCGTCTGCACACTATTTTTTAATAGAGAAAATCTCGAATTTTAAACGCACGATATGCGTATCCTGCTTTAGTTGAAGACATGTGTGAAGGCATGTGCTGTCACCAGCAGATGTCACTAGCGCTGATCCGAGTCAAAAAAAATTATGAGATATTTTTTTTAATAGAAACGAACAGACAGCAATTTTTTGGACCTATATCCTGCCGAGTGGCGAGACCATCAGCTGCTGATGCTGCTGCTGCTCTCCAATTAGCATATACAACGTCATGTAGAGCACCCACATAATGTCGCATTGACAGCTGCAAGCATTTTATAATATTATTTGTGCAAAAATTCCACTCTAAGCCTTTCTTTTCTTTAAAATGTAGCGTCCTGTGACAATTGACAAAATCTAGCAGGGCCTGCAAATTTACGCAAACATGCTTCACAATAGCGATTATCCTTGCATACCACTCGTCATATCAATCCTTCCATTGTTGTTCCAAATTTGTTCTTCTGTTTGCCTAAGCCTTTGACAATTTGGCAATGTTTGGATTTTAAGACTGCTTCAGGACGTAAATTGATTGCGTAATATCCCCATACAAATAGGACACACTCAATTCAGAATGGTAAAATATTAAAATAGATTTGTTAGTTGTGTAGTTCATTTTAAGTTGTTAATTATAATATACATATGTGGAATTTATCACGCACTACAACATATCTACTACATCAAAATCATTTACACATAAGATGCGATCGTCGAGTAGATTATTTTTAGACTTTTCTTATCATTTTTTTTTGCCATATTTTTCCATATTTTTTTTGTTGAAAGTAAACCATTGTAAAATTATTTGAGCACAGTCATTTTCCAATGAAGGCATTTGTCTAACAGCGAGACATTCCCTTTCTAATGGAATTCTTGCTTATAGCCGTAACGATCATAGGGGTCGGCTGGCGATCTGGCTGGCAGGCTAACTGGCCGGCTGACCGGTTTCGTCCCTGGGCGCAGAGACGTTGCCCTAATCTCTAATCGTGCGTTTTTCTGGCAAATGCCGAGTCCTCGCCTTGCCGGAACGCTGGTGCCAGACTCATTTGAGACGCTTAAGCCGGCGATAAGCATCGGCAGGTTGAAGCCGACAGTCAGCAGGTAGCTGTAGTTGGACACGCTATGGTCCTGCACGATTTGAGTCCTGGCAGCCGGTGCTCGTTCCTTGAAAATGTTGCAATGTGCATTGTAGAATTTATATCATAATTTCAAAACATGTGCCTGTTGTTACTGCTGCTCCTTGTTAACGCTTGTCCTTGCCACACTGCAGCTTTATACACTTGTACGGCTTATCTTGATTTAGGCTGTAGCCCCAGTCGATTTTGTTGCTTGTTCTGCTCATGTTTTTTATGCTTCGCAGGGAGTTGTAGCAAAAAATGAAGTCATTTATATACACACTTAAAGCGATGGATTTCTAGTACAAGCTGCTTTGTTTTTAGCTACCTGTATTATTTTTATAATTATTATGATTATCATTTATATTATAAATTCGAAAGTGCAGAAATAGATTCCCAGCATTTGTTATTTTCTTAATGTTATAATTATTATGATTGTAATTTATTTTTTAAATTATATAGTATATGAGTACAATTTTTTTTATATATTTAAATTTTTCGTAATGAAGTGGACATGCAATTGTAGTCTGAATTTTTCAAGAACATCTCAAACAGATCATCAGCCTCACCTCTCACCCCAGCACAAACACAAAGAGCAACAACTTCCGGTAATGCAAATATGCCGAAACAGGAAACCTGTTCAACCTCTGAACCCTTGTCGGGAACACAGGCTGTAACTAATATTTTTGATATTTCTCATTAAGCACCCGCCTTGTTGTAATTTGCTGAAATCTGTGATTCTTGGCGATTAGTTACAAAAGACATAAAAACTTCCGGCCTGCGAAAAATACGAGCAGAGGAAGCAAACAGAAAAGGTGCGTAGCTGTGGCTTTGGAAACTTGTGTGATCTTGTGCCTGTGTCTGTACCTGTCTCCACGACAGATGCGCAAAATCTCTGGAAGAGCCTCGAAAACAACAACAAGGATGCGGAAACAGCAGTCTCGGCTGAAGAATCAAAACAAAACCGGCAATGAGAATGAGAGAAACAAAGCGGAAATAATAGCCGTCCCAGTCCCTGTCTAATTTTCGGTACCAGATCTCTGATCCGCGATCTCCGAACACAATTCCAGTTTACATACTATGCAACAGTTGTCCCTGAAGACGAGCAGACTACTGAAAATCACAACTGTTCGCAGCTCGTTTTGAATTTATTTTCATTCTGACTGCCTATATTTTGCTTTGGCCCCTATGCAACATGTTGTTCTCAATGCGTTTTCAACATTTTAACGTTTTCAGCCATGTGTGATGATCATTAAAAATGCAAGCAGCCGTGGATGCTGCGGTTTGATAATGTCAAACATGTGTCTATCCTGTGGCTGCGCATCCGTAACTGGAGAGGCTGCTGACGCTTCTGTTGAAAATACATTGAATAAGCTAATCACAGCGTTCGGTTAAGATTCTAGGGAAACACAATCAGTTAATTGTTTGTATGTAAATAACGGTTCTCTTGTGAGCTGCATAATATTTATAGGCTTACAGCGGGAATAAGATACATATATATATAATACGTGTTGCTAATAATTTTAGGAAGTAATTCAGAAAATATTGGTAATTTTTTTAATTAATGGGGCTTACTAATGGGAGAGTGTGAGATAAATATTATTTAATTATTTAATAATTAATGAATAGTTATTGATATTAAATCTATACATAAATTCAGAAGACATATTATTATACTGATCGAATCTTTAACATCAAAGGTGTTTCAAGTGCGGGCTCAAAACTCACTTTTAGTTCATTAACAAATTTTAATAGTCTTTGAAGGGCTTAATCAATATTTTATTAATAGTGGAAGTAGGAAAAACATTCGGCTCATATTAAGAATGTCACTAATTTGACTTCGATTTGGTGTGGCATTAAACAATTATTTTATAAATATATTAAATTATACTTGGTTCATAATGGGATGTTATTTTTTATATAAATGCTTTATCACTATATTTATGTTTATTTACTTTATTTATAATTAAGTGATTCAAGGATTGTTTTTTTGTTGACAAATAAATAGTGTACATTTTGTATAAGTGACACTCTCATTATATACCAAATCTAAATTGTGAAACAAAAAAATAATAGTTGTAACAAGTCTACAAATTTGTCACTCAAGTATTTCACAATTTGATTTAATTCAAAGTCAACTCACAACTGTATCATTTGGGATTGTTGAATTCACAAAAATGGAGCAGTTCAATGTTTGTAGATATTAAAATGCTATATGCGAATCAATTGCGCTAAAAATGCAGACTGAATGCAGAATGATCAAAATTAAGAGGGGGACAAATGTATATATAACAGACAGCTTGTAAATAAAATGATTAAATTATGGTGCCATATTTTCTGGTAAATTATAAAACAAAGGAGTTGGCACAGACAACGATGTCCAATTGGGTATAGGCGATGTGGGAGCTGCGAACTGGGAAATGGGAATGTCTCGATGGGATTTGACGAGCGTGATGATTGCATTTTAATGGATAAATTAAAAATCAATGCCTTCTGAGTTGCACGTACTTGGTACTTAAATTAACCGAACGAAATTGTGTACTCTAAAGAACCCACAAAAAAAAAAGAAAAAAAAGCATTCAACTGTCGATCGAACACCGATCGTGAGAATGGAAATGGCGACAATGTCGACGGGCGGCTGCCTGAACCCCATAAATCTTCATAAGCATGTCACGTTTCGAGTGCAACAGCTACTCGTAAATATCTGAATCTGAAGCCGTAGTTGAAGCCTCAAGCTATGCCGCTGACGATGACGAAGCTCCCAAAAAAAAGTTGCTGCTCCCTGCGGATTAACAATTATTTTGACATAAAATAGCCGCACGCAACAGCTGGAGACGGAGACGAAGACGTAGACAAAGTCGGTAGTCCGCCCAATGTCTCCTGCTTTCGGTTCCATCCGTCGCCTCTAACGTCCAACGGCCCCAAACACGAGATTTCGTGAGTGTGTCACGGCGGTGACACATACGTGCCGCGCTTTTCGGCAATTTTGATATCTTCTGGACTACCATTGTCCACCACAGCAATTGGCCATCATTTGTAGGCGCGACACGTGCCGCCAAGAAGCGGTGGAGTCGCATTGCTTTTAGTAGTCTCCTCAAATTGCCTTTGCATTTGGTAAACGGTCAATGAAATTTGTTCGTAAAACTTGTTGCTTATCTTAAATTCGTTTTTCGGCAATTTGCATTTCGGAAATGTTACTGGAGTTCAACAACTTGTCTGGGATGTTGCGTTAAGTGAATCAATACGTTTTTTACGCCGGCCCTACATTTTTCGTTTGGAATGACTTCGAAAGCGGGCAGCGACTCCGAAAGAACATACAATACAAAGAAATTTCTGGCCGCTTTACTTTAACAATATTAATTATATACTATATACATTCTAGAGACTACAATTCAGATTATTGTTTTCACAATATGAAATAAACTGGGTCATATATATATGTGTTCATTTATAACCAAATTACAATAAATGTTGTGTATCATTTGGGATTAATTTAAAGCGAATTTTCCTTTTTGTTTTTGAACTGATCTCTAAATAGTTCAAGTATAAAGGAACATTGTAATTCAACTGGGCTATTGGGTGCTCTGCTATCTCCTCGTCGAGTTGGAATAGGATGGATCCAATACCTTGCGTAGCACTTTAAAAATGGCATTTTAAAGTCGGGATGGATCAAAAATGGCCTGCTGTTTAATGCTTTTTAAACTTAGTGAATGCTTCCAGACCTTCTGTCATTTTAAGCGGTCCTATTCCTTTCAGACGTCAGTAAGCGGTGCTGATACATATATGTTATTTTTAATATTACCAAATGATAATCATTAATTTTGTGTATTTTGGTTTTAACTTTATTTATCAATTTAATTTAAAAAGAGTCGAAAATTAAAAAACAATGTTTTAAACAAATACAAAATTTTAAATTATGTAAAATTAAAAATATAGTAATTAAATAAAAAAAATTCAAATGAAAAGAAGTAAAATAAAACCAAATAAAATAAAGCATTTAATAATTCGGGGAGTACAACAAATTAAGAAGAAAATCTAAAATTAGACCAACAATTAATCTCGAAATATTTCATTAATGTAGCTTACTGTTCAATTAACCAGGATGACAAATTCCAGCAACTAATTAATTGAAACATAAAATACATATCGTGTAAGGTCTTAAAAAGTTGTAAATATACATACAAAAATAAATATATAGGACAAGTTTAATAGGAAATTGATTTAAAATCAATTACTTGAGTCGAGAGCCAAATGTGTGCTTAACTTTTTTGTGGAGCTAACTTTTCCCAGGCATTACGGCGAAATGGAAAACTTGTCCGTGACACTGACACTGACAGCCACCTCAGTGTGGCCAACGATGGCCAGCACGAAGTGGCCAACAAAGTAGTCCACGCAGGCAATTGGAAAAACAAACACATGCCGACAGAGGCAATAGGCCGCTAGATTGACATCTTCATCATAAATAAAAGTGAAAAACTTGTTGGATACTCAAGAAAAGCGGGACAAACGTAGACGAATCCAAGTCAAAGCAAACCAAACGTAACGAAAAATGCTGCCACAGTTTTCTACGATTTGTATCTGTATCTCTAACTATCTATATGTATATCAGCATTGCTGTGTGGTAATGTGGCAAGTGAATGTCAATCGAAATGGCAAACAAATAAACTAACTAACAGCCAGGCAAATAATCATAATAATAACAATGCCATTATCCACTATTTGTTGGCCAGTTACCTGCGGGCTAATGAAGACATGTTACCATGTGCCACAACATACCAAAAGTGGTAGGAAGGCCCCATTTGGTCGTTGTCATAATTACACTTAAATATCGCATATGAGCGCTAATGGAGCGACCAAACACTGGGAGTGTGATGGATGGAGGCGGTGACGGTGGCGGGATTTCAGATGCTGTGGCAGTTGCAGTTGCAGTTGAATTTGCTCCCGTAACGTCAAAGTGACGCATGCTAAATTTATCGGTCCGTGTTGGAAACGCCCTCTCGTCGCTAGGTGTAAACAAATTCATTTCACTTAATAATTTTTTCAACGACCTGTAACTGGTTTGCCCAACACGTACCAATGGCCCCAACTCCAATTCCAATTCCGACTCTGAGTTGGTTACGTCGACTATCACAGCTACATGACTCTTTAATCTTCTTGCAGAGGCGGCAACATTATTTGCATGCTGATTAGCCTTCAACGCAGACAGGTTGCTGCACATTTTGCACCTCACCTTCCATCTCCCAGACATAGCTCCATTTCTATTTGCCTCTCTCTCTCTCTATCTCAGTCCAACTCCAGTTTATCTATTAGCAGCCGACTTGCACTTGTTCGTCTCGACGCTGGTCCAATTTTCAACACTTTTGACGTGCTGTTAATTGATTTAGAGTGCAGTTTGCGTCCACGTTTGACCATTGAGTCTCAGTGCCTCTGTCTGGTGCGGACGTGGACGTGAACGTTTCTGACATCGTCTATGATTATATAGCGCCACTCGCTTGTTATGGCCAACTTTGGTTGCCACTGTAATGACTGCTGTTGGTAATTGTTGCCTCCTCATTGCCGGCTTGCTTGTCGTTGTACGTGCCACCAGTGGGAAAAATATTTGGCTAACTGCTTAATCGTGCTAAAATGACAACTTTATTAGCTTTCGAACAGATGTGGGCACACCCCCTAATGTACTAACTATACATATATATTGTGTGTGTATCTATAATGCGTGGGTGTCTATTTGGCAAATGATTTTTGTGACAACTGTACTCAACAGGCCTTGAAATTTGTACGGTTCACAGCTGTTCTGCGCAAAGCAAAAATCATTCGAAATGCATATGGACCAAATGTTGTTTACCAAGTTTCTTCCGCTCAAAACAGGGTCAGTGGAACACCTTGCTAGGACATCAAATTTTCAGTGCTCGCTGCTCGCTGCTCTGAATCAAAACACCAGAATCAGAGACATGTGCAGAGCGAGCAACAGATTGCCGAACAGAGAGGGTCCTCAGAGGGTATATATGTATATATGTATTTATGTGTGCAGCGAAGCCAAAGGGAGTGCAACAAATGAAACGAATGACTGAAACATTTGGCAGTTGGTGGTGGTCACAGCAGGTACTTTTCAAGGATAATACAGATGAAGTGACAGTCGCAAGAGAGAGCAGTTTGCATCCTGTGCGCAACAGGCTGCAGCCGCTAGTCCAAATGGATTTCTTTTTTTACCATTCCAAACCGATTTACTTTTGTTCTCTCCCTCTCTTTTTTTTTGTTGTTGGTGTGCAGCTGCTGCTTCGATGTTTATGAGTAAAATGGCAGCAATCACAGCAGACGCTACTTTGTTAGAAACAATGCCACAGGCGAAACCATTGCTTCACTTGGAAATTTTAAATTTCCAGGCACAACTAAGCGAAACTCTTCACGTTGGGTGTGTTTGCTTTTGCTATGTCGGTCGCCCAGACAACCTTATAAGTATGCCTGACCGCCACCGTCCTAATGCATGCTAGTATTCTTCTTTTAATGGCCATTTGCTGTTTATTTATTTTTGCCAATAATATATTTATTATGCGCGAGTGTTGCCTGCTAGGCGTTTTAAAATCGTTCAGATACATTCTCAATTCCACTGAATTGACGGCCATTTACATTCTTGATGTTCAAGTCGTGTTTCGATTGACTGCGTCAAGCAGTTGACGTTACCCACATGGAATGTTTTACAACTTGGGAGTAAATACAATAAATTAAAAATAAATCGCACACTATATTAAGTAATTTCAAGAGAACAAAAACGTAACTTCAATCTATTCAATAGTTATCATACTTATAGTGTGTAGTGGATTGGATTTGAAATAATGTTATGTGTATTCACCATAAATTTTAAGAGTGTGACAAGCATAATATAAAATTCTTTCCATTAACTTTCGTGGTTTGTAATTAATTTTTATACTTTTTTAGGGGCTATTTTAATTTTATATTTAATTAGGTAACGGTTATCTTAGGCGCATGAAGATTACACCGTTCCAGACTGTCATCTAAAGTTTTGTACTGTAATCATATAAAATTATTAATGTTAAGCCAATTTTTACAATTTGATACCGAAGGTATCGTAAAATATTGATTTAGTGCAATGTCCGTCATGCTGTTTGTCCATGTATCAATCTGTATGAATGCAAATAAAGTGCACAAATTGGAGTGCTACGTCCGCAAGGCGGCTGGGAACTCGATAAAATAGATAAATGAAAATCCACCGGTCCCCGCCACGCACAAATTTAAATGGCAATATATATAGTTTTTGAGTTAGAGCCGTCAAATCTGGTAACCTTGTAGAATCGGTAAAAATCTTATGACCATGCCTACACCTGCACCTATAATCAGCACAGCCGATAAATCGGAAAGTGTAAGTCTATTTATCCGCATATCTCCCACAATTGTAAACATAGACCACGCGCACATCCGCCGCACCCAGGAACTTCGGCGCATATCTGCCAAAATTTGTAAACTAAAGCCACGCTCACTCCCCCCCCCCCCCCCCCCTGATATTTGCTACCTGTTATCGGCTGGTGTTACTTATACGATCGAAATGAATATGCTAGCAAGTTAGCCATGCAAGCCATGCAAAGAAAACCGTCCTTTCCGTTCCATTTTCCAATTGTCAGATGTTTGGCATATTTCGTGATATGGTAAAGCTGCTCAGAGGGAGTTACCAACTTAAATATATACAACGTATGATTTCGAAAAAAGCTAGTATTAATTGTCGCATATAGGGTGGTACAAATTTACTTACCGCCCTAAATGCTTGTAACTATATAATGTTTATCAATGTAGTAAAGTGTATTATGTAAACTGAAAAACAACTACAGTTTGATTGCTTGGAATTGATCGAGTCGAATATTTGCGGCATTTCGCCACAGCTGTTGCCACACACGAGCTCCGAGCCCTAAAAAAAACGAAAAAAACAAATCTGGACAAGAAAGCGAAACATAAAGTAAACCTGGTGCCATTGCGACAGTTGTAGCAGTTGCTGGACTGCGCCGGCTGCCTGGATTTTTTTATTTATTTTTTTTTTTTGGAATACGACATTTAATGCGATGGCGCGAAGCCAATCAAAAACCGGCGTAAGGGCATCAGCTTGGATACCGCAACGACGAATTGGAGCCCAAATTTGGTGGATGCTCTTCAGTAAATAAATTATACGCGTGTGGTTTTTAATTACATGCAGTCTGGCTGGCAGGCGGGACATTTTACTTTTGTCTTAGGTGTTTTTTATTAACTAGTTTGGCTTTAACATATGGCACGCGTTGTGCTTGGCCATGCTTGGGTCATTGCCTGTTGACTCTGTGTCAGCTGCTGGGCGTCTCTGCAACTTAAAGTTTGGACAGCGTTGTTAACATTACGCAAACATGCCACAATGGATATCGACAGCATCTTTTTCTTAAACTGCAACATGACTTTTGTGTTTGATTGTCACAGGCCGAGAAATCGAATTGAAAAAAATCATTGAATGCCAGCAGGGGAAAGACACCCAAACTGCGACTACTGTGTCCCCTTTGTCCTTTGCTTGATATATTTTGAACAATTTATTTAACGATTTTGCTGCTCCTTTGTGCGCCTGTCTGTTGATTTTCCATGGCTGTTAGATTGATGGATTGCTGTGCGACTTTTGACACCACATACAATTGCATTTCCCTCTAGACATTGACTAGGAAGCATCGAAGTCCTAGCTGCCAGTCCTTAACAAGCATGAATAATCCGACTTTCAACTGACCCAGATCCTTTTGGCATCGCCTTCTGCCGTTTTGCTGTCTTGAATATATGTATTTGCTTACACAAATTTAAATTGACATTTATTCTTCGACATTTACAGTGATTTTTATTGCCGGTTTTTTTCAAATTCCCTCTAGCTAACGATTAAAGTATGTCTGCTCGTTTAATTTGCCAATAATTGTTTGCCAAATAATATAGTTACTTATAATGTATAAATTAATTAAAATTATCTATCCTCATTGAAAAGAATGACTGTAACGACTACGGCAAGATACGGATTTTAATTGTAAGTATTTTCTGTTGGATGAATATTTTTATGGCTTAAGCAAATACACTTTCTTGATTATCTTTTAATTTATCTAATAGATACAATCTTTACAAGCTTAGTCAAAATCTTTAACCATTATATAATACGTGCTACAAAAATGAACCGTGTAAGAGTATGAGAACACCAGTCAACTATTCTCAACTGGAGCACTTTTCATTACTTGAATTTCTATTTACATTCATAAGACGACTTGAGCAAACAAAAATTATACATTTTTTTTTATCAGCTTGACTAGCAATACACTTGATGTACTTCAAAGCATTGTATATAAGTGCTAACATATCTAAGTCTGCTTTCCATGTTCTCCGCTTCATTCGCATATACGGCTACGCATACAAACACATAAGAGAACGGACGCAGCCACTTGAGAAATCCACCTGCAACGATCTGCATCTGCGATCCGAGGTCCCTCTTCCCAATTCGCTTTCCCTGTGCCTGTCTCTGTTCTCTTTTACCTATTCCTGTTTGCTGCTCAAGTTCCAAGTGTTGTGTCTGCTTTTAATGTTTATAAACCTTACGCACACTTATGTTTTAATTTCGCTGGCCCAGTCTCAGTGCCGGTTGGTTTTGTCGCTGCTGTTTCTACTTGAACAAACTGCAGATTACCCGAGTTAAACCCTTAAGTGTGTTCCATATCAGGTTTATCATTACCGGCCTTGTTGTTGCATATCGTATCGAAGACGAGCATTCGCTTGACTGGCTAACCGAGCGAACGACCGAGCGAACGGATTAAATATATCATTTTAGACCGTCTAATGAAAGGGTTGTCCGGGCAACTCAGTCAACACCTGAAATTTGCAGTTGCTTTTGCTACACATAACCTGCTTATAACGGCAACTTTTTTTCTATATTTTTTTATTTGTGGGTCTACTTGAATGCCTTATGAGGAAAGTTGTTGGAAATATAGCAGGCGTAATGATTGATATTGAGGAAGTTGTCTTGTGGTTGAATCACATTATAATAGTGAATCTACACTGCCAGGAATTGAAATGCTTAAATCATGAAAGTAATACATATATAATAAAATACGGATAAAATAATTTGACACATAAGCGGTATTCAAGAAAATAGTAAGCAATCTCAATTTTTTAACTGTGGCCTCATTTAATGCTTATGCGTTTAGTAATGAAGTCTTTCACATATTTAATTCTATAAATAAATAAAATAATTAAAATGTTTTACAAAAACATTATGTTTCGTAGGACTGCATATAATTGAATAAAATTTCAAAATATGTTATTTTTTTACTAATTAAGGAAAGCAAATTGTTTTCAGTGTCCTTAAATTCATCTGGCTTATACCGCTTACGACACAAAGACGATAATAAAGTCCTTAGTATGAATTTAATGATAAAACAGAGGCAAAATAAACAGGGTGTCTCGCAAAAAATTTGATCAAGTAAACCAAGCTTAATATTGTTGAAGTCTGTAGTTATGACTTTAAATTATAGCTTGTTATTTTTTGGTAACTGACAAATTGTGTGATTTTACAATGAATATAAATTTGAACAAATTTCCGAAATTACTTATTGTTTTACCTGTGCTACACTATGCGCTATCTTGTTATACGCAAACTGAATCCGAACAACACAAACGCAGAAGGGATCTGAGTATGTGCGGATTAAAAATATACTTGCCTAGATTTAATGCAATATAATATATCGAAATAGCCAATACGAAGGATGCAAATATTTCCCATCTGATGGCTAAATTAGCCCAGGAATAGTATGAATGGTGGAGCATCCTGTATGAAAGAATCGCCAAATGTTTTTTTTTTTTAATGTTTATGTTCTGTGGCAAATTACCCCTGGCTAAAAACTTATCGACGACGACAGCAACAACGAAAACCAAACGAAAAGTAACATAGCAGAAACGGAAGCAGAAGTCAAGGTGCAAAACAAAATCATTACACCTGTTCCTCGTCCACGAATCGAGTGGCTATCGTAGTGAGTGTAGAAAGTGTAGAAATCGAACGCCACACAAGGACGGTGTAGGATGAGGCAGCGGCACGAAACGGTAACAAAATTTAACGCTCGCTGTATTTTTGGTTAATTTCGGATGCATTACCATGGCCAAAAGGGGTAAGAAGCGCGTGCAGTCGATGTTTTGCCTTTGACGCTGCTAGGGTTCAATTTTTGGACTTTGGTCACGCTGCACTTGTCACGCTGCTCTCTTGCATGTTGCAGGCAACACAATGTGAGCAATTCGCTATCAAAATTAATAAAAATAAATACGCTCCGATCTGCTCCGTTGCGCAGCCGTTAATGAGCAGACAGCCAAAAATATATGATGTGCATCTGCAACAGGTCGCAGATGCAGCTGCAACGAACTCCAGTTACTGTTATAATTAAGCGAAGGATTTGCACGAATTGCATTTATGGAATACGTTGCTTATGGACTACATTTTGTGATCATTGCATTTACATTTTATTGATATTAGCACTTCATATAAGTTAGTTTCCGTCGCTGCACCTGCTGGCCGCAATGGCTGAAAGGTTTCATTAGAATTAATGGTCCCAAAGGGGTTAGTTTAAGTTTGTTTTCCTTGGGGTTGCCTGCCCTCTCGTGCTACTCTTTTAATTGCGGTTCGTCTGCATTTTTGTAATTTATTATCTATTCATCAGAAAGCATGCACGAGAGGGTCGCATTTTTGGATTTTTGTTGAATGTGCATGAAAGTGAATCTATAATAAGGAAAGGTAACGGTAAACCCATAAAAGATATTTCAGTCCAATAATTAGGCAACCGAAATTAAAGGCAGCAAACATAAATGCATGCATAGTAGCAAGTATATTTTGGAAAAGGGAAATGCAATTTAAAGTCTCATTCAAAATTCCAATTAGAAATTTAATGTTATTCAAAAGATAAAAACATCTATAATAATTGTATAAGGAAAACAAGAGAAAACATTGCAGTCGTGCGTAACAGACTGCGAAATTCCTTGATACCATCATACATACTGCCAGCCGATAACAGGTAGCATAGAACACGATGGGAGTAGCCTAGTAGCCTGCACGTGCTTGCCATTCAAATTCATTAGTTGCCTTATTTCGATTTTTTTTTTTTAACTGTAGCTGTTAAGCTGCGGGAGATTTTGGGGTTTTGTAAATTTTGTGGCGGAAAAAAAGTGTAGAGAAGGTTCCGAATAATCTTCCTTCCAAGTTTGGTAACTGTAGCTATGAAACTGCGGGAGATATAGGCTTCTGGGAATTTTGGAGGCGGGAGTGGGCGTGATCCAAAACTCTTTTTCTGGATTTTTGAAGAGTGATATTAGCAATATACCCTTAAAATTTGGTGACTCTAGCTTTCATATTGTGTGAGATATATGGACTTATCATGGCCATCCATTTTTTTCGATCTCCTACGGGAGTCTTTCAAAATTTGGTGACGATAGCATATTTTAAATTTCTATGGCCGAGGCTCCTGGAGGCGGCTGGTGTGGACGTGGTCCAAAAATGTATATGCCGATCCTTGAAGAAGGTTACCAACAAGTTACCTTATTGGTCTGGTGACTCTATCTTTAAAGTTGTGAAGGATATGCGGATTTATCGATTTACACTTTCCGAAATATCCGAATTGGCGATTATGGGCGCATGTGTCGTAGCCATAAAAAATTGTTATTGGTCCTTAAAGGCGGACCCACCCACCAAATTTGACGGCTGAAGATATAGCCATTTAACATTTTTGGGGTCGAGGGGCCCGGGGGCTGCGGAGATGAGCATGTCATCTTCCTATCTTTGGAAGACATCTCCACCAACATACCAAACAAATTTGGGGACTGCAGCCCTAAAATTATGGGAGATATGTGTCTTTATCGATTTGTGAATATAGATTTGGTCGATTTCCTAGCCACCTATTGGACGTATCACTCGGGCACAGACCAGTATACGATCCAAGTTTCAAGACTCTATCTCTAAGGGTGTCGAAAAAAGATTCGTTCATACAGACGGACAGACAGAATAATAAAAATTCATATGTATTCATTGTATACCCTTAAAGAGTCGGGATGTGTGTAATAATTAATAAATCCACCCCAAACTTAAAACAACAACGTATATTTTTAAGACCATGCAAATTTGAGCAGACGCTGCCATGTATGTTGACAACGGTCATTGAAAACTTGAAAAAAGTTTACAAATTTTCGCTTTTTTTGTTATTTAATTTCTCACAGATTAAAATGATCATGTGCGAAAATAGTTTTTAATTTTTGCCAAATAATCTTGGCACCCCAAAACAGTTCTTCTATTCACCAGCCTGTGAATATGCAAATTCATTATACCTATAATGAGTAATAATAAGTGAATATCTGAAATTATACGCAACTAATTAAACTTGTGCAATAATATTCACAACTTTATGATGCCACATTTGCAATTATGAAGTTGATAACTTTGGTAGCCGTTAACAGTTCACCCTACGACAAGACAAACGACTTAAGCCACAAACTTCCGCTTGCCTCATGAATTATTGGCAAAGGGTCGCCCCAAGCACTACATATTATTTAATAATACACTTGCTGATAGCGGTATAGTGGTCCAACAACTGAAGAGGCGCACTTGTGACCAGGGAGAGAGAGAAAGAGATAGAGTGGCAGATGGAGAGAGGGGGAGACTGCGGCAGGGAGACTGACTAGCGCACCTTGCGCTGTTTATTTGGCAGCATGAAAAATTGAAATGACAGTCGAGCTTATCGCAAGACGAAAAGATGACGAGGAAGAAAGGGAGGCAGGATGTGCGGCACTGGCTTGAATAAATGTATTTTTGGCAATGCGTCAGTTGCAATTAAAGTGACAGCCCAGCGGCGTACTGCGATGACAGCCTGCAACTGTCAAAATTTCTGCGGCGATGGCAGTGGCAAAAACTGTCAGCGTTCAGTGTCGAGACACAGACAAAGAGACAAATGTGACGCCATATAAAATCAATAAATTATGAAAGCCCAGGCGCACTCCTGCTGGCATCGGCCGGCACCGCAACTGGCAGTTGCATAATACATATTCTAAATGTGTCCCAGG
The DNA here is from genome assembly GCA_035043295.1 of Drosophila sordidapex. Classification (NCBI taxonomy): domain Eukaryota; kingdom Metazoa; phylum Arthropoda; class Insecta; order Diptera; family Drosophilidae; genus Drosophila; species Drosophila sordidapex. Next base: position 284,212 of record JAWNNA010001332.1, read on the forward strand.
ATGCGAAAGGACAGGCGGCGGTTGCAAACCGGTTGCGACAGCCCATGTCCTTAGGGGAAAGGCACGTCTGTACGAGAATTTGGCGTTGATTGATTTAACTGCAGAGGCTGTGCTTCAGGTTGACTTTGTCGTTGTTGTTTCTGACTGCCTAATGAATTAATTGAGCCTGGCCATAATTAAATTTACACGTTTCGTTTCGTTTTTGCTGCAAACCACTAATTTATGAGCTTTTAATTATTTTCGCAATTAAAGCTGAAGCGCTTACACGCACATCCAGCGTTATTTAATAAATATTTGCTCACAACAGTATCAACAGGATATGCTGCTCATTTGTCAGCTATGAAGCGTTAAATCGAATGAAGAGCAGAAAGGAGCCAGGGTTTCAAAGTTTTGTTACCCAACAAATAAAAAACAGATAATTTGACGAGCGCCCGGTGGTTAAACAAAAGACTTGAGCAACAAACTTGTTTTACTTTTTACGTCTGTTTTCTTTTCTTTTTTTTGGCAGCTGCTTTCTTGAGCCATTGCCATTGCCATCGCATAGAGCGGACTTTTTTTTATAATTATATAAAGCATTATTTTCTCTCAGCTATACAATAGAAGTGATCTTTCACTGGCTCAGGTGCAATGCCAGGTACTGGCATTGTTCTATTTCTCACAAAAAAATGTCATTTTTAAAACTTAATTGTTTGGAAGCGCTTTACTGTACTCCTATATATGAAACTACCTGCCAAACAAAAGCAACAGAAAAAAAAACAGAAAGAAATGAAAAAAAAAAAACAATTTCGTGCGTAGCTGTTCTGTGTCTCGCACGCAGCTGGGACTAGCTGATATGCACAGTACGGGATTGCAACAACAGATCTTCTTTCCTCTTCAATTTTAGTTTGGGTTTTTGCAGGTGGACATCACGAAATATTCTCAGGGCCAGTTATGTGTCTGGTTACGGTTATAAACTGTTTTGGAGTTTGGGAAACGTGGGAACAGAGATTTATTTTGGCAACAATTCACTGCGATTAGATTTCTCATAAAGTAAACTATGACTGAAATAAAGATAAAAAGTTGCCTTTTTTAAATAGGTCGTGGGTGGTTTGAAATAAACTACGTACATGTTGTATTTGTATATCAATCCAATATTATATTTCAGCACTTTTTGAACTTCTTAAAGTTATTGAAGTGACTTAATTCTCAAATATGTGGCATTCGTATTCCATACAATATGTGTACTATGCCCATTAGTTACTCAAGAGTGTACTTTGGCGATTTCTATCCGATTAAGACACTTACTCCTCAAACATTTCCCTTTTAGAGCGATTTCACTCTTTTATGATTATGATTTTCCGCAATGAGTTTGCTCAACTCGCTCGTCTCTATCAGCAATCAAATGACTCGGCAACTTTGTAACTTCCACAGGTTGTAATCAGAAGCATAAGAGCAAAGCATATTACAACTTTAATTGTTTGCAAATTAGCTAATTAAGAGCATTAACAAAATTATTATAATTTTAATTGGAGACGAAATAATTCGCAGAGTGGCGGCGTAAAAGCATAGGTTAGTAAACCTCAGACTTCACCGGTCGAGAGGGGCATTTGAAGACATTTATGGGCCGCTCGGCCAACGAATTTCCGCAATCAGCTTTGACCGATCAGCGATGAGATAAGCGAAAAATAAAAAAAAAATACACCAAAACAACCATAACCATAAGAAAATTAAGCAAAAATGTAAAAACAATGAGCTTAAGCTACATAATTGAGATGTTCGTGCACCCTGCGGAGTCGCTTCTTGCTTTGCGCCCCTGTTGTCATCGTTAAAGACTTAATTTATTTATTAGCTTCAGATTTTAACTGCTCCATTGTTTAAGACAATACACGTTCAGAGGCTGTGCAATTGTCTTAAAAAATTAAATAAAATATATGTAATAATAAAATATTTTCCTGAAATATTGAAGCGCATTCGCTCTAAATTGTAAAACAGCCGACAAGCTAATTAGGAGGCTTCTTTAGCCCCTTCTATACCCTCCTCTCCAGTTAGCACGGAACCCAAAAGAGGCGGTTCTATCTGCCCCGACGGCTTCGGCCTTTAAAACTTTGTTTCTGTCGGTTCATTTCTGAGCATGTTTTCGGTTGTTTCATATTTTATGATGTTATCCACAGATTTTGCACCTTATGAGAAAATCTCAAGATTGGCCTGGGCCGGTTTGTCTTTGCCGCTGTGTCTCATCTGCCGCCGACGTAAACGGCGACGTCAACTTCGACGCCGACGGTAACGTCGCTGCCAATCTTGTTAAAGCTGCTGTTCGCCGAATTGACACTTTGTTGCGCCTGCGCAGTCGGTTTGCCGCAATTTGTGGCTGACTCTTGGCTGGCTCTTTGGCTGGTTGACTGCTCTTTGGACATTTGAAAGTCCGTTTGGCTGTCAAAAGCGTTAATTTTTTAGTGCCTAGTGAGAGTTTCGTGTTCGCTGAACTGGGCCTTCATGCAGTTGCTGCCAAAGACACGTCAGATAGCTAACGAAGTATTATAACTAATATGTGTGTCTGCCTATAACTGTGTACCCTGTGTATGTCTATGTGTGTGTGTTAGGTTTAATGAGTACACGGGATCAAGTGCCAAGTGTCTTGACTATTTTTTATTTGCCACATTCTTTTCAAAATGTTGAACCCATTAATTTGTTGCTTGTCATTAGCAGCTTCTTAATAAGTTAACTCTTTTATTTATTTTTTTTTTTTTTTTGGGATTTTAACAGTTTTTTGTAACGGAACTCGACATAACCATTGGTCGCATTCAGGCTCAAACTTTAGCAAAAGATACATTTTGTAAGATTCCAATGGGTTTGTAATTAAGATTAATAAATTTAAGCACAGAATATAAATTTTTAGAGGTACATTTTTAGCTTGTATCTTTAATCAGATCATATCTTCTATTGCTCTTCAAACGGAAGTGCAACTTTGACTTTATTCGATGTAAGTTTTTGTAATAAAATAATTCATATTTAATTTAATTAATATAATTTAACCAATGCATTTAATTTATTCGGACTTCACAAAATTCAATATGCTTTTCCATAGTGTTAAAAAAAAAAGTTCACACATAGCTTATTAATTAGCTTATTAGGACTAATAAGTGTACCTTAACAAATTACAACCAAACATTGATGATCCATTTCCGAAGATTTATTTTTAGTTGTAAATTTAAGTTTCAGTCTTTTATTTCGTTATAGTTGTTGGTTTGCGTTTCACATCAAACGTAAGTGTACACCTTTTTATTTTCAAATCCAAATTAAATTAATGATGAGATTTGCATGCCGTGTTTCATTATCGTCTTGATCAAAAAAGCTCGATTTAGATGCTCGTCAAATCAACTCTATCTCTTAGTTTCAGAGAAGGCCGTGCTCAAGCAGACGGGATAACTTGAAAGTTGATGCTGATTGAGAATATTTATGATTTATTTTACATACGACAAACTTTCACCAATCTTAAATATGTTTATTACAATGAACCATTTTCTTTATATCCTCATATTTTCCTTACTATAGGTTTTTTTTAGTTTAATTGCCATTCGAGTTTCAGCTTGTTGGATTCTGAAATAAATTGGCTCCATCGTGACAGAAATTACAATTCTCATTGTTGTTACGTACTCTATAAGTTTTCCAATGCCAAATGTGGGTCACTGTAAATGTTAAGAGAATACCAACAAGCATTAATAAATTTACATAATTAAATTTGGCGTTGCGGCTAATTGCAAATAAAATTGCACCGAAATTCACCTGGCCTGAGAACATGGAAGCCTGAAAATATTTTGTTAATTATTTAAAAAATTGCAATTTATTTCGTATCATTCCAAGTCACACATATGTATATATGTGTGCGTGGTGAGACTTTGGTGAGTGTCGGTAATTTGAGAGGAGGACGCCAAGCATGACATGCGGAAAGAGGCGGAAAGGAGATCCGACTCGAGATCGGGACAAGAGAGACAGCCGCTAATTGCCGCAAGTTGTAAGAAAAATTTTTATGTTACCGTTATTTTTGGTTTATATAAATACGTGCGACTGCACGTTTGTGAATTTATATATTAATATTTTCTCATGCGCATGTCTGCGGAAATTTCTTCAATTTTTTTGTTTTATTTTTATACAACATGCTCGAGATCGACTTAAGGAAAGGGGATAGGAGCGGGCTAATCAACTCAATTAAGCGGACAGCAAAGTTGAGTATTTTCGGCAAGTGCTGATGATTGTTGTGCAGTACAAGGCATTTAATTGAGCACAGACAGACAGTCAGCAGACACTTTAAGTCGGCTTGCAAGTATGCTGAGTTTGGCGCTGCTTCAAATGTAAATTGCTGCGTTTGGTGCTTTGCATAGTGAGTGCATGAAGCCACGGAATGGCTCCGGCACGGAATGGCACTCATGTCACACATAGGCAAACGCATTATCATCTCCATAATTCAAATGCTGGCTGGCTGAGACATTGCATGACTCAACAGGATCAGATAAATTCCAGCGAAAAATTGTTGTTTGTCCACAAAAATATGAAGAAATGCAAAAAAACGTACGTAGAACGGTAGCCGCTGTTGTTGACACTTTATAGCCCAAGCAAGCAAGAAGCAAAGCCATGCTTCGGACGGACTCGCACAATATCTCATCGTGGTTGTTGATAGCCCCATGGCTGGCGTGAATGAAAAATAAAGCATGCAAAAGTCAAAGCCTAAGCCAAAGACAAATCCAAACCCAAATCCTAAGCGCAATCGCAAGACGCTGCAAAACAAAAGCAACGCAATATTGTCCATGACTATGACTATGTGGAAAATACTTAGATAGATATGTCTGCACAATTCACAGCATGCGCCGATTTCTCAAGAAACCAACCCATGGAGTCCAAGGCGAGGGCTCAGTGTCGTAAACAACAACCAAATATTGCCACTGTTTGGCGTTGGATTTTTGCCAATGACAGCGCATGTGTGTTTATATGAGAGTATGTGTGTGCTATGTGTTGTGTGTTATATGCTGGCTGCTTTGTTCTCCTAACTTTTGTGTTGACAATATTTGAGCACACTGGAGATGTGTGCAGATGTGGGTGCCGAGGGAGCTGCAGAATTATTTATTGTGTGTCTGCCAACTGCTGAGAAAGTTGCGAGAAATGCGAAGCATATCAACAAAATAAATATGAGAAATCTATAATAAATATTATTCTATTTTAAAATAAATAGTTTTGGTTGTTGTTATTTGACTTATATTAAAACAAAATAGTGTTTTAAACCAGACCTGATTTTGAATCATTTTAGATTTTTCCTTTTATTGCTTTATTCTTTTCTCAAATTTCAAATTATAATAATTTCCCTAATATATATTGTGTTTCTTAATTGTGATAAACGTATTTTTACAGGCGATTGCAATTTTTAAGTGACAAACATTTTGATCGTATTGATTGGGTTGGTAGCAAGCTTAAGAGTTTGATTACCTCTATCACACTTAAACTATGTATATTTCACCAGTGTATCCTATTGTTAAATAGAGATCATGTATATGGTCTCCTACAAGTTTACAAGTTTCATCAGGATAAAATAAAACATGTACAAAAACATATTAATAGCTTACCTACTTACCGTAGTTGCCTTTTATTAACAAAAGAGAAAAAAGTAAATCAAAATAAAAGTATAAGCAACTTTTTTTATAAACATTGTTTGTATACCTCTCAGGTCAATATTTACTTCAAGGTATCTCAGAAAAATCTTAAGTCACTTCGAAATATTTGCCCGCAATTAATCACCTTCACTCTGATGGGCGTGTCTATCACATTATCGCTGTTTTTGCCACGCTGCGGCACTTGCAAGCTGTGCAATCGATTTAATAGCACTCTCTCTTTTCTTTTTTACTTCCTTCTCTATGGTGCACATACAATAAGTTAGGGGACTGCGGATAAACAATGCGTTGGCATTTGGTTCATGTTTTGGTGTGACCATTGGGTGCCTAACTTATGACCAATTGTCAACAGGACAACGCATGGACAGAAGGCAAAACAAACAATCAGTAAGACAAACGCAACAATAGCTGGCATGACGACATTGTGCATCTCTGTGCCTTCTGTTTGAGTATCTTTGTCCCAGTAGCATTCATCGATGCAGTAGCATGAAATGGTGCAACAATGGTCACATATATTTTCCAAAACTCCTCTATCTACATATGTATAAGACTTATGTGTTTGCATTCGCTTGTCTGATGATGCATGAGCACGGTGACTAACGGAATGTGTATAAGGACTTGGACATAAAACCTTAGTATACGCATTTGATAGATTTAGATTTTAATGGATTTTGTTGATACAGACGGCTTGAAAGTAAAGGCTAGTGAGCTGAACTTTTTTGAAATTATGCTTCTTGATGTTAGTGAAGTCTATAAAGGTAATGATTGTATCAAATGCCTAACAATTTTGCCACTGAATAAGACGAAAGACGAACTTGCAGCATTCACCTAATTTGAACATAATGTTCCCAGATTTTAGACGATTTACGATTAGACTAGCCTTTCTACAGGCTGTCGACCCTTTCACTCAACTTCACGCCACTCAATCTCAATGTGTACGTGCCGGGCCACACAAAACTTGGCTTAAAATCATAGTAGGGAAAAACAAAAATAAAAAAATTAAAAACATCAACAAAAAACAAGATTTATTATATTAAATGCACGCATTTAGCGCCACTTAAGATGCCACCGTGTAGCCACAAAGCAGGAAGTCCACATAATTCTCACAAATACCAATAATGTTTTTTGTTCAGCTTTCGCTTGTTTCTTATTATTATTATTTTCTTGTTGCTCTTTAGTGATGTTGCATGTAATGATTGTTATGTTTATATTTTGTTGGGGAACGCCGTGAGAGCGCTTGCGCCAAACTTCAAATGACATACAGCAACAACAATAAAAACAACAAGTGGTACTAATAATAACCATAATAATAACAACGAGCAATTTCATAAAATGCTGCACGTTTGCAGCCTGATATCGAACGTCCAACGATGGAGTCAGCGATGACTACGACAGCGACTCATGATGGTTATAGCGACAAAGTCCAATAGCGACATCGACAACACCGACAACGGCCACAAGTGAAGTCAATAACAACCACCATGACAATTACAACAGCAACAACAACAACTGCTCCTACTACAAATGCAACTGCAACAACAATTATTCCACAAATTGGCCGAAGACTATGGAATAATTATTTTTAAAACAAGTCTGAAGGTTCGACAAGTTGACCAGAAGAAATCCTGATTCGAAGCAAATAAAACGATTCATAAATCAAGTATAAACTATATAGAGGCATTTAAATTTCATTGGAACACTTTGATATTAGGAATTTAGTTTATTAACTCCATTGCTTAGAATGTATAAGCGCATGCATTGATTATTCAATAGTTTTAAAATGCCGCAGAAATCATCAGACTGGGTTATAGACAATTTTGATTGCCAATCTATTTAATGAATTGCTTAATAGGTGCACTTATGCTAAATAATAAATATATAGATTATAACGAGGCATCAAGGCTACATCTTCAGTGTCTATGAAGGAATGATCATAATAGGGTGGTAATAATTCGTAATAATTATATAGTTGGTTGAATTTCCATTGAATAGACTTTATTTAGATATGATCAGATACATTTAAAATATTATGGTTTATTATATTAAAGACTACATTGCATTTTGTTTGATTTCTTCGATGTGTCTTAATTGTCTGAAGTTAATGAATACCTTCCTATCTTTTAATACCCTGAACACATTAAAAATGGATAAAAACGGTATATTGCATGCAATCCCTAAAGTATAAATATATTCTTGATTGGGACCAACATCCGATTCAATATAGCCATGTCCGTCTGCCCGTCCGTCTGTATGAACACGCAGATCTCAGAGACTATAAGAGCTGAAGACTTCAAATTTGGAATATAGGTTCTGGCATATCCGGCGCAGATCACGTTTCCCTTATTTGATCGATAACTGCCACCGTTTCTGGAATGTCGATACATTTCGATTTCCGATGGCAATAAATGTTACAATCTTAAAAGCAGAATGTTGAAATTAATACATAATATGCATATGCAAATTATTGCTCTGCTCAAATTTCATGAAGATCGGATAAGAAACACCGAAGTTATAGCCGAAAATATATACTCAGATCAATATTCCAAGCAATCATTTTTTGTATGTATAAATATACGAGCGCATGTGTGAGAAAGAGATGGCTTGATACTCGACGCGAGCATCAATATGTTTTTGTGTGTATTCTGCAGATTCCCGTTACCTACGACTGCGCGTACTTACGTATATACATGTGTAAATATGTATGTATATACGCATTTGTCGCCAGCCAGTTGCTCTGGCTAAGTTTTTTTACTCTGCAGCCCCTGTGACTGCCACAAGAAAAGAGTGCACTTGCAGACCTGCTCACATTTGGACTCACATAACAACTGGGTTCAGTCGAGCAGTCGAGCTCGGAGTACCTTGATCCATTAAACATGGAAAGATTGGTATTATAAAGTTGCGCAAATTATGTAACAAGCAGAAGAAAGCATCTCCAAGCCCATTATGTGCATATAATTCTCGTCTGGATCAACTGTCTAGTCGACTTAGCCATTTCCGAATCCAGTGACTATAAGTTTTATCATTTTATCGACAACTTTCTCGAATATCGATACAAATTTCCGATCGCAATACATATTATTGTTAATTAATATACTCGCGAGTAGGAAATATACATATTGTTAACCATAACGTATTTTTTTGTTGAATAACTATAACTATACTATCAAATTAGTAAAGATTTAGAATCTGAGTTCAGTGTATGTATCTGCTAGTATGAGAGAACTACAATTTTTTTCTTCGACATATTAAGCACTCCTCTGCAAATATGCTATATTTACCATTACTGCTTACTAAGAAATTTATTACAATTACTGTTCCATTACTATCCCAGTAATATGTGAAAACCTGAATCAAATTAATAACTATTACAAATGCATTTTCAGTAGTCTGCCCTTTCAGTAACTTACAATTGCAGTTGCACGCATTTCCCTTTCATTGGACGTTTTCAATTATATAGCGGAGCGGTCAAGACCTTTCACAAGCTTTGTCGTGTGACTTTTAGCGCAAATTTTCAGGCACTTAAACGCCATGGATGTTGTGGGGCTGGACATGGATGTGGTTGTGGCAACATCGACCGCATTGACATAACACCTCATAATTTGCGGTGCACATTGCCACGCCTCCCATTGGCCAGAGACGATTGCGGCGCACGCACTTTCGCCTTGAGAATTCTGAAATTGCCTGTGGCCGCCTTTTGTTTGCCTGCTTCTGTCTCGTCTCACTTGCCCCGTTCATCGAAGATGGAAAAGAAAGTGTCGCCACCATCAACGTCAACACTTGATATTGGAGTGTCCATGGCTGGCTGACTGACTGGCAGACTGGGCAGAAGAGCCGTGGTCAAAGCATTGGCATTGTCATAGCTACCACTTGGCCAACCTTGGTCAGCTAGCGGCGCTCAAGTCTCGCCACACCTCAAACAATTATACATGTCCTCGGGGCAGCTGCGGCGCTCGCACTTTCTTTTGCGCGTGTCCAGATACCACCTCAATTGTTGTTGGGGTCTGGGCTCTGGACATGCACTTCTCATCGACTTGCTGATGTTCACACTTTAGGAAAGTTGGTTTTCAGGGCCGCGAGGTGCGAAAACAGTTTGCAGTGTTGTCGCCTAAAGTGTGGCGATCATCACCGACATCGTCTGATACTGACCTGTATTGTGGACAATGTATATTGAGAGCATAAGTGTATATAATTTGCATGGAATTGCCATGCATTGATCGTGATCTGAGATGCTGTACATTTAATGCTTAATTTATACTGATTTTTACCGCCAGTAATTTGCAGTTTTATTTTGCTGGTAAAAGGGAAATGCGTCCGCTGCGGTCACAACAAAAGACCTAAGCAACGAACTCGTTGCGAGCTGTCAGTTTTTCTAGACCAAAAATTGGCAACGCTTGTTTAAAAAACTAACAATGTTGCACATCGCAGAATTACTAATTCCTCATACATATTTTATCATATAAATTGTTAATTATACTCATGCCATGCCATGCTAAGCTTTTTCTTATTAAATTCATCACAACAATTGCCCAAATTCACAACCTGAAGCAGCTCTAAAACGCTATAAGCGGGCCATGCCAAAAGCCAATACAGTAGAGCAAATATGAATAATAATATTGTCAAATAAATTTTTTTTTTTTTTAATTTAGTATTTATATTTTAAACATTAAACAACTTATTGTAAGGTTATACAAATTAATTTGTCATCGAACCAATAACAATAATAAAAATTAATTCATTTCAAAGCACAGTCAATTTTCTTCATAAAACGCACTTAATATTGTAAATTAGCCTTTTTTAAATGATAAACTTTAATTATTCCCTTTGCGTATTATCCTATTCTTAATCAGATTTAATCAACTTGATCCCACTGTGCAATCTCATGAGCAAAAATATTAATTAATTTATTATTGTCTACATAATTAGACCATAAGCTAGTTGCCCTTTTTGGGACACGCGATGTTCGTTTTTGATGTAAACTGCAGTCAAAATTTAAATTGAAAGCTCAAATTTCGAACGGTGAAATTTCTGGTATCATTATATATTATTTTAATTATTTTTGCAGAAAAAAATTGCATTGCATGCGGCCCAAGTGGCGCCATGTTGACGGCGCAACTTGGATGACTTTGACAGTTCATTTGTACGTGCTTAACATACATGTTTTTAGCCGTAATTAATAATAAAACCTTCTCAGTTGAGCCTTCTTCTTCTTGAGTCTCTTGAATGGAGCGAATGAAAGACATAAAGCTAAATATAAATCCGATTCTTGACTTGAGAATTGCATATTACTACCTCATACACATAGTATATGTATAGACCCATACCGATTGCAGTAAATTCAGCTAATTGGGAGGTCTATGCTGTAAAAGTGAATAATAGTCTTGTGTAAAGCAACCGAAAGAGCATAAATATTGTGACAAGCGTCAGCTCTTTTGATAACTTGTTGTTATTTCACTGGTCGACTAAGATTCGTCTTATGCTAATCTAATTTTTTATTAACCGAATTTTTAACGACCCAACAAGATGCCCATCGCAGATAGCCGCCAACCCCAGAGCGAACTTAATTAAAATGTTTCTAAATTTCTCAGAGATGTAAATTTCTTTTCACTTTTGTTCATTTGCATAGGTCGAAATAAAAGCGGAGGTATTTTTGCAATACAAACGAAAATTTTGTTCACACGCAACAGTCAAAAAAAACGGAATGAAATAACCATTTTAATAAAATTTAATTTGCTACCTTTTTATTGATGTTCAGTTGACATTCACATTTTCATTCTGCGTAATTATATAGGGTCGTTGGCATGTACGTCTCTGAAAGGGTTGCCCGCAAATTGGAATTGGAATTGGGGTCACCTTCGCCTGGTAAGCGTCTCCAGAATTGTTGTCGGTGCCATCATTGCTCTCCTCTCTTCACTTCTGCCTCGGGCCCAATGAGCATGCGCATTCGCATTGGTAGCGGTTTGCTCTTTGGTATATAATTAGACCTGAAAGCATATTTGTCAAGTTGCATGCGGTTGTTACTTGAATGTTGTTCGCATTGTTCGCATTGGTCCCAGATCCACAGGATGCGATATGTTAATGATAAAAAGCGTTGCACTGGGGCGCATCCAAATTGAGTAATTGTTTTCTTTTTTTGGTAAATATATGCATATACATGTATGTGTGTATGTGTGTTCAGTAGACCAGTTGCAAATAAGTGCTATGAAATTGATAAATAAATTTGGTGTACCGAATACGTACAGGATGTTTAATGTTTAGAAAGATTTTAAAATGGTTTTAGTAAATAAAAATTGAAAATTATATATAAAAGTAAAATTTAAGTTAGGAATTAAATTACATGAAATACAGAAACAAAATATCTCGAAAACGGTTGAGTAAAAAATGTTTACCAAAGACAAGCACGCTCAGCGTTTCCCTGAAGATATATTAGTATTGAGTATTTGATTAAAGAAAGAGATAGAGAGAAAGATTTACAAATAAGAAGTACAGCGTAATCAGTTGTGTATGAGGGTGATGGGAATGAGAATTCTCTCTTTAAAAGTTATTGAATCTGATTAAAAACGATGCAAGACATATTTTTGACTATAGTCAACAAAAAACCAAGCTTCTCGCTTATTATCATCCAGGTGAGGAAATTTTGTATTGTTGAATTATCATAAAATAACAGAAATACATATATTTATTATTGGCAGATCGAGAATTTCCTTTGTTAACTATTAAACATTTTCGAGATGTCGACAAATTTCGAAGTGCAGAAACGGAAATCATTTTTTTCCAATAATAATTTTTTTGGAAAATATGTATCGAAGATAAAACAAACCGGAAGTAAACGGTATTACCAGCAAAAAGATTTTATTTTCATTGATTAAAAAAGAACTCAATTAAATTGGTTTATTGGCAATAGGGCTTATCTATTACATTATTTTATCTATCTGGCCCTTCTCTTCAATTATTTTCTATTGCTTAGTACACTTCTCAATGTTTCCGCTATATGCTAACAACTTGCCTATAGTTATACTTACCCATAGTAAAGAAGTGAATTTGTCTGGCAGACTTAAAGACTTGTCGCAATGCATCATTAAAATCAAAACTGCATTCCTTGAAAACCAAACAATTTTAATGTAAATATTTTAAAGTCATACACAAATGTATGTAAAAGCCATCCCACTCCGCTGGCGGCCTCATAATGAGCTCTTTAACTTGGTTAACGATACCTCGAGTCCAGGTCCTGTCAGCCAGCTAAAAATAGTGTTTTGTAGTGGACTGACTGAGGCTCGGCTCAATTCACTTAATGTTTCGGTTTTTTCCAAGCCTTGCCTTCTACAATTTGTATGAGCGCCAAGCGGCTGGTTGAAAAAAGGAAAGCAAAAACACAAAGTTGTTGCGAGGCAACAACTACAACGACTGCAAAACTTGTTGTCTGCTTTAATGCATCAATTAAATTTTTTAATTATTTTCGCTATGGCTTTTTGTTCCTGCTCCTGTCAGCTACATGCTGCGCTTTTTGCACAATTTCCCGACCGTGGCATCTTTTCAAGCCGCTTGTACGAGTCGAGTATTTTTGAAAGCCGTCACTTGCCTTCACTGACGACAGCGACGTGTGTTTATTGATATGTTTTCATTATTGAATTAGTTTTAATAAAAAGTGAAGTCAATTAAGTTAACAAGTTACTAAACCGTCCAGCCTTGTGCAGTTTATGGGAATAGGCACAATTATGTTTAGATATTATTTAAGACAACATTAGGGCAAATAGAATTATATATATATTTGTTTGTCATCCCAATTTTAAAATGTACAAACAAAGATATCAAATAAAATTCACATTTTGTTCTTAATTAGATTTTATGCCTCTCTTTAATATACTAGCCGATCTTTTACTATCGGTCATAAATTAATAAACTTGTAAAACTGTTAGAGCATTTCCGTTGTCGTACGAAATATTTTGGAAGCAAGTTCGTTGTCTGAGTCATTTGTATTAAGCAAAGCAGACAAAATGACCGAACTTGAGCCACGCAACAGCGCATTTGACGCATTCACGCATCGCCTGTCAAAATAATTGTACAACACTACACAAAAAAAAAAAAAATAATAATAAAATAAACAAAGACAAAATTTGCTTGGTGTAATAAAATAAAATTTTGTTTATGCTCGGAGCGAGCACAAAATAATTTTGCTTGTTGTAATCAACACTCGCCTTTAGAGTTGTAGAAGAGCAGTAGCAGACACCAAGTGTGCATGACATTAAATTAGCGCAGCAATCAAGCACTGTGAGTAACAACAACAGAAGCATCACAACAAAATGTGGCCTGTAATCAAATTAAAAGAACTACACAAGCTACGCTGGAAACTTCGTGGAAATTCTCTGATCAGGGAAACTTTGGCTGGGCAATTAGTTACAGGCCATGCGTTTTATAATATGTTTATTTTTTTAATATATACTTACAAAATTCTTTAGATACGAGCACATTATGCAGACATGCCCGAATCCGAATTGTACAACCCATGCATAAGAAAAAATATTAAGGAACGGTAAAATAATGGAATGGCATTCACCTAATAAAATAAACAGGACACGCCGCTCTGTCAGACAATAACTCACAAATAACAAAACCTGCAAACTTGTTATGCAACATTTATGTGTGATTTACTCTTTCATTGGATGTATTTACTTAAGCAACTTACTAAGCTCAGTAACCGACATTTTTAGCAGCATTTTGGAGGCAAATTAAAAATTGTTGATTTTCTTTACTGACAAATTTTAATCTACGTAAAAAGAAACATCTTTGGAACAATTTTTAAATTATTTTATTATATAATGTTATTTATATAAGTAAACACATTATGAATAAAATAATATGTATGATCTAACTAATTTACATTCGTAATCAGTTAGTTAGAAAACTATAGAAATAATTAAAAACGCTTCTATTAGATTCTAAATGTTCTTAACAAAAAATGAATAACTGAAACATATTTAAAGCCAAAACAAAAACTTAATAAGTTTGAATGTTTATAATATTAGAGTGAACAAAATTAGATATTCTAGATATAGGTATGTGTATTTAATGTATCGGAACATGTTTATTATTATTTATTCTTATGAATTTTAATGGGATAAATCGTTTTGGAAGTGTATACAAATCAGTGTTTCGTGCATTTATTTAGTTAGCTGTGTTTTTTGTCAACAGATGTACCCGATCGCAAATCCGACTGTTGGCATTGACTGCTGGCATCTTGGATTTCTCAATATGACAATTCTTAATATTCTGATGCCGACTGCAAGTGGTTTCTGCAACTTTTTCTGTTGTCCAGTTGGCGACTACTCCAGAGGCGGCAGACGCTGTGAGTCCGAATGTCTTAAAGCAGCACGTTTTAGCTACAGTTGGAGAATCTCAACAATTTTAAAAGTGTGCATTTATGCCAAGTGGTATCTGCAACGGCGTCGGGCGGCCTATGCCCCGGCCTCAGACTAAGACACAGCTGCAGTTGGAGTTGGAGCTGAATGTGTCTTTGCAATTTTCGTTGTCGCCGTACGCCGGTTTCCTCCCTGCCGGCAGTGCGATTATTAATTAGCAGCCGTCCCGATCCAGACAAACATTCCCCGCAGACAGAGATTTACCTACAAGTGCAGGAGCACACAAACAAGCACACTTCTGCATTTTTTCTCAAGTAAAAGTCACAAACATCATTTCAATCATCTTGACTTATGAAGCTGCTGTGGTCAATCAGGAAAAATAAATTATTTAAAGGCTAGCAACAGGTTCGCCCTTCTTACCGGCAGTTGTTACTCCTGTTAGCTTGGTTGGATTTATGACCCGCCGAAGATGTGTGTATAGTTTGTTACAAACACAGCAAAAAAAAATGTAAAGCTTACTTTCATTTGATTAGCATAGATGTTCAGCTAATACAAATATAATATAGTTAAGGCAAATGTTTTGCTTATTCGCTAGGCCCACCCGAAGACCGTAAGTCCTACATTGAATCTAATTCTTATAAAGGCAGCTGCTTCCGTGCACATAGACGCACCCATTCATGTGATTTAATCCAGCGCAACTAATAAGCCACAAACTGCTGACTTAAATCCTTTTTTTGTTGTTCGCCCTTAGCTGAAAGCGGCTACCTTGGTTTAAGGCCAAGATGCTTGGTCCATAAATCAAGACAATAAGGAAACGCCCTACGCGCACACATTGCGTGGCCACACCTTGAAAAAATAAGCAAAAGGATTAAATTTTCTCTTAGACTAAAGGGGCAACCGAAATCCAAGTGCATACTCCTTCTTAATTGTTTTCATGATCAAATACCTTCCGTTGCCTACACATGGCCATAAAGAAAAGGAGACAAGACAGTCAGCTTAGCCTGCTGCTGCTCCGCAAATACAATCTTCAAGGTGTGTGCGCTGCCATGCAGCATCTTTTTCTTCTCATCCCTTTGGCTTGCTTTAAAAAAAGGAACAAAAAACGCAGCATGCTCTAATTCTCCAATGCTACCCCCTCAAGTCCAGGTAGGCATTCACGCGCGTGCGCTACGACAATGTCGGGCAACCATCGTCATCGACTTGGCACTTAAGCCCAGGGCAGGCAGAACCCTCAAGGAGCACTCATCTGGCAGATAGCTCTCAGTCTATTTTCGTAGCAGCTATTTTTCGGAAATTAAAATGTTTACTCCTACTATTTGACTGCGAGGGTTCCGATTTCGTTTTTTAGGTATCCCATCAACTACAACTATCTATCACATGCTGCTGCTATGCTTGTCCCTGTCTTTGGCGATGATGAATGTGCGCGTTCGCCGTCCCTAATTCAATTTATCTTAGACATGACAAAGTCACCATTTATGCATAGCTCATAATAGATATAATGGTTCTCACTCAACCCAATGCGTCTTAGAAAGCGAACAGTATTCAACTTAATCGTCAGCTGTTCTTCGATTGTTTTTTATTCGATTGTTAACATTGTCAAGGCAAAAAAAACATGCATTTATGCGTAATGGAATTGAGCAGACTAAATTGACTTTAGAATATCGGCCAGAATCAAGGCATCTTTTCTTATCTTATCTTAAATCTGCTTTTACCAAATTAATTAATTAAGTCATCGAATGAGACGACTTTTAGTGAGAGGTTATTAAGATTTTTTTTTTTTAATATATTGTTATTTTGTTTAAATCAGGGTATCATTCCGGAATTAAAACCGCATGTTTAACAATTGGAATCCAAAATCGGAATCCAAAATTTCGTATTTCCTAAATCGTATTTCTCGAAACCGTTAATTATGTTTATATGTGAATGTGTCCGTGTTCAAGCGTATATTATACCTACGTGAACTTATATTCGAAATTTAATGTCTCCAAGTGTACTTTACGTACCAAAATTACAGCTAAATTGTATTTCGGTTTGACACCCTGCTTTCAATGAAATATACAAAAGTAGAACTGACTTAATGCAATGTCGATAAATTAAACTAGTTTTGAACCGAATATAAATATATATATATGTAAATATATATGAACTGAAAAATCATTTTATGTTCACATATTGTTTTTTTTACCACATATTGGGAAGCCACAGTTATGGGGAGCATACCAGATTCTGCTTCAACTGGCTTTACCCAAGTCATTGCAATCGTATTACGGATAGATACTCCGGGATACATATTTTGACACGCACACCATTCTGCAATTTGCAAGATTTTATATATTAAAATTAAAATCACCAACATTTTCTTATTAGATAATATCGGCTGCATCAAAATATATTTCTAGGTTTCGAATTTGCAGCTATTTTAAGACTGGGAAATTTTGAGAAAACTAGAAAACACATGAATAATATCATAATCATAAATTTTATTATACTTCTTTGTCATGAGTTGTTAACACTTTTCAAACTAAACGGAGAGGTATAAATGCCATTAACAAAGACTGCATCACAAATTAGGGCTATGCTCCTTTTAAATAGGCTCGCAATGGAATTGATTAAGTTAATCGAGTATTCCGGCGCCACGTTCCCCATGCGATGTCGGGCTGGGCGCACGGCTGGTGGCCGGACTGCTGCCTGGCGGAGTGTCATCCGGACTGCGCCCAAGCGGTACCAGCAGTGGGCCCATGGGTCTACGTGCCCGAGGAGCGCCACGTGAACCTCGGCTAACTGGCGTCGATGTCTTTGAGCGTGGACGTCCTGGTCCGCGTTTGGCCAACGAAGCGGGTGGGGTGCCCATTGTACTCGGATATGGTTCTGCAAAGATAGATTTTATGAGCGGTATTTGAAATGATTTTACGACGTGGTGGCTTTAAATAATCGTAATTAATGTTAATGCGCGTTACGCTGGCGCATACCTTACTACATCCTACAAATGGAAATGGCAACATTGTCGCTAATGCTCCGGTCACTTGCGTCCGCACGTTCTGGGCACGTCCTGCTGCCTCATCTGCATTTTTACTTACAATGTTGCATACTTTCGGGAGCGTGAATTGCGGTTTTTTTAATTGCCAGCCAAGCCCATCTCGATAACAATGCCCTCATACAGCTTACTCAATGGCAGTTATGCAACGCTATCGTAAAATACCCTATTAGCAGGTTTACAAAGGGGTATCTACTGGCATTTATTCATTAAATTAATTGTTTTACTATTATTTTAATTTTTAATATAAAATTAACCCGTCATCTTCCTATTTCTATTCGTTTATTTTTATTATATTAATTTCTGAATCGATTGATGTGAACATATAAATGCAGGACAATACATAATTGGTACAGGGCAGCTTGTAGTCGATCGATCACTTATTCCTGTTGTATTTGCTTTTGTGATTATGACTCTATTTGGCAGAGAGAGGTTTATTTCCGTCACGTGTTGTCTGGCGCTGCCCGCAGCATACGCGTTCTTCCCTCACCAGGCGGCACCGGCGCATACACACACATGCACAAACGTGTACACACACCATCATTTCGGCTGCGAGTCTGAGCATTTAAGCCGATTTATTCAATTATCATTTGTCGTGCAAATTTGACATGCGCGCCAACGTGTTTGTAACTAAAAATTCGAATGGGAGTTGCACAAATTTGTTGGCAAATTTTCATTGAATTTGCCTGCTGGTTGCATTAATTTTTAGTCTTCAAGAGTGAGCAGCTGTTTGCATAATTTAAAAGCGTCGCGCTGCTAATTACTACTTGTGAAAATCAATACAACTGTGTAGAAATTATTATTAGTTTACTAAACGATTGAAACGTGCCTGGGCAAATAGCTAAAGCATTATAAATTCGGTAATTGAATTGTATTCGATAGATTCAAATGTGGAGAATACCGAAATTAACAAATATTTTCTGGGAGTTCGTTATTTGAATTTCTTACGTTTCAGATATATCATCCAAACAACGAATAATTATTTTTTATTTAAAAAAAAGATGCTTTCAATCTACGATGGCAAGATTTCCGAATGCACACCTACTCAAGCGGAGGGCTTCATTAAAGGGCACTTAGGAAGTACTTTAGAATGCCGCCAAGCAGACGATAAAACACTATTAAGCTGGGGCTGTTTCTGATTCAGTTTCTGATTGTACACCAGCGATAATGCAGCCAGATGCAAATCTTTGAACAAATATTTGGAGTGACTGCGTGAAGAAGGGGCGAGCAAACTAAAGGGGAGCAGTAAATGCCAATTAATCTGATGATATAATGAAAGTGGTTTGTGCTGTGCTAAAATTGTCACGTACTACAAGTGAAGTTACCCCTCCCCACACACACACACAACAGGAAAATGCGGGCAGCCAAAAATGAAAAAGGGGGCAGCGACCACAAAGTGCCACTCAAGTGTGCCCAATTGTTGCCAGAGATGCAGCATACACACACAGATGAGCATGTTAAAAGGCAGCGTGAATGTGAAATACAAACGTGATTATGTCGGCGATTAGTGACAAGTGACACACAAGTGCCAGGCAGAAGGGCAAAGGGGCAGGAAGAAGCCGATAAACAAAACAGATGCTGGCTGCACTTACCTTCCTCGTGCGGAGGCACGGACGGGCCACTTTCAGCCTCGCCACTGACTACTTCGTGTTGCGGTAGTGGTGATGTGGTCGCTCCACCAACCGCCGATGATGTCGGCGTCGGCACGCGCTGCAGCGATCCATGGCCACCACCGCGTCTTGTGCTGCCACGTGGTCGTCCTCGTCGTGCACCACGCATGTGGTGACGCCGCCGTACCGACGGCATACTATCAAAATCGCCCAGGAAGTCTGCAAGAAAAGAATAATTGGTTTTTATTTATTAATTGGGGTATTTTTACTCTGCAAATACGAGAGCCAGAAATTGTACATTAGCCTGGAGTTTTTGGAGTTTTAAAAACACTGATTTGGGATGTGTTTCAGAGTAAATAATTCTCGTCACCGTTTCAGTGTCAATTATTGTAAGCAATAAGGCTCTTTTCACCTGCTTTTTCTGTTATTTCACAGGTAGAGCATGTATCAGTGGTTAACATTCGATTGCAACATTCTTTATTGATGGTATAAATTATTTTTTTTTTTGCGTTTCCTATAAATTACCCCTTTCAAACAAACAAAGCACACAGACAGTAAACACAATAAAATAAGAAAAACTAATATCTTATTTCTTAAATGTAAATAAATCTACAATATTCGGCGACAGTAATTATTTATATTAATTTTGTATAATTATGCTATACTTTTCTAGGGCTAGTCGTGCAGAAACTTTAAACTTAAGCTGTAGCAGTTTAAAAATAATTCTGATTAAAGAAACTATTCATTATTATTTCAGGTATTTTTTTCGTAGTGCAAAAATGTGTTAACATAATCACCAAGCATACAATACAAATTGACATACATATATTGAAAGAAATCAACTTAATGCTTAGTCAAAATTAAGATGTAGTCACATCGACCTGAAAACTCGTAAAAGTTTGTTTTTTTTTTCAAATAATATCTAAATATTGGAAAAAAAATCTTTAAATTAGAAAAAAAAATTTATATTTTAAAATACGAATTTTTAATATTAATATTAATATAAGTAACATAAATTGTAATGTGAGAGTTCTGTGGTGAACTTATTTATAAAAACACCCTGGAAAATACATATTTTTTAGAAATTTTGGAAAAATGTATCCTCGAATTATGAAAAAGGAAAACCTTAATTTTTAGGAAGACACAATCCGTTTCACAAGTGTTCTTTCTGGACAATGAAGTGAGTTACCATTACAATTTTTATCTCTTTGTAATGAAAACACATTGCTGCTTATTTTGCCATTATGTCCGCAAGCTATTTAGAGGATTAGGTAACTTCAATAATAATAATCTAAATATTAATCTAAATTTTAACGCTCAGTGATTGACATTCAGTCATCACTTTCTCATCACCAATCACCCACTCAGCTGCACTGCTACTGAAAAGCAAGCTGCAATGCAATGTGTGTCATGACCATATTTGAACTTACGTGATACATTTTTTAGGCGAAACACAATGGCAAATTCAAGCCAAGGAACAAGTCGAAACTGTGACTCCAGCACCTGGGTTCAAGCACTACAATGTGTGCATATTTTATTTGTCTATTGCAGCTTAAGGAGGTTCGAAGGTTTTTTTTGTGTTTGGTATTTTTCCCTTTTGCTTTGCTTAACTTGAAGTTAACTGTAAATTGCATAAATAAAACAAACTCCACTAGAATACAAGAGACGGGCTTCAGAAAGCAACTCTAACTAACAACTGATGGCAACAATGTCACTGTTGACTCTGTTGTTGTTACTCTGGTTGTTAATGTTGTTGTTGCTTTTGTCGTTGTTGTCGCAATGGCGACATTGCCTGGCGCTTGCTAGTTTGGTATGCACCGCAAGTGCAGCAACATCATCGCATTCGCAATCTCAATCAACATCATCATCGTCGTCTCGTCTGGTCTGGTCTGACCTAACCTGGTCTCTGGCAAATAATCATCGACATAGTCTCGTCAGTCGAGTGATCATCATAATCATCATGGGATACAGGCAACAACAAACAACAAACAATTGAAGCCGCTACTCTGTTGGCCCCTTTGTGGCATTGTCAACAACTTTGGCAGGCATCTTAAAGCAATTTTTAATGAGACTTCAGCTCGATTCTGGCCCATCGCTTCAACTCTTGTTACAGTTGCGCCCAAAATCGAGAACGAGTGCCAAATTATTGAATCGCCTGTCTGCCTTGTCTGCTGCCATAAGTTTTATCAATAATATTCAATCCAAGGCAATCCTTCGCCAAACTCAACCCATTCATTGGTAATATTATTTTGGGCAATTTGTTATTTTGATTGCTGTAGCTGTTGCTTTACCCATTTATTTCGGTCAAATGTTACGTTGCGACGCTCTCGGCATTGCAGGCTGAACGTCAATTTGTCTAAAGTTCGCTTTTTAGCATATTTCATTTAGTCCTTTTAACTACCGACTTGTCGCTGGGGAACGGTATGAAACATAAAATCAATCAGAATGTCTATTGTTCGGCGTAGTTGGGCATTAGCTGAATTGTTTCATTTATTTAAGAATACAATTTTTGGTAAGAGAAAACATATTCAATGTAATTTAAAAGAATAATTCAAACTGTTCGTATAACGTGAACACATTAAAAATCATTAATAGAGGTTTAATAATGTTATATTATATATCAGCATAAAATGATTCGATCTAGTCATGTTCGTCTGTATGAACAAACGGATCTCAGATAGTAAGAGATAAATACTTATCAAGTTTATAAATACCTGCGTTTCGCTTTTATCGATGTTAAGCGATTTCCCTTATCATTATCTTTTATGAGAAACCTAAGTTCATTGCATTCTTACTTGTTTCTTCACGCTTTATTTGCTAATTTAATTATTCGAGTCCGTTAATAAAATTGTCGACTAGTTAGCATATATTAAATGCACAATCAATAAAATTAAGAACATTGTCATTTTATACTGTGCATTTTAAATGTATATATTTAAAGTCAACTAAAATAAATGATAAATATTTTTCGGATGCAAACGTTTTAAAAATGAATAAATATTTTTTAAAGTTAAAATTGCAGTTAACAATTATGCAAATCCAAATGAGTAAACTTTAACTCATAAGTGTCTAAGGAGTTGCTGTATAGCTTAGCAAAATCATCGCGTATTATTCAATGTTATTTTCTTAAAATAATAATAAGCATATTCGTGTTTGTTTATTGGTTATTATGCGATTGTTGTTGCGAAATTGCTTTACGAAACTTGGTGCCCTCAAATTGTGCAATAGCAGGCCGGGTAGAAGGCAACTCAAGATACCTGGACTTGAACAACTTTAGGATGCAGGCACACTGATGCACAGCACAGACACACACAGACACGAATCACACATTTCTTTATCTTTGTAAGGGAACTTGGTGCGCAAGGAACGGCGCACATAATCGGATTTTACAAATCATTCATTCAATTATCTAATTGATTTGACTGATGATCATTTGTGAACCTTGATCCTAGCCCGGCCAGCTAAAGTCAATGTGACGCATGTTTGTTACGCTTGATAAGCAGCAATTTGGAGCTGGCAGCGAGTCGACGCACAGGGTAAGGGAGGAGGAGCGGAGGTTCTGGAGGCACACTGTCAGCTCACCTTTGACTGTGAGACTCTAATGCGCCTGCCATGACTAAGTGCATATTGGTCTTGGCCAGATTTAGGCGCTTGAGATTACTTTTGTAACTGACTGCGACTGTGAATGTGCCTGATGCTGTTGCTGTAGCTGCAGCTACCGTATAAGCCGTTAAAGATATAAATTGCAATTTTTTAGCGACTTTGCTCAGCCAGCTGGCAAATTGAAGATTGCAAATTGTAAAACCAAAAATGTATATATATATAAAAGAGCTATTCTTGAAAGTATGTGGCACTGGTGCTTGTTAAAAATACTCTATGCAAGTCTAAGGCTACATTGAATTTATTCTGCCAATTCACATATAGAAATACTCAAACTCCGGTCTGGACACTGGCTTGGAGAGATAAATCAACCGAATTTGATGCAATCGCCAGCCACGTGGCGTAAACTTTTTGCGCTTCGGAGGTGGCACTTCTAGTGGTCCAGGAACCTTGGCTGGTATTGGACAATGCGGCGGATTTGGCGGCATTATGTGCGGCCTGGCCAAGCTGAGGATGCGGGCCGTGGGGCGTGCGGTAAGTGCGGATGGGCGTACGGGAAAGCGCAGAGTGGCCCAGAAATCATCTTCGACTTCCTTGTTGGCAAAGCAACACGGGAAGAAAGGCCCTGGAAAGGGTCGACCCTTATCGTGGCGTGGTGGCTTGCCCCAAACAATTACCGGTGAGTAGGCGTAAAATGGAGGTTCGTGCTCGTGCTTCAGAGTCACTTTACGTTCCAATGGCTTTGATAGTGCCTCCATTTTCTCTACCAAATCCTCCATTGGTATTTTGCGCTTCGGTCGTCCGCACGGCAAGTATTTTGACTTACAGGGTAATGGATCTGCGGGTACCACCTTAAGTTCCTTAGGCATTGCGTTGTTCATAGCCCACTGAAAGAATTTTTTCCAATCCTTTTTTTTCATGGGTCCTGGCTTCTGCCAACGTGTCAATTCGGGTTCTGCTTTCTGTATGCAGCGCCGTTTGGGTTGCGCATTGCGCTCGCACCACTCAACCCACGATGGTAACAGTTTTTCGCCTTCCTCCACGTTAGCCTTCTTACCATTAGCAGCCCCGTCCTCGCTATCGTCGAAGTCCATTTTAGCAAAAAGAACCTTTGAAAATAATATTGTCTGTGGGAAACTTGAAATTTTGTATTCGAATTTTTATTTTTTTTTTTGTTGGTTAGCTTTGAAGCATATGTTTTTTCCCCTAGTCTTATGCAAGGAACAGTAAAATCTAAAAACAATCAGCACAAGGCATGCTATCGTACTATGAACACTTTAAAAACAACTTTTATTTTCAGATAACAAACTAATCATCGACTACTGGCATTCTTGGATTGCGAGAAATCCACCAAAAGTATCGAACAAACTCATACAGTATTTGTCTTCGACATTACATCTTTAGTACTAATGTAAGCATATATTTTGTGATTGGGAATCTCTGCGCTATTGTTGTTTTTTACATAAAACTTAGCAGATAAAAAATAATTAGGTATAAGATTAAGTTCGAGCAAAATTTTAACAAATGTATATTATTTGAATTCTTCAATAATTTTTCAGGATTAAGTGAACATTTGCAGCATCGAATATACAATGATTCAATGGATAGAAATTAGATGGCACAATGAATACATTTAATCGTTACCACTAGTTTATTTCCATTGATCCAAGTACTAGGCAGCCACACAATTGGCATATAT
This sequence comes from Drosophila sordidapex, assembly GCA_035043295.1. Taxonomy (NCBI): domain Eukaryota; kingdom Metazoa; phylum Arthropoda; class Insecta; order Diptera; family Drosophilidae; genus Drosophila; species Drosophila sordidapex. Next base: position 309,144 of record JAWNNA010001332.1, read on the forward strand.
GTGACTCGTTCAGGACCCGTGAAATTGGCGTAGACAGAAACTGGAGGCGAAGCAAATGATCACGCCATTGTCTTGCAGTCATCTTTCGGCGCCTGGGCGGTTTCTCATCTCTTCTCATAATTGGGTAGGAGCGCGGCCGGGCTAACTCTATAACTTTTCTGGAAGGTTTGAATTTAAGTGCGTTTTTGGAAACAGGGAATCGAATGTTTGTCCAAAAATCAACCTCTAATTCTTTGTGCTGAAAACAGCAAGGCACTTTTTGCTTTTTAGTGGGCCTCCCAGGCTCTGGTTGCGGTGGTGGTCTCCTGCTAAGCTGCGGCCGATAGGCAAGCTCCTTTTGAGGTGGCGCAATATACTTGCCACGTTGTCGTGTTGGTCGACTCAGCCTTCTTAGATGTCCCACCATTTCATGCATCTTTTCCCTTTCATCGTGTAATTTGCTTGCGACATGCATGAAAAACAACGGTGACTTTAAATCCATTTGGTGAGTCGGGAGCGGATTCTCTTTTGATTTTCCTTTGGGTTTCGCTTTAACAGCGGCCCATCTGTAGAATTTCATCCACTGTTCCCGATTCATTGGTCCAGACCTTTGCCATCGCGTTGGCGGCTCTGGTTTGCTAGCCGCCATGAACGTGGACTTTGGCTTCGCATTGCGTTCCGCCCATTCTTCCCAACATGCCCATCTGCTTTTCATAATGCTCTACAAATTATTTTTGGTGTAGTTGGCCGAAATTTTGTCAAAATAAATTCACAGTATATGTACAAAAATTTGTTTTCCTAATTTATTTGTCTGCATTTTGTGAAATGTTTCAATAAACAATTTTATCCAAATGATTTTAAATTATATTTAGTTCTAGTTGAAGCAAAAGATGCATGGTTAGCTACATTCCAACCTTATAGTAAGTAAAGAAGTGAGTTGTAAACTACCAGTATATTTCTAGTAAAACGAACGGCAATTAAGTGAATCTAAATTTCTCGAAGTCTTGTGTTTTTTATCTCCGTTCAGTTGGGAATATTTGGTTTTGTAGTTGTTTTTGAGGCGTTGCACAAGTACTTCTTTTTACAGCTCAAGAAAGTCAGATGACCAGCTGCTACTTCGTATCGAGGGTTGTATCATTAAGCAAATGTAGCGTAAAATTGCTTTTGTTTCCGACGCCAGAGCCTATCGATGGCATATGTGGTGTCGATTTCACACATGTTATGAGCACTCTGCGGTCGAGTACGAGTTAGGACCGCACTCAGATTGATGACTTTCAACTTGGGCGAGTTTGTCCTTAGAGGAACAGTTCCGGCTGTATGAGAACCAACAGGAAATGTCCCCGATCGAACGAAAAGAAAAAAAAAACAAAACAGTCTCGTGAATTATTAAAATTCTTCAGGCTAACACCACGAAAGCAAAAGCAAGAGCCAAACCAAACAAGAAATGCAGACAAAAATCGTGGTTTGACCAGGTTAGAAACTGGCGACAACAAATCATGACAACGGTAACCAACAAACGGTCGACGACAATAACCACGACGACGTCGACGATGGCGATGGTGATGGTGGCGGCGACGGCTATGGCGACGGCGATGCACATCATCAAATGCAACATGCGGCTGCATGGATAATAATGAAGATGGGCGACAATGCCAACTGGCCGTAGCAAGACGACCAGGTAAACAAACAGACGACTAACAACGACAACAACGACAACAACGCCAACAACTGCAAGAACGTTAGAAAGGTACTCGCACAAGACACACAAGGCAAAAAGTGCGATCAATTGCAATGCGCACCGAATTTCAATTGGGCATCGAGAGACCATAAGGCAAAGACCAGAGAAGTCCAACATACAACGGCAGAAGCTTTCGTAATGGATGGCCATGGCATTCGGGAAATACTTACAGCTGCTATTGATGATAAAACAGCACCAAGTACGAACACTACCCGTGCCAGTGCCAGACCAGTTGCCAAGCATTCAGTCGGACAAAGACTACAAAAGGAATTGGGTTATGACCTCGAATGCGTGTCGCCAACAACGATTGGCGCTGCAATGCGATGGGATGCTCCTCCGATGCGGTCGGGAGTGCGTGATTGAGCCGTTTACATTGTGCATTAAAGTGGGTGAATATGGGACATACGGGACTAATGTTTATTTTCCATTTCGGCAAATAAATGAAAAGACGAAACAATTTCAAATATTTCAAAGACTCTGCCAAAAGTCTTCCCAAGCGCTCAAGATCTAGTATCCATTTTGATGCACCATTTCAACGTAAGTTTAATGAGATCTGAATTCACCAGGTTTATAACTTCGGATGATGATTTCTTTAATCCCTTGCATAATTTTGCCCAGGACATAAAAAATAAAAAAGGAGATTGACATCTGAGATGCAGTCTTTATTTTTGTGTATTATTACCTTTAAACCTTTGCTTGCTACAGGATCTTTAATTTTATGTCTTGTCAGTCTGTTGCCTCTAATGGTTTTCATTAACTCTTTCTTAATAACTCTTAATTTAACTCAAGAGTTTAATATTTACTCATTAATGAATTGAGTTATTGACAAAACTAAAATAATAATCTAGTCTGATCTTTGCCAAATGTCTCCAGTTATTGTTTTTGCTATGTACTTGAACAATGTTGACTCAAACTTAGAATGACGATGCATAGAAAAACATTAGCAGACATAGAAAGGACAAATAGAATATAACGTTTATTGGCCAGCCAAAGTAGCCGTTGCGATTCACCCGAAAAAAAACACAAATTAAAATTACGTTTTACAAATATTTGCATATATGGTTGGTATGAAAGGACTGAGATTAGGTTGTAATAAATGTGTAGTACATTATGTAATAATAATACTGAATACCTATGCAAAAGTCAAATATTTTTGGCACGAATGTACTCTGGGTTACATTTATTTTCTTGTGTGTTTTAATCACCACTTATATAAAATATATTAAGATGTCACTGTGTTACACATTTTTCATTTTGCATTTTGCAGCTTAAATAAATGGACAATAGATTATCTCTTGCTTAAGCCAACTGTCAATAAATAAGCACTAAATAAAATACATTACCTCATGATTTCAGCTAAATTATAAAATTCTCGCATTTAAATTAAATAGAGTCGAATATTCACAGCCTGGAAATACCAAAATTAAATTCTTTTAATTTGCGCTTGGAATTTAATTATTTAATTTTTTTGAGCAAGGCATTTCGTTGGAATACTTCACATATAAATATGATTAGCCAATTTAAGTCAAAACCACTTTAATTATAAAGTTTTAAGTCAATCAGACAAGTAGCAATAGCGACTGCCAATCCGAGCGGTCATCCATCTGCGAGACACATTTTCAGATATTTATATAAACGAGTCTTTGCTAGTACGGGCTGGGTGCTGGCCGGGCACGTACTTGCTCTCGGCGCTATGGGGCCAATAAGGTGTAAATTTATGCGCCAGCGCCAGTTAAGAGATTCAGTCAACAACAATGCAACAATAACAACACAGACTTCGGCCAACAACCATTAGCAAACAAGCCTATGCAATTTATTGTTAATTCTTATAAAAGCTCAACAAAACGCACATTTTTCGTATGCCTTGTGATAGACATTTTTTTGTTGAATTTGTTTTGTTGTATACTTTTTATCTTCACGTGCAATCGAAGCGCATTTTGTAATTATTTGTAAGCTGTGTGAATTTTTGTGGCCAATCAGCGTTTTTGTTCGCAGTTTTGATTTGCTGCCAAGATTTCAACGTAATTGTATCTCATGGCTAACGTGTATTCTATGAGATTTTTTTTTTTTCGTTATTGCTGCTTATGCTGTTGTTGCTGTCGTCATGTTCTTTGGGAGTTTTGCACCTTGTTTACAACTGTTTGTTTAATTATTTATATGTATCACAAGCAACACTGACAAAGTGGACAAGGATCTGTGATCAATCTAATGAATAATGAATACTGACTGTGCCACATTTTTCGATTGGGCGTTGCACTACATTTACCAAAGTATCTGGATTCGTCGTTCGAAAATGTCTCTAATTGGCGCGTTGAGAAAGTAACTTGCAAACTCGGATCAAATGCATTTGGCACGCTTCCATTTGAAAACGAAATGAACTAAAATGAAATCAATTAAAAAATTGTTTTCCCCGGCTTTATTACACAATGGAAACATTCAGTGGTATTGCAATTTGAATGCCTTGCACGCTTTGGCCACTGCCAACTACTTGCTAAGTACCTAACCAACCGACCGGATGATTTGTGGACTGCCTCCAGTATGTGAAAATTAACCCACATTTCTAGCGCCGTTGGGAAATGGGAAAAATTGTGTACAACCAACAACAGCAAATGGCGCAAAAATGCAGCAGAGATGAGAGAAACATAATTGTAAAAAAAATCCTGTTGCATAAAATTAAATGTGCTAAAATATGCCATCGTCAGATGAAAACGAAATGTTGTTATGGACAGCATCAAGTGTTTGCTGCGGAATGCAGTTCAGTAAACCATAGTTTTAAATAGTATCGAGTGCGTGCGGCACGCGTAGTTGGATTAACTCAAGTCTAGGGTTGAGCACAAACATGAAATTAAGGCCAATGAAGTGATTTTATTGTAATAACAGAGGCAACTAATTTAAATTGAATACATTTAAGTGAAATAACTTTTTAAATGTGTTTGTATTCACAGAAAAATACAAAAAGTAAAAAGTAAATTAAAAATAAAATGTTATATTTAAATATAAATAAAAAAAAAAACAAATAAAAACAATTTTAAGAGGATCATAAACTGATAACATGATGTCAATAGGAATGATTACAGAGTACTCGAAAAGATTCATGAAAAGAATAATTAGTGGTACAACGGAACGGTCTAGAGGGAAGGTCTATTTATGTACGGATGTAAAACATCTCGGAAATAGCGACGAAGAGCATATAGTAAGAATTTCTTTTGCTCAGATTCCAATCAGCTTCGGGGAATCGGATATTGTATAGATCACAATAGAATAAATATAAATCAAACCTTAAGAATTTTCCAACTATGTCCACTTTCAAAAAATGTTCATCAATTAAAAAGTACAATAAAGTTAAAAATCAATGTTCAGTAAAGAATGGATGTGTATACCATATTATAAAAATTTACAATAAATTGCAGCTTCCGAGATTAGTTAACATTTATAATTACAGCCAAAAAAAAAAGTATCTTTACAAACGTTGTTTGAATATATCAAAGCATTTTTTATTGCTTATACTTTTAATGTGAGCTCTTTAACCATAAAAAGCTCGTTTCCAATTTTGCCTCTCATTCATGACAATTTCTCATTATGGCCTATAACCAGCAAATAAATGTCTAAAGACAAAAAAAAAAAATCTGAAAACTGCAATGGTAGCCACAGTTTATGTAGGCACAACACGTGAACCATTGATTAAATTAGATGTTTTCATTTGCCAAGCCCTGCAAAGCTACAAGCAAAAACCAAAGAAATTGCACATAAAAAATATTTATGGGCGCCTCGTTTTTTGTGGCATTTTAATGCATAAGCCAAGCAAACTAGTTACAGCCAAATCAATAAGCCGAAAAAACATTGCAAACTGTGCGACTGAGTAACTGACTAACTGCCTAACTGGTTGGCTGACTGACAAGCGAGCCGCATTGGGGAACAAATCAACTGACAGCAACAATTTCCAGGCAACGAATGATATTAAATTGGGTTGCGTACGTGGCTGGCAAATGCTTAACAAAAACGGTGGTCAATACAAATGAATACGTTATCAACGACATTCAGTTACAAATACTAAAACAGTCAGCCAAAATGCATAAGTCGATAGTTTTCGAATTGAAGACATCCTTTATTTTAAATCACAAACAATTTTTCAAATATTTATTTTTTTCAAGACAAATTATTGCTGCAATTGAATTTGGAATATATATGAAATGACAATAAATTTTTTTTTTTTTAAATTTTATGTTTGGTGGCCTTTTGAGTATTTTTTAAAGTATGAAATGAACCTAGGAAATATCCAAAACCTATAATTCCTATCAAATTTAGTTTTTTTTTCCATGTTCTGTAGTATCAAGGAAGAGTCTTGGGTGCATCTATTCGTTTGATGATGCTTCTTAAAAGTCTATATAATATATAACACACAAATATATTCTTCAGTCTGGTTTATGTATGTCTATATTTTCACAAGTTCACTATACAATTTTAAGGGGTACAGGGTATATCAGCAGAGACGATGGCTACATAGGTAAAATGAGTTGCTTTTGGCACAGAAACTCCGGAAATTGAATTAGAAACCCATCTGCGAGGCAGCTAGCCAGGCTAGTAGTTAGGCAGGCCAGGCAAATGACCAAGTTAGCATTTACAGATTACAGTTGGTATGTAGTAGTTTTTGTTGTTGTCGGGCCGATTTGACTTAAGCAACAAGTCGAATCAGTTGACGTTGCACTTGTCGCGATTGAACATCAGTTTGTTTTTTATTTCGCTGTATTGCCTACTTTTCAACGTCTTGTACTTTCGATTGGTTAATTGTTAAACAAATTAAGCAACAGTTTTTCGAATGCAAATCGAATGCATGCCTTGTCTGGGGCTGCCTATAACAAGTTGCAATCACTGATTGCTGTTGCACATCCCACATGTAATTTGCAACTCATAAAAACAAACAGGCCAAGTTGCTTAGCCCAACTCGTTCAGCGGGCTACAGACCACATTCTGCGATGCATATGTCTCGCTCTATGCGCCTCGCCAATCGCCTTAGCTTGTGATTGCCAAATAATTTGAATTATTAATAATAAAGTGATTGGACTATGTTAAGAATTTGAGCTTATAATGCAATAAAACGCTTTATTTACCCGAGGTCGATTAATGTATCATTTTAGTTGATTGTTTCTGCTTTCGGCCAAAGGGATGAAAAAACAAGTATGCTCTAGTCGAAAGAGCTCGACTAGAAGATACCGTACGCACTCGATTAAGATACAGTTAAGATAATTAATATATTTTTACTCTCGCTTCGATTATCATTCTGTCTCCATTTCATACGGAATACCTTTTGAGTCAAACTTATGTGTTTTTTATCCGATCATGATGGATATTGTTGATCAATAAAATTCAACGTACATTAATATTAATTATAAATCTATTTCTTTAAAACTTGCGTTTTTACAGCTTTCAAAAGTTGGTACGCCAGGAGGAGTTATCAATTAAAAATAAAATTAACTTGAAATATGTGTGGTAGACGACAACTTATATACTATGCGTAACTAGCTCTTTGTTCATATAGACGGACAGATGGACGAACGGATAGACAGATCGACTCGGCTTTTAACACTGGTCTGTTTGTTATATACTTTTGAATAAACCATTCTGGGTATAGGTACTTACTCATTGACTCTCTTGCTGGACTATCTCCATCCACCACTAATGCCTCGTTATCGGAATCGTTATCAGGCGGGGGGTGTTGCCGCACACTTGTCGCACCCGGCACATAAGTCTCTTGGCTGTGTATTTGGTTGTTGCTTTCTGTGCCGCCACTGGACGTGGAGGAGGCAATGCCCACATCAATGCAATCCTCTTCCATCTCCTGTTTAATGCGTTTGGCAACTGGGCCGCAACTGACTCCGTCATCTTCAGTTGCCGGTATCGATATGCCACCAATATTAGCCTCCTAAGACAAATACAATAAAAATTAGTTTAATTGCTAAAGCAACAATAAAAACAATTAGCATATTTATTATCAACGGATGTAAGATAACAACAAGTATCGCCTGGCTATCTTATTATAATAAATGTTTCATTTATAATTTATAGCAATCCCCGTTCTTCTGTTATTATTCTTTAGGTCTTGTTGCCGTTGTGTAATAATTCTTACCAAACAGAGACTTGAGTTATTGTCGGTCAACTCCTAAGTGGGTCGCTTTTAAAGTTTTGACTCTATTCGGCCTGGGATACTACATGTAGTAGGGATGGGAACATTATACCTACGTTTCAGAGCCTGGCTCGGCACAAGGGTAAATGTAAAGAGATTTGCATAAAATTAGCATAGATTTCGCTGGTAATTATCAAGATAGTCAACACAGTAGCAGATTTTACTAAAGGTGATTTGAATACAACATAAAATTGAATATAGGGTGTCTTATAATCCTTTATTGGTTGGGGTTTAGTACAGAGTTATATAATATCTGGTACGTACATTTTCCATCAGTTCTAAAAGATTAACAAAAAGATATTAAATGCTAGATTATTTTGAAGCAATCATTCAATTTCTCTTTTCCACGCTGTTTCATAAAAAGGTCGCATACAATCTATGATAACCTACTTGAACCAATGGAGCATACTACTCTACGTACTAACAAAACTACTTTGGCAATTTAATAAATAACTGTGACACCAAATGACTGTAATCAGTTTCAAACAAACCGTTTTAATTAAGAGCCAACTTGGACTGAACGAAAAAATATGGGCAATGACACCTAACCTCAAACTTGAGCGTACTATGTGGATGAATTTGAAACTTGAACTTCCAATTGACAGCCAGACGATGTAGAGAAAAAAGATGGCTGCGTGCCAGTAAAATACTCATATGCCATGGTGGTATATGAACTTGAGTGCAGGCCGATTCCCCTCCACCCGAACCGAAGCGCAGAGAGTCTGAGAAGGTGAGGGTAAAACCTACGAGTAGAACTAACCAAAAACGGAGAGAAATGAAAAGACAAAGAGGCAACAGACCATAATCAGTGTTCCATTGAACGCACAAAATCATTTAGCGAAACCGAAACGAAAAGAGGCGACAAGAGTCAGCAAACGTAAACTGCACCCCACGAGCTCATAAGCCCACAAGCCCACAAGCCTACAAGGCAGCAGGCACCAGGCACTTGAAACTGTTTTCCAAGACATGGACAGAAGCAGAAGACACAACCAAGTTGGCTAAGGTAAAGTGTTTGCTTTATTTGTACGTACGTATGGGGACGTAGGGTAGACAACTCTTGGATGAATGAATATAGGCAAGAAATAGCAACAGCAGTAGATCCACCTCGAATATGCTCAAAGCTGGCAGCAAGTTCAAAGCACGCTACGTAACAGACCAAGACAAACTTGACGATGAGTTGAGTTTTGTAGCAAATTGAATTGTCGTTGCTGTTTCTGTAGTTGTTTTTGTTGTTGATGTTGTTGCATGAATCACGTGACCATGACCACCTAGCAGTGCCCAAGTAAGAACAACAAAAGAGTCAGACTTGAAGTCTTATCCCCTGCCACAGCCGCCGTATCTGAGACTGCAGCTGTACCTGTATATGGCCAAGCTGCAATTTGAACTTCACTTAAAATATCATTTACTTTCATTTAGAGACTGCGGAACTTGTTGCTTCGTGTAACGAGTGTAAACTTGGTCTAATAACTGCCTATTAACAGCCAGTCGGATCATGCGTATAGAAGCAACTATTTGGTACACGATTTAAGGGTCAGATAAAAAGGCGTATTTTGCCTCAAGTCTCTGGATTTACATAGCTATTCTCGTTTCCCGTTTACTCCAACAATAAGTGGCGTTTTGCTTTTTTGTCGTGTACTTACCTTATTTTGCTTGCGCCGCTTACGTTCATTTGAAGTAGCAGCTGGCGCTGATGTGGTTGCTGTTGCTTTTGTTGTCGGAATGGGGGAGGAGGAGGATTCGATCTCCTCTTTCACCTGCAGATTGGCTTCCTGTCGATCTGTTTACAAACAAATTCAAACTTATTTAAATTACATGGTCAAAATTTAGAAATGTCGGTAATTATTAAAAAATATGTTGCTCATATTACTTAGAAATTTTATGAAACATTTCTCCTAAAATTACTTCAAAAATTATTTAAATTTACAGAACTTTTAAGTATTAAGTATTTTTACATATGCTGATTTGGAAATCAAACGCATATTCTGAACAATCTTAATAAATTAACTACATGCATGCATGTATGCACTTTGGTAATTTGCGTTTTTATAAGAATCTTATTTTAATAAATCTTATTTATTTAAGAAGTACATAGTCTTCGTATTTGGTTAAAAATACTGAATTCGGTAAACTGAGTTAAATTTATCACCTCATCTAATGTATCTAATCACAAACCACTTACATTTCATTTCAATTTCTTCATCATCCAATAGCAATGAAACGACTTCTTTGGGCTTGAGTGTGTCGGGCTTGAAATTGCCGCCACTTATAACCATGCGTTGTATCTGGAAAAACAAAACACAACAATTATGAAAAAACATATGCGTGAAAATGTCGAAAATATTGAAAGAGCAGCGCCTCAGGAAATGAAATGAAACACGTAGAAGGGAATAGCGCCTGGGGCTGAGCATAGACTTACTTAGCTTCCGTTCTGACGGCCTTAGTACTTTAATATGATAATGAGGAGTTGGGCAATTAAACTAATAAATGCACAGGGCTCAGAAAAAACAAACACTGAATGAGTGTTCTTATAGAGAACTTAGAGGCGTAACCGAAATGTCGCCTAACCAATTGTATAATTAATTTCCGGTATCGTTTTACCCTTGTCTTTATATATGCCCCAAACAATGCTCGTTGTGCACAAGTGTTTCATGTGTGCGGCTCGTATTTCATTCGGTACTTTGAAAAAGGCGCAACAATGCGCCAGGCAACTACAGCTCAGGCATGGGGAAGTCGACGCACGTGCCTAATATAAGGCAGTAGAAAGCAAAAACACAACAAACAAGCAACTTTTTTTGATCGGTTTGCTGAATAGAGTTTTGCGGTTTCCTGGCCCCGAGTAGTTTTTACCTCGCTCTTTTCACGTGCCCGCTGCAGAATTCGCTCCTCGATAGTACCCTTGCAGATGAGACGGTAGACTGTCACCTGTTTGGTCTGGCCCAGACGATGAGCCCGATCCATGGCCTGTTGGTCAACGGTGGGATTCCAGTCCGAATCGTAGAAGATGACCTGCAAGCAGAAATGTAAGATGATTTGGAACTGATATATTAAACCTTGAATAAACATCCGTTTACTAGCATATAATCAAATATCTTTTAGCCCACTCAAATGACAATTGAAATGAATATGTTAATGAGCATTCGACACGCACATCCTTTCGCAATCCTTTTGATATCTGGCATTTGTCAGCATTGCATATTAAATGTGGGTACGAGTATTCAATAATCTATGTCGAGTCACGAATTTTACGTCTTTCCTGTTATTTCGGCTATCTACTATACTATAGAAGGGGTCATTCTTTTCATTTGGGATGTGTGCCGAGTGCACTTGGGCTGCGTTTCTGCAAGGGTTGAATCGAGACTGCCACATCCGACAACTCAATTTGGAACACGTGTTTTCAAATCATTCATATCAGGCTTAATCCCTTCATTACTCTATGTCGAAATCCGTTTCCTTTCGACAGACAGCAATTGTATTTCATTGGAATTGAGACGAAAAAAATGAGACTAGACTATGGTTAAATACTTGAGATGTTATTACAAGTGGTGGTAGACAGAAATAATAACCCTACGGAATTTTTATAACTTTTGTAAGTTCGGAATTTTGTGTTTATAGAGGTTTGCCTTATTTTGCTAATATTAGCAAATGAAGTAAGGATCGTTTCTTCGTTTTGCATTAGTAAAGCAAGTTGCACTACTAATTGTGTTGTGGATCAAGTAATAAACAAATATTAAAGCAAGAAAAAAATGTAATATTTGTGTATGTATTTTTTTTTTTAATTCACATTTAATATTTAAGATCGGATTAATTGTTAGTCGCTAAAAGCAACATTGACCATTTAGAGTCAGTCAGTAAACGTAACTTATTAGGTGAAGCTACCACATTATGTTCTCCTGATTAATTTTCACGATTGACTTCGCCTTTTCACAAAAATTGGCAAATTTCAGCGAGGCACGTATGTAGAAAGTAATAATTATACAATAAATAAATTAGGGTTTTACATATTTTTTATATACTTTTTTAATTGCAATCACTGTGAATGCAGAACGGGCTGTAACTTTAAAAAGAGAATTTTTTTGGCCTCTTCTACGAATTGATTGAAAAGTTCAATGCCTATGTGGCTCAGATTATCACTATTATGGAAAAAGTAGACCAGAACTGTAAGTGGAATTGAATGCCCAATAAAGTGCAATTTATAATGATTGCATTCAACAGAAATCTAAGCATTGAGAATCTTAAATATTTGACAATGAAGCAAGCCTTGAATTGGCACATTTCAAGAGAACCAGTAAATTCTAATGTCATCTTAATGGGTTAAGGGGTATGCCGGCAATATGGAAACTTTATTTCGAACGGCTACCCTGAGTTAAACAGCTTGCGCAGCGCCTTCCTATAGGTTGGACCATACTAAGCTTCAAACACAAAATCAAAATTTACAGTGGCAATGTCGACGATATAATTGTAGTTAATTTGCCTAGTGAATCTTTATTTACATTTTCAGCATATCTATGATGTGATTGCGGTTGACAGCAACAAATATGTCGGATTCGATAAGGTGCTGAGGCATCTCAGTTTAAAAATATACGGTTTAGGTAATACGAATGATATTGAATTAACTAAGGATTATGTTAATCTTTTTTTTTTTAAGCCGGATTATATAAATGAAAAATTACAGAAAAGTTGATGATTTCAACCTGCTATATGAGGCTCACGAACTCAAATTTGATCACATTTAATTATCGGAAGCCGAAAATGATCCCTGGAGAGAGACCGACACTATTGTCGTGTGTGCTATTGATATTTCAAGTATATACTGATATATTTTAATACACTCAATATTCACATGAGCTTGAAGTAAAAAAGATTTATCATCAACGACAGAGTATAAATTACAGGAAAAAACAAATATTTTATGTCCATTTCTAAGTTCAGTACACAATTTAAGCATTCGCTACTAGAACCTTTTGTTGCTAACAAATTGGTTAACAGATTTCCAAATAAATAAATTACAAAAAAATTGCAAGTAATTGAAAGGGATTCAAACACAATAATAATCATGTGAAGCACGCAGCTTGGATCACCGATAACAATTATTACTTTTTGAATTTAAGTATTAGGTGTATTAAGTATTCTGCAACAAATGTTGGGTACGCTCGAATGTCTTATATTTATATTTTTGATTAACCATATTAAATATAAAAGTTTCTAAAATTTAGGGACTACTTTAAATTATTACTCGAATTTAAATAATGGACATTCTTATAAAAAAATGTTTAATTAAATACAATACATGATTCGGAACCGCATAAACATTAATGTCTGAATTAAATTCCATTGGAACTGCCTGCCTAAGTAGCGGTGATAATACACAGCATGATATTGACTTTGCTTTCAGTTTTCAGGCCAATGCCTTAATAATAGATTGCTAGTAATATTTACAACCTCTTATACAATTTCCTTACATAGATAACACCCTTATTAACTGTAAATGAAACTGTACGATAAGAGTTGACGTTTAGCTAAGCAACACCTTTTAGTAGTGCACGAAGAGTGCCTTCAGCGGCAGTATAAGTTTAATTCACAACGATGACACACCACCTAGTCGGAATTACCCTTCTGCTGCTAGCATTAGGCCAATGGGCTCAGGCTGGTGACAATATATTCCAGCGTACTTTCAAGCAACTGCACGGAGAGCCTCCTTTGCCCGAGAACCAGAATCGAGCTGATGAGGTACAAACATTGTGGATCGAGCAGAAGTTGGATCACTTCAATGAGTCCGAGACTCGAACATGGCAAATGGTAAGCGTCAAGTATTATATAATAGTTCCCAATCGTTTACGAATTTTTTATTTACCCCTAGCGGTATATGTTGAACGATGTGTTCTTTAAAGCCGGTGGTCCCATGTTCATTTTCTTGGGCGGAGAATGGACCATTTCCACAGGTCGCATTACAGGTGGTCACATGTACGACATGGCCAAGGAACACAATGGCCTGCTTGTCTACACTGAACATCGTTACTACGGCGAAAGCCATCCTCTGCCGTGAGTGGTATTACCCAATATTTTAATGAATTTTCTCATTTTTCTACATTTTTCAGTGATTTGTCCAATGAAAATATACAATATTTGCATGTGACACAAGCATTGGCCGATCTGGCACACTTTATAACCTCACAAAAGGCAACTTATGAGGGGTTGAGTGATTCCAAAGTCATTATTGTAGGTGGCTCTTACTCGGGTACGATGGTAACTTGGTTTAAGAAGATCTATCCAGATTTAGTGGTAGGTGGCTGGGCTTCCAGTGCACCACTTTTGGCTAAACTGAACTTTTTGGGTATGTTTGCGCTTTCAACTAAGTATATCCTACCTAACTTATAACGCTTTTCATGAAACTTGCTTAGAATACAAGGAGATAATGGGACAATCCATAACCTTAATGGGCGGAGCTGATTGTAATAAGCGTATTGAGAATGGAATTGCAGAAATGGAATCGATGTTTGCCACTAAACGAGGCGCAGAGGTCAAGGCTCTGTTAAAGCTCTGTGAACATTTCGATGTATACAGCGATCTGGATGTATGGACATTGTTCAACGAGATTTCCGACATTTTCGCTGAAGTTGTGCAGGGACACTAGTGAGTAAAAAATGTAATAGAATTAAGTATATATTACATTCATTAAATTATTATCAAATTAACAGTGCTGGACGGATTGAGGGCGTTTGCCAGAAAATCATGACAGAAAGCTCTGATCTCATAGGATTGAGTAAGCATTTACTTAGTGTATTTGAACAGAGTGGTGGCAAATGCAACGATCTCAGCTACAATGCCATTACTACCGTTTTTTTGGAGTCAAGGTACACAGGAGGTCCCAGTAAGTAATTAAATCTATGGCTTGTAATATTATCATTCATCTCTTGACTAACATTTGACAGTGCGTCAGTGGTTATACCAAACATGCAATGAATATGGCTGGTACCAGACCTCAAGTTCCTCGGCACAACCATTTGGCACCAAGTTCCCCTTAGCATTATTCACGGCAATGTGCGCCGATCTTTATGGCTCTCATTATACTAACTCATTTATCGAGAGACAGGTGGCAAACACAAATACATACTTTGGGGGCATGTCGCCTAATGTACAAAATGTGTACCTAACTCATGGCCAATTGGATCCCTGGCGTGCAATGGGCATTCAGACAACAGTTATACCAGGTGGGACAATCGATATGTAAAATCAATTTATAACTATTTTGTTGGCTTTACAGAACATGCACACTGCAGTGACTTCAGTTCGATCAGTGACAGTGACACCGCCGAAATGCGTGTCTCGAAAGAACGAATTGCTGAACTGGTTCGCGAATGGCTGAAGTAAAATTGTTGTTCATTTAGGTTTCGAAGAATTTCTTTATTGTAATGAAGTAAATAAGCAAGCGCAATTAATATTCAGTTGTTCCACGGTGATTTGACTACAAGTGAATTGAGGAATTTCTGAAGATAATCCTACAAGCGGATTTTAAATTCTTCGAACTTGACTGCAGACAGATCAAGTAATAAAAAAAGTTTTTAATGTTTCCTCAGTTTTTTGTGGTTTTCTTTCTAAAATTAATATTTTAAACTTATTTTCTGTTAAATGCAATTAAATTGCATCAATATGAACTTTTTATTTTGTTTCTAAGGAAAATATGTATATTAATAGCAGTTTTAGTATACAAATAGCAGCTTGACATTAATAAGTTGATTAACTAGATTGTTTTGAAAAATGTTAATTTGTTATTAAAAATATATAAAGTAAGTCCTTTAATCAGAAACTGAATACCCTATCTGCAACAAAAGGTGGATATACTCTGTTATACTATATAGAGAATTTAATACTGGAAATATCATATATATCCAGTACTGTCCGCCTCGCATCAAGTAACTTTTAAATCAACCGCAATTGACTTATCTCTCCGCAATATAAGCACAAATTTGAAATCGAATTAACCACTTAACGAAATAACCAACACAATATCGGGTAAACAAGAAATCAAAAATCGATTACAATCAGTCAAAGGTGATCCAAACGAAAATTAATAACGATGTAGAACAAGCAAGTGGTTTATCGACAGTTGTTATCTTCAAGTTTAGTCGTAAGATTTCAATGGTTTCGGACTCGCTTCGACTAGCTAGGCTGATAACACACTATACACTACACACACTACATTTTATTGAGTTCGACACTGTATTAGGCCGACAATTCGATAATAGTATGATAGTATGCTTTACTACCTCTGGCGCGGTTTGACACTTAGATTATAATAAGTGCACGATAAGATTTGCCACTTAGCTAAGCAATACTTATTAGTGCTCGCAGAGTGCTCGAAGAGTGCCTTCAGCTGCAGTATAAGTTTAATTCACAACGATGACACACCACCTAGTCGGAATTACCCTTCTGCTGCTAGCATTAGGCCAATGGGCTCAGGCTGGTGACAATATATTCCAGCGTACTTTCAAGCAACTGCACGGAGAGCCTCCTTTGCCCGAGAACCAGAATCGAGCTGATGATGTACAAACATTGTGGATCGAGCAGAAGTTGGATCACTTCAATGAGTCCGAGACTCGAACATGGCAAATGGTAAGCGTCAAGTATTATATAATAGTTCCCAATCGTTTACGAATTTTTTATTTACCCCTAGCGGTATATGTTGAACGATGTGTTCTTTAAAGCCGGTGGTCCCATGTTCATTTTCTTGGGCGGAGAATGGACCATTTCCACAGGT
Source organism: Drosophila sordidapex (assembly GCA_035043295.1). NCBI lineage: Eukaryota > Metazoa > Arthropoda > Insecta > Diptera > Drosophilidae > Drosophila > Drosophila sordidapex. The sequence goes on from JAWNNA010001332.1 coordinate 325,797, forward strand.
CGCATTACAGGTGGTCACATGTACGACATGGCCAAGGAACACAATGGCCTGCTTGTCTACACTGAACATCGTTACTACGGCGAAAGCCATCCCCTGCCGTGAGTGGTATTACCCAATATTTTAATGAAGTTTCTCATTTTTCTACATTTTTCAGTGATTTGTCCAATGTAAATATACAATATTTGCATGTGAAACAAGCATTGGCCGATCTGGCACACTTTATAAACACACAAAAGGTAACTTATGAGGGGTTGAGCGATTCCAAAGTCATTATTGTCGGCGGCTCCTACTCGGCTACTATGGTAACTTGGTTTAAGAAGATCTATCCAGATTTAGTGGTAGGTGGCTGGGCTTCCAGTGCACCACTTTTGGCTAAACTGAACTTTTTGGGTATGTTTGCCCTTTCAACTAAGTATATCCTACCTAACTTATAACGCTTTTCATGAAACTTGCTTAGAATACAAGGAGATAATGGGACAATCCATAACCTTAATGGGCGGAGCTGATTGTAATAAGCGTATTGAGAATGGAATTGCAGAAATGGAATCGATGTTTGCCACTAAACGAGGCGCAGAGGTCAAGGCTCTGTTAAAGCTCTGTGAACATTTCGATGTATACAGCGATCTGGATGTATGGACATTGTTCAACGAGATTTCCGAAATATTTGCTGGCGTTGTTCAGGGACACTAGTAAGTATGAGTTCAAATAGATCCCAAATATAGTGGTTCTAATGTTATTCATTCCACAGTGCTGGGCGGATTGAGGGCGTCTGCCAAAAAATCATGGCAGAAAGCTCTGATCTTATAGGAGTTAGTAAGTATGTACTCGGTGAATTTGAAAAGAGCGGTGGCAAATGCAACGATCTCAGCTACGACGCCATCATTACCGTTCTTTTGGAATCAAGATACAGTGGCAACATAAGTAAGTATTTAAGTGAGTCGCTGTTTCTAGTATTGCTTAAATTTTAAACAAATATTTGCAGTGCGGCAATGGATATACCAGACATGTAATGAGTATGGCTGGTACCAGACCTCAAGTTCCTCGGCACAACCATTTGGCACCAAGTTCCCCTTAGCATTATTCACGGCAATGTGCGCTGATGCTTATGGCTCCCATTATACTAACTCATTTATCGAGACACAAGTGGCAAACACAAATACCGACTTTGGGGGTATGTCGCCTAATGTGCAAAATGTGTACCTAACTCATGGCCAATTGGATCCCTGGCGTGCAATGGGCATTCAGAACGAGGCGCAGGCAACCACTATACCAGGTGGACTGATTAAAAATAATAATAGTTCCAAACATTTAATAATCATTTTGTCGACTTTGCAGAACATGCACACTGCGCGGACTTTGGTTCGATCAGTGACAGTGACACCGCCGAAATGCGAGCCTCGAAAGAGCGAATTGCTGAACTGGTTCGCGAATGGCTGAACTAAAATTATGGTTCCATTTTGGTTTCTGCGTTAGCAAAATCTAAAAGATAAGTACTTGCGTTTTACTGCTGTAATAAATAAGTATGGGGAATACCAAAAATAGTTGGCTTTTAAGAAGATACTGTTAAATAGAGTTTGATGGGATTACGCAAATATGGCTTTCATTTTGCCTTCGTCAGTTTTTTATTTCGAAGATATGCTGAAAAAATATAGAACCCATAATAAAATGACTTAATATTTAATTAAATTATTGGACATCATAAATTTGTGCTTCTTGTTTTGCGGCTGAAAATCCCGTCTTATCACCAGTTTCTATTGAAATATTACGCTTATCAGCAATACTGTTGTAGGCTTTTATCTTGATCGCAAATTAAAGATAACTTGACAGCAGTTGGATTAAATAAAAGTTGAACGTTGGGCTCTGGCATATTTCATTTTCGATCATGCTGGTGCTTCAGTTGGTCAGCCTATTGCTGGTGGCTTTGGCTAGCCAGGCAAACAGCCTGCAATGGAAGAAAGATGTACCCGTTTTCGTGAAAACTTTAAGGGATCTGCATCGTGGTCCACCCCAACAAAAGGCGATTAGTCTAGACAGGGCTAATGAGGAATGGATCACACAGCCCCTGGATCACTTTGATGAAAGCAATGAGAAGACTTACGAAATGGTAAGAACATTTTAAAAGCAATATTCTGAACCACATATTTTGAAAAGTTTTACTTTATTTAGCGCTATTTAATAAATGATGAATTCCAAACTGAGGGCAGTCCAATATTCATATATTTGGGCGGTGAATGGCAGATCAGCGAAGGCATGATACAAAGTGGTCATTGGTATGACTTGGCCAAGGAACACAATGGCGTTTTGATATACACAGAGCATCGTTATTATGGAAAAAGTGTGCCAACAGAGTAAGTGCAGTTATCCGAGTTTGTGTCAGAATCCTTTCCATATGAATATGAATTGTCAACAGGAAAATGACCGTAGACGATTTGCAGTATTTGGACGTCAATCAGGCGCTCGCCGATGTCGAATATTTCATCAAAACCTTTAAATCGGAGAATGCACAGCTCGCCAATTCGAAAGTATTGATAGCTGGTGGCTCTTACTCAGCCTCAATGGTTGTGTGGTTCAAGCGACGCTATCCTGATTTGGTGGTGGGTGGCTGGGCCTCCAGTGCGCCTCTGCTCGCCAAGGTTGACTTTTTTGAGTACAAAGAGGTGACAGGTAAAGCCTTTCGTGAGCTGGGCGGTCAGAAGTGCTACGACCGCATTCAAAAGGGCATAGCCGACTTAGAATATATGTTTGACAACAAACGTTCGGCTGAGGCACGCGCAATGCTGCGCTTATGCAGCAACTTTGATCATGAAAATGATTTGGATATGTGGAACTTGTTTGGCAGTATTTCTAATGCTTTTGCGGGCATAGCGCAGTATCAAAGGTAAGTCAAGCATATGCTTCAAGGCAATCAAAACTGATGGCTGTTCTATTAAATTTAGACCGGGTGATATCGAGTATTATTGTACCTTCCTGCTGAGTTTTGATGATGATGCCACAGCCATTGCTAACTTTGTGTACTGGAATTGGGGCTATGAAACGTGCATTGATGCACGCTATCAAGAAACCGTTGCCTATTATCTGGACGGCATTGAGAATTTTGATGCGTGTAAGTTAGAATACTACTGATAATCGTGTTGTTATCTTTGATTAGTTCGTATTATTTTCGATAGCTCGCCCGTGGTATTATCAGACCTGTAACGAGTACGGTTGGTATCAATCATCCCGTTCACTAAAGCAGCCATTTGGTACCAAGTTCCCTGCCACGTTTTACATTGAATTGTGCAAAGATATATTTAGCTCCAAATTCGGTAACGAACTAATCCAAAGCAATACCGTCCAGACAAATCTGGACCATGGTGGTATGGAACCCAACGTTGAGAACGTCTATATGACACACGGTGAACTAGATCCCTGGAGTGCCATAGGTCATGGCGTTGCCGAAGGAGCCACGGTTATTAGCAAGGCCTCGCACTGCCCAGACTTCAGCTCAATTAGCCCCAGCGACAGCAGTGAAATGCGCGCATCTAAGGAACGCCTTGCTGAACTAGTTCGAGAATGGTTAGCCTAACTTTTATTAACAAAGCAGTATTTTATTGTGAAGTAATAAAATGTGTAATCTACTCGTTTTCTGCTATTTTTCATAAGCATTTATATCAACAAAAAATTCATGAACGAGAGCAAATTAATGCACTACACAGGAAAAAGATCCGATCTCATAATGTACTGTAATGCATGTATTTATATTCTTAATAAGCGACAATCGACAAGGATATAAGTTCTCCTTAAATGTAAAGACTTAGGTACACGGTATTTCTCAGTAAAACTACCTCAACTATAGCTGTTGTTCGCCTAACTACGTATATTGCCTATTGGGTTCTAATGTATGTTTTAAATATTCAAGTCTTCAGAAACATTTTGCATACTTTCAGGATCGTATGAAATTGCAATAGTGTACGACAAAAGCTGAGGCATTGTGAAATTTATTTTAAGGGATGTTTCCACACGCCACGAATGTTATCATATATTATATTTTTACGCTCTCATACCGCAAGAATCATAGAATATTAGCTTTGTGCAATTTCCGTCTTGCTGTATGTCCCCGTCTGTGCCCACGTCAGACAAAGTGTAAACATTGGACTGCTATGTTTACTAGGAAGCTAGGAAATTGAAGCGATGTCCTTCAAAGATCAGATATGCCCAGGCCCCTCGCCCTAAGAATTTTAAATGGCTGTATCTTCCGCAGATTTTGAGTCAGAGCCAAATTTGTTAGGTATATTCCTTTACGAATCCATAAAAAATTTGTATAACCACGCCCACATCTGCGCCCATAATCGCCAATGCCGAAATTTAGGAATGTGTAACTCAATAAGATAGATTCAAAGATAGAGACACTAAACTTTGAAGGTAGCTTGCTGGTAACCTTCTTCGAAGATCGACGTATATGAATTGTAAGCCAGAGTCGCCAAATTTTGAAAGTCTGTTACTGTTAACTGCCTCAACATATTGATAAAAAAAATGGGAGGGGCACGCCAACTCCGCCATCCCAAACCAATACACCGATAAAACCGAATATCTCACACAATTTGTAAGCTAGAGTCCCAAAATTTTAAAGGTACAGTGAGAGACAGCTTATTTGGATCAGTGTCAAAGAAAAAAAGGAATTGCCTGCCATAAGCTAATTAGTTATTATTTTTCAAAAATTCCAAAGACCGATGGTAGGCACATACAGTGACGGACAGCTCAAACCGAGCAGGGTCAAAGAAAAAACGTAATTGCCGGCCATAAGCTATTTATTCAATTTTTTTCAAAAATTCCAAAGACCGATCGTAGGTATATATATTAACCACCAAAATTAATATATGACCCCAATAAACTGGGGTTTCCCCACCTGCTAGGTAGGATTATAAAAATGTAGCATACTTTTAGGCTGAGTTTTCATTTGGAGCAGTTACAGTGTGGACACCTGGGTGCCATAAAACCCGGATTTTTTACCTAAAGTTGAGTATTTTTGGTATAAATAGACCAATCCATCGTAGTCAGTTTAGTTTTATCCTGCATCTCGGGTGCAATAAGCCAAAAAGGACTATGGACAAACAGACTACGAAAACTCATCCTGGAACACCACAAAACGGATTTTCACATCGCCAAATAGCTGAAATGGTCAGTCTGAGCAACTCAATTGTGTATAACATCATTCGGCGCTTCGTCGACGCAAATCGGATTGGGGGCAAGGGCAAAATGGCACCAAACAAGATTTTCACCCAAGAGGAGGAGCGAAGGATCATCAGGAAAAGAAGGGGAAATCCCAGGCTCCCGACTCCAAAAGTGGCTCAATAGGTGCAGGATGAAATGGGGAAAAAGTGCTATGTGGAATCTGTGTGAAGGTTTCTGCGCAAACATGACTTTAATGCCCGAGTACCACGGAAGAAGCCCTTTATAAGCGTACAAAATAAAGGGACTTGGATGACGTTCGTCAAAAACCACTTGGATAAGGATTTGGAGATCTTGAACACAGTCATATTTGCATATGAGTCCAAATTCACCGTTTTTGACTCGGACGGACTTAATTATGTGTGGCGACAGTCCAATACTGACCTGAATCCCAAACACGTAAAGGCAACAGTCAAGCATGGTGGAGGAAGTGACATGGTATGGGTATGTATCTCGTCAGCCGGATTCGGGAATTTAGTGATTTTTGAAACAACAATTGACAAGAATGTGTACTTCAAAATACTAAAGGAAAATTTACTAAAAAGTGCCGAGAAGCTAAGAATCCGACGTACTTTCCTGTTCAACCAGGACAACGATCCCAAGCATAAGGCCAAGATAGTACAGTCCTGGCTCATCAGGAACTGCCCCCACATGATAATTCCACCGGCCCAGAGTCAATATTTAAATGTTATTGAGAATTTGTGGGGTTTTGCTGGAAAATAACAACCGGAAACACAGCATATCCAGCAAAGAAGGGCTCAAAACTGCTCTGCGTGATGAGTGGAGCAGAATCAGCCCAGAAGCTACCAGGAAGCTGGTATCTTCCATGAATAATAGGTTAAGGGAAGTTGTTAAGGCTAAAGGATATAATGCTAAGTATTAACATTCGTATTTAAGCTTTTATACGGAAAATATATTACTTTTTTAAGACTGCTCGAAATAAGCGGTAAACAAAAAATAGGGTACTTTTTTACATAGCCCTACCTAGAGGGTGGGGAAACCCCAGTGTATTGGGGTCATATATTAATTTTGGTGGTTAATACATGTACCTACGATCGGTCTTTGGAATTTTTGAAAAAAATTGAATAATTAGCTTATGGCCGGCAATTACGTTTTTTCTTTGACCCTGCTCGGTTTGAGCTGTCCGTCACTATATTAACCACCTAAAATAATATATCACCCCAATATACTAGGGTTTCTCCACCTGCTAGGTAGAGTTATGTAAAAATGTAGCCTATTTTGAGGGGAATAAAGAAAAGTCAATAGGTACGGTAATGCATTGCTTTGTGCAACTTTGCTACGAGATTTTCGGGCTGATGAGCGTTTTAGGCTCCAAACAGCGCACAAAGGTTTACCCACTTTACCTTGCAATCGGTTCCACTACTCTCCATGGTGACGCCGATCTCAAAGGTGAATCGCAAGGAGGTTTCCATTCAAATTTATTCGCCGATTTACTTTATTAGCAGTCAAGTTCGATTTAGAAAAATACACTTGTTTTTTTTAAATTATTAAGAATTGTATGCACAGCCACAGATATCAAATTTAATGTTCACAAAACAAGATTTGAAATGGACGATCCTGAATCCGAAATAGACAAAATCAAAATACAATTTCACCGATTCTTAATCGAAGTTACCAGTAATCTTCGTTTATTAATATTAATGGCTTGGTGGAAGGTTCATTGGAGCTTTTATTACTTTCATTTTGAAGGTAGATATTAATTTGTTTGCAAATAAAGTGAGTGAAAAGTGTTAAATTGGTGTGAGAAGGGTAAGTTGCTTAGCTTACCTACAAAAAGTTTTGAATCTTACGAATGTCTAAGGGAGTGAGCTGATGTAGAAGTTTAGTTGGGTTGGTCAAGAGTTGAGTGTCAATCTCGCTTTAAAAAATTGACGAACAGCCAGAGGGACATAGAACAAAACCAAAATAGTATTCTCCGTTCGTTCACTGTACCCAAATCAAGCATACATTTGTATTTTCCATCTATGAAAGAGGACTAAAAGTAAGAACTTCCAGAACACTTATTCAGCATCTGCTCAGCAATTTTCAAAAAAGTAATAAGTATCCGTTTATAAAATATTTCTTTCAGTTAGTAGATAATCATCTGAATGGATCACATTTGGATCTACTCAGTGTCCTAATAAAATATATAGAAACCCTTATGTGTATCGGTCGTTCGCACAAGATGCTTCTTATGTTCCTCAAATTATTTAAGAATAAATAATAAATTTAAATGTCTAAGCCATAAGCATTTAATGTACAGTTGAAATATTATTGATCTATAACTTTAATGAAAACGGAGAAATTATCGATCAAATAAATGCTGTTACATCATTATACCCTTCTACCCATTTTTATTGGTTCAAAGTATAACAATTTACTGAGTATAGACGTATTACTTCCCAATGAATAAATCATCCGATTGCGAAATTGTCCAACCACCATGACCATAAATTTACGACGGCTTCTTTTCCCGAATGGTGGTCAACGTGACCTAGAAACTACTTGAACTTATCAGTCTAATAAAAACATAACTTAAGACTATATAACTTGTCAATATTTGCTTTTTAATTGGCACTTATCTTTAATAACACTCTCTTCACAGCTATTTTTGTATAAATACGCCGCGCATTGGGGTAGGAAACCATTTGCAAACTTGCGAACTATTAAACAAGATGAAATACACCCTAGTAGTACTAGCACTTCTGGCACCTCTGGCATCGGCAGCTAGTCTAAGCTCAAATGATTTTCCGATTACTGCGTTTGTACAAACACTGAAGGAGCTTCACCGTGGGCCACCAGTGCAGATTAGCAGCAAGCGAGCAAATGTGGAGACTCGATGGATCAGTCAGAAAGTGGACAATTTTGACGAAGACAATGAAGCAGTCTGGGACAATGTAAGATGTGATCCTAAGCTCTGTGGCTCCTTCTTATGAACAACTGATCATAGCGTTTTTTCATTTTAGCGTGTATTGATCAACGAGGACCACTTCGTGGATGGTTCCCCAATCTTTATTTACCTTGGCGGTGAATGGGAGATTGACCCCAGTTCTATAACAGCAGGACATTGGGTGGATATCGCGAGCGAGCACAATGGCTCATTGGTCTACACGGAACATCGTTTCTTTGGCCAAAGCATTCCCATTAAGTAGATAATTTAAGTCCTAACATTAATCCAGATATACATTTGATACATTCCTTGATGTTACCAATAGACCCCTTTCAACTGCGAACCTCAAGTATCAAAATGTGGAACAGGCTTTAGCCGATGTTGTCAATGTTATTAATGTTCTTAAAGAAGAGGAAAAATATAAGGACTCTAAGGTGGTTGTGCATAGTTGTTCCTACTCGGCGACCATGTCGGATTGGCTTAAAAAATTGTACCCCGATGTAATTGTGCTCCCATGGAGGCTAAAGTGGACTTTAAAGGTGAGTAGCCTATCTCAAAATTGCTATCATAATAATGTATTCTATCGCCTCTTTGCAGATTATATGACAGTTGTCGGGCAAGCGTACAGGGAGCTCGCAGGAGATTATTGCTACAGCATCATCGATAATGCCACCTCCTATTATCAGGATTTATTTGAAAACGGCCAGAATGCGGAGGCTAAGAAGCTCTTAAACCTTTGCGATGGTTTCGATGAGAACGACCAACGAGATCAATGGCAGATTTTTAGCACAATTGCAAACATTTCTGCAGGCCTCGCCCAGTACCAAAAGTAACTATCCAACACCCTATATAATGTACGCAAGCTACCTGAGATTTTACTTCAATACAGCCCAGCAAACTATGACTTGGCGAAATACTGCTCAGTGCTTCGATCCTTTAGTACGGATGATGCGACGGCACTATCTAAGTTTGTACAATGGCGTCTCGGCTATCCAGAATGTGTTAACTCCTGATTTCAGGCCACTGTTAACTATTACAAATGGGCCATGGACAACTACGATGGCTGTAAGTGACACCTTGTTAAATTATGGATGAATACTAAGTTTCACTAATCAAATCAATTCTTTATTTAGCTGATCTCGCCTGGTTCTTTCAAACATGCAACGAATTCGGCTGGTATCAGTCTTCCGCTAGCAAGAATCAACCATTCGGCTCATCTTTCCCAGCCACCCTGTACACCGACACTTGCAAAGATGTCTTTGGATCAAAGTACACTGCAGCAAAAATCAAAATATATATACGCCCTAATGTTGAGAACGTTTACATGACTCATGAAGGATTAGATGGGTGGAATAAAGTTGGTGCCGGAACAGCACAGGGTGCCACCATTATTCCCAAAAATTCACATTGTTCCGATGTGAATTCAATCAGTGCTTCGGACAGTCCTGCATTGGTCGCATCTAAATAGCGAGTGGCACAATTCGTTCGCGAATGGCTTGCCATAAATAAGCTGTAATCAAAAAATAGGGAACTTTTTTTATATAATCCTACCTAGCAGGTGGGGAAACCAGTTTATTAGGGTCATATATTAATTTTGGTGGTTGGTCTTTGGAATTTTTGAAAAATAATGTATAATTAGTTTATGGCAGGCAATTACATTATTTACTTGACACTGTTTGCATTAAGCTGTAAGCCACTGTGTATCAAAAATTCATATGATTTCAAACTTAAAAAAAATTTATTTTTAATATAAAAAGGAAAAAAGAAAGTGCTTTTGGTCGAATTAAAGGCACTTGATTTTTCCGTATAATATTGAAAATACTAGTTTCAAATGTTGTTTTGTTCGCAATAGTTAGCTATTTAAAATGCACGTTAAATAGGAAAGGAGTTAAATTAGTAACATTAAAAGAATATTTTCATGAAGAAAGGAGAAAGGTAGGTTAATGAAATTCGATTAGAGGCAGAGCTATTAAAATTAATATCATATATGAAAATGGAATGGAAAAAAAATGAATAATGTGTCCAGCCTCTAGATTCGTTAATAACATAAAAAATTTGATTTAGCATCGATTCAACAACTTTTTGGAGCTCTGATAGTGGAATTTGGGTTCCATTCCTTAATAACAGTTTCTCGCATATGCTCAACTATTTTTAAACCGTCTGGACAATCGGGATTACATTATTTTTAATCAGAAAATAGAGTGTGCCACTTCTGGGTCTATGACAAGTGTTCTTTAGCCAAATTTAATCTGGCTATTTGGTGTGCTTTTGTTAACGATGGCCATGACTTAATTTTCTTACAAGTCAATCAATCACTACCTGAAAAAATTTTATGAACACGATTTTTCGATACATGTAACGATTTATCAAACAGAATTCTAGATGCTGTTGCATGCTTATCCTGTGGGATAACTTGTTGCTGTTGTTTCTTTTGTTGTAATTTTTGTTGTATCTCTCTTTTAATTTTAACATATTATCATTTGCTGAGGCCCATCGATATTATTTAGTTGATATTTGCGTGCTGTACATTCCAGTATCCTTGTAAGCAAGGAGCCTAGCAATCTTATCTTGCAAGAGCGCTATTCCCTTCCATTCTAAATTTTGTACGCAACTAATTTAATTTAATTTTCTCATGAGAGTAAATCCATATATAATTACTTATCAGAAGGCTAGAAAGTAACTGCCCTTAATCGAAATTCGCAGACAAATTAGCTCAATAACGACAAGCATGCAAAAATCTTGAAAAAAAGATAAATAACGGAACTAACTAAGTAACTTGCATTTCAATTCATCATAACAATTTAAGAAGTCCCATTACAAAATATTTTTAGGATATGCGAACGATAAATGTAGAAACTTGAGTAAATTACAACATTTTCTCCTCATATAAATTGAGCGGATGACAGTTCTTGATCAACGAAAAATTCATATCTGATTTTCATATTTGGTCATCCCCTTTACTTTATGGATAAATTAGTTATCCAAATAAATAAATACTTTAATATCTTGAAGTAATGTGGCTGCAATTATATTCTTCATTCAAATATATCAATTTAGTTCCACCCACCTTCCCGTGCAATCGCATTGATTATATAGCTTTACTATTAATGTGCGTGTTAATAGAATCAATATATAAAATATCAGACACGTATCTTGTCAATTATATTACGATAATAAGCCAACATTTAGTTTTTCATAACACACTGGGATGTTTTTGACTATAACGATATACCTAATTTCGTAACCAAAACTACGAAGTTAACAATTATACCGAAGTATTTGAATAATTGTCAAAGCATAAGATGATGCTGTATACTGAAAAGTAAAAAGACAAACAAATTTTTAAAAATATTGTTCAGGGAAGTAACTGAATTTCATCACGATGCCTTCCAAATGTACATACATAGATTCCACTACTATGTCAGTAATAAAAAAAACAATTTGTGCAAACGCTGATGGAGCTTCACCGTGGATCACCAGTGCAGCTTAGAAGTTAGCGACCAAATATAAAAACTATTTGAATCAGGCAGAAGCTGCACAACTTTAAGCACGGCAATGAGTAAGGCTTTGGCGATGTAAGATTTGATGCTAAAATCTATGGCCAGAAATATCGAATCTTCTTCGAAGGCATTCCAATTACTCAGATAAGATACCATGAAACTACCTAAAATCTATCAATTCATTTTGTCCACCATGATTAAATTTCGACAGAAAACTTTATTTGTAATGCAATTTTTTAAAAGCTGACCCCATTAAGTATATATATTCTTGATCGTGCCAGGGTAGTAAGATATATCGCTTACATTTATAAAGATACCTTGTTCATCAACTGTCAAAATATCATAAAGATCGAATAAGATATACAGATTTTGTTAACTAAAAAGTTTTCGCGTATATGAAAAAATACATTCAAATTTTATTGGGACCCTTTCAGTAATATTGGCAGTCAGCTTTCAGCAGGTATTCCATTGACATTAGAGCATTCCGCAAATTTTATTAAAAGTTTTGAAATTAATAAAACAAAACAAGCACCTGATTTTCTAAGTAGAGCAGTGAACAAGATATACTTGATATGGTGGGACACGTGACAACCAATTCCTAATTCCACATCTCTATAATGCTCTAAAAACGATGTACTTTAACGTGACTGCCAACCAACAACTTTTTGCTTTGAGAACCAGCACTCTCCCATGGAGCCAAGTGTCTCGTTAACACTGTGCCCAATTATCAACTAATCTCCCGTAATTCCTTGATGGCATTATAAAGTTCTGCGTTACGGAGAATGTATTTACAGACATTTCATTTATAACTTCGGTTGTCACATCACTGGCAAGTCTAACCAATTAAACTTATCTTTTATAAACGTTGCATGGAATTTAACTACTTTTAAAAGGTATGTCCATATCATTAACACTTATCTATAACAGAACAACGCTAAGACATCATTTTGTATAGGTAGGAAGCCATTCGCAAATTTGCGAACTAACCAACAAGATGAGGTACACCCTAATAGTACTTGCACTGCTCGCTCCTCTGGCCTCCTCAGCTAAACTAGGATCAGATGATTCAAGGATTCCTGCATCTGTGCGAACATTGGCTTCACCGTGGGCCACCAGTGCAGATTACCAGGAATCGAGCAAATGTGGACACTCGATGGATCAGTCAGAAACTGGACAATTTTGACGAAGACAATGAAGCAGTCTGGGACAATGTAAGATGTGATCCTAAGCTCTGTGGCTCCTTCTTATGAACAACTGATCATAGCGTTTTTTTCATTTTAGCGTGTATTGATCAACGAGGACCACTTCGTGGATGGTTCCCCAATCTTTATTTACCTTGGCGGTGAATGGGAGATTGACCCCAGTTCTATAACAGCAGGACATTGGGTGGATATCGCGAGCGAGCACAATGGCTCATTGGTCTACACGGAACATCGTTTCTTTGGCCAAAGCATTCCCATTAAGTAGATAATTTAAGTCCTAACATTAATCCAGATATATTAGATCCATTCCTTGATTTTATCAACAGACCCCTGTCAACTGCGAATCCCAAGTATCAAAATGTGGACCAAGCTTTAGCCGATGTTGTCAATGTTATTAATGTTCTTAAAGAAGAGGAAAAATATAAGGACTCTAAGGTGGATGTGCATGGTTGTTCCTACTCGGCGACCATGTCGGTTTGGATTAAGAAATTGTACCCCGACGTAATTGTGGGTAGCTGGGCGTCCAGTGCTCCCCTGGAGGCTAAAGTAGACTTTATAGGAGAGTAGCCTATCCCAAAATTGCTTTTATAATAATGTTTTCTATCGCCTCTTTGCAGATTATATGACAGTTGTCGGGCAAGCGTACAGGGAGCTCGCAGGAGATTACTGTTACAACATCATCGATAATGCCACCTCCTATTATTAGGATTTATTTGAAAACGGCCAGAATGCGGAGGCTAAGAAGCTCTTAAACCTTTGCGATGGTTTCGATGAGAACGACCAACGAGATCAATGGCAGATTTTTAGCACAATTGCAAACATTTTGCAGGCCTCGCCCAGTACCAAAAGTAACTATCCAACACCCAATATAATGTACGCAAGCTACCTGAGATTTTACTTCAATACAGCCCAGCAAACTATGACTTGGCGAAATACTGCTCAGTGCTTCGATCCTTAAGCACGGATGATGCCACGGCACTATCTAAGTTTATACAAGGCGTCTCGGCTATCCAGAATGCGTTAACACCATATACCACGGAACGGTTAAATATTACAAATGGTCCATGGACAACTACGATGGCAGTAAGTGACATCTTGTTAATTTAATGCTGAATACTAAGTTTCACTAATCAAATCAATTCTTTCATTAGCTGGTCTCGCCTGGTTCTTTCAAACATGCAACGAATTCGGCTGGTATCAGTCTTCCGCTAGCACGAATAAACCATTCGGCTCATCTTTTACACTGCAGCTAAAATCAAAAAATATATACGCAATACAAACACGGAGTACGGAGGCGAGAACCCTAATGTCGAGAACGTTTACATGACTCATGGAGGATTAGATCCATGGAATAAAGTTGGGGCCGGAGCAGCAGAGGGTGCCACTATTATTCCCAAAAATTCACATTGTTCCGATTTGAATTCAATCAGTGCTTTGGACAGTCCTGCATTGGTCGCATCCAAACAGCGAGTGGCACAACTCGTTCGCGAATGGCTTGCCTGAGATCCCAATGGATTACACATATATATATTTTTTCAATTTCAAAATTTTTTCTAATTGCATATTTTAATCTTTTCGTTTTGTAATAAAGAGCATGTTTTAAAAGCATAAATATCTTATATATATGTATATACAGTGGCTTACAGCTTAATGCGAACAGTGTCAAGTAAATAATGTAATTGCCTGCCATAAACTAATTATACATTATTTTTCAAAAATTCCAAAGACCGATGGTAGGTACATACAGTGGCGGACAGCTCAAACCGAGCAGGGTCAAAGAAAAAACGTAATTGCCTGCCATAAGCTAATTATTCAATTTTTTTCAAAAATTCCAAAGACCGATCGTAGGTACATGTATTAACCACCAAAATTAATATATGACCCCAATACACTGGGGTTTCCCCACCCTCTAGGTAGGGCTATGTAAAAAAGTACCCTATTTTTTGTTTACCGCTTATTTCGAGCAGTCTTAAAAAAGTAATATATTTTCCGTATAAAAGCTTAAATACGAATGTTAATACTTAGCATTATATCCTTTAGCCTTAACAACTTCCCTTAACCTATTATTCATGGAAGATACCAGCTTCCTGGTAGCTTCTGGGCTGATTCTGCTCCACTCATCACGCAGAGCAGTTTTGAGCCCTTCTTTGCTGGATATGCTGTGTTTCCGGTTGTTATTTTCCAGCAAAACCCCACAAATTCTCAATAACATTTAAATATTGACTCTGGGCCGGTGGAATTATCATGTGGGGGCAGTTCCTGATTAGCCAGGACTGTACTATCTTGGCCTTATGCTTGGGATCGTTGTCCTGGTTGAACAGGAAAGTACGTCGGATTCCTAGCTTCTCGGCACTTTTTAGTAAATTTTCCTTTAGTATTTTGAAGTACACATTCTTGTCCATTGTTGTTTCCAAAATCACTAAATTCCCGAATCCGGCTGACGAGATACATACCCATACCATGTCACTTCCTCCACCATGCTTGACTGTTGCCTTTACGTGTTTGGGATTCAGGTCAGTATTGGACTGTCGCCACACATAATTAAGTCCGTCCGAGTCAAAAACGGTGAATTTGGACTCATATGCAAATATGACTGTGTTCCAGATCTCCAAATCCTTGTCCAAGTGGTTTTTGACGAACGTCATCCAAGTCCCTTTATTTTGTACGCTTATAAAGGGCTTCTTCCGTGGTACTCGGGCATTAAAGTCATGTTTGCGCAGAAACCTTCACACAGATTCCACACAGCACTTTTTCCCCATTTCATCCTGCACCTATTGAGCCACTTTTGGAGTCGGTAGCCTGGGATTTCCCCTTCTTTTCCTGATGATCCTTCGCTCCTCCTCTTCGGTGAAAATCTTGTTTGGTGCCATTTCTGCCCTTGCCCCCAATCCGATTTGCGTCGACGAAGCGCCGAATTATGTTATACACAGTTGAGTTGCTCAGACTGACCATTTCAGCTATTTGGCGATGTGAAAATCCGTTTTGTGGTGTTCCAGGATGAGTTTTCGTAGTCTGTTTGTCCATAGTCCTTTTTGGCTTATTGCACCCGAGATGCAGGATAAAACTAAACTGACTACGATGGATTGGTCTATTTATACCAAAAATACTCAACTTTAGGTAAAAAATCCGGGTTTTATGGCACCCAAGTGTCCACAATGTACCTGCTCCAAATGAAAACTCAGCCTAAAAGTATGCTACATTCTTATAATCCTACCTAGCAGGTGGGGCAACCCCAGTTTATTGGGGTCATATATTAATTTTGGTGGTTAATATATATACCTACCATCGGTCTTTGGAATTTTTGAAAAATAATGAATGGTTAGCTTATGGCAGGCAATTACGTTTTTTCTTTGACCCTGCCCGGTTTGAGCTGTCCGTCACTGTATATTAACCACCAAAATTAATATATGAGCCTAATAAACTGAGGTTCCACCACCTGATAGGTAGGATTATGTAAAAAAGTACCCTATTTTTTGATTACAGCTTATTTCGAACAGGTACACTATGGACACCTGGGTGCCATAAAACCCGGATTTTTAACCTAAAGTTGAGTATTTTTGGTATAAATAGACCAATGCTTCGTAGTCAGTTTAGTTTTATCCTGCATCTCGGGTGCAATAAGCCAATAAGGACTATGGACAAACAGACTACCATTGCACAACTGAAACTCATCCTGGAACACCACAAAAACGGATATTCACATCGCCAAATAGCTTAAATGGTCAATCTGAGCAACTCAACTGTGTATAACATCATTCGGCGCTTCGTTGACGCAAATCGGATTGAGGACAAGGGCAGAATGGCACCAAACAAGATTTTCACCGAAGAGGAGGAGCGAAGGATCACCAGGAAAATAAGGGGAAATCCCAAGCTAGCGGCTCCAAAAGTGGCTCAACCGGTGCAATATGAAATGGGGAAAAAGTGCTGTGTGGAAACTGTGTGCAGGTTTCTGCGCAAACATGACTTTAATGCCCGAGTACCACGGAAGAAGCCCTTTACAAGCGCGAAAAATAAAGGGACTTGGATGACGTTCGTCAAAATCCACTTGGACAAGGATTTGGAGTTCTGGAACACAGTCATATTTGCAGATGAGTCCAATTTCACTACTTTTGACTCGGACGGACGGAATAATGTGTGGCGGCAGTCCAATACTGACCTGAATCCCAAACACGTAAAGGCAACAGTCAAGCACGGTAGAGGAAGTGACATGGCATGGGTATGTATCTTGTCAGCCGGATTCGGGAATTTTGTGATTTTTGAAACAACAATGGACAAGAATGTGTACTTCAACATAGTAAAGGAAAATTTACTCCAAAGTGCCGAGAAGGTTGGAATCCGAGGTACTTTCCGGTTCAACCAGGACAACGATCCCAAGCACAAGGCCAAGATAGTACAGTCCTGGCTCATCAGGAACTGCCCCCACATGATAATTCCACCGGCCCAGTCTCCAGATTTAAATGTTTTTGAGAATTTGTGGGCTCTGCTGGAAAATAACATCCGGAAGCACAGAGTATCCAGCAAAGAAGACCTCAAAAATGCTCTGCGGGATGAGTGGAGCAGAATCAGCCCAGAAGCTACCAGGAAGGTGGTATCTTCCATGAATAATAGGTTAAGGGAAGTGGTTAAGGCTAAAGGATATTATACTAAGTATTAACATCCTTATTTAAGTTTTTATAATGCAAATATATTATTTTATTTATACTGATCCAAATAAAATTTCCCCTCAAAATAGGGTACTTTTTTACATAACTCTACCTAGCGGGTGGGGAAACCCCAGTGTATTGGGGTCATGTATTCATTTTGGTGGTTAATATATATACCTACGATCGGTCTTTGGAATTTCTGAAAAATAATGAATGGTTAGCTTATGGCAGGCAATTACGTTTTTTCTTTGACAATGTTCGAAATAAGGTGTCCGCCACTGTATGTACCTACCATCGGTCTTTGGAATTTTTGAAAAATAATGTATAATTAGTTTATGGCAGGCAATTACATTATTTACTTGACACTGTTCGCATTAAGCTGTAAGCCACTGTGTATCAAAAATTCATATGATTTCAAATTTAAAAAAATGTTATTTTTAATATAAAAGGAAAAAAGAAAGTGCTTTTGGTCGAATTAAAGGCACTTGATTTTTCCGTATAATATTGAAAATACAAGTTTCAAATGTTGTTTTGTTCGCCAATAGTTAGCTATTTAAAATGCACGTTAAATAGGAAAGGAGTTAAATTAGTAACATTAAAAGAATATTTTCATGAAGAAAGGAGAAAGGTAGGTTAATGAAATTCGATTAGAGGCAGAGCTATTAAAATTAATATCATATATGAAAATGGAATGGAAAAAAAATGAATAATGTGTCCAGCCTCTAGATTCGTTAATAACATAAAAAATTTGATTTAGCATCGATTCAACAACTTTTTGGAGCTCTGATAGTGGAATTTGGGTTCCATTCCTTAATAACAGTTTCTCGCATATGCTCAACTATTTTTAAACCGTCTGGACCATCGGGATTAAATTTTTTCTTATCAGAAAATAGAGTGTGCCACTTCTGGGTCTATGACAAGTGTTCTTTAGCCAAATTTAATCTGGCTATTTGGTGTGCTTTTGTTAACGATGGCCATGACTTAATTTTCTTACAAGTCAATCAATCACTACCTGAAAAAATTTTATGAACACGATTTTTCGATACTTGTAACGATTTATCAAACAGAATTCTAGATGCTGTTGCATGCTTATCCTGTGGGATAACTTGTTGCTGTTGTTTCTTTTGTTGTAATTTTTGTTGTAGCTCTCTTTTAATTTTAACATATTATCATTTGCTGAGGCCGATCGATATTATTTAGTTGATATTTGCGTGCTGTACATTCCAGTATCCTTGTAAGCAAGGAGCCTAGCAATCTTATCTTGCAAGAGCGCTATTCCCTTCCATTCCAAATTTTGTACGCAACTAATTTAATTTAATTTTCTCATGAGAGTAAATCCATATATAATTACTTATCAGAAGGCTAGAAAGTAACTGCCCTTAATCGAAATTCGCAGACAAATTAGCTCAATAACGACAAGCATGCAAAAATTTTGAAAAAAAGATAAATAACGGAACTAACTAAGTAACTTGCATTTCAATTCATCATAACAATTTAAGAAGTCCCATTACAAAATATTTTTAGGACAACATTTTCTCCTCATATAAATTGAGCGGATGACAGTTCTTGATCAACGAAAAATTCATATCTGATTTTCATATTTGGTCATCCCCTTTACTTTATGGATAAATTAGTTATCCAAATAAATAAATACTTTAATATCTTGAAGTAATGTGGCTGCAATTATATTCTTCATTCAAATATATCAATTTAGTTCCACCCACCTTCCCGTGCAATCGCATTGATTATATAGCTTTACTATTAATGTGCGTGTTAATAGAATCAATATATAAAATATCAGACACGTATCTTGTCAATTATATTACGATAATAAGCCAACATTTAGTTTTTCATAACACACTGGGATGTTTTTGACTATAACGATATACTTAATTTCGTAACCAAAACTACGAAATTAACAATTATACCGAAGTATTTGAATAATTGTCAAAGCATAAGATGATGCTGTATACTGAAAAGTAATAAGACAAACAAATTTTTAAAAATATTGTTCAGGGAAGTAACTGAATTTCATCACGATGCCTTCCAAATGTACATACATAGATTCCACTACTATGTCAGTAATAAAAAAAACAATTTGTGCAAACGCTGATGGAGCTTCACCGTGGATCACCAGTGCAGCTTAGAAGTTAGCGACCAAATATAAAAATTATTTGAATCAGGCAGAAGCTGCACAACTTTAAGCACGGCAATGAATAAGGCTTTGGCGATGTAAGATTTGATGCTAAAATCTATGGCCAGAAATATCGAATCTTTTTCGAAGGCATTCCAATTACTCAGATAAGATACCAGACTAGACACCATGAAACTACCTAAAATGATTAAATTTCGACAGAAAACTTTATTTGTAATGCAATTTTTGAAAAGCTGACCCCATTAAGTATATATATTCTTGATCGTGTCAGGGTAGTAAAATATATCGCTTATATTTATAAAGATACCTTGTTCATCAACTGTCAAAATATCATAAAGATCGAATAAGACATACAGATTTTGTTAACTAAAAAGTTTTCACCTTTCATGTACGCATACATCGTAAACCGGTGATTTTAGATTCGCGTTTATGAAAACATACATTCAAATTTTATTGGGACCCTTTCAGTAATATTGGCAGTCATAAAAAATTATAACCAGTGAGAGAATGTTCTTTGGCATTCCGCAAATTTTATTAAAAGTTTTGAAATTAATAAAACAAAACAAGCACCTGATTTTCTAAATAAAGCAGTGAACAAGATATACTTGATATTGTGGGACACGTGACAACCAATTCCTAGTTCCACATCTCTATAATGCTCTAAAAACGATGTACTTGAACGTGACTGCCAACCAACAACTTTTTGCTTTGAGAACCAGCACTCTCCCATGGAGCCAAGTGTCTCGTTAACACTGTGCCCAATTATCAACTAATCTGCCATAATTCCTCGATGGCATTATAAAGTTCTGCGTTACGGAGAATGTATTTACAGACATTTCATTTATAACAGAGAAACAGTTATCATCTTTTCAATATATATGGTCACATCACTGGCAAGTCTAACCAATTAAACTTATCTTTTATAAACGTTGCATGGAATTGAACTACTTTTAAAAGGTATGTCCATATCATTAACACTTATCTGTAACAGAACAACGCTAAGACATCATTTTGTATAAATACGCCGAGTATTGAGGTAGGAAGCCATTCGCAAATTTGCGAACTAGCCAACAAGATGAGGTACACCCTAATAGTACTTGCACTGCTCGCTCCTCTGGCCTCCTCAGCTAAACTAAGATCAGATGATTCAAGGATTCCTACATCTGTGCGAACACTAAGGGAGCTTCACCGTGGGCCACCAGTGCAGATTAGCAGCAAGCGAGCTAATGTGGAGACTCGATGGATCAGTCAGAAACTGGACAATTTTGACGAAGACAATGAAGCAGTCTGGGACAATGTAAGATGTGATCCTAAGCTCTGTGGCTCCTTCTTATGAACAACTGATCATAGCGTTTTTTCATTTTAGCGTGTATTGATCAACGAGGACCACTTCGTGGATGGTTCCCCAATCTTTATTTACCTTGGCGGTGAATGGGAGATTGACCCCAGTGCTATAACAGCAGGACATTGGGTGGATATCGCGAGCGAGCACAATGGCTCATTGGTCTACACGGAACATCGTTTCTTTGGCCAAAGCATTCCCATTAAGTAGATTATTTAAGTCCTAACATTAATCCATATATATTAGATCCATTCCTTGATTTTATCAACAGACCCCTGTCAACTGCGAACCTCAAGTATCAAAATGTGGAACAAGCTTTAGCCGATGTTGTTAATGTTATTAATGTTCTTAAAGAGGAGGAAAAATATAAGGACTCTAAGGTGGTTGTGCATGGTTGTTCCTACTCGGCGACCATGTCGGTGTGGCTTAAGAAATTGTACCCCGACGTAATTGAGGGCAGCTGGGCGTCCAGTGCTCCCCTGGAGGCTAAAGTAGACTTTAAAGGTGAGTAGCCTATCTCAAAATTGCTATCATAATAATGTTTTCTATCGCCTCTTTGCAGATTTTATGAAAGTTGTTGGGCAAGCGTACAGGGAGCTCGCAGGAGATTATTGTTACAACATCATCGATAATGCCACCTCCTATTATCAGGATTTATTTGAAAACGGCCAGAATGCGGAGGCTAAGAAGCTCTTAAACCTTTGCGGTGATTTCGATGAGAACGACAAACGAGATCAATGGCAAATTTTTAGCTCAATTGCAAACATTTTTGCAGGCCTCGCCCAGAACCAAAAGTAACTATGCAACAACCCAAATAATATACGCAAGCTACCTTAGATTTTACTTCAATACAGCCCGGCAACCTATGACTTGGCGAAATACTGCGCTAGGCTTCGATCCTTTAGTACGGATGATGCCACGGCACTATCTAAGTTTGTACAATGGCGTCTCGGCTATCCAAAATGTGTTAACTCCAGATTTCAGGCCACTGTTAACTATTACAAATGGGCCATGGACAACTACGATGGCTGTAAGGCACACCTTGTTAAATTATGGATGAATACTTAGTTTCACTAATCAAATCAATTCTTTCATTAGCTGATCTCGCCTGGTTCTTTCAAACATGCAACGAATTCGGCTGGTATCAGTCTTCCGCTAGCAAGAATCAACCATTCGGCTCGTCTTTCCCAGCCACCCTGTACACCGACACTTGCGAAGAAGTCTTTGGATCAGAGTACACTGTAGCAAAAATCAAAAAATATATACGCAATACAAACACGGAGTACGGAGGCGTGAACCCTAATGTCGAGAACGTTTACATGACTCATGGAGGATTAGATGGGTGGAATAAAGTTGGGGCCGGAATAGCACAGGGTGCCACCATTATTCCCAAAAATTCACATTGTTCCGATGTGAATTCAATCAGTGCTTCGGATAGTCCTGCATTGCTTGCATCCAAGCAGCGAGTGGCTCAACTGGTTCGCGAGTGGCTTGCCTAATATCCCATTGAATTAATATAATTTTTTTTAAATCTGAAGAAAAAATTTCAATTTTTGTATCTTTCTGTCTGTATAAACATATTCAATTTTGAAATGAAGAACATATTTTAAAAGCATAAATACTTTACACATTTAACTTAATTGCAATACCTTACAGTAAAAGGCAATCCCTTGTGGAACAAAAAAGCAAGGGCGTTGAGAGCACTATCAAAGGCATAACAATTCTATACAATAAGTTGATTGATCTGCATTCCAATTCCTAACATTAAAGAGTTGTCTTTATCATGGCCTGCTTTAGGGGAATGGCTACACTTATGGAGTTTTTTTTTTCAAAAACTAGCAATAAGAATTATTTTCGTGGTGTAGAAAACATTCAGTCAGTTCGTGCTTGTGAATATGCGCGGGCTTAGTTTTTTTTACTCTGCAGTCCTTGTGCCTGCCATAAGGAAAAAGTGCGCCTTCTCACATTTGGCTGCAAGACTCTTTAAAGGATAACTAACCAACAAATCTAGAATATATATTAACAACTGGGTTCAGGGTATATCGAAGTCGAGCTCACTCGACCACAGCATTCTTACTTGTTTTTTAAATACAGTTGCATGACTCCAAAGCCACAACCCGATCGCAGAATAATTTGATCTAATCGAAATATAGCAGATTTTTAATTGATAAGAAGCAATTAAATGAAATTAAATGGTCAATAGTTATTTGTTTATAGGATGGACAAACATAAACTAAACACAGAGAATATATACCCTTGCAAAAAGGAGTCCAGCTCAGCTCATTGAAATTTAATTATTAATTTCAATATCACTTGATTTACGATCGATTGATTTTTGGAAAATACTGATACTGAGAATTTGGTACTAACCGAAGTACTCTCTCTCTCTCTCTCTCTCTCTCTCTCTCTCTCTCTATCTCTCTCTATCTCTCTCTATCTCTCTCTATCTCTCTCTATCTCTATCTCTCTATCTCTCTCTATCTCTCTCTATATCTCTCTATCTCTCTATATCTCTCTATCTCTCTCTATCTCTCTACATCTCTCTCTATCTCTCTCTATCTTTATCTTAACAGAAACGCTTTAAAAGAGGAATGATCAACATTTAATATGTGACTAGTGGTCTTAAACAAATGGGAAAAACCTTGAAGCCTCTCAAAAAGTAGTACTGTTTCACAGATGATTGCTTTATAACAATACACATGTCAGTGTAAATCGACAAAACAGTATATCTCACACAATTTGTAAGGTAGAGTCCCAAAACTTTAAAGGTATATAGCCAATAACACTCTTCAAAAACCAATAGAAACATTTTGGACCACACTTACTCCCCCACAAAGATTATAAGAGCTTATATCTCCGCAATTTTGAATGCATTCAAAATAAAGAAAAGTCAATGGGTGCGGTTATGCATTGCTTTGTGCAACTTTGCTACGAGATTTTCGGGCTGATGAGCGTTTTAGGCTCCAAACAGCGCACAAAGGTTTACCCACTATACCTTGCAATCGGTTCCACTACTCTCCATGGTGACGCCGATCTCAAAGGTGAATCGCAAGGAGGTTTCCATTCAAATTTATTCGCCGATTTACTTTATTAGCAGTCAAGTTCGATTTAGAAAAATACACTTGTTTTTTTTAAATTATTAAGAATTGTATGCACAGCCACAGATATCAAATTTAATGTTCACAAAACAAGATTTGAAATGGACGATCCTGAATCCGAAATAGACAAAATCAAAATACAATTTCACCGATTCTTAATCGAAGTTACCAGTAATCTTCGTTTATTAATATTAATGGCTTGGTGGAAGGTTCATTGGAGCTTTTATTACTTTCATTTTGAAGGTAGATATTAATTTGTTTGCAAATAAAGTGAGTGAAAAGTGTTAAATTGGTGTGAGAAGGGTAAGTTGCTTAGCTTACCTACAAAAAGTTTTGAATCTTACGAATGTCTAAGGGAGTGAGCTGATGTAGAAGTTTAGTTGGGTTGGTCAAGAGTTGAGTGTCAATCTCGCTTTAAAAAATTGACGAACAGCCAGAGGGACATAGAACAAAACCAAAATAGTATTCTCCGTTCGTTCACTGTACCCAAATCAAGCATACATTTGTATTTTCCATCTATGAAAGAGGACTAAAAGTAAGAACTTCCAGAACACTTATTCAGCATCTGCTCAGCAATTTTCAAAAAAGTAATAAGTATCCGTTTATAAAATATTTCTTTCAGTTAGTAGATAATCATCTGAATGGATCACATTTGGATCTACTCAGTGTCCTAATAAAATATATAGAAACCCTTATGTGTATCGGTCGTTCGCACAAGATGCTTCTTATGTTCCTCAAATTATTTAAGAATAAATAATAAATTTAAATGTCTAAGCCATAAGCATTTAATGTACAGTTGAAATATTATTGATCTATAACTTTAATGAAAACGGAGAAATTATCGATCAAATAAATGCTGTTACATCATTATACCCTTCTACCCATTTTTATTGGTTCAAAGTATAACAATTTACTGAGTATAGACGTATTACTTCCCAATGAATAAATCATCCGATTGCGAAATTGTCCAACCACCATGACCATAAATTTACGACGGCTTCTTTTCCCGAATGGTGGTCAACGTGACCTAGAAACTACTTGAACTTATCAGTCTAATAAAAACATAACTTAAGACTATATAACTTGTCAATATTTGCTTTTTAATTGGCACTTATCTTTAATAACACTCTCTTCACAGCTATTTTTGTATAAATACGCCGCGCATTGGGGTAGGAAACCATTTGCAAACTTGCGAACTATTAAACAGGATGAAATACACCCTAGTGGTACTTGCACTGCTCGCTCCTCTGGCCTCCTCAGCTAAACTAAGATCAGATGATTCAAGGATTCCTACATCTGTGCGAACACTAAGGGAGCTTCACTGTGGGCCACCACTGCATATTAGCAGCAAGCGAGCTAATGTGGAGACTCGCTGGATCAGTCAGAAACTGGACAATTTTGACGAAGACAATGAGGCATTGTCTGGGACAATGTAAGATGTGATCCTAAGCTCTGAGGCTCCTTCTTATGAACAACTGATCATAGCGTTTTTTTCATTTTTGCGTGTATTGATCAACGAGGACCACTTCGTGGATGGTTCCCCAATCTTTATTTACCTTGGCGGTGAATGGGAGATTGACCCCAGTTCCATAACAGCAGGACATTGGGTGGATATCGCGAGCGAGCACAATGGCTCATTGGTCTACACGGAACATCGTTTCTTTGGCCAAAGCATTCCCATTAAGTAGATAATTTAAGTCCTAACATTAATCCAGATATATTAGATCCATTCCTTGATTTTACCAACAGACCCCTGTCAAGTATCAAAATGTGGAACAAGCTTTAGCCGATGTTGTCAATGTTATTAATATTCTTAAAGAAGAGGAAAAATATAAGGACTCTAAGGTGGTTGTGCATGGTTGTTCCTACTCGGCGACCATGTCGGTTTGGATTAAGAAATTGTACCCCGACGTAATTGAGGGCAGCTGGGCGTCCAGTGCTCCCCTGGAGGCTAAAGTGGACTTTAAAGGTGAGTAGCCTATCTCAAAATTGCTATTATAATAATGTTTTCTATCACCTCTTTGCAGATTATATGACAGTTGTCGGGCAAGCGTACAGGGAGCTCGCAGGAGATTATTGCTACAACATCATCGATAATGCCACCTCCTATTATCAGGATTTATTTG
This sequence comes from Drosophila sordidapex, assembly GCA_035043295.1. Taxonomy (NCBI): domain Eukaryota; kingdom Metazoa; phylum Arthropoda; class Insecta; order Diptera; family Drosophilidae; genus Drosophila; species Drosophila sordidapex. The sequence goes on from JAWNNA010001332.1 coordinate 351,961, forward strand.
AAAACGGTCAGAATGCGGAGGCTAAGAAGCTCTTAAACCTTTGCGATGGTTTCGATGAGAACGACCAACGAGATCAATGGCAGATTTTTAGCACAATTGCAAACATTTTTGCAGGCCTCGCCCAGTATCAAAAGTAACTATCCAACACCACATATAATGTACGCAAGCTACAGTGTGTCGAAGCTTATTCTGATCAGGGTCAAAGAAAAAAAGGAATTGCCTGCCATAAACTAACCATTCATTATTTTTCAAAAATTCCAAAGACCGATGGTAGGTATATATATTAACCACCAAAATTAATATATGACCCCAATACACTGGGGTTTCCCCACCCGCTAGGTAGGATTATAAAAATGTAGCATACTTTTAGGTCGAGTTTTCATTTGGAGCATGTACATTGTGGACACCTGGGTGCCATAAAACCCGGATTTTTTACCTAAAGTTGAGTATTTTCGGTATAAATAGACCAATCCTTCGTAATCAGTTTAGTTTCATCCTGCATCTCGGGTGCAATAAGCCAAAAAGGACTATGGACAAACAGACTACTATTGAACTACGAAAACTCATCCTGGAACACTTCCAAAACGGATATTCACATCGTGAAATAGCTGAAATGGTCAATCTGAGCAACTCAACTGTGTATAACATCATTCGGCGCTTCGTCGACGCAAATCGGATTGAGGGCAAGGGCAGAATGGCACCAAATAAGATTTTCACCGAAGAGGAGGAGCTAAGGATCACCAGGAAAATAAAGGAACATCCCAAGCTATCGGCTCCAAAAGTAGCTCAACAGGTGCAGGATGAAATGGGGAAAAAGTGCTGTGTGGAAACTGTGTGCAGGTTTCTGCGCAAACATGACTTTAATGCCCGAGTACCACGGAAGAAGCCCTTTATAAGCGTGAAAAATATAGGGACTTGGATGACGTTCGCCAAAATCCACTTGGCCAAGGATTTGGAGTTCTGGAACACAGTCATATTTGCAGATGGGTTCAAATTCACAAATTTTGACTCGGACGGAAGGAATTGTGTGTGGCGACAGTCCAATACTGACCTGAATCCCAAACACGTAAAGGCAACAGTCAAGCATGGTGGAGGAAGTGACATGGCATGGGTATGTATCTCGTCAGCCGGATTCGGGAATTTTGTGATTTTTGAAACAACAATGGACAAGAATGTGTACTTCAACATACCAAAGGAAAATTTACTAGAAAGTGCCGAGAAGCTAGGAATCCGACGTACTTTCCGGTTCAACCAGGACAACGATCCCACGTATTTTCTTTGACCATGGTCTACTTCTACCATCGGTCTTTGGAATTTTTGAAAAATAATGTATAATTAGTTTACGGCAGGCAATTACATTATTTACTTGACACTGTTTGCATTAAGCTGTAAGCCACTGTGTATCAAAAATTCATATGATTTCAAATTTAAAAAAATGTTATTTTTAATATAAAAAGGAAAAAAAAAAGTGCTTTTGGTCGAATTAAAGGCACTTGATTTTTCCGTATAATATTGAAAATACAAGTTTTAAAATGTTGTTTTGTTTGACAATAGTTAGCTATTTAAAATGCACGTTAAATAAGAAAGGAATTAAATTAGTAACATTAAAAGAATATTTTTATTAAGAAAGGAGAGTGGGAGGTTAAGGAGATTCGATTAAAGGCAGAGCTATTAAAAATTGAAATGGAATGAAAAAAAAAATTTAATCTGGCTATCTGGTGTGCCTTTGATAACGATGGGCATGACTTAATTTTCTTACAAGCCAATCAATCACTACCTGAAAAAATTTGATGAACACGATTTTTCGATACTTGTAACGATTTATCAAACAGAATTCTAGATGCTGTTGCCTGCTTATCCTGTGGGATAACTTGTTGCTGTTGTTTCTTTTGTTGTAATTTTTGTTGTAGCTCTCTTTTAATTTTAACATATTATCATTTGCTGAGGCCGATCGATATTATTTAGTTGATATTTGCGTGCTGTACATTCCAGTATCCTTGTAAGCAAGGAGCCTAGCAATCTTATCTTGCAAGAGTGCTATTCCCTTCCATTCCAAATTTTGTACGCAACTAATTTAATTTAATTTTCTCATGAGAGTAAATCCATATATAATTACTTATCAGAAGGCTAGAAAGTAACTGCCCTTAATCGAAATTCGCAGACAAATTAGCTCAATAACGACAAGCATGCAAAAATCTTGAAAAAAAGATAAATAACGGAACTAACTAAGTAACTTGCATTTCAATTCATCATAACAATTTAAGAAGTCCCATTACAAAATATTTTTAGGATATGCGAACGATAAATGTAGAAACTTGAGTAAATTACAACATTTTCTCCTCATATAAATTGAGCGGATGACAGTTCTTGATCAACGAAAAATTCATATCTGATTTTCATATTTGGTCATCCCCTTTACTTTATGGATAAATTAGTTATCCAAATAAATAAATACTTTAATATCTTGAAGTAATGTGGCTGCAATTATATTGTTCATTCAAATATATCAATTTGGTTCCACCCACCTTCCCGTGCAATCGCATTGATTATATAGCTTTACTATTAATGTGCGTGTTAATAGAATCAATATATAAAATATCAGACACGTATCTTGTCAATTATATTACGATAATAAGCCAACATTTAGTTTTTCATAACACACTGGGATGTTTTTGACTATAACGATATACCTAATTTCGTAACCAAAACTACGAAGTTAACAATTATACCGAAGTATTTGAATAATTGTCAAAGCATAAGATGATGCTGTATACTGAAAAGTAATAAGACAAACAAATTTTTAAAAATATTGTTCAGGGAAGTAACTGAATTTCATCACTTCCAAATGGACATACATAGATTCCACTACTATGTCAGTAATAAAAAAAACAATTTGTGCAAACGCTGATGGAGCTTCACCGTGGATCACCAGTGCAGCTTAGAAGTTAGCGACCAAATATAAAAACTATTTGAATCAGGCAGAAGCTGCACAACTTTAAGCACGGCAATGAGTAAGGCTTTGGCGATGTAAGATTTGATGCTAAAATCTATGGCCAGAAATATCGAATCTTCTTCGAAGGCATTCCAATTACTCAGATAAGATACCATGAAACTACCTAAAATCTATCAATTCATTTTGTCCACCATGATTAAATTTCGACAGAAAACTTTATTTGTAATGCAATTTTTGAAAAGCTGACCCCATTAAGTATATATATTCTTGATCGTGTCAGGGTAGTAAAATATATCGCTTACATTTATAAAGATACCTTGTTCATCAACTGTCAAAATATCATAAAGATCGAATAAGATATACAGATTTTGTTAACTAAAAAGTTTTCGCGTATATGAAAACATACATTCAAATTTTATTGGGACCCTTTCAGTAATATTGGCAGTCATAAAAAATGATAACCAGTGAGAGAATGTTCTTTGGCACCTGCTTTCAGCAAGTATTCCATTGACATTAGAGCATTCCGCAAATTTTATTAAAAGTTATGAAATTAATAAAACAAAAAAAACACCTGATTTTCTAAGTAAAGCAGTAAACAAGATATACTTGATATTGTGGGACACGTGACAACCAATTCCTAGTTCCACATCTCTATAATGCTCTAAAAACGATGTACTTTAACGTGACTGCCAACCAACAACTTTTTGCTTTGAGAACCAGCACTCTCCCATGGAGCCAAGTGTCTCGTTAACACTGTGCCCAATTATCAACTAATCTGCCATAATTCCTTGATGGCATTATAAAGTTCTGCGTTACGGAGAATGTATTTACAGACATTTCATTTATAACTTCGGTTGTCACAGCAGAACGCAGAGAAACAATTATCATCTTTTTAATATATATGGTCACATCACTGGCAAGCCTAACCAATTAAACTTATCTTTTATAAACGTTGTATGGAATTTAACTACTTTTAAAAGGTATGTCCATATCATTAACACTTATCTGTAACAGCACAACGCTAAGACATCATTTTGTATAAATACACCGAGTATTGAGGTAGGAAGCCATTCGCAAATTTGCGAACTAGCCAACAAGATGAGGTACACCCTAATAGTACTTGCACTGCTCGCTCCTCTGGCCTCCTCAGCTACACTAGGATCAGATGATTCAAGGATTCCTGCATCTGTGCGAACATTGAAGGAGCTTCACCGTGGGCCACCAGTGCAGATTACCAGGAATCGAGCAAATGTGGAGACTCGATGGATCAGTCAGAAACTGGACAATTTTGACGAAGACAATGAAGCAGTCTGGGACAATGTAAGATGTGATCCTAAGCTCTGTGGCTCCTTCTTATGAACAACTGATCATAGCGTTTTTTTCATTTTAGCGTGTATTAATCAACGAGGACCACTTCGTGGATGGTTCCCCAATCTTTATTTACCTTGGCGGTGAATGGGCGATTGACCCCAGTTCTATAACAGCAGGACATTGGGTGGATATCGCGAGCGAGCACAATGGCTCATTGGTCTACACGGAACATCGTTTCTTTGGCCAAAGCATTCCCATTAAGTAGATTATTTAAGTCCTAACATTAATCCAGATATATTAGATCCATTCCTTGATTTTACCAACAGACCCCTGTCAACTGCAAACCTCAAGTATCAAAATGTGGAACAGGCTTTAGCCGATGTTGTCAATGTTATTAATGTTCTTAAAGAGGAGGAAAAATATAAGGACTCTAAGGTGGTTGTGCATGGTTGTTCCTACTCGGCGACCATGTCGGTGTGGCTTAAGAAATTGTACCCCGACGTAATTGAGGGCAGCTGGGCGTCCAGTGCTCCCCTGGAGGCTAAAGTAGACTTTAAAGGTGAGTAGCCTATCTCAAAATTGCAATTATAATAATGTTTTCTATCGCCTCTTTGCAGATTATATGACAGTTGTCGGGCAAGCGTACAGGGAACTCGGAGGAGATTACTGTTACAACATCATCGATAATGCCACCTCCTATTATCAGGATTTATTTGAAAACGGTCAGAATGCGGAGGCTAAGAAGCTCTTAAACCTTTGTGATGGTTTCGATGAGAACGACCAACGAGATCAATGGCAGATCTTTAGCACAATTGCAAACATTTTTGCAGGCCTCGCCCAGTACCAAAAGTAACTATCCAACACCCAATATAATGTACGCAAGCTACCTGAGATTTTACTTCAATACAGCCCAGCAAACTATGACTTGGCGAAATACTGCTCAGTGCTTCGATCCTTAAGCACGGATGATGCCACGGCACTTTCTCAGTTTATACAATGGCGTCTCGGCTATCCAAAATGCGTTAACACCATATACCACGGAACGGTTAAATATTACAAATGGTCCATGAACAACTACGATGGCAGTAAGTGACATCTTGTTAATTTAATGCTGAATACTAAGTTTCACTAATCAAATCAATTCTTTCTTTAGCTGGTCTCGGCTGGTTCTTTCAAACATGCAACGAATTCGGCTGGTATCAGTCTTCCGCTAGCAATAATCAACCATTCGGCTCATCTTTCCCAGCCACCCTGTACACCGACACTTGCAAAGATGTCTTTGGATCAAAGTACACTGCAGCTAAAATCCAAAAATATATCCGCAATACAAACACGGAGTACGGAGGCGTGAACCCTAATGTCGAGAACGTTTACATGACTCATGGAGGATTAGATCCATGGAATAAAGTTGGGGCCGGAGCAGCAGAGGGTGCCACCATTATTCCCCAAGCTTCACATTGTTCCGATTTGAATTCAATCAGTGCTTCGGATAGTCCTGCATTGCTTGCATCCAAGCAGCGAGTGGCTCAGCTGGTTCGCGAGTGGCTTGCCTAATATCCCAATGGATTAATATACTTTTTTTTAAATCTGAAGAAAAAATTTAAATTTTTGTATCTTTCTGTCTGTATAAACATATTCAATTTTGAAATGAAGAACATATTTTAAAAGCATAAATACTTTATACATTTAACTTAATTGCAATACCTTACAGCAAAGGCAATCCCTTGTGGAACAAAAAAGGAAGGGAGTTCAGAGCACTATCAAAGGCATAATAATTCTATACTATAAGTTGTTGGTTTTCCTATTCGCATTCGTCCCCAACTATGCGGCGTAACTTGTAATAATCTTTGACACAAACACATGCAAATACATACATACATACACGCAATCGTAGGTAACGGGGCTTGCAGAATACACACAAAAACATATTTACGCTTGCGTCGATTATCTACAATTGCGTGTACATATATATTTATGTGAATAAGAATATACATTGCCTTAGCCTCTGGACCAGCCAACAGAAAACACATTTGGATGCAAGACTTTGTAAATTTGCCAATATATTTAACAACGGGGTTCAGGGTATATCGAAATCGAGCTCATTCGAGTACGGCATTCTTATTTGTTTTTGTTAAACTTAAAAAAATTCAATTTTGTCGTAAATAACTTTGCCTTTATAAATCTGAGTGCTCCTTATTTGATAACGAAGAGAAGGCATGAATTTTACTATAAACCTAAATTCCGATGTGAATCAAAGTTCGAGGAGGTATAGAATTGTGTGCCTTTTGCATTGAAAAATGATTTAGGGTGCATGGTCCATAAATTATCTTACACATATTAGGTGCGGTTCATAGTAATCAAATTTGGTCACTTTAACATTAAATTGTGGAATATATGTGATTTTATCAATGTGCACTTATCGATGTTATCGATTTCCTGTACAACAGTGGAAGAATTTTGTCTAGACACACTAACAAATTTTTCTGACTGATCAAAAAACAAAGAATTAGTTTTAAATTTTTTCAAATTATGATTTTTTAAATATTCATCCTATACCTAAAAGGTATTTCGTGGACAGTTTAGAGTACAGTTGTTAGGTTTGATGGAATAGACTCTCTTTTACAGAATTATAGATTAAAATACACAATATAAGACATTAAAAATTGAGGCTCAACCACAATGTTATGGGCTTATTTCTCATAATAAATAGAAAACCATAAGATCAAAAGCATGATGGGCCAACATGTATATGTTAATATTTTGCTATGATGGTACCCTACATCAGAATATCAGATGCCACCAATAACGTGCCACCTTAAGCACACAAGTAAAAAATCAAAGTGTTTCGGGAGTCTTGGAGTACAATTGCTCTAAAGTTATACCAGGACTTGGTTGATTCAGTCCCAAGACGTTTCTAATAAAGATAACGCTTCAGAATAGTAAACTTATAAAATAATTTTAACTTTAATAGATAATTATAACATCATTATTTACATATACCTTAAATTGATAATTAGATTTAAGTAATGATGTTATTATTTTGTTTTAATTTTTATAATTAAAATTACAAAATTAAGAAGTGGACCAATTTGTTAAATTTTTTGTAAAGTAAATTAAATATGTTGCACACTATGAATAAAAGAATATGTACATTATTCGACTCGATTTCTTTTATTTCTTACATTTTTTAGAGTCTTCCCTTATATACAAGGGAAGGGGGAAAGGAAATATTAAAAAAAAAAAGTTTGTGAAAACAATAGAAAACATTTATTAACACATTTTCTTTGTTGACTTATCCAATGGTTTATGAGGTAGTAGAAGCGTAAGCCAAGTTGTAAATCACATAAGCTCATTTATTTTATCTGTTTGAGGAATTCGACTCCCACCCTTTAAATATTAGTTCAATGTCCACATTGCAGTAGATATGGTAGCCTAATAAATGAAAAAATTTAAGTTTACATTGTTGAGCAATTATGCTTCATTGGTAAAAATCGATAATCGATGTAATCATTGAGTTTTTGTAATTCTCTTGAAATGATTTGGAATTTAAATAAGTTTACTTCAAAGAAATAACGCAAGCACGCAACTAATCTGGAAGTATGCCGGAAAATCCACCTTTTTAAATGGTCCGCAAAAAATGTCAAATTTTCTAACATTGAGAAATCATCTCATACTAAAGTCTAACTCATACGAGTAGTACCTATTATTGTCCCAAAGCAATAGCATAAGAGTCAAAGAAGCATCGCAATAAACTTAAGAAATCTTTTCTTTCATACGCATTATAGATAAATGTGTAATGCAAGCAAATTGTTTGCTTATTATGCGAACATTGATTATTCATATAACGATGTTATATAAAACTAAAATAAATGAATTTGGTGCTAAAACTCTTATGCTACTATGATAATTTGAAATTAGTTTGTTAATAATGTATAAGTACAGCAAATTACAATAAATGCATTGCCTTTTGAACCTTCTCAGATAGTTGTAGGTTGTTTAATGGAATACCGTTTTGAGATGTTCGTAAAACGCCAAATTTTGAACATTTTAGAATTAGGTGCTATAAAAAATATTGACAACTATTTTTAATGTTCACAATTCTTTCAAATATTTTATATAATGTAAAACAAGAGAAAAAATTGCCAATTCGGACAATTCGGACAATTGGACAATTCGTCACGATCACTTTCAGATGTACACTCATATACACACATAGATTTCGACCCTATGACAGACGAGGCAAATGCTCTAGTCTAGAGAGCTCGACTAGGGGATACTCTGAATACAAGTCAATAACTATAAACACGTCTTTAATATACAAACCATCTCAATTCAAAATGCGCATAAGCTATATGCAGAACGTGATTGCTGTATACTTTCATAATATCATTATATTGTATTTATTAACTTGATATCATAAGATATATTCATTCGCAATTAAAAAATCGCATTCACTGCTGTATTTTATTTAATTAGTAACCGATTTTTGATCTGAGAACTTACATTCAAAAAATATTGAAGTCTAGCTTTTATAGACTCTGAGTGCATCACGGTTATACAGATGGGCGGACAGGCAGACAGAAATAAAAAAATAATAAAATAAAATAAACATAAATGTATATTTTGGAATCGGAGTTTATTCCTTCTGTTTGTTAAATACGTTTACACAACTTCGTTGTGCCCCTTTTACCCACTTTCAATGTAAAGCAAATGTATATACCCTATGAATTGCACTAAATTCAGGAACGCGTTAAGAATAAAGAATATGACGGACAGATAAACAGCCGCCACTTTAAGACCTTGCTACAATTTCGAAAATGTCATAAATCTTTAAGGCAAACAAAATCAAGACTCGCATATTAATGATGCAAAAAGATTAACCTAACTTTGCTATCGAAGCTCTGCACAAGCTGCAATTTGTTTATAAATGACAAAAATATACTAAATGAGCAGATCTCATATATAATTTCAAATGTAACTGGTACAATTTTGTGGGCTTTCAACCATTTCCGTTAGCGGTCAGTGAGTTCTTTCTAGTCAAATTATTTTGGTATGCGAAGGCGATATGGGTAGCAAATACTTTTGGGGATATGGAGTTACCTTTGACACACACTGGTGTTTTAGTCATTTTGTTGAAAGAGAAATACAAATTCTTTGTATTTTTATAAATTCTTCTGAAAATTTGATTATTTTATTTGGGTTTTGCTGCTCAACTGAATTTGTGGCATAGTTCAGTTTGATTCATGGTCTAATTGGTTATATCCTATGTCTATCCTATGTGAATTTAAGCAGTTCAAATAGTAGAAAAATTTTTTTGACCAGGATTTACACTAAAAATCAAAAATAATTGTTCAATCTGAAATCATTATTAAATCACTAACTCATAATACAGTTATAGGCATTAATCTGTGAAATACATACACTAAATATAAACAATTAAAGTAATAACAATTAAATTAAACGGAAAGCATAATGGTTCATGAACCGACTTAAATTTGAACTTTAATCATCTCTTGGTACACTTTAATCATCCCTCGCTCAACTAATTCAAAAAGTATATATTCTATATAATTCCAGACTCTGCGCAAATCTTATATTACATTAAACATAAAAAAGCAGTGACACAAAAGTATTTTTGCCGCGAACGATGAGCCTCTAAAAAAAGCCGCTAAAAAGAACATGCCAAAATGCCAAGAAATTAGTCAACACAGACTTCGAGCCTGAGAACCAAACAATAAAACAAACGAGAAGACAAACACCAAATTACTTCGCGGCCAGCGCAAATAACAAATCAAAATCAGTGACAAAATGATTTAAGAACCAAGCATTTTCACACGAAGCCCAGCAGCCAAAGTCACAAATCGAACCGAATCAAGGCGAACAGAAACTCACACACACAATAGGTACTGCATCCTTTTGGCTGAGAATTTGTGGTGCTTGCTTACCTTGGCAGTGTCATTGTTCCGATAAAGATCACAATGTGTAAATCATGCCGAACTGATCGACTCTTACGCCGATGCAGACGCGGACACGGATGTGACCCAGCGCGCATTGCATTAACAAGTAGTCGAGCAAATGGATACAAGCGCTGTCAACAAGCTGCCCCTTTATGCAGCGCCCACACATAAATTGGCTGGATGCCAATTGGAGCCACTGGAGCTCAGCACATTGTCATAGGCCTTCCCAATATCTCAGCTCTGAGCAACTCTGAATAGCGCTGCAACTGCGATGCATTTAGCTCTCTGGCGCACTATAAAAAAAAAAAATCGAAATTCACCATACTCTTGGCTCCAACGGTAACTCACCTTATTATTTTTTTTTTAAATTTTGAATTTACTGGGAGCTTTTTTAAAGAACTTTAAGCCCGAGACCCTCCGTTAGCTAGTTGACATTGCCGTCAAGAGAGCATTTTATTAGTATTTTCTTATTTCAGAGGGGTTTTTTAGAAATCCATATCTCATAGATAGAAAATATTTTTGGAATTGTCGATATAGAGCCGGCCTTTGTAATTTTTCAAATATTTTTTTTTCGTATTCAGAAATTAGTTCTAAAAACAAATAAACTCTCTAAGCTGATTTTCTAAAATTCAAATCGATTTTTTCTAAGTGTAGCCGCATTGACGCATTAGCTTTGTTGCCATCTCTGGTATATCCTCCGACTGGCACTTTATGCATATCATGCCAATTTCAATACCAAGCATTGTATGTAGGGGTTGCTCCAAGTCTACAAAGTTCATTGATGCTTGACAGGTCGTACGCTCATGAATAAGACCCATTTCCCTAAAGAGACTTTTCGCGCACCAATGCCGACTGTTATCCTTTGAAGACGACATGCGAAAGACAATTTTCTGTTTTCATAGACTAAACTCTCTGGGTTGTTCTTTGGACCGTGTCTTTCTGTTTTTGCCGAGCGGCAAAGGTTTAGTCATCAGTATCAATTTTCGTGTCTGCCTGGCGATCTAGCCCATTATATCGTCTTAATTCATTGGTTTATAATAACGCCTGAAGTACTTTTGGCATCGGGTGCCTTTAGATTGGGAGATATTACAACGACCTCTAATTGTTTTTCTCTAAGAGTGCCTTTAGAAATTTCGTTACTCTTCGCAAATGTGGAGAACAATCGTTGTACTGCCTTTGATTTATTACAGCAAGGATTTAGACCAGTGACATCTTGATTACGCACAAATTACAAATTTTCTATACAAATTAGTACTTTGTTTGGATTGTTGGAATGGAGATAGGCAGAGTTAAAAGCTTTTAGGGGACTATAACTTGGAATTTGCGGATAATAACGAGCTACCTGACGGGACTCTGTGTGCTCTGCAAACATTTACTCAACCTACAAATTGTGGAATATTTTACGTTTTACTAGTGAAGAGATCTTCCACAGCTTTTTACAGTTTTAAAATTGATAAAGACAGTGTTTTGGCTATCTGAGAAGATGCAGATTGTTTGTATGATTTGGAAGACTCTACAATGATCCGGTAATTTGAAATAATGGTTTAAGAATAGGTGCTCAGGATAGAGCCCCCACAACTTTGCAGACTAGCTTTGAACCACTTAGTTTGGAAATATAATCAAATCATATAATTTTACACCAAAGCCAAATTACGTGTATTTCAGTCGAAGAACATCTTTAACACTTACCGTATCAGCTGCAGTCAAATTAATACCTAAGCCACCGGCGCGCGTTGATAGCAGGAAAACAAAGATATCGGCACGGGTCTGGAAATCAGCGACCATGTCGCGACGAGCTGAAATCTTGCTGGAGCCATCGAGACGCATATAGCGATGCTTGCGATGCCACATATACTCCTGCAAATAGGACAAGCATTAGCAAAGATTGTATAGCAAGATATATAATATTTAGGCGCACCTCCAGCAGATCGATCATTTTGGTCATTTGCGAATAGATCAGGACACGATGACCCTCGGCCTTGAGGCGCGTGAGTAGACCATCGAGCACAGACAGTTTGCCAGCATCAGTTATAAGTGTCTCCTTATCGGGCACCACAATCGACGACCAACCACTGCGCGGCCGACACAGCGCCAAGCCTGTGGCCACCAGCTCCCTGCCCACAATGTTCTCGCACTGCAGGTGGCGTATTTGCGTCCAAGCAGCGACGCGACTTTCGCAACTGTTAGACAGAAGGTATTGTTAGTTGTAGTAGATTCCAAATACAGTGAATGCTAAGCAAATCTACTCACTATAAATGCCGATCGACGGCTTGCACCCGCTGACCCAATCCGTAGAGAAAACGAGGCATCTGCAGCGCTTCGCATTCGTAGCGGTGCGGTTTCCGCGGACGATGCGGAAACTCGGGCAGCAATTGCAATGTTGTCACCTTGACATCGCTCTTGGTATTCGATTTCGTCTGCACTTCCACTGATTCCATTTCTAGCTCTTGCTTTATGCTGCACGCCTCGGTCTCCACATGCGTTTTACCATCGTTTTCGCAAAGCTGCTCAATTTTAGATGACTTTTGTTTGAGTGTTTTTGAACGTGTCACACGATGCTCGATTGTTTCCTGCATGTTGACAGTGATGTAGTCGCCAAAGGCATACACGCTGCTATTTCGAGATGTCTGCAAACATTAGAAGGTGAGATCAGATTAAAAATCTACTAATAGTAGTGATGCTGAAATTAATCGAAGCAGTTTAAGCAAAGCTATTATATTTAGTTAATTGAGTGAAATACCAAATAATTAACTTCTGCTTATTTATTTCATAAATAAAGTGATCATTTTATGGTTATATGAAATGAGCGTGGAGAACCTGTAAAAAGCTCTAAGCTGAAGGAAAATTTTGTTTTGCAATACTTCCTCAACGAATATGATTCGAAATATAAAAAAATAGGGTTGGCCTTAAGGTTTTACTAAGTAGAACTAATCATTATGAACATATAGGAATATATAGAAAAGAAAAGATAAATAAATAACATTAACGCTTAAATAGCTATTTTCAGATATCATGTAGAGATCTTGATCAATTTCTTTAGAAGTGGATATTTCTGATGAGTGATATGAACCCAGGCCGTGAACGTAGTATAGTTGTATTATTTATGAAAATACTTATAATTAATAAATAATAACTTAACCCAAAAAAAAAGGCAAACCAGTTTTACCACTATTATTATTTTGAATGTTGCGCTTTAAATAAATATTGATACATACGTTTTTATAAATATTTGTGAGCCTATGTCGTCTTTTAGTGTTTGTTTATCTTAACAAAATTTAGCATTATTTTGTAAAATATTTGAGCTATTGTTTATTGTTTGGTGAACTCATTTTATAATTTAAATCTGTTTTTCTGGTACATGTCTACTGTTCTTTTACTTTTCAATATAAATTTCTCAATGAAGATAAATCCCGACGGGATTCGAAATATATCTCGGAATAAATGCATTATTAAAAACACTTCACCTGGTTCCAACAGATATGTGTACTACTAATTTCACCGTAGCTATGTTTCTTACAGCTTTCAATTAAAATAATCAATTTCTTGTTTGTGTATTGTACAATACCTTAACCAAAATGACTCATTACCCTTACAACAACAATATCATAAAAAGCACCTCTATAGGTATATAGATCGTAGACAAAACTGAAATTTCACAATACAAAAATAAAATAACTTATGTCATGTCATGCAATTAAATATCATCTATAGTACCCAAATTTGAGTTGTTCTTTAAAAATGCTCTTGAATCAACTGAAAATCTCAACTGCGAACCTAAATCTTTGAAAGTGACTTTCAAGCCCTTTGAAATAGTTTAATTAACAGATTTCTAAAAATTTTCTAAATTACAAAATTATGTCTTTATGTCAACAGAAATGGTTTTCAATATAAATATTGATTTTTTTTACCACATAACTACATAAGCCAGAGATTTCGTAGAGTTTGGATTGCGATTTGTGAATCGGCACCATATAGGGTCAGTCTCAAACACATAAAAAAATATTCATCAAAATCAGTGCAGCCATTTTGAAGGAGTTCAGTGACAGACACGTCTACTTATGCATATAAAAAAAACGAACAAACCAATGCGGTAAAGATGAACTGCCTTAACACACTGTTTGTGAGCATAAAGTCCGGTAAGAGTTTGCGCTCTAGCAGTGGCTCTAGCAGTTGGTAACGAGTGTCCTGCAGATGTGACCACCACTGGCGACGATAGGAGAGAAGTGGCTGCTTCTCAAGCACGCGACGGTAGTGCAACAAACTGCGGAATATGCACAAAAATTAGTATAGAGAGAGCAACAGGAATACCAAAAAAAATACGAACAAGTCGATAAGGCCATGCCAGGTCACATCCTCTATGTCAGACAAGGATAAGTCACACAGGCGGGTAAAACTGAAACAGCTATCGACGCTGACATCGTCAACCAAAGATCGCTGCATGTGGGCCGACTTGAAGATATTGAAGCTGTCAAAGAGTTAAACCAGATTATAATCAAATGAAAATAGTAAACCACACACACTGACAACCACTCACCGATTATACAGCAAGTGCTTTCGACTGGGCAATGCGCTGTGGAGCAGTCCATCGTCAAAGACCAAGCGAGGTAAAACAAACTCAGCACAGCGCATGCTGAACGGACTTTTGGCATCGCGCCGTTCAAACAGCTCTGGATGATTGCAAACTTTGCGGAACTGCATTACCAGATTCATGAGATTTGAGGTGAAATTGCGGTCCAGAATGACACCATCCGAAGCCGCCGATGCAGTTGTTGACCCACCACTGGCCAAGTGCAGCAAATCCTCGATGCGTATCTTTTGCTTCAGTGCTCTATATAGCAGCTTCTGGCGTATGGTCAGCGGGCAATAGACCATAATCTCAATCTTGTCGGACAGCTCGTTCTCCACATCTTTCTTGATGCGACGCAGCATGAAAGGTTTGAGTATCATGTGCAGACGAGAGATTTGCCGCTCGTCGATGCCCGTTTTGTTCTCCGCATGCGATTCAATGTCTTTGGAGAACCACTCGTTGAACTCATCATGCGAATCGAACAACGTGGGCATTATAAAATGCAGCAGCGCCCACAGCTCCGCCATGCTATTTTGTATGGGTGTGCCGCTCAGCAGCAGGCGATTGCGACAATTGAAGCCCAGCAGGAGCTTCCAGCGTTGCGAGGCGGCGCTCTTGATGGCCTGTGCCTCGTCGAGGACCATATATTGCCACTTGATGCGATTGAAGTACTTGTAATCGCTGACCACCAGCTGGTACGAGGTGATCACCACATGGAAGCTCGCTTCACGTGTATGCAAATGCTTCTGATCCCAGAATTGGCGCAGAATTTTGCGCTCGTTGGGCGAACCCCAGTAGGGAACCACATTGAAGTCGGGCGCAAAACGAGCCATCTCCTGCTGCCAGTTGTGGAGTGTGGAGGCGGGCGAGATGATTAGAAACGGGCCCCACACCCCGTAATGCTCGGCAATGTGGCAGAGGAACGCAATCGATTGCACCGTCTTGCCAAGGCCCATCTCATCGGCTAGGATGCCGCTAATGCCCTGATCATAGATGTTAGCCAGCCAGGTCATGCCCTTGATCTGATAGCCCTTCAGTGTGCCCTTAAACATATTCGGTTGCGGCAAATCCTTCACTTGCTCATGCGCCAATTGCGGCAACGATTGCTCTAACTCCTGCAGCTGCTCCAACATTTGCTCTCTCTTAATAGGCACATCGAAGGCACGCGACTTGTCCAAATCCCGTTGCATCGCTGCCTCCGCATTCGCTTGCGCCAGCTGCTTCATTTCGCCCGCATCGTAATTATCGTGTGCCAGTCGGGCATTGTGCTCCTCATCGAGCTGGCTGAGTATACGCAACTGATCCGCCTCGCTGCCCTGGCCCAGTTTTTTGGACATGAAGTGAGCATAAAGCTCCGTTTGCGTAATCAAGAAATTGAGTTTGCGCTGCTGCCGCTTTACCTCGATCAGCTCCACATCCTGTTTCCGCTGCTCCTCGGCCTCGCGCTCTTGTTTGCGACGCTGATCGCGCTCGACGCGCTCATAGCGCTTCCAATAGTTTAGCATTTCGCGGGTCAGGCGCTTGGCCCGCCACACTGTCTCCTTCATGGTGCGCTGGGAGTTGAGCGCACGCTGGCGCACAACCTTGGCACACATGCCGGCGACGCGTTTGCAATTGGCCAGCATCTCTTTGTGATTGTTGCTCTTGATGCGCTGCAGCCGGCCAGACTCTTTTTTCGACATGATTTGCCAGATGCGACGACGGCGCGCTGCCAACACTTCGGGATTCTTGCGACGGCGCCGCACACGCGTCACTTGGCCATCCATTGCGCCCACCACATCCACTTCCTCTTCGATTTCCTCGTCCTCATCGGGATAGTCCAGTGCCAAGTTGGCCAACTCTCGCTTGTAGTCGACCACCTCGCCGTTGTCCTCTTCATCGTCGTCGTTCGCGGGCAGTGTGTCTCCAAAGCAATACCTACCCAGCTCCGACGGCGGCACCTCGCCCGATTCCGGCGAATCGAGTGTGCTGCGCTTCTTCCGCCCTCGCCTTCGCTGTTTAACGGGCTTGGGGCCCGCCTGTGCCTCAGCCAGACGCGCCAGCAGTATCTCCTGCTTCGTGCGACGCCGCCGCTTGCGCACCCCAACAGTGGCCTGCTGGCGCTCCGCATAGACGTCATGATTGGACAGCAAGCCACTGCCATAGTAGGCATATTGAGCATTCTGCAAAATCAAAAGAAATTCAAAAAGGCATCATTTAACATTTGGGGCCGTTGACTTACCGTTGGCTTCTTGTAGTAGTTTTTGCGCTGACGCTGCTCCTGAATGTGGTCGCGCAGCATTTGATGAATGTACTCATCCTCATCGCTCACTGCCTGCCCCTCGCTCTCTGTATCGCTAAGCAGAGCATCGTATAGCCATTCCCGATCGCTGGTCAGATCATTGAAATTGTATATTTGCGCCTTGACGCTCTGTCGCTCTACAAATATGAATAGATTTAATGAGTGAACTCAACTCCTCCATCCCCAACCTAAGTTTAATTACCCTCTTTGCTGCCCAGTAGATGTTTGCGTCGTTTCTGTTTGGACTTTAGCCTGACAACGCCGACCTGAGTGGAGGAGTCATCGGAATCAATGCATTGCTCCTGGTTCGCCTCCAGCTCTGTGGCGCTGTCTTCGCCACTCCCACTGCTCAGGGGCTGCTTGAGCACCTGGCGAGCCATCTGCATGAAGGGGCGCATATTTAGAGCCGTCTCCAGGCGCTGGATGTGCAACGGTTCTGCCATAACGCGTGGATTTGTTGCCGTCGCATGCGCCATATTGTGTGGATAATTGATTTCTTAAATTTTAGACACTTTGCGTAATCCCTTTTTTTTGGGAAATTTCGGACTGGGGGGCTGCAATTGAAAAGATGCAAATTTCCGTTAAGTTGGCGCTGCACTGGATGCTTCAAAATGAGATTCGAATGAATTCCGATTGAAATGTATCACGTAATTGAGCAATTTTCATGCATGCGTTGCGTAAAAAATGCACGCTTCTTTTAGTACGTTGCGGTACACACTTTTTTACGGGGCCACTCGCTACACACAAGCACATTTAGACGGCCAAACAAATAATATTCTTCTCGGCTCTTGCACTTCATTGTTGTTGTTAGCAGGGTTGCGTGCAGGGTTGCATTCGCTGTGCTCGAAGCAGTGCTGGGAAATACACTCAAAACAAGTAAATAGTTGTCATGCATATTACACATAATACAAATTACTTAGATTATATGTCATTTATTTTATATACTCTATATATAAATGCCATTAGTATTTTGGCAAGCACCATCCATATATAAGCACTAGCACGCCTGACGCACGCAGCATTGTGCTTACGAACTTGCTATGCAGCCCTGCATACAGCGCTTGAACGCATTTATCAATACTGTAGCAACGCAGTCAGCTATTAGTAATGCCTTGGCAAACCGGGTTAATCAAAACAATTTTGGATCCTGCTTATTTAATTATATCAACGGACACAGCAGTTGTAATTGCCGATAAATTTCCTAAAGCCCGTCATCATTATCTAGTACTGCCCAAGGAGGACATTCCCTGCATTTTTCAGGTAAAAGTAGCATATTCTCTAGGCAAACAATTAAATTTTTTAATGTTTAGTTGAGCAAAAAACATTTGCCGCTTCTGGAAGAATTGCATATGTTGACACGCAATATTATTGAAGTGCGTTGCGAATGTTGCGCTGAATTTCAAATTGGATTTCATGCTCATCCGAGCATGCAACATTTGCATTTGCACGTCATTTCAAAGGATTTTGTATCGAGTGCGTTGTAGACCAAAAAACATTGGAATAGCTTCAACACGCCTCTCTTTGTGCCACACGAAAGTACGTAGTTATGTACTTATTATTTACTTATTATTCATGTTTTTTTAGCACTTTATTCTAGGTTCAAAGACGAGGGCTGCGTTAAACGTTTCCCCGCAGACATTTTAAACGAGCTGCTTGCCAGTCCTCTAAAATGCCATAAGTGTAAAATTATTGCTTGACAACGCTTAAAGATCATCTGCAACAACAACACTGACTAATACTGTAAAGGAAGCAAAAATAATAAAAAGATTACACATATGCTTGGAAATGTGTGTGTGTGCTTGAAAAACGGGCTGAGCATTCTTTCCAACATTGTCAAATAATATTCACAATTATTGGATTACCGATTGAAGCTGATTTAGTTTTTTTTTTTAAGTTCTCCGTGATTACACCCGAGCCCAATGGGTGATCAACGGGTTAAAACTGCAAAAGGCAGCTTAACACGTGAATTGCAAAAGAATCAGGAACACCTAATTGAAACTGAACTAGCAACAGTCATGAAAGATATTTATCCCAAGGCGCAATATCATTTTCTGGTCGTGCCCAAAGAAGACATTTCCAATGTGACTGAGGTAAAACAATAAATAAATAAATAAAAATCAATTCCATTCTCTGTTAATCTCTGACCTCTTTCAGCTAACGGCGGATCACTTGCAGCTGTTGGATCACATGAAGGAGCTGGCAAATCAAATAATCGAACAGCAGGAAGATTTGCCCTCTAGTCACTTTCTGATTGGCTTCAAGATTGATGCGTTTATGGATCGTCTTTGCATGCATGTCGTCTCCAATGATTTCTACTCGGAGTCCATGCGACGTAAATCGCACTGGAACAGCTTCAACACTGCGTTGTTTCTTACCTATCAAACGGTGTACGCCCTGCTGCATAGCCAGGGTTTCATTGAGCCAATGCCTGAAGGGGAGACGCAAACGTTGCGAAAATCAAGTGAATTGCGCTGCAATCAATGCGATTTTGTTAGCGAGAGTTTGGTGGCTTTGAAGGCTCACCTCTTCACGCATTGGAAGGATCGAGAAGGCAAGTTTAGAATCAAAGATCAAGTGGAAAAACTCACTCGCATGTTGGACGAAACCAAGTTGACGCCAATCGCTAAGGTGCTTGAGGATCAATCTCAATACATTGCTCCGTCGAAGGCGCAGCCAGAGAATTGGCGACAATCGATTGGACAGCAGCAGGGAGATCAACAGTTGCCGCCGGGTCCATATAGAAATTCGTTCGAGAAACACTTTCAGAGGACAGCGTTCGAAAGGTCAGCTGGTGCTCGAGACCATCGAACAAATCCTAATCTTAATCAACATGCTCCAAATTGGCCGAGGGCCAACCAAAATCCACATATGAACTCGAACAAAACGGGAATCAAGCAGCAATTTCAGCATTTTCCAATTGAACGTCTTGGCTATGTCCCAAATAATTTTAGAACAACGTCCCATAGACCAGATGGTGCTGGACACCATCAAACAAAACCTAATCCTAATCAGCATGCTCTAGATTGGCCAAGGGCCAACCAAAATCCACTTGTGAACTCGAACAATTCGGTATTTAAACAGCAATTTCAGCATTATCCAAATTACCGTGTTGGTTATGTCCCAAATAATGTTAACATGCCGCAACAGGCTCCATTCAATGCACTTCATCAATATCCCAACATGAGGCAAGCTGCTGCTAATCGGTTTACAGCTCCAAGATCTCAGCATGATCCAAACAAACAAAGCTCCCTTGTCAACCCCCAAAACATAAATAATATTAATGGAGCAGCCTTTAAACAGCAATGCAACAATTTCTCAACCCCGAATTTACAAAAAAGTTTGAGCTCACAACAGTTCTCGAATCCTGTTTATCAGGGTCTGAATGCGGTTCAGGCCAACAAACCGAAACCATTCAAGAAAAAACCGGCATCGAAAACAAAATCAACAACCAAATAAAAAATAAAGGAACGAAATGTTTTAAATATATTCATTTAATTGTACAGAATTTTTTGAGACTAAGAAAATTTCCGTTTATTTTTTCTTTTATAAATAATAAATGCGATTTTGATAAAAATGTTAATCGAATCATGTGCATTTTACCGTTTAATTAATTATAATTTATGATTATTTTGTTACTTTAAATAAATGTTACACTTGGATTAAATTCAAAATATTTATATTTCTAACAATCTGTACATCTGTTTGTATTGGCAAAGACAAAGTAGTTTTTTACCATCGTTGGCATCTGTTAAAATGACATCAGAAGTAATCCATTTAAAATTAGGGATTTTCCCACTATATATTTAAAGACACATTTCCAGTCTTGAATGTAGAGATAAGTAACCACAGCAGTGTAGTTTGCAGTTGAATAATAATCAGGATAATAAATCGGGCTCTTAGGCGTAATACAAAAAAGCCACGTCAGCTATTTTGAAGAAAGTGTACTTTTATTGCTATGCGAAGCTAAGCAGGCAATTTTCGAAGCATTGTGACGTCAGTATCGCTGATTTTTGAGTTTAACAGTGTTCAGCTGCATTCACTGACAGTTCGATTTAAAGCTTTTAGTCTGATTACTTATTTGACTGCTGTTTGATTTACTATTGTTTTTTTTCCATACATAATTAAGAGTATGGAGAAGCAAGAGACTGATGTAGAATTTCTACGAGGCCTCTTGACCCGCAAAATGGAAGCTGGCGAAGATGTTGTCCTACAATCCGATCGAGCAGCTGTGCTGCGCAACGTAAATTGCCCAAGGGCTCAGCTTCATTTCATTGTCTTACCCAAGGAGAATATTGCTCATGTGACTGCGGTGATTATACATAATATATATATATATGTTCCACTAATACCTGTCCGTTGCAATAGCTAATGCCCGAGCACTTGCCTCTGCTGGATCATATGATGGACCTGGCCAATGAAATCATTGAAAAACAGGAATTGCCCTCGAGCAATTTTCGGGTTGGCTTCAAAATCAACGCATTTATGAGCCGTTTAAATATGCACGTGATTTCCGATGATTTCTGTTCGGAGTACATGCGTCGCATTTACCACTGGAACACCTTCAACAGCGACATGTTCATAACTTATCAGGCCGTATACGCCCTGCTGCACACTAAGGGCTGCATTGAGCCCATGTCAGCCGATATGATTGAGAAATTGCGGATGACGACACCAGTGCATTGCAATCAATGCACTTATATCACCGGCAACTTCGAGAAGTTTAAGGCGCATTTGCAATACCATTGGAGGAAACGAGAGCGAGAGCGACAGCGCCTTCTCGGAATGGATGTGTCAAATTTAAAGCTATCGTTGCGCGAATTGCATTTGCATGGCACTCGCAGCAACTTTTCGGGAGCTGATCAAGCAACGCGACTGCCACGAATACTCGGCTGTAATTCCTCTAGATCCCCCAATATGAATTATCAGAAATCTAACCACAAAAATCCAGATTATAAGCCAATTAAGCAAGCAAATGCAAATCTTGCTGGTGCTCCTCCATCAAATGCTAATGTCAAACAAACTTACAAAAAACTGTTGTTTTATTTTTTTAGTAAAAACTACAAAGAATTGTTAATTTATTTTTAAATCTCTATTATATTATTATTATACTTTTTTCTTTATAAAATTACAAAAAATAAATATATATTTCATAAAAATATATATTTAGTTACATTTTGAGGTAAACAAATGTAGCTTCATTTTAGAAAACACCAATTTAATTGTAATTGAGTACGCTTCATATTTTTCTTATTATATAGTCTACTATTATTTTTATTTTGCTTTTAATTCTGTGCTAATCACGTTTATTTTGTTATTTTGTTGTAGTATTGTTACTTTGATAAACATCGCTTGTGTATAAAAATAGATGAAAACGCACTATCATTAAATATTTGCCACGCGTCAAATGTTTGCTTAAGTCAGGCTTGCAATATTATTCTGCTGATATTTGTTTTTTTTGTATTTTATTTTTATTCCTTATCTTTTTTTGTACATGTACTCCCTCTCCCGGTTATCTCTCTCTTTTCCGCGCTCGCATTTATATTGCGTTTATTTTTGTTCCCCGCATGCGATCCAATGTCTTTGGAGAACCACTCGTTGAACTCATCATGCGAATCGGACAACGTGGGCATTATGAACGCCATGCTATTTTGTATGTGTGTGCAATTGCTACAATTGAAGCCCAGCTCGTCGATGACCATATATTGCCACTTGATGCTTCGCGTGAATGCAAATGCTTCTGATCCCAGAATTGGCGCAGAATTTTGCGCTCGTTGGGCGAACCCCAGTAGGGAACCACATTGAAGTCGGGCGCAAAACGGGCCATCTCCTGCTGCCAGTTGTGGAGTGTGGAGGCGGGTGAGATGATTAGAAACGGGCCCCACACCTCGTAATGCTCGGCAATGTGGCAGAGGAACGCAATCGACTGCACCGTCTTGCCAAGAACCATATCATCGGTTAGGATGCCGCCTTCACTTCACTTGCTCATGCGCCAGTTGCGGCAACGATTGCTCTAACTCCTGCAGCTGCTCCAACATTTGCTCTCTCTTAATACGCACATCGAAGGCACGCGTCTTGTCCAAATCCCGATGCATCGCTGCCTCCGCATTCGCCTGCGCCAGCTGCTTCATTTCGCCCGCATCGTAATTATCGTGTGCCAATCAGGCATTCAGCTGGCTGAGTATACGCAACTGATCCGCCTCGCTGCCCTGGACACGAAGTGAGCATAAAGCTCCATTTCGGTAATCAAGAAATTAAATTTGTGCTGCTGCCGCTTCACCTCGATCAGCTCCAAATCCTGTTTCCGCTGCTCCTCGGCTCGAGCTCTTGTTTGCGACGCTGATCGCGCTCGACGCGCTCATAGCGCTTCCAATAGTTTAGCATTTCGCGGGTCAGGCGCTTGGCCCGCCACACTGTCTCCTTCATGGTGCGCTGGGAGTTGAGCGCACGCTGGCGCACAACCTTGGCACACATGCCGGCGACGCGTTTGCAATTGGCCAGCATCTCTTTGTGATTGTTGCTCTTGATGCGCTGCAGCCGGCCAGACTCTTCTTTCGACAGGATTTGCCAGATGCGACGACGGCGCGCTGCCAACACTTCGGGATTCTTGCGACGGCGCCGCACACGCGTCACTTGGCCATCCATTGCGCCCACCACATCCACTTCCTCTTCGATTTCCTCGTCCTCATCGGGATAGTCCAGTGCCAAGTTGGCCAACTCTCGCTTGTAGTCGACCACCTCGCCGTTGTCCTCTTCATCGTCGTCGTTCGCGGGCAGTGTGTCTCCAAAGCAATACCTACCCAGCTCCGACGGCGGCACCTCGCCCGATTCCGTCGAATCGAGTGTGCTGCGCTTCTTCCGCCCTCGCCTTCGCTGCTTAACGGGCTTGGGGCCCGCCTGTGCCTCAGCCAGACGCGCCAGCAGTATCTCCTGCTTCGTGCGACGCCGCCGCTTGCGCACCCCAACAGTGGCCTGCTGGCGCTCCGCATAGACGTCATGATTGGACAGCAAGCCACTGCCATAGTAGGCATATTGAGCATTCTGCAAAATCAAAAGAAATTTAAAAAGGCATCATTTGGGGCCGTTGACTTACCGTTGGCTTCTTGTAGTAGTTCTTGCGCTGACGCTGCTCATCCTCATCGCTCACTACCTGCCCCTCGCTCTCTGTATCGCTAAGCAGAGCATCGTATAGCCATTCCCGATCGCTGGTCAGATCATTGAAATTGTATATTTGCGCCTTGACGCTCTGCAAATATGAATAGATTTAATGAGTGAATTCAACTCCTTCATTTTAATTTTTTAATTACCCTCTTTGCTGCCCAGTAGACGTTTGGTCGTTTCTGTTTGGGCTTTAGCCTGACGACGCCCACCTGAGTGGAGAAGTCATCGGAATCAATGCATTGCTCCTGGTTCGCCTCCAGTTCTGTGGAAACAATATTCTTCTCGGATCTTGCACTTTATTGTTGTTGTTAGCAGGGTTGCGTGCAGGGTTGCATTCACTGCTCGAGGCAGTGCTGGGCAATACACTCAAAACAACTAAATAGTTGTCATGCACATTACACATAATACAAATTTCTTGGAATATATGTCATTTATTTTATATACTCTATATATAAATGTCATTAGTATTTTGGCAAGCACCTTCCATATATATGCATGCACCATTGTGCTTACGAACTTGCTATGCAACACTGCATACAGCGCTTCAACGCATTTATCAATACTGTAGCAACGCAGTCAGCTGTTAATAATGTCTTGGCAAACCGGGTTAATCAAAACCATTTTGGATCCTGCATATTTAATTATATCAACGGACACAGCAGTTGTAATTGCCGATAAATTTCCTAAAGCCCGTCATCATTATCTAGTACTGCCCAAGGAGGACATTCCCAGCATTTTTCAGGTAAAAGTAGCATATTCTCTAGGCAAACAATTACATTTTTTATATTTTAGTTGAGCAAAAAACATTTGCCGCTTCTGGAAGAATTGCATATGTTGGCACGCAATATTATTGAAGTGCGTGGCGAATGTTGCGCTGAATTTCAAATTGGATTTCATGCTCATCCGAGCATGCAACGTTTGCATTTGCACGTAATTTCAAAGGATTTTGTATCGAGTTCGTTGAAGACCAAAAAACATTGGAATAGCTTCAACACGCCTCTCTTTGTACCATACGAAAGTACGTAGTTATGTACTTATTATTTTCTTATTATTCATGTTTTTTTTAGCACTTTATTCCAGGATCAAAGACGAGGGCTGCGTTCAACGTTTGCCCGCAGACATTTTAAACGAGCTGCTTGCCAGTCCTCTAAAATGCAATAAGTGTAAATTTATTGCAAAAAGCATGACAACGCTTAAAGATCATCTGCAACAACAACACTGACTAATACTGTAAAGGAAGCAAAAATAATAAAAAGATTACACATATGCTTGGGAATGTGTGTGTGTGTGCTTGAAAAACCGGATGAGCATTCTTTCCAACATTGTCAAATAATATTCACAATTATTGGATTACCGATTGAAGCTGATTTAGTTTTTTTTTTAAGTTCTCCGTGATTACACCCGAGCCCAATGGGTGATCAACGGGTTAAAACTGCAAAAGGCAGCTTAACACGTGAATTGCAAAAGAAACATAAACATCTAATTGAAACTGAACTAGCAACAGTCATGAAAGATATTTATCCCATGGCGCAATATCATTTTCTGGTCGTGCCCAAAGAAGACATTTCCAATGTGACTGAGGTAAAACAATAAATAAATAAATAAAAATCAATTCCATTCTCTGTTAATCTCTGACCTCTTTCAGCTAACGGCGGATCACTTGCAGCTGTTGGATCACATGAAGGAGCTGGCAAATCAAATAATCGAACAGCAGAAAGATTTGCCTTCTAGTCACTTTCTGATTGGCTTCAAGATTGATGCGCTTATGGATCGTCTTTGCATGCATGTCATCTCCAATGATTTCTACTCGGAGTGCATGAGAAGTAAATCGCACTGGAACAGCTTCAACACTGCCGTGTTCCTCACCTATCGAAAGGTTTTCGCCCTGCTGCATAGACAGGGTTTCATTGAGCCAATGCCTGAAGAGGAGACGAAAACGTTACGAAAATCAAGTGAATTGCGCTGCAATCAATGCGATTTTGTTAGCGAGAGTTTGGTGGCTTTGAAGGCTCACCTCTTCACGCATTGGAAGGAGCGAGAAGGCAAGTTTAGAATCAAAGATCAAGTGGAAAAACTCACTCGCATGTTGGACGAAACCAAGTTGACACCAATCGCTAAGGTACTTGAGGATCAATCTCAATGCATTGCTCCGTCGAAGGCGCAGCCAGAGGACTGGCGACAATCAATGGGACAGCAGCAGGGGGATTAACAGTTGCCGCCGGGTCCATATAGAAATTCGTTCGAGAAACACTTTCAGAGGACAGCGTTCCAAAGGCCAGCTGGAGCTCGAGACCATCAAACGAATCCTAATCGTAATCAGCATGCTCCAAATTGGCCAAGGGCCAACCAAAATCCACTTATGAACTCGAACAATTCGGTATTTAAACAGCAATTTCAGCATTATCCAAATTACGGTGTTGGTTATGTCCCAAATAATGTTAACATGCCGCAACAGGCTCCATTCAATGCACTTCATCAATATCACAACATGAGGCAAGCTGCTGCTAATCGGTTTACGGCTCCAAGATCTCAGCATGAACTAAACAAACAAAGCTCCCATGCCAGCCCCCAAAAATAAATAATATTAATGGAGCAGCCTTTAAACATCAATGCAACAATTTCTCAACCCCGAATTTACAAAAAAGTTTGAGCTCACAACAGTTCTCGAATCCTGTTTATCAGGGTCTGAATGCGGTTCAGGCCAACAAACCGAAACCATTGAAGATAAAACCGGCATCGATAACAAAATCAAAAACCAAATAAAAAATAAAGAAACAAAATGTTTTAAATATATTCATTTAGTTGTACAGAATTTTTTGAGACTAAGAAAATTTCCGTTTATTTTTTCTTTTATAAATAATAAATGCGATTTTGATAAAAATGTTAATCGAATCATGTGCATTTTACCGTGTAATTAATTATAATTTATGATTATTTTGTTACTTGAAATAAATGTTACACTTGGATTAAATTCAAAATATTTATATTTCTAACAATCTGTACATCTGTTTGTATTGGCAAAGACAAAGTAGTTTTTTACCATCGTTGGCATCTGTTAAAATGACATCAGAAGTAATCCATTTAAAATTAGGGATTTTCCCACTATATATTTAAAGACACATTTCCAGTCTTGAATGTAGAGATAAGTAACCACAGCAGTGTAGTTTGCAGTTGAATAATAATCAGTTCGGGCTGTTAGGCGTAACACAAACAAGCCACTGCAGCTATTTTGATGAAAGTGCACTTTTATTGCTATGCGAAGCTAAGC
Organism: Drosophila sordidapex; assembly: GCA_035043295.1. NCBI lineage: Eukaryota > Metazoa > Arthropoda > Insecta > Diptera > Drosophilidae > Drosophila > Drosophila sordidapex. The sequence continues at coordinate 379,456 of JAWNNA010001332.1, forward strand.
AGGCAATTTTCGAAGCATTGTGACGCCACTATCGCTGATTTTTGAGTTTCCAACAGTGTTCAGCTGCATTCACTGACAGTTCGATTTAAAGCTTTTAGTCTGATTACTTATTTGACTGCTGTTTGATTTACTATTGTTTTTTTTCCATACATAATTAAGGGTATGGAGAAGCCAGAGACTGATGTAGAATTTCTACGAGGCCTCTTGACCCGCAAAATGGAAGCTGGCGAAGATGTTGTCCTACAATCCGATCGAGCAGCTGTGCTGCGCAACGTAAATTGCCCAAGGGCTCAGCTTCATTTCATTGTCTTACCCAAGGAGAATATTGCTCATGTGACTGCGGTGATTATACATAATATATATATATATGTTCCACTAATACCTGTCCGTTGCAATAGCTAATGCCCGAGCACTTGCCTCTGCTGGATCATATGATGGACCTGGCCAATGAAATCATTGAAAAACAGGAATTGCCCTCGAGCAATTTTCGGGTTGGCTTCAAAATCAACGCATTTATGAGCCGTTTAAATATGCACGTGATTTCCGATGATTTCTGTTCGGAGTACATGCGTCGCATTTACCACTGGAACACCTTCAACAGCGACATGTTCATAACTTATCAGGCCGTATACGCCCTGCTGCACACTAAGGGCTGCATTGAGCCCATGTCAGCCGATATGATTGAGAAATTGCGGATGACGACACCAGTGCATTGCAATCAATGCACTTATATCACCGGCAACTTCGAGAAGTTTAAGGCGCATTTGCAATACCATTGGAGGAAACGAGAGCGAGAGCGACAGCGCCTTCTCGGAATGGATGTGTCAAATTTAAAGCTATCGTTGCGCGAATTGCATTTGCATGGCACTCGCAGCAACTTTTCGGGAGCTGATCAAGCAACGCGACTGCCACGAATACTCGGCTGTAATTCCCCTAGATCCCCCAATATGAATTATCAGAAATCTAACCACAAAAATCCAGATTATAAGCCAATTAAGCAAGCAAATGCAAATCTTGCTGGTGCTCCTCCATCAAATGCTAATGTCAAACAAACTGTTGATCAGGATCAAGATCAGCCAGTCAAAACAGAGCCATTTTTCAACAAAAAGAAATGGTATAACAAAAACCAAAAGTTTGCTTTGCCAAAGTCACAGGAATCCTGAAACTTGCATATTTTATCAACGCTGGACTCAGCCGCAAGTACACACAATCAACACACGCTTTCGTCAGCGCATTCCACTAGAGGACCATCGTGGGACCCAAATGGGACAACCGACATCTGCAGCAAGTCACGACGCCAGCATAATCAGCAAACCGATGTTTAATTATGATAAGTAAGATTTTACAAAATCAGTTTAATAAAGCACTTACAAAAAACTGTTGTTTTATTTTTTTAGTAAAAACTACAAAGAATTGTTAATTTATTTTTAAATCTCTATTATATTATTATTATACTTTTTTCTTTATAAAATTACAAAAAATAAATATATATTTCATAAAAATATATATTTAGTTACATTTTGAGGTAAACAAATGTAGCTTCATTTTAGAAAACACCAATTTAATTGTAATTGAGTACGCTTCATATTTTTCTTATTATATAGTCTACTATTATTTTTATTTTGCTTTTAATTCTGTGCTAATCAAGTTTATTTTGTTATCACTATCATTAAATATTTGCCACGCGTCAAATGTTTGCTTAAGTCAGGCTTGCAATATTATTCTGCTAATATTTGTTTTTTTTGTATTTTATTTTTATTCCTTATCTTTTTTTGTACATGTACTCCCTCTCCCGGTTATCTCTCTCTTTTCCGCGCTCGCATTTATATTGCGTTTATTTTTGTTCCCCGCATGCGATCCAATGTCTTTGGAGAACCACTCGTTGAACTCATCATGCGAATCGGACAACGTGGGCATTATGAACGCCATGCTATTTTGTATGTGTGTGCAATTGCTACAATTGAAGCCCAGCTCGTCGATGACCATATATTGCCACTTGATGCTTCGCGTGAATGCAAATGCTTCTGATCCCAGAATTGGCGCAGAATTTTGCGCTCGTTGGGCGAACCCCAGTAGGGAACCACATTGAAGTCGGGCGCAAAACGGGCCATCTCCTGCTGCCAGTTGTGGAGTGTGGAGGCGGGTGAGATGATTAGAAACGCGCCCCACACCTCGTAATGCTCGGCAATGTGGCAGAGGAACGCAATCGACTGCACCGTCTTGCCAAGAACCATATCATCGGTTAGGATGCCGCCTTCACTTCACTTGCTCATGCGCCAGTTGCGGCAACGATTGCTCTAACTCCTGCAGCTGCTCCAACATTTGCTCTCTCTTAATACGCACATCGAAGGCACGCGTCTTGTCCAAATCCCGATGCATCGCTGCCTCCGCATTCGCCTGCGCCAGCTGCTTCATTTCGCCCGCATCGTAATTATCGTGTGCCAATCAGGCATTCAGCTGGCTGAGTATACGCAACTGATCCGCCTCGCTGCCCTGGACACGAAGTGAGCATAAAGCTCCATTTCGGTAATCAAGAAATTAAATTTGCGCTGCTGCCGCTTCACCTCGATCAGCTCCAAATCCTGTTTCCGCTGCTCCTCGGCTCGAGCTCTTGTTTGCGACGCTGATCGCGCTCGACGCGCTCATAGCGCTTCCAATAGTTTAGCATTTCGCGGGTCAGGCGCTTGGCCCGCCACACTGTCTCCTTCATGGTGCGCTGGGAGTTGAGCGCACGCTGGCGCACAACCTTGGCACACATGCCGGCGACGCGTTTGCAATTGGCCAGCATCTCTTTGTGATTGTTGCTCTTGATGCGCTGCAGCCGGCCAGACTCTTCTTTCGACAGGATTTGCCAGATGCGACGACGGCGCGCTGCCAACACTTCGGGATTCTTGCGACGGCGCCGCACACGCGTCACTTGGCCATCCATTGCGCCCACCACATCCACTTCCTCTTCGATTTCCTCGTCCTCATCGGGATAGTCCAGTGCCAAGTTGGCCAACTCTCGCTTGTAGTCGACCACCTCGCCGTTGTCCTCTTCATCGTCGTCGTTCGCGGGCAGTGTGTCTCCAAAGCAATACCTACCCAGCTCCGACGGCGGCACCTCGCCCGATTCCGTCGAATCGAGTGTGCTGCGCTTCTTCCGCCCTCGCCTTCGCTGCTTAACGGGCTTGGGGCCCGCCTGTGCCTCAGCCAGACGCGCCAGCAGTATCTCCTGCTTCGTGCGACGCCGCCGCTTGCGCACCCCAACAGTGGCCTGCTGGCGCTCCGCATAGACGTCATGATTGGACAGCAAGCCACTGCCATAGTAGGCATATTGAGCATTCTGCAAAATCAAAAGAAATTTAAAAAGGCATCATTTGGGGCCGTTGACTTACCGTTGGCTTCTTGTAGTAGTTCTTGCGCTGACGCTGCTCATCCTCATCGCTCACTACCTGCCCCTCGCTCTCTGTATCGCTAAGCAGAGCATCGTATAGCCATTCCCGATCGCTGGTCAGATCATTGAAATTGTATATTTGCGCCTTGACGCTCTGCAAATATGAATAGATTTAATGAGTGAACTCAACTCCTTCATTTTAATTTTTTAATTACCCTCTTTGCTGCCCAGTAGACGTTTGGTCGTTTCTGTTTGGGCTTTAGCCTGACGACGCCCACCTGAGTGGAGAAGTCATCGGAATCAATGCATTGCTCCTGGTTAGCCTCCAGTTCTGTGGAAACAATATTCTTCTCGGATCTTGCACTTTATTGTTGTTGTTAGCAGGGTTGCGTGCAGGGTTGCATTCACTGCTCGAGGCAGTGCTGGGCAATACACTCAAAACAACTAAATAGTTGTCATGCACATTACACATAATACAAATTTCTTAGAATATATGTCATTTATTTTATATACTCTATATATAAATGTCATTAGTATTTTGGCAAGCACCTTCCATATATATGCATGCACCATTGTGCTTACGAACTTGCTATGCAACACTGCATACAGCGCTTCAACGCATTTATCAATACTGTAGCAACGCAGTCAGCTGTTAATAATGTCTTGGCAAACCGGGTTAATCAAAACCATTTTGGATCCTGCATATTTAATTATATCAACGGACACAGCAGTTGTAATTGCCGATAAATTTCCTAAAGCCCGTCATCATTATCTAGTACTGCCCAAGGAGGACATTCCCAGCATTTTTCAGGTAAAAGTAGCATATTCTCTAGGCAAACAATTAAATTTTTTATTTTTTAGTTGAGCAAAAAACATTTGCCGCTTCTGGAAGAATTGCATATGTTGGCACGCAATATTATTGAGGTGCGTGGCGAATGTTGCGCTGAATTTCAAATTGGATTTCATGCTCATCCGAGCATGCAACGTTTGCATTTGCACGTAATTTCAAAGGATTTTGTATCGAGTTCGTTGAAGACCAAAAAACATTGGAATAGCTTCAACACGCCTCTCTTTGTACCATACGAAAGTACGTAGTTATGTACTTATTATTTTCTTATTATTCATGTTTTTTTTAGCACTTTATTCCAGGATCAAAGACGAGGGCTGCGTTCAACGTTTGCCCGCAGACATTTTAAACGAGCTGCTTGCCAGTCCTCTAAAATGCAATAAGTGTAAATTTATTGCAAAAAGCATGACAACGCTTAAAGATCATCTGCAACAACAACACTGACTAATACTGTAAAGGAAGCAAAAATAATAAAAAGATTACACATATGCTTGGGAATGTGTGTGTGTGTGCTTGAAAAACCGGATGAGCATTCTTTCCAACATTGTCAAATAATATTCACAATTATTGGATTACCGATTGAAGCTGATTTAGTTTTTTTTTTAAGTTCTCCGTGATTACACCCGAGCCCAATTGGTGATAAACGGGATAAAACTTCCAAAGGCAGCTTAACACGTGAATTGCAAAAGAAACATAAACATCTAATTGAAACTGAACTAGCAACAGTCATGAAAGATATTTATCCCATGGCGCAATATCATTTTCTGGTCGTGCCCAAAGAAGACATTTCCAATGTGACTGAGGTAAAACAATAAATAAATAAATAAAAATCAATTCCATTCTCTGTTAATCTCTGACCTCTTTCAGCTAACGGCGGATCACTTGCAGCTGTTGGATCACATGAAGGAGCTGGCAAATCAAATAATCGAACAGCAGAAAGATTTGCCTTCTAGTCACTTTCTGATTGGCTTCAAGATTGATGCGCTTAAGGATCGTCTTTGCATGCATGTCATCTCCAATGATTTCTACTCGGAGTGCATGAGAAGTAAATCGCACTGGAACAGCTTCAACACTGCCGTGTTCCTCACCTATCGAAAGGTTTTCGCCCTGCTGCATAGACAGGGTTTCATTGAGCCAATGCCTGAAGAGGAGACGAAAACGTTACGAAAATCAAGTGAATTGCGCTGCAATCAATGCGATTTTGTTAGCGAGAGTTTGGTGGCTTTGAAGGCTCACCTCTTCACGCATTGGAAGGAGCGAGAAGGCAAGTTTAGAATCAAAGATCAAGTGGAAAAACTCACTCGCATGTTGGACGAAACCAAGTTGACACCAATCGCTAAGGTACTTGAGGATCAATCTCAATGCATTGCTCCGTCGAAGGCGCAGCCAGAGGACTGGCGACAATCAATGGGACAGCAGCAGGGGGATTAACAGTTGCCGCCGGGTCCATATAGAAATTCGTTCGAGAAACACTTTCAGAGGACAGCGTTCCAAAGGCCAGCTGGTGCTCGAGACCATCAAACGAATCCTAATCGTAATCAGCATGCTCCAAATTGGCCAAGGGCCAACCAAAATCCACTTATGAACTCGAACAATTCGGTATTTAAACAGCAATTTCAGCATTATCCAAATTACGGTGTTGGTTATGTCCCAAATAATGTTAACATGCCGCAACAGGCTCCATTCAATGCACTTCATCAATATCACAACATGAGGCAAGCTGCTGCTAATCGGTTTACGGCTCCAAGATCTCAGCATGAACTAAACAAACAAAGCTCCCATGCCAGCCCCTAAACATAAATAATATTAATGGAGCAGCCTTTAAACATCAATGCAACAATTTCTCAACCCCCGAATTTACAAAAAAGTTTGAGTTCACAACAGTTCTCGAATCCTGTTTATCAGGGTCTGAATGCGGTTCAGGCCAACAAACCGAAACCATTGAAGATAAAACCGGCATCGATAACAAAATCAAAAACCAAATAAAAAATAAAGAAACAAAATGTTTTAAATATATTCATTTAGTTGTACAGAATTTTTTGAGACTAAGAAAATTTCCGTTTATTTTTTCTTTTATAAATAATAAATGCGATTTTGATAAAAATGTTAATCGAATCATGTGCATTTTACAGTGTAATTAATTATAATTTATGATTATTTTGTTACTTGAAATAAATGTTACACTTGGATTAAATTCAAAATATTTATATTCTATATATATTATTATAACAATCTGTACATCTGTTTGTATTGGCAAAGACAAAGTAGTTTTTTACCATCGTTGGCATTTGTTAAAATGACAGCAGAAGTAATCCATTTAAAATTAGGGATTTTCCCACTATATATTTAAAGACACATTTCCAGTCTTGAATGTAGAGATAAGTAACCCCAGCAGTGTAGTTTGCAGTTGAATAATAATCAGTTCGGGCTCTTAGGCGTAACACAAACAAGCCACTGCAGCTATTTTGATGAAAGTGCACTTTTATTGCTATGCGAAGCTAAGCAGGCAATTTTCGAAGCATTGTGACGCCACTATCGCTGATTTTTGAGTTTCCAACAGTGTTCAGCTGCATTCACTGACAGTTCGATTTAAAGCTTTTAGTCTGATTACTTATTTGACTGCTGTTTGATTTACTATTGTTTTTTTTCCATACATAATTAAGGGTATGGAGAAGCAAGAGACTGATGTAGAATTTCTACGAGGCCTCTTGACCCGCAAAATGGAAGCTGGCGAAGATGTTGTCCTACAATCCGATCGAGCAGCTGTGCTGCGTAACGTAAATTGCCCAAGGGCTCAGCTTGATTTCATTGTCTTACCCAAGGAGAATATTGCTCATGTGACTGCGGTGATTATACATAATATATATATATATATGTTCCACTAATACCTGCCCGTTGCAATAGTAATGCCCGAGCACTTGACTCTGCTAACTTATCAGGCCGTATACGCCCTGCTGCACACTAAGGGCTGCATTGAGCCCATGTCAGCCGATATGATTGAGAAATTGCGGATGACGACACCAGTGCATTGCAATCAATGCACTTATATCACCGGCAACTTCGAGAAGTTTAAGGCGCATTTGCAATACCATTGGAGGAAACGAGAGCGAGAGCGACAGCGCCTTCTCGGAATGGATGTGTCAAATTTAAAGCTATCGTTGCGCGAATTGCATTTGCATGGCACTCGCAGCAACTTTTCGGGAGCTGATCAAGCAACGCGACTGCCACGAATACTCGGCTGTAATTCCCCTAGATCCCCCAATATGAATTATCAGAAATCTAACCACAAAAATCCAGATTATAAGCCAATTAAGCAAGCAAATGCAAATCTTGCTGGTGCTCCTCCATCAAATGCTAATGTCAAACAAACTGTTGATCAGGATCAAGATCAGCCAGTCAAAACAGAGCCATTTTTCAACAAAAAGAAATGGTATAACAAAAACCAAAAGTTTGCTTTGCCAAAGTCACAGGAATCCTGAAACTTGCATATTTTATCAACGCTGGACTCAGCCGCAAGTACACACAATCAACACACGCTTTCGTCAGCGCATTCCACTAGAGGACCATCGTGGGACCCAAATGGGACAACCGACATCTGCAGCAAGTCACGACGCCAGCATAATCAGCAAACCGATGTTTAATTATGATAAGTAAGATTTTACAAAATCAGTTTAATAAAGCACTTACAAAAAACTGTTGTTTTATTTTTTTAGTAAAAACTACAAAGAATTGTTAATTTATTTTTAAATCTCTATTATATTATTATTATACTTTTTTCTTTATAAAATTACAAAAAATAAATATATATTTCATAAAAATATATATTTAGTTACATTTTGAGGTAAACAAATGTAGCTTCATTTTAGAAAACACCAATTTAATTGTAATTGAGTACGCTTCATATTTTTCTTATTCGCTTCGAATATACAACAAAATTGTCTATTGCTAGTCTACTACTTTTTTTATTTTGGTTTTAATTCTGTGTGGCTGCCAAACATTTTTTGTGTATATAAATCCGTAATTTGTTAATCCTTGGGTATTCATCTTTTATTTTTTATAATTTGACACCGGAGGTATCATAGTATATTGGATTTGTGCAATGTCCGTCATGCTATCTGTCCGTCTGCATGAGTGCATTTTTTTCGACACCCTTAGAGATAGAGACTTGAAACTTGGGACATATACTGGTCTGGAGTGCTACGTCCACTAAATGGCTAGGAAATCGATAAGATCGATATTCGCAAACCGGTAAAGCTACATATCTCCTACATTTTTAAATGACCATATCTCCCGCAGTTTTTGAGTTAGAGCCGTCAAATTTGGTGGGGGATAAAAAATGTTTATAGCCACGCACAGATATGCTACATTTTTGGACCACGCGCACACCCGCCGCCTCCAGGCGCCCCGGCCCTAGAAAATTTAAATGCGCATGTCTTCCAAAATTTGTAAGCTCGAGGCATCAAATTTTAAAAGTATGTTACTGGTAACTCCCCTAAGATACAAATTTTGAATGGCTACGCCCACTCCGACTCCCTATACAATACACCTATTTGTGTACATCGATAAGACCATATATCTCACACAATTTGAACGGTATATTGCTAGTAATACTGTTCAAATATGCGGAAAAAATTGGACCACGCTCACTCCCGAACTCAAAAACGATAAATAATTTTTTTCAGTTACGCCCACTCCCGCCCTTAAAATGTTCAATTCCTTATCTCCCACAATTTAAGAGCTACAGTTACCAAACTTCGAAGTAAGGTAACTAACTTATATCTACCGCAATTTGAAAGGCAAACGTGGACAACATTTTTAGGCAACACCCACCGTGTTCTTTGCTACCAAAGTATTTCGCAGTCGGTTACGCCGACTGCAACGTTCTCTCTAATTATTTTATTTATTTACTAACTTAGCAAGAAGTACTATGCATAATGATTTATTATCGAGTCCTATAATAGGCCTTGACTCAAGTCATCTTTATTTTTCTTCAGTCTTTGATTACTTTGTGCAGTGATCTTTTCAAATCTATTTATTTATTTTTATAATGAACTAAAATATTTTAAAAATATTGGCTTTAATAAATATTGCCAGGTCACCACGAATCGATAATTCAAATTTATCCTTTCTCCTATTTAAATCTGACTTAGCTAAGAAAAATCTCACCCATCCGCAATATAATAACTTATTTTGCTTCAATTACATTTTTTTTTTTGGTATTGCACCTCAATAAACATTCAATATGCACGTTGGTTTATATATTAGGTTGTTTTAGATATAGTTTTCTGTAATGTGCTTGTCCCAGTATTTAATTATTTATTAGGCCGGAAACTATGCCATACATTTTTTTCAAACCGAGCTTTGGAATTGCTTTTTCGCCAGTCCCATCGACTTGCATTTTGGTTATCTTTTTTCTTGACCTCATGGCAGTGATTGAGTACAAACCTACATTTTAATACCTCCACCAAAAAAATAAAGAAATGGAAATGGAAGACATTTTTTTTGTGCCGATACACTTAAATAAGTTTTTAATCAAAAAATGCCGGAGAACACGAAATAAAGTTCGTATGCATCGATTGCAACATTTAGACAATTAAGACGAGAAACTAAAAGAGAGACTTCGGCAGTGTGGCGGTTCAAAGTTCAATTTTTTTTCTGAACGTCGCGCCGCTTATCGTTTGCCTCCCGCAGAGTTGATTTCCGTCATCCGAATCTTCTTCAATCTTCAATTGGACAAAACAAGCTGTGGAGACCAGGTGATTCATCTCTGCGAACCCCGTAGTTTAACACTAATGGTGGCTGTACAGGCTGTTTTCCAGCCAGATCTTCTTTTCGACCGATGATCGATCTTCCTATGGTCCAAGCTCCAAATTGCCCGCCTGCAAGAACAAGAACAAACCTTTTTTTTTGTTTTAATTATATTTCCCAATTTTGTTTCAACTTCAAAAATATTATAAAAGGTAGTATAAATCAATCTTCAAACCCTAAGAAAAAAAAAGAATGAGCAATTAAAACGAGCAGAAAAAAACGAAATTCAGTTAATTAATTAATCAATACCTACAAGCTACAATTAGCTAAATCTGCTCTCTGAATGTGAAGTAATTTGATATTACAAATAAAAGAAAAATGAAATACATAAAAATTAAATATGTTGAAATTACGTTAATTTACATTCAATGCAACCGTGCATCCTTACATATGTTAAGTCCCTCATAAATGCGTACTCATTATGTTAAGCAGTACAATTATGTTAATCAATACTTTATGTTAAGCATCTGATTTAGTCTCAAATAAACTTTCCATGAGTACACAACGACGGTGGTACTTGGTATCTATTATCTTATCCAGGCATTCCCTGACGCGAGGAAAGTTCTGTCCAACAGGTTATGGGCCCAGGATACGTGGCCTGATAAGATCGGTTTATTGACTCGATATCCGCAGTTACGAACTCGGATGTGTTAAAAGAACAAAGCGGCATTTACGTGTGTGCAAATGTAAATTGCGTCACAGAAACAGTTACGTGTGTGTAAAAGTAAATTGCGTCGCAGAAATAGAAAAATGAGTGCGTTATACCAAATTGAGAATCTTGAAGCGAAGAATTATGATTCTTGGAGCATACATATGCAAAGCGTTTTGGAGCATGCAGATCTATGGGAAGTTGCGTCGGGGGATTTACTGAAGTCTGATGTTGGCGAAAATAATAACTGGAAAGCGCTGGATCGTAAGGCATTGGCAACGATCAAGCTAAGTGTTAAGCCATCGCAGTTGGGATACATCAAGAATTGCACAACGTCGCAGGAGGCATGGATTAAGTTGCGCGAAGTCCATCAGCCAAGCGGGCCGGTGCGTAAAGTCTCGCTATATAAAAAGTTGCACAATTCACGCATGGCGGAGGGGCAAAGCATGGATAGCTATTTGATCACATTTAACGAAATAGTGGATCAGCTTGCCGGACTTGGAATAGCAATAGTTGACGAGATCAAGGTCATTATTTTTTTTTGTCGTCGCCATCGAGACGCGCGACAATCTTCCAGCGTTCGAAATTCTATGTATAAAGTTGAAGGAAGGATACGACAGAAAAGAGAGCGCAGAGAAGTACAGCGATAGCGCGCAGGTCTTTACAGTTAGACAAAGACAGCGTCAGTGCGAAGGTCACCACAAAGAAGAAACGCACAAATGCTGCTTGCTACGAATGTGGTGAAATAGGGCATTTTAAGGCGAATTGTCGCAAAGTAATTGCCAAAAACGGTGAAATAAAATGCGGACAGCAGAATCACAGTAAACTGAACGCAGTGCATGCAAGCAATTCCAAGATTTTCGGATGGTGCTTGGACAGTGGAGCAACAAGTCATATGTGTTGTAATAAACAAATGTTTTCAACTTTTGAGACGCATAACGAAACGGTCGTTTTGGCGGACGCCGGCTTCTTGCAAGCAGAAGGCAGAGGCGAAGTTAAATTGAAAACGGATTTGTGTACACTGGTGCTAGACAACGTATTGTACGTGCCAAAGCTGACAGGCAATTTCATGTCCGTGGGACAAACCGTAGCAATGAAGTGCATTGTGAATTTTGATGCCACGAGTGCACGAGTGTTTAAAGGCGGCAAATGTATACTCAAGGCAAAACGAGTAGGGAATCTGTGTACGTTTGAAAGTCGTCGTAACAGATGTTATGCTGCTGTTAAGTCAGACGGCGAGTTGTGGCATAACAGATATGGTCATCTGAATTATGACAGTTTGCGTGAAATGGCAAACAAGACGCTGGTGCGAGGAATGGAAAATGTTGACGTGTTGCAACGGGTATCGTGCAAGACGTGCATGCTGAACAAGGTTCACGTGCAGCCATTTCCAGGATCAACAGAAAGCCGAGCACAGGAACTTCTGGAACTAGTGCACACTGATGTGTGTGGCCCTTTCGAAACGAAGTCTCTTGGCGGCTCTAAGTATTTCCTCACATTCATTGATGACAAATCAAGGCGGATTTTTGTGTATTTCCTGAAAGGAAAGGACGAGGTCTTTCGCAAGTTCGTGGAATACAAAAATCTGGTAGAGCGTCAAACAGGAAAGATGATCAAGTGTATTCGCAGCGACAACGGGCGCGAATATGTGAACCGAACTTTCGACGGTTTTTTGAAAGCCAATAGAATTGCACGGCAATTGACGATAGCGTACACTCCGCAGCAAAATGGAGTGGCAGAACGAGCTAATCGTACGCTTGTAGAGATGGCGAGATGCTTATTGGCGCAGTCAGGATTTGATCAGTCAATGTGGGCAGAGGCAGTAAACACAGCGGTGTATTTACGTAATCGTGCAGCCACAAAGGCACTGGTCGGGATGACTCCAATGGAAGCGTGGACTGGTAAAAAACCACAGATAGGTCATCTAAAAGTTTTTGGTTCCATTGCAGTGGCACTGGAAAAGGGTCAACATAAGGGCAAGTTTAAACCCAAGGGGAAAGAATACCGCATGATTGGTTACTCAATGGAGGCTAAAGGCTATCGGCTCTACGATGCAGAATCCAACACACTGGTTGACAAACGAGATGTTCTCTTTGACGAGGCCAGCTGTTTGCAGCAAGCACTGGGCGAAGCAGTAACATTCGATATGTCGAATGTAGGGCATCCAGTTGAGCAAGTTGACGATGAAGATGATGATGAGGTTGACTCCACCGGCAAGGACATCACATCTCGCTCGGATGCAACTGATCAAAGTAGTGCGGATGAATCTTTGGAAAGTGACAAAGATGACGAAGAGCTGGAAGAAGAGCAGATCCCTCGTATTGGACCTGGAAGACCGAAATTGCTAAGGACGGGCAGACCTGGTCGCCCGAGGAAGCAATTTAATATACTCAGCGCAATGGTTACAAGTGATGTACCCATTCCAGCAACCTACAAGGAGGCAACGCGCAGTTCGCATGCTTCATTTTGGCAAGAAGCGATGCAAAAGGAGTATGAGGCATTGATTACGAATCAAACCTGGCAGCTGGCAGATTTACCAAAAGGTCATCGTGCAATTGGCTGCAAGTGGGTCTACAATTTGAAACGGGATGCTCACGGCCAAATACAACGGTTTAATGCACGACTGGTGGCAAAAGGATGCGCACAGCTGTATGGTGTTAACTACGGCGAAACGTTTTCACCGGTTTGCAGGCTGGAGAGCGTGCGATTTATATTGGCGTTAGCGGCAGAGTTGCAGTTGTACCTACACCAGATGGATGTTTGTACTGCATCCCTGAACAGCGATCTAAGAGATACTGTTTATATGAAGCAACCGCAAGGATATGCTGACGGCAATCAGGCGGGCAAAGTGTTGCTGCTAAAAAAGGCGATATATGGATTGAAGCAATCTGGAAGGGAGTGGAACTCCAAGCTCGACAGCGTCTTGTGTGGAATTGGCTTCATCGCATGCGACAATGAGCCCTGTCTTTATAAGCGAAAGGGAGGTAATTTGGCACTAATCCTAGTTTACGTTGATGATCTCATTATACGAGGTCTGACCAATAAGTAATGAGACTGATTTTTTAGCCGCGCTTGTGGTAACACTGCGAACCTGAAACTTCGGTCGGTTAATCTCCCATCCCTCCTCTATCGATACATGTGCTCGCGACTTTCGTACGTTCGATAGTTCTCCAGCTGTGTTGTGTTTTCGACAACGTGTTTGTAAGGCGTGTCACGAATATGGAACGACGTAATATTGAACAGCGATTACGCGATCTACGTGAGTGTGTCGCAGTTTTTGACCTCTAAAAACATCGCAGTGTTGCTGCAAGCGCCCTATTCACCCTGTGACTTCTTCTTGTTCCCCCAAACAAAATTGGCCGTGAAAGGAACGCATTTTGAGTCCATAACTGACATCCAGACCGCCGTGACGAGGGTACTAAAGGACATTCCAGTCGAAGCCTTCCAGAAATGTTACGAAAGCTGGAAGAAACGTTGGAACCAGTGTGTAGTTGCGGGAGGGGAGTACTTTGAAGGGGATCACATCAATGTACCTTAATTTTTAAATATACGTATTTTATGGACTTAGTCTCATTACTTATTGGTCAGACCTCGTAGCTTGTCAATTGAAATCGGACTTGGTCAGCATAAAAGCTGATATCATGAAGTCGTTTGAGTGCGTTGACAAGGGGCCACTAGAACTCTTTCTTGGCATGGAAATCCAACGTGAGGATGAACTTGGAGAGATCACTCTGGGCCATACGCAATACATCAAGGATCTTTTGCGTAACCATGGCATGGCAAGTTGCAGACCAGCAGCTACGCCATTGGATGCTGGGTACCAGACGGCTTGTAACGGCAGCCAATGTCAAAAGGTGGATAAGACATCGTACCATGCACAAGTGGGGGAGCTAATGTGGTTGGCTCTGACAACAAGACCGGATATTTTGCACTCGGTTGCAAAATTGGCTCAATGGAACATGGATCCGCATAGCGAACACCTTGCAGGCGTGAAGCATGTCCTGCGGTATTTAGCGTCTACAGTGGACCTAAAGATACACTACAAAAAGTGTGGAAGGGCGTTCGAGGGCTTTGCTGATGCCGATTGGGCTGGCGATCAGGTTGATCGTAAATCGTATACTGGCTATGTATATTTTCTTGCTGGCGGACCGATATCATGGAAATCGGAGAAACAACGCAGCGTAGCACTCAGCAGCACAGAAGCTGAGTATATGGCTTTGTCGACAGCGTGCAAAGAAGCTATCGTCATGCGCAGGCTGATAATCGAAGTTGGTTGTGGCACTGAAACTACCCAGACGGTGTTGTACGGAGACAACTTGAGTGCACAACAATTGGCAAAGAATCCTGTACATCATGGTAGAACTAAGCACATAGATATAAGATATCATTTTGTTCGTGAAGCTGTAAATGAGGGTCACATTGTTTTGAAATATGTTCCTTCGAATGTCATGATAGCAGACGTGTTAACTAAGAACGTGTCGAAAAGGAAACATGATGAATTAAGGAATATGTTAAATTTGAAATGATTTTTTGAAGCATGTTTGCATTGTGGAAGGGTGTTGAAATTATGTTAATTTACATTCAATGCAACCGTGCATCCTTACATATGTTAAGTCCCTCATAAATGCGTACTCATTATGTTAAGCAGTACAATTATGTTAATCAATACTTTATGTTAAGCATCTGATTTAGTCTCAAATAAACTTTCCATGAGTACACAACGACGGTGGTACTTGGTATCTATTATCTTATCCAGGCATTCCCTGACGCGGGGTAAGTTCTGTCCAACAAAATAAATAAAAAAGTTATATGAGCGGCATTGTGATCACCTCATTTTAAATTACCCCACTGCCAACATACAAGTTTTAAATTAATTTCTGTAAAAGTAATTTCATCTCCCAAGATCAATTGGATGACATTCCGGCTAAAGATTTGTTGGACGTCGGAAAATTTAAGTAAGTGTCTCAATTATTATGTTAATTTATTACTTTTCTTGTTGGTGAGAGAAAAAAAAAACGAAAATGAATAGTAAATATAAAATATTTACATATACGTATATATAAATTCAACCAACATCGATTCCACATGCAGGGTGTGGCAATTTACTCCACTCAAACTCTCAACAGAAGACGAGCGAGCTTTGAAAATTAATTAAAAGATCAATCCACATTTATGCATCGATATTGTTTGCCAAGTTTTTTTGGTCACCGATCTTAAATAATTAAAACAAAAATAAATAAAATGGTAAAACATTACTGATCGTTAAAGAAAAAAATATATATACATATATATTTATATACATATATGAATAATAAAAGTCTATCGCACTCATACTCTCAATTATTTCAGAACATGTAAATTTGCATTATTTATTTTTATTATCCCTTATAGCAATTGTTAAGATGAATACCTAAACGTTCTTATTCGAGATTCAAGCAACGCATTATGAGTGAAGGATGAGTTAAATGGTGATTAAGGTAGGGTGGTCATCAGTTGTGGCGAGTACATCCGCCAGCAACAAAATACAACGACCATGGAGTGTCGCCTCCGTGCTGTATTTATGGGATGGACTCCAATTTTTTTTCAATCGAACTAACCAACAGACGCGATTTCTTTTAGTTAATATATGTACACAGCGGAGGCGTAGCCCATGAAGTCTTATGGAATATCAACACTACCGATTACACAGCCGGAACCCCTTCCTGTAGACTATACTAGCATGTGCTCGCCGATAGATTAAATGCTACATTTGTTTTTAGCAGAAAACATTTCACAGGCATTGTAACTAAAAAAGTATTGTTGACTCGACACATGAAGGCTGTTAACTGTGCTAGCGGAATCCAAGATTTGTACCGTCTTAGGACCCTACTGGTGGTAGCTAGTGCCGAGACGTGGGAGTAGGTTGATTGGAGTCTAACTCCGAAGCAAGAAATTCAACCAAAATGATAAGAACCCCACAAAGATTTGAAGCTTAACATACTAATCCAATATTATTCGAAAAGCGCGGTAGCTTCGTTGGTTTTAGCATATGGTTTCGGGGTGCTAGATGATATTTTCCTCGATAAAGCGCTCTTTACCCACTCAAGACAATGTGGACTATATAAAAGAAAAAACAATTGAAGTAGATCTGAAATAGATTTTACTATTTGTATTTCCCATGAGCTTAACTTTCGATCAATTATGACACAATCGGCTCGATTTGAAGCCTCTATGTGTTGTCTGCTTCTTGGTACTAAATTAACCAGTTAATTTGAATGTAGCATATTTTTTAAAAATGTTTGTTGCATACTTTTTCTCAGGTTGAGTAGGGTATGTTCAGCAAGTGAGAGTAATAACCATGTGTATTGCATACTTTACGGCGGCTTCAAATTAACCTACGGCCAACGCAACGTGGTTTTATTTAGTTAGGACATTATGGATTTATTTATTAAGAAAAATATTAAAAATATTTTATATATATATATATACATCTTTTTTATTTTTTTTTGTGTTACTGCATAATTGCAGACAGTAATTGTATATAGTTCAAAAATTTTCCGTAGGGGGACGATTGATGAAAACTTAACAGCCACCTTTTGTTAGAAGAACTCGTCCTTATCACAAATTACCAGAAAACAAATTTTGTAAATTTTTTTGGTTTTTTTTTTTTGGTTTTCAATATTTAAATTATTTTACTAGTGTTAAAAGAAATGTAGGAAAAAGAAATTAATTATGCTTTTAGGAACTTCCAATTTTTGCCTTAAATTCTAATTATTGCCACTAACACCAAGTATTGAAAAATATTATTTTTCTATTACTGATTTTTTCTTTATAGTTACTAACTTGACCATACTTGTCACCTGTTAGCTGAAATTGGCTTAACATATTTTATATTTAAACTTAAGCGAAAGAAATTGTATAAGCCACGTGAATTAAAAAAAAGTAAACTAGGGTTAGGGTTGAGTCGGCACTGCACTGCAACACTTTGCTTATGAGGGGGTGATGGTGGATTTTCCATATGCGCACAATCGCAGACCTAGAAGGTAACTTTGTGGTAACCTTCATCAAGGATCGTCAAATAAATTTTGGATCACACCCACTGCCGCCCCCCAAAGACTGCAAAAGCCTATATCTCACATAATTTAAGAGCTACAGTTATGAAAGTTGGAAAATAGAGTACTCCAAATATTTGTTTTGGCCACGCCCACTCCCGCCTCCAAAATTCCCAGAAGCTTATATCTCCCACAGTTGAATAGCTACAGTTACCAAACTTGGGAAGAAGATTATTTGGAATCTTCTCCATAATATTTTTAAGCCCCCAAAATTTAAAAAAACCCCACATCTCCCGTAACTTAAGAGCTACAGTTACCAAACTTCGAAGGAAGCTTAATTGCATATATCTACCGCAAGTTGAAAGGCAAATTTGAACAGTATTTCGTGGCTATATCCAACCTGTTCTTTGCTGCCTGTTAGTATCTGGCTTTACGTGCAACGTTCTCTCTTGTTTTTTTTTGTGTGTTTACTTGGGGTTATTTAATTTCCGACCGCGTTGGTTTTATTTACAATGATTGGGGCTCGTAGTTCGATCGAATAAAAGAAGAAACAATTTGCACAACAAGCTACTTGAATTTAATTATTTATTCTTTTATTATTATTTTTTTTAAATATGC
This sequence comes from Drosophila sordidapex, assembly GCA_035043295.1. Taxonomy (NCBI): domain Eukaryota; kingdom Metazoa; phylum Arthropoda; class Insecta; order Diptera; family Drosophilidae; genus Drosophila; species Drosophila sordidapex. The sequence goes on from JAWNNA010001332.1 coordinate 397,785, forward strand.
GCTCCAGAGGTGTCCAATTTAGCAGTCGACTTTCAAAGCGCATCTGGGGCATAAATAGTGTCTATGCTTTCATCTTGAGTTGGGCTTAATTTTCACTGCGGGCAAAGCGCACGCGATAAGAAAAAATCATTCCCTATCGTAACAACTGCTATTTTTTTTATCTATTCCTATATCATAAACTGCTTTTACCACTCACCAACTAACTGAGGTGTAAACAAAACAAACAAATAAAATTCCGAACACCAACCATTACACCATTTAATTAGCCAATTGTTGTATTTTGGAAGGGAGAAATTGACAAAATATTTTGCCAATATAATGTAGTACAATATATAAAATGGAAAACTGTGGATATCAATTTTTATACCCCGAACCCATTAAAAATGGGTAAAAAGGGAATAATGGTTTTCTGCAAATGTATGTAACAGGCAGAAGAAAGCATCTCCAACCCCACAAAGTATATATATTCTTTATTAGGATCGACAACCGTTTCGATATAGCTATTCTCGACCTGCCGTCTGTTCGTTTGATCGTCTGTCCGTTTGTCCGTCTGTCCATTTGTCCGTTTGCCCGTATCTCCGTTTGTCAGTAAGTCGGCAGCTGCATGCATAAATATGCGAGCGCATGTGCGTTTTGTGTGTATTCTGCAGAGCCCCGTTACCTACAATTGCGAGTATGCATATGCACGTATTTGTAGCCAGCCAGCTCGGGCCAGTTCGGGATTGTGAATAAAAACATGCTCACATCTGGGTACAAATCTTTTTAAAAGTAAATAAAACTATAATATATTTAATAGATGCGTTCAGAATATATATTTTAGATGAGCTCACTCGACCACAGCACTCTTACTTGTCTACTTATGTATTTTTTCGACTAACAGCGATTTACTACCAGGAGGTAATACAAAACTTTTTTGATCCTGTCGAATGAGAGGCTTAAAAGCAATTTCAGCTAATTATGAGAACAAATCAAGAATCAGGTAAAGTTGATTTTAAGAAAGGTTTATATGTGCATAAGATTAAACAATTTAAATTAATTTTATTAGATTTGGATTACATTGACTCGCCTAATTTTACCATTTGCCGGAATATAATCAACCGATCGGGAATTAGCTCTTATCGAAAATGTGGGCTGGGTTTTTTATAGATATATCTCGGCACACTACTTCAATTTTATTTATAGGGTCCCTAGAAGCCCTTAATGGCAAAAGCTATTTACCAATTCAATTTACAGTATATAAAACGTTATAATTTTAATAGTATAAAACGTCGTACTTAAAAGACTAAGGTTAACAATAAAATATTTTTTTTCATTCTCAACACTGATTGGTATTGGTTGTTGTTGATTTGTAATCTGGGCAGTACTTTAATCCACTTTATATTCTAAATGATTGCAAAAAGTAAATGTTTCTAAATATTAATTGACTGCATACTATTTAAGAATCCTTCTTATTTTTAATTGATTACATTCGGATTTTTTTCAATGCATTCCCTGAAAACGTGAAGTTTTATAAACAAAATTTTATTTGTTATCATTATTTTATTGATAGCTGAATGCATTTTTTGAGTATATTTCATGGTTACTTCATTTTTGGTTTTGATATAATTTATTCAGTTTTTTAAATTTATTAATTTTAATTAATTAAACTTTTTTTTATTCTACATTTTTCCTCTTAGGTTTTATTGTGTTGGTATATATGTGTATTGAATATAGGTATACGATTTATATAAGAGATTTTAACAGCAATCATATTCTCTTAAGGACTTTGCATTAAGATTTACGTTAAAAGATTGAAAAAGTTATTTTGTGTCGACTGACTTTAGTTGACGTTTAGTTAAATAAGTAAATAAATAAGTAATGCTCAATTTAGATTGTCTTTTGCATCCGAACCAAGAGATCACAACAGTTGTTGCATTTGCGGCCATTTACCACCACCAAAAGGAAAATGTAATGGGTCACATTGCCGAAATTATGAAACAGGCTGGCAGGCTTGGCGAGGCCCCAACTTAAGGTGACCACATATCTTCGTGTGGCGCGAACAAGGACTTATAAGTATTTGGGAGTGCACTAACCCTCCGTCAGATCATCCCAACAAAGGATACAATTTAATTTGCAACGACGAGGGAATCCCTCAGCGATTGATTTATATTCGAAACGCAGGAGGCAAGAAAATGTGTTGTCACGCTCAATTTTAAAATGCATCATGTGTTTTGAAATCAATTTATCACATATATATGTATATAGCCGAATCTGTGCTCCGCTTGAGTGCGATTCGCATACGTATTTGTACAAAACAAAATTTGGAGTTTAAAACGTAAAAAGGCACGTTTGCAATTCACCTACAATATGAGCTAGTGCAATAGCCTTATCTACATATGTATATATCATGAGCACTCCCATCTCCAGCTTGACAGTCTTATGGCAAAATTCGACAAGTTGAGTGAGACACTGATGGACATGATGAGCCTGTGGCACGCTGTACTTAAATAAATGAGCCAAATTGGGATGCGCGGTGGCGTGTGAAACGCCAATGGCCTTGCAAATAACGCCAATGAGTTGGAGTTATTTATTATGTTAGATATAATGCTGGTCTGTGAGACTCATTACTGCTCCAGATCACACTACAGTCTACCAGGCTACGATGTCCACCTAGCCAATCATCCATCGGATCGCATTCGTGTTGGAGCAGCAATGATTATAAAATCTTCACATCATGCGCTGACTCCATTAAGTTGTCTCTGCGCACAATGTACTGTCGTCCTAGTCCGAGCGGCTGTCTATTGTCCACCACGTTTTGTGTGGACTTTAAATGTCTCTTCGAAGAGCTTGGCCCCAAGTTCCTGATTGCTGGAGACTGGAATGCTCAACACCATTTATGGGATGCTACGTTGGACACTTGCCGTGGGATTGCGCTTGCGGATTGCGTGAGAGACTCCAAGCTCCAAGTACTTGCCAAGGGAGGTGCAACGCACTATTCGTACAGCAACCATAAGCCGACAGCAATTGACTTTGCTGTGTACGCTGGAATACATTCTGACTGTCTTGGTATATCTGAGCGAATAGAGCTTAGCTCCGATCACAACCCTTTGATCATTAAGTATAGAATGGCTGGAACTATAAATGCCCCAAGACACATATTCTCCCGCGCGAGGCAAACATCATCAGATTCCGGCAGAGGTTGGAGCGGCTTGTCAACTTGAACACGGAGCTAAGTTCAACTGCTGATATAGACGACGCAGCGGAGTTCTTCCTGCGTAGGGTGCTGTGATTGCGATGATTCCGATACCTGACAAGCCGGATAATCTTGTCTTGTCATATCGACCGATAAGCTTGCTGTCCACTTTCTCCAAAATATTTGAAAAAATATTTCTTGGAAGATTGTCGGCAGTAAGTGGCTTCCAGAGTGCCATTCCTGATCATCACTTTGGCATTAGGCATCACCAAGGTACACCAGAGCAAGTGCATCGAGTAGTACATCATTTCCTCGAGGCCTTGGAAAATAAGCAAAACAGATCAGCCATCGTCCTGGATATCCAGCAAGAGTTTGATGGCCTGCTTTTTAAGCTTAAGTCCCTACTACTTGGCCGTTATTTTATGGTTGAAGTTAGGGGTGAGCGATCAAACATCCACCGCATTGGAGCGGGTGTACCGCAGGGTAGTGTCCTTGCAGGTGTCCTGTACATATGGTACACCGCGGACTTGGCGACTCCAGTATGCTGATGACACTGTGTTCCTTGCTAACTTTGGCGTTTGGATGTTGATTGTTGTTGTCATTGGTGTTCAAATGTTGTTGTTGTTATTTTTGCAGTTTTTGGAAGTTTTGACCCTTTTAAGTGGTTGTTGTTATAGTTTAGTCGTCCATTTTAATTAGTTTGTTTTTTTGTAAATGTAGCCGACACTTTAAGAAAGATTGTGTTGATGTCAATTTTTTACACTTACCACACTCCACACATCTCCAACTATCGATATTATTGAACCCGCCGCAACATATTGTTAACTTGCCGCACGATATATCGCGGTCGAAAACCACCTGAGCCGATAGCTAGCCGGCTGAGCGATATATCGCAATATATTGCGGCGTCCGATAGGCGTTCAACGTTTGCATGCCAGTCCTCTAAAATGCAATAAGTGTGAATTTATTGCAAAAAGCATGCCAACGCCTAAAGATCATCTGCAACAACAGCACTGACTAATACTGTAAAGAAACCAACAATAATAAAAAGATTACACGTATGCTTGTGAATGTGTGTGTGTGCTTGCAAAGCCGTCTGAGCATTCTTTCCAACACTGCCAAAAAATATTCACAATTATTGGATTACCGATTGAAGCTGATTTAGTTTTTTTTTTTAAGTTCTCCGTGATTATACCTGAGCCAAATGAGCAATAAACGGATAAAATTTGCAAAAGGCAGCATAACGCGTGAATTGCAACAGAAACAGGAACTCCTAATTGAAACTGAACTAGCAGCAGTCATGAAAGATACTTATCCCAAGGCGCAATATCATTTTCTGGTCGTGCCCAAAGAAGACATTTCCAATGTGACTGAGGTAAAACTATAAATAAATAAATAATCAATTCCATTCTCTGTTAACCTCTGACCTTGTTCAGCTGACGGCGGATCACTTGCAGCTGTTGGATCACATGAAGGAGCTGGCAAATCAAATAATCGAAGAGCAGAAAGATTTGCCTTCTAGTCACTTTCTGATTGGCTTCAAGATTGATGCGTTTATGTATTATCTTTGCATGCATGTCATCTCCAATGATTTCTATTCGGAGTCCATGCGTCGTAAAACGCACTGGAACAGCTTCAACACTGCCTTGTTTCTCACCTATCAAACGGTTTACGCCCTGCTGCATAGCCAGGGTTTCATTGAGCCAATGCTTGAAGAGGAGACGCTAACGTTGCGAAAATCAAATGATTTGCGATGCAATCAATACGATTTTGTTAGCGAGAGTTTGGTGGCTTTGAAGGCTCACCTCTTCACGCACTGGAAGGATCGAGAAGGCTTGAGGATCAATCTCAATGCATTGCTCCGTCCAAGGCGCTGCCAGAGAATTTACGACAGTTTTTTTGGACAGCAGCAGGGGGATCAACAGTTGCCGCCGGACGAGAAACACTTTCAGAGGATAGCATTCCAAAGGCCAGCTGGTGCTCGAAATTGGCCAAGGGCCAACCAAAATCCACTTATTAACTCGAACAATTCGGTATTTAAACAGCAATTTCAGCATTATCCAAATTACGGTGTTGGTTATGTCCCAAATAATGTTAACATGCCGCAACAGGCTCCATTCAATGCACTTCATCAATCGGTTTACAGCTCCAAGATCTCAGCATGAACCAAACAAACAAAGCTCCCTTGCCAGCCCCCAAAACATAAACAATATTAATGGAGCAGCTTTTAAACAGCAAGGCAACAATAACTCAAGCCCGAATTTACAAAAAAGTTTGAGCTCACAACAAAAACAAAAACAAAATGTTTTAAATATATTCATTTAGTTGTACAGAATTTTTTGAGACTAAGAAAATTTCCGTTTATTTTTTCTTTTATAAATAATAAACGCGATTTTGATAAAAGTGTTAACCGAATCATGTGCATTTTACCGTTTAATTAATTATAATTTATTATTATTTTGTTACTTTCAATAAATGTTACACTTGGATTAAATTCAAAATATTTATATTTATAATAATCTGTATATCTGTTTGTATTGGCAAAGACAAAGCCATCGTTGGCATTTGTTAAAATGACAGCAGAAGTAATCCATTTAAAATTAGGGATTTTCCCACTATATATTTAAAGACACATTTCCAGTCTTGAATGTAGAGATAAGTAACCACAGCAGTGTAGTTTGCAATTGAATAATAATCAGTTCGGGCTCTTAGGCGTAACACAAACAAGCCACGTCAGCTATTTTGATGAAAGTGCACTTTTATTGCTATGCGAAGCTAAGCAGGCAATTTTCGAAGCATTGTGACGCCACTATCGCTGATTTTTGAGTTTTCAACAGTGTTCAGCTGCATTCACTGACAGTTCGATTTAAAGCTTTTAGTCTGATTACTTATTTGACTGCTGTTTAATTTACTATTGTTTTTTTTCCATACATAATTAAGAGTATGGAGAAGCAAGAGACTGATGTAGAATTTCTACGAGGCCTCTTGACCCGCAAAATGGAAGCTGGCGAAGATGTTGTCCTACAATCCGATCGAACAGCTGTCCTCCATCAAATGCTAATGTCAAACAAACTGTTGATCAGGATCAAGATCAGTCAGTCAAAACATAGCCATTTTTCAACAAAAAGAAATGGTATAACAAAAACCAAACGTTTGCTTTGCCAAAGTCACAGGAATCCTGTGGAAAAGGCAACACTATTTTTAATTAATAACTTATTATATACATTTACTTGGCTAAAATTTTATTCGACCCATTATAATTTTTATTTATTATTTATATATATAAATATATAAGTTAAGAACTATCATTACAAATAATCCATATACTCAAACACGCACTCGAACTAATAAGAGCTACAATAAATATCATTTGAAACTTGCATATTTTATCAACGCTGGACTCAGCCGCAAGTACACACAATCAACACACGCTTTCGTCAGCGCATTCCACTAGAGGACCATCGTGGGTCATCTGCAGCAATTCGAGACGCCAGCAGAATCAGCAAACCGATGTTTAATTATGATAAGTAAGATTTTACAAAATCAGTTTAAAGCACTTACGGAAAACAGTTGTTTTATTGTTTTTAGTAAAAACTACAAGGAATTGTTTAATTTATTTTTATAACTATTATATTATTATTATACTTTTTTCTTTGCAAAATAACAAAAAATTAATATGTATTTCATAAAAATATATATTTAGTAACATTTTGAGGTAAACAAATGTAACTTCATTTCGAAAACATCAATTTAATCGTAATTGAGTACGCTTCATATTTTTCTTATTCGCTTCGAATATACAACAAAATTGTCTATTGCTAGTCTACTACTTTTTTATTTTGGTTTTAATTCTGTGTTAAATCACGTATATTTTGTTTTTTTTGAAGTATTATGACTTTCCCAAACATTTTTTGTGTATATAAATAGATGAAAACCAATTTTCATTAAAAATTTGCCAACTTTTTGTCTAAGTCAGGCTTGCAATATTATTCTGCTAATATTTGTTTTTTTTTGTATTTTTTTTATTGTTTATCTTTTCTTTGTGCATGTACTCTCTCTCTATATCTCTCTCTCTCTCTCTCTCTCTCTCTCTCTCTCTCTCTCTCTCGGTTATCTCTCTCTTTTCCGCGCTCTCATTTATATTTTTTGTTTATTTTGTTTTTCGATTCCCGATGCGATTTCGATCTTCGCGCCCGCTTATGTAACATATGTCTACATTTTTGTAGTCTGAGTAGCATCCGTAATTTGTTAATCCTTGTGTATTCATCTTTTATTTTTTATAATTTGACACCGGAGGTATCATAGTATATTGGATTTGTGCAATGTCCGTCATGCTGTCTGTCCGTCTGCATGAGCGCATTTTTTTCGACACCCTTAGAAATAGAGACTAGAAACTTGGGACTTATACTGGTCTGGAGTGCTACGTCTACTAAATGGCTAGGAAATCGATAAGATAGATATTCGCAAACCGGTAAAGCCACATATCTCCTACATTTTTAAATGGCCATATCTTCCGCAGATTTTGAGTTAGAGCCGTCAAATTTGGTGAGGGATAAAAAATGTTTATAGCCACGCACTGATATGCTACATTTTTGGACCACGCGCACACCCGCCGCCTTCAGGAGCCCCGGCCCTAGAAATTTTAAATGCGCATGTCTTCCAAAATTTGTAAGCTCGAGTCATCAAATTTTAAAAGTATGTTACTGGTAACTCCCCTAAGATACAAATTTTGAAAGGCCACGCCCACTCCGACTCCCTATTGCAATACACCTGTTTGTGTAAATCGATAAGACCATTTATCTCACACAATTTGAACGGTATATTGTTAGTAATACTGTTCAAATATGCGCAAAAAAATTGGACCACGCTCACTCGTGGATTGGACCACGCTCAAGATCGTATTCCAAAAATTTTGTTTGGCCACTCCCACTCGCACCTCCAAAATTCCCAGCTGCCCATATTTCCCGCAGTTTAAAAGCTACAGTCACCAAAATTGGAAGGAAGATTATTAGGAACCTTGTCCATAATTTTTTTCACTTACGCCCACTCCCGCCCCTAAAATTTGCAATTTCATATCTCCCACAATTTAAGAGCTACAGTTACCAAACTTCAAAGTAAGGTAACTGGCTTATATCTGCCGAAATTTGAAAGGCAAACGTGGACAACATTTTTAGGCAACACCCACCGTGTACTTTGCTACCAAAGTATTTCGCAGTCGCCGACTGCAACATTCTCTCTTATTATTTAATTTATTTACTAACTTAGCAAGAAGTACTATGCGTAATGATTTATTATCGAGTCCTATACTAGGCCTTTGACTCAAGTCATCTTTAATTTTCTTCAATCTTTGATTACTTTGTGCAGTGATCTTTTCAAATTTATTTATTTATTTTTATAATGAACTAAAATATTTTAAAAATTTTTGATATAATAAATATTGCCAGGTCACCACGAATCAATAATTCAAACGATCGGCTTGGCCTTAGCCTCCTCGTGCGTCGGCTCGGGCGGCGGCCCCAGCGTCAGCGGCTTCAGCTGCCAGCAGGCGTACATAACGATGGTCTGTATGAAGACAGCGGGACAGAGCTGCGATTTGTTGCCATTCTCGTCCAGCGAGACGGGGCCGAGCAGACGTGGCTTGATCTTCTTGGTCTGTTTCTTCATCTCCTGGGCGAACTCTTGTTGCAGCACCTGCAGCTTGGCCTTCTGGGCCTCGCGCATATTGCCATCGTCGAGTTCGCCATCGTTTTGCATCTCCTCGTCGCTGAGATGGCCGTGGGGCACAAACCATTCGTTGTATTCCTCCTCCGATTCCTCCTCTGGTTCGCGCTCCTTTTCATCCTCGCTGGCGCTCAGCGACTCGCCCGGCTCCCCCTCTTCCCACTCGGAATCAGAGTCCACCTCGTAGTCAAAGTGCACCTTGTCCTGGCCGAGTGGTCGACGTGCGCTGATCAGCTGGCTGCGCTTGTGCCAGGTGCCGTAGTACGGCGGACGACGATTGTCCGCAAAATGCAAATACTTGGCACGTGTCCAGGGAAGCTGCTTGGGTCTCTCAACTACAATGGGCGTGCCCGCAGTGGCCAGGTCATCTAAATGGTTAGATTGGAGATTTGAGATTGCAGTTTGGAGTATTGCTTTTGCTTACCAATCACTTGGATATCATCGTTTTCCTCCTCGTCCTTAGCGCATCTATCGAGTCGGGCATCGCGCTTGCCGCTCAGCGGTTTGTGCCTGCTAAGGTACAGCTGGGCACGAGTGATGCTCTCATTGGCATCATCATCATCAATCAGGTCGTCATCATGGAAGAGGCTGTCCAGCAGTTGGCGCGACTCGCTTGTCGGGCGCCACAATCATGTCGTCCTTCACCTGGAAGGGACGAAAGGCGAGCGTTTGGCTGCCACTGCCATTCCTGTGACTGGGACCGATGTCGCTGCTGTTCTGCTCGTGCTCCAGGCAGCCGGAGTCGTTGCAATTGTTATGGCCACTGCTGCTGGTCTGCTTCGACAGCTTGGGCACAAAGAATTTGGAGAAGGATGCAGCGGCGCGTTTCTTCTTGAGCTCTGCCTCCTTCTTCTCCTGCTCCTTGCGGCGCCGTCCCTCGTCCTCTTTGGCCTCGTTCCGTTTGCGCTTCACCTCGGCCTCTGCCTGCCGCTTGCGCTCCCTCTCCTCGCGCTCCTTGCGTCGCTCGTCCCTCTTCTCGCGCTTCGCCTTCTTCTGCTGATAGCACTGCTCCCTCTCCACCCACTTGAGTTTGCGTTCCTCACGTGCCTTGCGTCGCTGCACCAATAACTTTTGTTGCTTCGCCGTCAAAATTGGCGACTTCTCAGCAACGGGAATCGCAATGGAAACGGATTCAACATCCCTTTCCACCTCCTCCGCCTGCTCCACCTTCAACACATCCATGTTCATAGCCACGTCGCAGTTGTCCAGCAGAATTGGGACCACATCCATTTTGGATTTTGCATTAGGATTGGATTTGGCTCTGGCCTTGGGTTTGATATTCTCCTTTGGCTCAATGACCTTGGGACGCTTTTGGGGCTGCAGTGACTCAACATCATCGCTGGACTCGCTGCGGTCTTTGGCCGCCGGCTTCATAGATTCCTCCTCTGACGATTTGATTAACGCCTTGCGACGCTTGTCGCGTTTGTTGTTGCCTAGCGGCAGTTTCATTTGAATTGGCGCTGTCTTCTGGTTGCCTTTATTCTCCAGCATTGGCTCTGCTTCAGCTGCCTCCGGGTGCTGCTCTACCTGCTCCTGCTTCTTAGCCACCTGATTCTCATCTTCTACAAGCTCCTCGTCGTCCACCAGCTCCTCCTCGTCCACCTGCATGTTGTCAACATCTTCGTTTTTGAGTTTCTTGCTGGGCACATCGAGATTCTCTTTGCTATTGGAGCGACACAACTGCTTCTCCGTTCCCCAATCCCCGTCCTTGTCCTGCTCGGGTACCCCAGCTCCGCTTGTTGCTTGCTTGTCATCGTCATAGGACAATATGCGCGTGCGCGGCTTACGCTGCTCAACCGCTGTGGCTGTGGCAGCAGTCGCTGTTTGCTCTTCGCCATCCGCTTTGGCCAGCGGCGTCAACACCTTAAAAGGCAGACGCGTTTGGACAAATTTCTTGCCACTGTTGGATTTGGATTGATTCAGTTCCTTGGTGATTGTCGCCTTTGGCGTTTTCGCATTGCCATTGGCGGACATTTTCCTTCAATTGTTGTATTAAATGCAGTGCTGCGCAGATCGGTTCCACTTTCTCGTTTTTTTCACACACACAGACGCCCACACAAGCACAACAGTGGCACTAGTGGAAACGCGCTTTTTTGTTGACAAAGTTGCTGATTGCCATGGTTTCGATAGCTCGCAATGGTTGGCAACGCGTTGCGGTGTAGCTGGCTTTAGTATACAACACAGGTAGACGACGAAAGGTCCGAAATTCCTTCTGTTGAAAATTATGTTAATTTACATTCAATGCAACCGTGCATCCCTACATATGTTAAGTCCATCATTAATGCGTACTAGTAAGTTAAGCAGCACAATTATGTTAAGCAACAGAATTATGTTAAGCGCCTATTTAGTACCGAATAAACTTTCCTAGAGTACGCAACGACGGTGGTACTTGGTTATTATTTTTCGTATCCAGGCATTCCCAGACGCGGGGAAACTTCGCTCCAACACCTTCAACATTATGAAGCCCTTTTTATACATATATATCAATTCTGCATCAAAAGTTGAAAATACCATTCATAAAAATTATTTCGAGGAAATGCCGTTTTAAGTTTTTATTTTTTACGAATTCAAATCCAATCTGCCATATCTTCGCCAATAATTATCTCTTTACCCACTCAAGACAATCTGGACAATGTGGACTAGACAAAAGAAAAAACAATTGAAGTAGATCTGAAATAGATTTTACTATTTGTATTTCCCATGAGCTTAACTTTCGATCAATTATGTAACAATCGGCTATGGAACTTTTTATTAACGCATATTTTAAGAATTCATGCAAAAGAATCTACTTTCGTATTTGTTAAGCTAAAATTGCCATTTGTAGGTCTGTTTTCTAACGAAATTGTCTAGTGGAAATCTTAAAAGATGTATCATTGTCTCGACAGGTGAAATAATTTGTTTGAACATCCGTCTGCGCACTTTGACATGATCCCGTTGAAATCTGTCTTTGTATGCATGCGTATACATATGTGTGCCCGTCGAGAAACAAAGTATGTTTGATGTCGAGATAATGATAGTTTTGTTTTAGTTTTTACAATACATTCTGCGGGCAGTTGTTACAAAATTGGTTAAACAGTTAAACTACCCCACTTTACGAAAGGTTACACATCAGGCCCGAAAACTAAAAAATGTATATTCGCAATATAGCAATATAGCCCTTGCAAGCGTAATCATTCAAAGGCTGGGTTTTTCATTTATTGATAAATGCGAAGTCAACGACCACGACCTTTTCAAAATTTTCGACGCGCTGAGCTCGGACAAAAATTTTGCCGAATGACTCAGGAAAACCTGATTCATTTTGATTCTATGTGTTGTCTTCTTAGTGGTACTAAGTTAACCAATTAATTTGAATGTAGCATAGTTTTTCTTAGGTCTGGTAAATTCTACAAGTATGGGTATTAAAAATTTTTGTTGCATACTTTTTCTCCGGCTGAGTAGGGTATGTTCAGCAAGTGAGAGTAATAACCATGTGTATTGCATACCTTACGGCAGCTTCAAATTAACCTACGGCCAACGCAACGTGGTTTTATTTAGTTAGGGCATTAGGATTTATTTATTAAGAAAAATATTAAAAATATTTATATTTATTTATTTTTATTTTTTTTTTGTGTGTTACTGCATAATTACAGACGGTAATTGTATACGGTTGAAAAATTTTCCATAGGGGGACGATTGATGAAAACTTAACAGCCACCTTTTGTTAGAAGAACTCGTCCTTATCACAAATTACCAGAAAAACAAATGTTGTACCTTTTTTGGTTATTTTTTTTTGGTTTTAAATATTTAAATTATTTTACTAGTGCCAAAAGAAATGTAGGAAAAATAATTAATTATGCTTTTAGGAACTTCCAATTTTTGCCTTAAATTCTAATTATTGCCACTAACACCAAGTATTGAAAATTATTATTTTTCTATTACTGATTTTTTCTTTATAGTTACTAACTTGACCACACTTGTCACCTGTTAGCTGAGATTGGCTTAACATATTTTATATTTAAACTTAAGCGAAAGAAATTGTACAAGCCACGTGAATTAAAAAAAAGTAAACTAGGGTTAGGGTTGAATCGGCACTGCACTGCAACACTTTGCTTATGAGGGCGTGATGGTGGATTTTCCATATGCGCACAATCGCAGACCTAGAAGGTAACTTTGTGGTAACCTTCATCAAGGATCGACATATAAATTTTGGATCACACCCACTGCCGCCCCCCAAAGACTGCAAAAGCCTATAACTCACATAATTTAAGAGCTACAGTTATGAAAGTTGGAAAATAGAGTACTCCAAATATTTGTTTTGGCCACGCCCACTCCCGCCTCCAAAATTCCCAGAAGCTTATATCTCCCACAGTTGAATAGCTACAGTTACCAAACTTGGGAAGAAGATTATTTGGAATCTTCTCCATAATATTCTTAAGTCCCCCAAAATTTCAAAATCCCACATCTCCCGTAACTTAAGAGCTACAGTTACCAAAATTCGAAGGAAACATAATTGCATATATCTACCGCAAGTTGAAAGGCAAATTTGAACAGTATTTCGTGGCTATACCCACCCTGTTCTTTGCTGCCTGTTAGTATCTGGCTTTACGTGTGGTATAAAAGTATATCATTGTAGGTTACGCCCAACTGCAACGTTCTCTCTTGTTTTTTTTTTCCGTGTTTACTTGGTGTTATTTAATTACCGACCGCGTTGGTTTTATTTACAATGACTCATTGGGGCTCGTAGTTCGATCGAATAAAAGAAGAAACAATTTGCACAACAAGCCACTTGAATTAAATTATTTATTCTTTTATTATTATTATTTTTTGATATGCGCTCCAGAGGTGTTCAATTTAGCAGTCGACTTTCAAAGCGCATCTGGGGCATAAATAGTGTCTATGCTTTCAACTTGAGTTGGGCTTAATTTTCACTGCGGGCAAAGCGCACGCGATAAAAAAAAATCATTCCCTATCCTAACATCTACTATTTTTTATCTATTCCTATATCATAAACTGCTTTTACCACTCACCAACTAACTGAGGTGTACACAAAACAAACAAATAAAATTCCGAACACCAACCATTACACCATTTAATTAGCCAATTGTTGTATTTTGGAAGGGAGAAATTGACAAAATATTTTGCCAATATAATGTAGTACAATATATAAAATGGAAAACTGTGGATATCAATTTTTATACCCCGAACCCATTAAAAATGTGTAAAAAGGGTATAACGGTTTTCTGCAAATGTATGTAACAGGCAGAAGAAAGCATCTCCAACCCCACAAAGTATATATATTCTTTATTAGGATCGACAACCGTTTCGATATAGCTATTCTCGACCTGCCGTCTGTTCGTTTGATCGTCTGTCCGTTTGTCCGTCTGTCCATTTGTCCATTTGCCCGTATCTCCGTTTGTCAGTAAGTCGGCAGCTGCATGCATAAATATGCGAGCGCATGTGCGTTTTGTGTGTATTCTGCAGAGCCCCGTTACCTACAATTGCGAGTATGCATATGCACGTATTTGTAGCCAGCCAGCTCGGGCCAGTTCGGGATTGTGAATAAAAACATGCTCACATCTGGGTACAAATCTTTTTAAAAGTAAATAAAACTATAATATATTTAATAGATGCGTTCAGAATATATATTTTAGATGAGCTCACTCGACCACAGCACTCTTACTTGTCTACTTATGTATTTTTTCGACTAACAGCGATTTACTACCAGGAGGTAATACAAAACTTTTTTGATATACATAGCTAAATATGTCACATATTTGTTGTCCTTGTCGAATGAGAGGCTTAAAAGCAATTTCAGCTAATTATGAGAACAAATCAAAAATCAGGTAAAGTTGATTTTAAGAAAGGTTTATATGTGCATAAGATTAAACAATTTAAATTAATTTTATTAGATTTGGATTACATTGACTCGCCTAATTTTACCATTTGCCGGAATATAATCAACCGATCGGGAATTAGCTCTTATCGAAAATGTGGGCTGGGTTTTTTATAGATATATCTCGGCACACTACTTCAATTTTATTTATAGGGTCCCTAGAAGCCCTTAATGGCAAAAGCTATTTACCAATTCAATTTACAGTATATAAAACGTTATAATTTTAATAGTATAAAACGTCGTACTTAAAAGACTAAGGTTAACAATAAAATATTTTTTTTCATTCTCAACACTGATTGGTATTGGTTGTTGTTGATTTGTAATCTGGGCAGTACTTTAATCCACTTTATATTCTAAATGATTGCAAAAAGTAAATGTTTCTAAATATTAATTGACTGCATACTATTTAAGAATCCTTCTTATTTTTAATTGGTTACATTCGGATTTTTTTCAATGCATTCCCTGAAAACGTGAAGTTTTATAAACAAAATTTTATTTGTTATCATTATTTTATTGATAGCTGAATGCATTTTTTGAGTATATTTCATGGTTACTTCATTTTTGGTTTTGATATAATTTATTCAGTTTTTTAAATTTATTAATTTTAATTAATTAAACTTTTTTTTATTCTACATTTTTCCTCTTAGGTTTTATTGTGTTGGTATATATGTGTATTGAATATAGGTATACGATTTATATAAGAGATTTTAACAGCAATCATATTCTCTTAAGGACTTTGCATTAAGATTTACGTTAAAAGATTGAAAAAGTTATTTTGTGTCGACTGACTTTAGTTGACGTTTAGTTAAATAAGTAAATAAATAAGTAATGCTCAATTTAGATTGTCTTTTGCATCCGAACCAAGAGATCACAACAGTTGTTGCATTTGCGGCCATTTACCACCACCAAAAGGAAAATGTAATGGGTCACATTGCCGAAATTATGAAACAGGCTGGCAGGCTTGGCGAGGCCCCAACTTAAGGTGACCACATATCTTCGTGTGGCGCGAACAAGGACTTATAAGTATTTGGGAGTGCACTAACCCTCCGTCAGATCATCCCAACAAAGGATACAATTTAATTTGCAACGACGAGGGAATCCCTCAGCGATTGATTTATATTCGAAACGCAGGAGGCAAGAAAATGTGTTGTCACGCTCAATTTTAAAATGCATCATGTGTTTTGAAATCAATTTATCACATATATATGTATATAGCCGAATCTGTGCTCCGCTTGAGTGCGATTCGCATACGTATTTGTACAAAACAAAATTTGGAGTTTAAAACGTAAAAAGGCACGTTTGCAATTCACCTACAATATGAGCTAGTGCAATAGCCTTATCTACATATGTATATATCATGAGCACTCCCATCTCCAGCTTGACAGTCTTATGGCTAAATTCGACAAGTTGAGTGAGACACTGATGGACATGATGAGCCTGTGGCACGCTGTACTTAAATAAATGAGCCAAATTGGGATGCGCGGTGGCGTGTGAAACGCCAATGGCCTTGCAAATAACGCCAATGAGTTGGAGTTATTTATTATGTTAGATATAATGCTGGTCTGTGAGACTCATTACTGCTCCAGATCACACTACAGTCTACCAGGCTACGATGTCCACCTAGCCAATCATCCATCGGATCGCATTCGTGTTGGAGCAGCAATGATTATAAAATCTTCACATCATGCGCTGACTCCATTAAGTTGTCTCTGCGCACAATGTACTGTCGTCCTAGTCCGAGCGGCTGTCTATTGTCCACCACGTTTTGTGTGGACTTTAAATGTCTCTTCGAAGAGCTTGGCCCCAAGTTCCTGATTGCTGGAGACTGGAATGCTCAACACCATTTATGGGATGCTACGTTGGACACTTGCCGTGGGATTGCGCTTGCGGATTGCGTGAGAGACTCCAAGCTCCAAGTACTTGCCAAGGGAGGTGCAACGCACTATTCGTACAGCAACCATAAGCCGACAGCAATTGACTTTGCTGTGTACGCTGGAATACGTTCTGACTGTCTTGGTATATCTAAGCGAATAGAGCTTAGCTCCGATCACAACCCTTTGATCATTAAGTATAGAATGGCTGGAACTATAAATGCCCCAAGACACATATTCTGCCGCGCGAGGCAAACATCACCAGATTCCGGCAGAGGTTGGAGCGGCTTGTCAACTTGAACACGGAGCTAAGTTTAACTGCTGATATTGACGACGCAGTGGAGTTCTTCCTGCGTAGGGTGCTGTGATTGCGATGATTCCGAAACCTGACAAGCCGGATAATCTTGTCTTGTCATATCGACCGATAAGCTTGCTGTCCACTTTCTCCAAAATATTTGAAAAAATATTTCTTGGAAGATTGTCGGCAGTAAGTGGCTTCCAGAGTGCCATTCCTGATCATCAGTTTGGCATTAGGCATCACCAAGGTACACCATAGCAAGTGCATCGAGTAGTACATCATTTCCTCGAGGCCTTGGAAAATAAGCAAAACAGATCAGCCATCGTCCTGGATATCCAGCAAGAGTTTGATGGCCTGCTTTTTAAGCTTAAGTCCCTACTACTTGGCCGTTATTTTATGGTTGAAGTTAGGGGCGAGCGATCAAACATCCACCGCATTGGAGCGGGTGTACCGCAGGGTAGTGTCCTTGCAGGTGTCCTGTACATATGGTACACCGCGGACTTGCCGACTCCAGTATGCTGATGACACTGTGTTCCTTGCTAACTTTACCATTGCTTGGAGAGCAGCTGCTGGTTGTTGTTCGTAGTTGTGGTGGATATCTTAAACTTCGCCGTGGGCACCTTAAATTTGTTGTTGCCGTTGGCGTTTGGATGTTGATTGTTGTTGTCATTGGTGTTCAAATGTTGTTGTTGTTATTTTTGCAGTTTTTGGAAGTTTTGACCCTTTTAAGTAATTGTTGTTATAGTTTAGTCGTCCATTTTAATTAGTTTGTTTTTTTGTAAATGTAGCCGACACTTTAAGAAAGATTGTGTTGATGCCAATTTTTTAGACTTTTATGTTTTTTTTTATTGTTGCAAAGGTATATTATTTAAATTTTTGTTGTTATCGTTGTAGCGGCACTTTTGAATTTTTTTTTTCACGCCCGTCTCGTTCTTTTCTGCTCTATCTGTCGACTGCCTCTGTGACATTCGATCGACCTCCAAATAAACCTATCATTGACCTTTTTATTCCTTCTTTACCCCCAACTCGGATAATTTTCTATTATGTTATGCCCATCTCTCTTTCCACTCTCTTAAAATTCAAACCTGGGGCTGCCACAATCTCGCTTGATGGCATCTCCAACTATCGATATTATTGAACCCGCCGCAACATATTGTTAACTTGCCGCACGATATATCGCGGTCGAAAACCACCTGAGCCGATAGCTAGCCGGCTGAGCGATATATCGCAATATACTGCGGCGTCCGATAGGCGTTCAACGATTGCATGCCAGTCCTCTGAAATGCAATAAGTGTGAATTTATTGCAAAAAGCATGCCAACGCCTAAAGATCATCTGCAACAACAGCACTGACTAATACTGTAAAGAAACCAAAAATAATAAAAAGATTACACGTATGCTTGTGAATGTGTGTGTGTGCTTGCAAAGCCGTCTGAGCATTCTTTCCAACACTGCCAAAAAATATTCACAATTATTGGATTACCGATTGAAGTTGACTAAGTTTTGTTTTTTAAGTTCTCTGTGATTATACCTGAGCCAAATGAGCAATAAACGGATACAATTTGCAAAAGGCAGCATAACGCGTGAATTGCAACAGAAACAGGAACTCCTAATTGAAACTGAACTAGCAGCAGTCATGAAAGATACTTATCCCAAGGCGCAATATCATTTTCTGGTCGTGCCCAAAGAAGAAATTTCCAATGTGACTGAGGTAAAACTATAAATAAATAAATAATCAATTTCATTCTCTGTTAACCTCTGACCTTGTTCAGCTGACGGCGGATCACTTGCAGCTGTTGGATCACATGAAGGAGCTGGCAAATCAAATAATCGAAGAGCAGAAAGATTTGCCTTCTAGTCACTTTCTGATTGGCTTCAAGATTGATGCGTTTATGGATCGTCTTTGCATGCATGTCATCTCCAATGATTTCTATTCGGAGTCCATGCGTCGTAAAACGCACTGGAACAGCTTCAACACTGCCTTGTTTCTCACCTATCAAACGGTTTACGCCCTGCTGCATAGCCAGGGTTTCATTGAGCCAATGCCTGAAGAGGAGACGCTAACGTTGCGAAAATCAAATGATTTGCGATGCAATCAATGCGATTTTGTTAGCGAGAGTTTGGTGGCTTTGAAGGCTCACCTCTTCACGCACTGGAAGGAGCGAGAAGGCAAGTTTAGAATCAAAGATCAAGTGGAAAAACTCACTCGCATGTTGGACGAAACCAAGTTGACACCAATCGCTAAGGTACTTGAGGATCAATCTCAATGCATTGCTCCGTCCAAGGCGCAGCCAGAGAATTTACGACAGTTTTTTTGGACAGCAGCAGGGGGATCAACAGTTGCCGCCGGACGAGAAACACTTTCAGAGGACAGCGTTCCAAAGGCCAGCTGGTGCTCGAAATTGGCCAAGGGCCAACCAAAATCCACTTATTAGCTCGAACAATTCGGTATTAAACAGCAATTTCAGCATTATCCAAATTACGGTGTTGGTTATGTCCCAAATAATGTTAACATGCCGCAACAGGCTCCATTCAATGCACTTCATCAATCGGTTTACAGCTCCAAGATCTCAGCATGAACCAAACAAACAAAGCTCCCTTGCCAGCCCCCAAAACATAAACAATATTAATGGAGCAGCTTTTAAACAGCAAGGCAACAATAACTCAAGCCCGAATTTACAAAAAAGTTTGAGCTCACAACAAAAACAAAAACAAAATGTTTTAAATATATTCATTTAGTGGTACAGAATTTTTTGAGACTAAGAAAATTTGCGTTTATTTTTTCTTTTATAAATAATAAATGCGATTTTGATAAAAGTGTTAATCGAATCATGTGCATTTTACCGTTTAATTAATTATAATTTATTATTATTTTGTTACTTTAAATTCAAAATATTTATATTTCTAACAATCTGTACATCTGTTTGTATTGGCAAAGACAAAGTAGATTTTTACCATCGTTGGCATTTGTTAAAATGACAGCAGAAGTAATCCATTTAAAATTAGGGATTTTCCCACTATATATTTAAAGACACATTTCCAGTCTTGAATGTAGAGATAAGTAACCCCAGCAGTGTAGTTTGCAATTGAATAATAATCAGTTCGGGCTCTTAGGCGTAATACAAAAAAGCCACGTCAGCTATTTTGATGAAAGTGCACTTTTATTGCTATGCGAAGCTAAGCAGGAAATTTTCGAAGCATTGTGACGTCACTATCGCTGATTTTTGAGTTGCGGACATGGGAAAACTGCAACAATAGCAATCTTCTTTATTGCTTTCAGTTGGCTGAGCGAACAACGTTTTCAACAGTGTTCAGCTGCATTCACTGACAGTTCGATTTATAGCTTTTAGTCTGACTGCTGTTTGATTTACTATTGTTTTTTTTTTCATACATAATTAAGGCTATGGAGAAGCAAGAAAGCGATGTAGAATATCTACGAGGCCTCTTGACCCGCAAAATGGAAGCTGGCGAAGATGTTGTCCTACAATCCGATCGAACAGCTGTGCTGCGTAACGTAAATTGCCCAAGGGCTCAGCTTCATTTCATTGTCTTGCCCAAGGAGAATATTGCTCATGTGACTGCGGTGATTATACATAATATATATATATATATATATGTGTTCCAATAATACCTGTCCGTTGCAATAGCTAATGCCCGAGCACTTGCCTCTGCTGGATCATATGATGGACCTGGCCAATGAAATCATTGAAAAACAGGAATTGCCCTCGAGCAATTTTCGGGTTGGCTTCAAAATCTACGCATTTATGAGTCGTTTAAATATGCACGTGATTTCCGATGATTTCTGTTCGGAGTACATGCGTCGCATTTACCACTGGAACACCTTCAACAGCGACATGTTCATAACTGCTGCACACTAAGGGCTGCATTGAGCCCATGTCAGCCGATATGATTGAGAAATTGCGGATGACGACACCAGTGCATTGCAATCAATGCACTTATATCACCGGCAACTTCGAGAAGTTTAAGGCGCATTTGCAATACCATTGGAGGAAACGAGAGCGAGAGCGACAGTGTCCTCTCGGAATGGATGTGTCAAATTTGAAGCTATCGTTGCGCGAATTGCATTTGCATGGCACTCGCAGCAACTTTTCTGGAGCTGATCAAGCAACGCGACTGCCAGGAATACTCGGCTGTAATTCCCCTAGATCCCCCAATATGAATTATCAAAAATCTAACTACAAAAATCCAGATTATAAGCCAATTAAGCAAACAAATGCAAATCTTGCTGGTGCTCCTCCATCAAATGCTAATGTCAATCAAACTGTTGATCAGGATCAAGATCAGCCAGTCAAAACAGAGCCATTTTTCAACAAAAAGAAATGGTATAACAAAAACCAAAAGTTTGCTTTGCCAAAGTCACAGGAATCCTGTGGAAAAGGCAACACTTTTTTTTAATTAATAACTTATTATATATATTTACTTGGCTAAAATTTTATTCGACCCATTATAATTTTCATTTATTATTTATATATATAATTATATAAGTTAAGAACTATCATTACAAATAATCCATATACTCAAACACGCACTCGAACTAATAAGAGCTACAATAAATATCATTTGAAACTTGCATATTTTATCAACGCTGGACTCAGCCGCAAGTACACACAATCAACACACGCTTTCGTCAGCGCATTCCACTAGAGGACCATCGTGGGACCCAAATGGGACAACCGACATCTGCATCTGCAGCAAGTCACGACGCCAGCATAATCAGCAAACCGATGTTTAATTATGATAATTAAGATTTTACAAAATCAGTTTAATAAAGCACTTACAGAAAACTGTTGTTTTATTTTTTTAGTAAAAACTACAAAGAATTGTTAATTTATTTTTATATCTCTATTATATTATTATTATACTTTTACGCTTCATATTTTTCTTATTCGCTTCGAATATACAACAAAATTGTCTATTACTAGTCTACTATTTTTTTTTTATTTCGGTTTTAATTCTGTGTTAAATCACGTATATTTTGTTTTTTTTAAGTATTATGACTTTCCCAAACATTTTTTGTGTATATAAATAGATGAAAACGAATTTCCATTAAAAATTTGCCAACTTTTTGTCTAAGTCAGGCTTGCAATATTATTCTGCTAATATTTGTTTTTTTTTGTATTTTTTTTATTGTTTATCTTTTCTTTGTGCATGTACTCTCTCTCTATATCTCTCTCTCTCGGTTATCTCTCTCTTTTCCGCGCTCCCATTTATATTTTTTGTTTATTTTGTTTTTCGATTCCCGTTGCGATTTCGATCTTCGCGCCCGCTTATGTAACATATGTCTACATTTTTGTAGTCTGAATAGCATCCGTAATTTGTTAATCCTTGTGTATTCATCTTTTATTTTTTATAATTTGACACCGGAGGTATCATAGTATATTGGATTTGTGCAATGTCCGTCATGCTGTCTGTCCGTCTGCATGAGCGCATTTTTTTCGACACCCTTAGAAATAGAGACTTGAAACTTGGGACTTATACTGGTCTGGAGTGCTACGTCTACTAAATGGCTAGGAAATCGATAAGATAGATATTCGCAAAC
Source organism: Drosophila sordidapex (assembly GCA_035043295.1). NCBI lineage: Eukaryota > Metazoa > Arthropoda > Insecta > Diptera > Drosophilidae > Drosophila > Drosophila sordidapex. Next base: position 420,278 of record JAWNNA010001332.1, read on the forward strand.
CGGTAAAGCCACATATCTCCTACATTTTTAAATGGCCATATCTTCCGCAGATTTTGAGTTAGAGCCGTCAAATTTGGTGGGGGATAAAAAATGTTTATAGCCACGCACTGATATGCTACATTTTTGGACCACGCGCACACCCGACGCCTCCAGGCGCCCCGGCCCTAGAAAATTTAAATGCGCATGTCTTCCAAAATTTGTAAGCTCGAGTCATCAAATTTTAAAAGTATGTTACTGGTAACTCCCCTAAGATACAAATTTTGAAAGGCCACGCCCACTCCGACTCCCTATTGCAATACACCTGTTTGTGTAAATCGATAAGACCATTTATCTCACACAATTTGAACGGTATATTGCTAGTAATACTGTTCAAATATGCGCAAAAAAATTGGACCACGCTCACTCGTGGATTGGACCACGCTCAAGATCGTATTCCAAAAATTTTGTTTGGCCACTCCCACTCGCACCTCCAAAATTCCCAGCTGCCCATATTTCCCGCAGTTTAAAAGCTACAGTCACCAAAATTGGAAGGAAGATTATTAGGAACCTTGTCCATAATTTTTTTCACTTACGCCCACTCCCGCCCCTAAAATTTGCAATTTCATATCTCCCACAATTTAAGAGCTACAGTTACCAAACTTCAAAGTAAGGTAACTGGCTTATATCTGCCGAAATTTGAAAGGCAAACGTGGACAACATTTTTAGGCAACACCCACCGTGTACTTTGCTACCAAAGTATTTCGCAGTCGCCGACTGCAACATTCTCTCTTATTATTTAATTTATTTACTAACTTAGCAAGAAGTACTATGCGTAATGATTTATTATCGAGTCCTATACTAGGCCTTTGACTCAAGTCATCTTTAGTTTTCTTCAATCTTTGATTACTTTGTGCAGTGATCTTTTCAAATTTATTTATTTATTTTTATAATGAACTAAAATATTTTAAAAATTTTTGATATAATAAATATTGCCAGGTCACCACGAATCAATAATTCAAACGATCGGCTTGGCCTTAGCCTCCTCGTGCGTCGGCTCGGGCGGCGGCCCCAGCGTCAGCGGCTTCAGCTGCCAGCAGGCGTACATAACGATGGTCTGTATGAAGACAGCGGGACAGAGCTGCGATTTGTTGCCATTCTCGTCCAGCGAGACGGGGCCGAGCAGACGTGGCTTGATCTTCTTGGTCTGTTTCTTCATCTCCTGGGCGAACTCTTGTTGCAGCACCTGCAGCTTGGCCTTCTGCGCCTCGCGCATATTGCCATCGTCGAGTTCGCCATCGTTTTGCATCTCCTCGTCGCTGAGATGGCCGTGGGGCACAAACCATTCGTTGTATTCCTCCTCCGATTCCTCCTCTGGTTCGCGCTCCTTTTCATCCTCGCTGGCGCTCAGCGACTCGCCCGGCTCCCCCTCTTCCCACTCGGAATCAGCTGGCTGCGCTTGTGCCAGGTGCCGTAGTACGGCGGACGACGATTGTCCGCAAAATGCAAATACTTGGCACGTGTCCAGGGAAGCTGCTTGGGTCTCTCAACTACAATGGGCGTGCCCGCAGTGGCCAGGTCATCTAAATGGTTAGATTGGAGATTTGAGATTGCAGTTTGGAGTATTGCTTTTGCTTACCAATCACTTGGATATCATCGTTTTCCTCCTCGTCCTTAGCGCATCTATCGAGTCGGGCATCGCGCTTGCCGCTCAGCGGTTTGTGCCTGCTAAGGTACAGCTGGGCACGAGTAATGCTCTCATTGGCATCATCATCATCATCAGGTCGTCATCATGGAAGAGGCTGTCCAGCAGTTGGCGCGACTCGCTTGTCAGCGTGCCGCGTATGACGGGCGCCACAATCATGTCGTCCTTCACCTGGAAGGGACGAAAGGCGAGCGTATGGCTGCCACTGCCATTGCTGTGACTGGGACCGATGTCGCTGCTGTTCTGCTCGTGCTCCAGGCAGCCGGAGTCGTTGCCATTGTTATGGCCACTGCTGCTGGTCTGCTTCGACAGCTTGGGCACAAAGAATTTGGAGAAGGATGCAGCGGCGCGTTTCTTCTTGAGCTCTGCCTCCTTCTTCTCCTGCTCCTTGCGGCGCCGTCCCTCGTTCTCTTTGGCCTCGTTCCGTTTGCGCTTCACCTCGGCCTCTGCCTGCCGCTTGCGCTCCCTCTCCTCGCGCTCCTAGCACTGCTCCCTCTCCACCCACTTGAGTTTGCGTTCCTCACGTGCCTTGCGTCGCTGCACCAATAACTTTTGTTGCTTCGCCGTCAAAATTGGCGACTTCTCAGCAACGGGAATCGCAATGGAAACGGATTCAACATCCCTTTCCACCTCCTCCGCCTGCTCCACCTTCAACACATCCATGTTCATAGCCACGTCGCAGTTGTCCAGCAGTATTGGGACCACATCCATTTTGGATTTTGCATTAGCATTGGATTTGGCTCTGGCCTTGGGTTTGATATTCTCCTTTGGCTCAATGACCTTGGGACGCTTTTGGGGCTGCAGTGACTCAACATCATCGCTGGACTCGCTGCGGTCTTTGGCCGCCGGCTTCATAGATTCCTCCTCTGACGATTTGATTAACTCCTTGCGACGCTTGTCGCGTTTGTTGTTGCCTAGCGGCAGTTTCATTTGAATTGGCGCTGTCTTCTGGTTGCCTTTATTCTCCAGCATTGGCTCTGCTTCAGCTGCCTCCGGGTGCTGCTCTACCTGCTCCTGCTTCTTCTCCACCTGCTTCTCATCTTCTACAAGCTCCTCGTCCTCCACCAGCTCCTCCTCGTCCACCTGCATGTCGTCAACATCTTCGTTTTTGAGTTACTTGCTGGGCACATCGAGATTGTCTTTGCTATTGGAGCGACACAACTGCTTCTCCGTTCCCCAATCCCCGTCCTTGTCCTGCTCGGGTACCCCAGCTCCGCTTGTTGCTTCCTTGTCATCGTCATAGGACAATATGCGCGTGCGCGGCTTACGCTGCTCAACCGCTGTGGCTGTGGCAGCAGTCGCTGTTTGCTCTTCGCCATCCGCTTTGGCCAGCGGCGTCAACACCTTAAAAGGCAGACGCGTTTGGACAAATTTCTTGCCACTGTTCGATTTGGATTGATTCAGTTCCTTGGTGCTTGTCGCCTTTGGCGTTTTCACATTGCCATTGGCGGACATTTTCCTTCAATTGTTGTATTAAATGCAGTGCTGCGCAGATCGGTTCCACTTTCTCGTTTTTTTCACACACACAGACGCCCACACACGCACAACACTGGCATTAGTGGAAAAGCGCGCTTTTTTGTTGACAAAGTTGCTGATTGCCATGGTTTCGATAGCTCGCAATGGTTGGCAACGCGTTGCGGTGTAGCTGGCTTTAGTATACAACACAGGTAGACGACGAAAGGTCCAAAATTCCTTCTGTTGAAAATTATGATAATTTACATTCAATGCAACCGTGCATCCCTACATATGTTAAGTCCATCATTAATGCGTACTAGTAAGTTAAGCAGCACAATTATGTTAAGCAACAGAATTATGTTAAGCAACTATTTAGTACCGAATAAACTTTCCTAGAGTACGCAACGACAGTGGTACATGATAATCCAACATCTTCAACATTATGAAGCCCTTTTTATACATATATATCAATTCTGCATCAAAAGTTGAAAATACCATTCATAAAAATTATTTCGAGGAAATGACGTTTTAAGTTTTTTTTTTTACGAATTCAAATTCAATCTGCCATATCTTCGCCAATAATTATCTCTTTACCCACTCAAGACAATGTGGACAATGTGGACTAGACAAAAGAAAAAACAATTGAAGTAGATCTGAAATAGATTTTACTATTTGTATTTCCCATGAGCTTAACTTTCGATCAATTATGTAACAATCGGCTATGGAACTGTTTATTAACGCATATTTTAAGAATTCATGCAAAAGAATCTACTTTCGTATTTGTTAAGCTAAAATTGCCATTTGTAGGTCTGTTTTCTAACGAAATTGTCTAGTGGAAATCTTAAAAGATGTATCATTGTCTCGACAGGTGAAATAATTTGTTTGAAAATCCGTCTGCGCACTTTGACATGATCCCGTTGAAATCTGTCTTTGTATGCATGCGTATACATATGTGTGCCCGTCGAGAAACAAAGTATGTTTGATGTCGAGATAATGATAGTTTTGTTTTAGTTTTTACAATACATTCTGCGGGCAGTTGTTACAAAATTGGTTAAACAGTTAAACTACCCCACTTTACGAAAGGTTACACATCAGGCCCGAAAACTAAAAAATGTATATTCGCAATATAGCAATATAGCCCTTGCAAGCGTAATCATTCAAAGGCTGGGTTTTTCATTTATTGATAAATGCGAAGTCAACGACCACGACTTTTTCAAAATTTTCGACGCGCTGAGCTCGGACAAAAATTTTGCCGAATGACTCAGGAAAACCTGATTCATTTTGATTCTATGTGTTGTCTGCTTAGTGGTACTAAGTTAACCAATTAATTTGAATGTAGCATAGTTTTTCTTAGGTCTGGTAAATTCAACAAGTATGGGTATTAAAAATTTTTGTTGCATACTTTTTCTCCGGCTGAGTAGGGTATGTTCAGCAAGTGAGAGTAATAACCATGTGTATTGCATACCTTACGGCAGCTTCAAATTAACCTACGGCCAACGCAACGTGGTTTTATTTAGTTAGGGCATTAGGATTTATTTATTAAGAAAAATATTAAAAATATTTATATTTATTTATTTTTATTTTTTTTTTGTGTGTTACTGCATAATTACAGACGGTAATTGTATACGGTTGAAAATTTTTCCATAGGGGGACGATTGATGAAAACTTAACAGCCACCTTTTGTTAGAAGAACTCGTCCTTATCACAAATTACCAGAAAAACAAATGTTGTACATTTTTTGGTTATTTTTTTTTGGTTTTAAATATTTAAATTATTTTACTAGTGCCAAAAGAAATGTAGGAAAAATAATTAATTATGCTTTTAGGAACTTCCAATTTTTGCCTTAAATTCTAATTATTGCCACTAACACCAAGTATTGAAAATTATTATTTTTCTATTACTGATTTTTTCTTTATAGTTACTAACTTGACCACACTTGTCACCTGTTAGCTGAGATTGGCTTAACATATTTTATATTTAAACTTAAGCGAAAGAAATATAAAATGTACAAGCCACGTGAATTAAAAAAAAGTAAACTAGGGTTAGGGTTGAATCGGCACTGCACTGCAACACTTTGCTTATGAGGGGGTGATGGTGGATTTTCCATATGCGCACAATCGCAGACCTAGAAGGTAACTTTGTGGTAACCTTCATCAAGGATCGGCATATAAATTTGGGATCACGCCCACTGCCGCCCCCAAAGACTGTAAAAGCCTATATCTCCCATAATTTAAGAGCTACAGTTATGAAAGTTGGAAAATAGAGTACTCCAAATATTTGTTTTGGCCACGCCCACTCCCGCCTCCAAAATTCTCAGAAGCTTATATCTCCCGCAGTTGAATAGCTACAGTTACCAATCTTGGGAAGAAGATTATTTGGAATCTTCTCAATAATATTTTTAAGCCCCCCAAAATTTTAAAATCCCACATCTCCCGTAACTTAAGAGCTACAGTTACCAAACTTCGAAGGAAACATAATTGCATATATCTACCGCAAGTTGAAAGGCAAATTTGAACAGTATTTCGTGGCTATACCCAACCTGTTCTTTGCTGCCTGTTAGTATCTGGCTTTACGTGCAACGTTCTCTCCTTTTTTTTTTGTGTGTTTACTTGGGGTTATTTAATTACCGACCGCGTTGGTTTTATTTACAATGACTCATTGGGGCTCGTAGTTCGATCGAATAAAAGAAGAAACAATTTGCACAACAAGCCACTTGAATTTAATTATTTATTCTTTTATTATTATTTTTTTTAAATATGCGCTCCAGAGGTGTCCAATTTAGCAGTCGACTTTCAAAGCGCATCTGGGGCATAAATAGTGTCTATGCTTTCATCTTGAGTTGGGCTTAATTTTCACTGCGGGCAAAGCGCACGCGATAAGAAAAAGTCATTCCCTATCCTAACTTCTACTACTTTTTATATATTCCTATATCATAAACTGCTTTTACCACTCACCAACTAACTAAGGTGTAAACAAAGCAAACAAATAAAATTCCGAGCACCAACCATTACACCATTCAATTAGCCAATTGTTGTATTTTGGAAGGGCGAAATTGACAAAATATTTTGCCAATATAATGTAGTACAATATATAAAATGGAACACTGTGGATATCAATTTATATACCCTGAACCCATTAAAAATGGGTAAAAAGGGTATAACGGTTTTCTGCAAATGTATGTAACAGGCAGAAGGAAGCATCTTCAACCCCATAAAGTATATACAGTGGCGGACACCTTATTCTGATCAGCGTCAAAGAAAAAAAGGAATTGCCTGCCATAATCCTACCTAGCAGGTGGGGAAACCCCAGTGAATTGGGGTCATATATTAATTTTGGTGGTTAATACATGTACCTACCATCGGTCTTTGGAATTTCTGAAAAATAATGAATGGTTAGCTTATGGCAGGCAATTCCTTTTTTTCTTTGACGCTGATCAGAATAAGGTGTCCGCCACCGTATATTCTTTATTAGGATCAACAACCGTTTCGATATAGCTATTCCCGTCCTGCCGTCTGTTCGTTTGTACGTTTGATCGTCTGTCCGTTTGTCCGTCTGTCCATTTGTCCGTCTGTCCATTTGTCCGTTTGCCCGTATCTCCGTTTGTCAGTCTGTCCGTAAATTGGCAGCTGCATTCATAAATATGCGAGCGCATGTGCGTTTTGTGTGTATTCTGCGGAGCCCCGTTACCTACAATTGCGAGTACATATATATAGTGACATATCCAGATCACGCAGATCTCTCATGTCCACACACACTGCGACCGCAACAGCAGCACACAAGAAACGCCGTCTCAGCATACACATAAACAAATCCAACTGAACCAGCGATCACAACCAAAAGTGTAATACAACACCTATCCTATTTTACAAGAAGTCCATCGTGGGATTCAAACGGACAACCGACACCACCATTAGACTCCGACGGTGCATTCTACAAGTGGGCTAACGTGAAACCCAAACGGACAACCGACACCACCATTAGACTCCGTCGGTGCACTCTACAAGTGAGCTAGCATGAAATTCAAGTGGGCCATCGCGAGACCCAAGCGGGCCATCCGACACCTCCACCAATAGGACAGCAGTGACACAGCTGCAACATCGCAGAAGAAGCAAATGCGAATTTTCATTATAAATAAAACACTAGCATAAGTTGAGAGTTATTTTGTACGCGAAGCCGAGAAGACGTGTCTTTTTGTTTAATAAATAATTATATTATTCCTAAAAAACCGTTGTCAGATTCTTCAATTGGCGCACTCTCCAAAAACGGTAGGATAACAGATTAACATTGTGAAACGTCGTTTATTCCTTTCAGGAAAACGTACTGGTGTTTCGCGAAATTGTTATCCACATAAGGACCCCGTGAACCTTTAAAATCTCGGTAGGATAACAGATTAACATTGTGAAACGTCGTTTTATTCCATTCAGGAAAGCGTACTAGTGTTTCGCGAAACTGTTATCCGCATAAGGACCCCGTGATCCTTGAAAAACTTTTTTTTTCTAAAAAAAAAGTAAATCATAAAATACGCGAGGCAGACGACGAGGAATTTTTTTTTTGCATTGAATAAACTTTAAAAAAAAAAAAATTAAATAAAATAAAATTATTTCATCGAGTGAACAAAACAAAAAAAAAATATATAATCTAAATATGTTCTAATAATCAACAATTGGAAAAATCAGATTTTAACCAAATTTTGCTACTAACATTAAAAAAAAAAAAAACTACAATAAAATGATGTCAGAATCCACATTGATCCGAAGATGCGGACATCTTTGCCGACCACGATCCTTCTATGACGAAGATGATGAAATGGGAGCCTATTTAGGAGGTATCGAAATTTTAAAGGAATTCTACCAAATCGAGGACGCAAGCAGAAGCAAACAACATTGGGGGCGATACAACAAAATGATAGTGGAAAGCTGGGCTAAGCTGAAGGATTGGCTGACCGTTGTGCTCAAGCCACTCACCAAATCTGAACCCTTGGCTTTGGCAGGCTTCGTAATTCATCTACTGAAAATAGACAAATCGGAAGGGATCTCAAGAGCGTCATGATCAAGCAACTGAATTTGTTTCTATCCGAGGAAACGACTCGTTTCGTTGATCGTCTGTTCGATGCCATCGCCAGCGAGGAGTACCTAACTTTGCCCGTTCCCATACCAGTGGCCACGATAGTCGTTTCCGAACTGGAGCTGGACCATGACCTGGAGGTTGGTACCAATCAGCAACAGCAGCAACAAAAAATCGACAACGAAATCATCATTAAGGAGCCCACGTCCGAAGCGTCCAGCGCCCTCGTCAGCAGCACCAGCAGTGCCTCAATTGCCACAGAGGCCAACACAACAAGTAAGAACTGCATATCAGATGTAGAGCGGTTTCACAAAACTAAGATTATAATAAATTACATAGAATATAAAAACGAAAATAAGGAAGAAGAAAATTAAAACGAAAATAAGGAAGAAGAATTTGAAAACGAAAATAAGAAAGAAGAATATGAAAACGAAAATAAGGAAGAAGAATATGAAAACGAAAATAAGAAAGAAGAATTTGAAAACGAAAATAAGGAAAAAGAATATGAAAAAGAAAATAAGAAAGAAGAATTTGAAAACGAAAATAAGAAAGAAAAATATGAAAACGAAAATAAGGAAGAAGAATTTGAAAACGAAAATAAGAAAGAAGAATTTGAAAACGAAAATAAGGAAAAAGAATATGAAAACGAAAATAAGAAAGAAGAATTTGAAAACGAAAATAAGAAAGAAGAATATGAAAACGAAAATAAGGAAGAAGAATATGAAAACGAAAATAAGGAAGAAGAATTTGAAAACGAAAATAAGGAAAAAGAATATGAAAAAGAAAATAAGAAAGAAGAATTTGAAAACGAAAATAAGAAAGAAAAATATGAAAACGAAAATAAGAAAGAAGAATTTGAAAACGAAAATAAGGAAAAAGAATATGAAACCGAAAATAAGGAAAAAGAATATGAAAATGAAAATAAGGAAAAAGAATATGAAATCGACAATAAGAAAGAAGAATTTGAAAACGAAAATAAGAAAGAAGAATATGAAAACGAAAATAAGGAAAAAGAATATGAAAACGAAAATAAGGAAAAAGAATATAAAAACGAAAATAAGGAAGAAGAAAATGAAAACGAAAATAAGGAAGAAGAATTTGAAAACGAAAATAAGAAAGAAGAATATGAAACCGAAAATAAGGAAAAAGAATATGAAAACGAAAATAAGGAAAAAGAATATAAAAACGAAAATAAGAAAGAAGAATTTGAAAACGAAAATAAGGAAGAAGAATATGAAAACGAAAATAAGAAAGAAGAATTTGAAAACGAAAATAAGAAAGAAGAATATGAAAACGAAAATAAGGAAGAAGAATATGAAAACGAAAATAAGGAAGAAGAATTTGAAAACGAAAATAAGGAAAAAGAATATGAAAACGAAAATAAGAAAGAAGAATTTGAAAACGAAAATAAGAAAGAAGAATATGAAAACGAAAATAAGGAAGAAGAATATGAAATCGAAAATATGGAAGAAGAATTTGAAAACGAAAATAGGGAAAAAGAATATGAAAACGAAAATAAGAAAGAAGAATTTGAAAACGAAAATAAGAAAGAAGAATATGAAAACGAAAATAAGGAAAAAGAATATGAAAACGAAAATAAGAAAGAAGAATTTGAAAACGAAAATAAGGAAAAAGAATATGAAAACGAAAATAAGAAAGAAGAATTTGAAAACGAAAATAAGGAAGAAGAATATGAAAACGAAAATAAGGAAGAAGAATTTGAAAACGAAAATAAGGAAAAAGAATATGAAAACGAAAATAAGAAAGAAGAATTTGAAAACGAAAATAAGAAAGAAGAATATGAAAACGAAAATAAGGAAGAAGAATATGAAAACGAAAATAAGGAAAAAGAATTTGAAAACGAAAATAAGGAAAAAGAATTTGAAAACGAAAATAAGAAAGAAGAATTTGAAAACGAAAATAAGAAAGAAGAATATGAAAACGAAAATAAGGAAGAAGAATATGAAAACGAAAATAAGGAAGAAGAATTTGAAAACGAAAATAAGGAAAAAGAATATGAAAACGAAAATAAGAAAGAAGAATTTGAAAACGAAAATAAGAAAGAAGAATATGAAGACCCACCACTAACAAAAGATATATGTACATACAGCATACAGTATCCACTTTAATAAAAAAATCAACAAGCTAAACGACAAAAGAAAAACTTACGAAGTGAATACAAACTATAGAGAAATGCCACTTATCAAATCAAAAACAACAAATCCATTCAGGAAAACAGGCATATTAAAACAGTTACATAACAAACATTTCGAAGAAACGAATAGAGGAAGAAAAATCGTATATTACAAAACTAAATTCAAAAAGAAAAAGAAAATAAACGTAAACAAAGATGCAAATGACTAGATTGGGAATTTTTAACCCAAAATTACTAAAACATGATCATTTATTGAATGTTGATTTAGAAAAATTGTTAAATATAAAAACATAAACTTGCAAGAAACTTTATATTCAATAATACTTTATTAATCATAAGCTTAACATTAGTGACAGTATTGTCAATAGTAATAATAAGCTATTCTTTGTTCAAATTCAAAAATTTACCAAAACAACTAATAATTAAATATAAGAATAGTGCAGCAACGACACCACACGTCGAAGAAACAAAACAACCATAGAAAACACCAACAACTTACAGTTATACCCTACACTGAACGCTTGAGGACAAGCCAATTTCTAAGGGATGTGGAAGTGACATATCCAGATCACGCAGATCTCTCATGTCCACACACACTGCGACCGCAACAGCAGCACACAAGAAACGCCGTCTCAGCATACACATAAACAAATCCAACTGAACCAGCGATCACAACCAAAAGTGTAATACAACACCTATCCTATTTTACAAGAAGTCCATCGTGGGATTCAAACGGACAACCGACACCACCATTAGACTCCGACGGTGCATTCTACAAGTGGGCTAACGTGAAACCCAAACGGACAACCGACACCACCATTAGACTCCGTCGGTGCACTCTACAAGTGAGCTAGCATGAAATTCAAGTGGGCCATCGCGAGACCCAAGCGGGCCATCCGACACCTCCACCAATAGGACAGCAGCGACACAGCTGCAACATCACAGAAGAAGCAAATGAGTTGAGAGTTATTTTGTACGCGAAGCCGAGAAGACGTGTCTTTTTGTTTAATAAATAATTATATTATATTAGCTGCGTTCAGAATATATATTTTAGATGAGTTCACTCGACCACAGCACTCTTACTTGTATACTTATGTATTTTTTCGACTAACAGCGATTTACTACCAGGAGGTAATACAAAACTTTTTTTATATACATACATAGCTACATATGTCACATATTTGTTGTCCTTGTCGAATGAGAGGCTTAAAAGCAATTTCAGATAATTATGAGAACCAGATTCCGGCAGAGGTTGGATCAGCTTGTCAACTTGAAGACGGAGTTCAACTGCTGACATAGACGACGCAGCGGAGTTATTCCTGCGTATTGTGCTGTGATTGCGATGATTCCGAAACCTGACAAGACGGATAATCTTGTCTTGTCATATCGACCGATAAGCTTGCTGTCCACTTTCTACAAAATATTTGCAAAAATATTTCTGGGAAGATTGTCGGCAGTAAGTGGCTTCCAGAGTGCCATTCCTGATCATCAGTTTGGCATTAGGCATCACCAAGGTACACCAGAGCAAGTGCATCGAGTAGTACATCATTTCCTCGAGGCCTTGGAAAATAAGCAAAACAGATCAGCCATCGTCCTGGATATCCAGCAAGAGTTTGATGGCCTGCTTTTTAAGCTTAAGTCCCTACTACTTGGCCGTCATTTTATGGCTGAAGTTAGGGGAGCGATCAAACATCCGCCGCATTGCAGCGGGTGTACCGCAGGGTAGTGTCCTTGCAGGTGTCCTGTACATATGGTACACCGCGGACTTGCCGACTCCGGTACGCTGATGACACTGTGTTCCTTGCTAACTTTACCATTGCTTGGAGAGCAGCTGCTGGTTGTTGTTCGTAGTTGTGGTGGATATCTTAAACTTCGCCGTGGGCACCTTAAATTTGTTGTTGCCGTTGGCGTTTGGATGTTGATTGTTGTTGTCATTGGTGTTCAAATGTTGTTGTTGTTATTTTTGCAGTTTTTGGATGTTTTGACCCTTTTAAGTGGTTGTTGTTATAGTTTAGTCGTCCATTTTAATTAGTTTGTTTTTTTGTAAATGTAGCCGACACTTTAAGAAAGATTGTGTTGATGTCAATTTTTTAGACTTTTATGTTTTTTTTTATTGTTGCAAAAGTATATTATTTAAATTTTTGTTGTTATCGATGTAGCGGCACTTTTGAATTTTTTTTTCACGCCCGTCTCGTTCTTTTCTGCTCTATCTGTCGACTGCCTCTGTGACATTCGATCGACCTCCAAATAAACCTATCATTGACCTTTTTATTCCTTCTTTACCCCCAACTCGGATAATTTTCTATTATGTTATGCCCATCTCTCTTTCCACTCTCTTAAAATTCAAACCTGGGGCTGCCACAATCTCGCTTGATGGCATCTCCAACTATCGATATTATTGAACCCGCCGCAACATATTGTTAATTTGCCGCACGATATATCGCGGTCGAAAACCACCTGATCCGATAGCTAGCCGGCTGAGCGATATATCGCAATATATTGCGGCGTCCGATAGGCGTTCAACGATTGCATGCCAGTCCTCTAAAATGCAATAAGTGTGAATTTATTGCAAAAAGCATGCCAACGCCTAAAGATCATCTGCAACAACAGCACTGACTAATACTGTAAAGAAACCAACAATAATAAAAAGATTACACGTATGCTTGTGAATGTGTGTGTGTGCTTGCAAAGCCGTCTGAGCATTCTTTCCAACACTGCCAAAAAATATTCACAATTATTGGATTACCGATTGAAGTTGACTAAGTTTTGTTTTTTAAGTTCTCTGTGATTATACCTGAGCCAAATGAGCAATAAACAGATACAATTTGCAAAAGGCAGCATAACGCGTGAATTGCAACAGAAACAGGAACTCCTAATTGAAACTGAACTAGCAGCAGTCATGAAAGATACTTATCCCAAGGCGCAATATCATTTTCTGGTCGTGCCCAAAGAAGACATTTCCAATGTGACTGAGGTAAAACTATAAATAAATAAATAATCAATTCCATTCTCTGTTAACCTCTGACCTTGTTCAGCTGACGGCGGGTCACTTGCAGCTGTTGGATCACATGAAGGAGCTGGCAAATCAAATAATCGAAGAGCAGAAAGATTTGCCTTCTAGTCACTTTCTGATTGGCTTCAAGATTGATGCGTTTATGGATCGTCTTTGCATGCATGTCATCTCCAATGATTTCTATTCGGAGTCCATGCGTCGTAAAACGCACTGGAACAGCTTCAACACTGCCTTGTTTCTCACCTATCAAACGGTTTACGCCCTGCTGCATAGCCAGGGTTTCATTGAGCCAATGCCTGAAGAGGAGACGCAAACGTTGCGAAAATCAAATGATTTGCGATGCAATCAATGCGATTTTGTTAGCGAGAATTTGGTGGCTTTGAAGGCTCACCTCTTCACGCACTGGAAGGAGCGAGAAGGCAAGTTTAGAATCAAAGATCAAGTGGAAAAACTCACTCGCATGTTGGACGAAACCAATTTGACGCCAATCGCTAAGGTGCTTGAGGATCAATCACAATGCATTGCTCCGTCCAAGGCGCAGCCAGAGAATTTACGACAGTTTTTTTGGACAGCAGCAGGGGGATCAACAGTTGCCGCCGGACGAGAAACACTTTCAGAGGACAGCGTTCAAAAGGCCAGCTGGTGCTCGAGACCATCAAACAAATCCTAATCGTAATCAGCATGCTCCAAATTGGCCAAGGGCCAACCAAAATCCACTTATTAACTCGAACAATTCGGTATTTAAACAGTAATTTCAGCATTATCCAAATTACCGTGTTGGTTATGTCCCAAATAATGTTAACATGCCGCAACAGGCTCCATTCAATGCACTTCATCAATATCCCAACATGAGGCAAGCTGCTGCTAATCGGTTTACAGCTCCAAGATCTCAGCATGAACCAAACAAACAAAGCTCCCTTGCCAGCCCCCAAAACATAAACAATATTAATGGAGCAGCCTTTAAACAAGGCAACAATAACTCAAGCCCGAATTTACCAATTTGAGCTCACAACAGTTCTCGAATCCTGTTAATCAGGGTCTGAATGCGGTTCAGGCCAACAAACCGAAACCATTCAAGAAAAAACCGGCATCGAAAACAAAATCAACTACCAAATAAAAAATAAAGGAACAAAATGTTTTAAATGTATTCATTTAATTGTACAGCATTTTTTGAGACTAAGAAAATTTGCGTTTATTTTTTCTTTTATAAATAATAAATGCGTTTTTGATAAAAATGTTAATCGAATCATATGCATTTTACCGTTTAATTAATTATAATTTATTATTATTTTGTTACTTTAAATTCAAAATATTTATATTTCTAACAATCTGTACATCTGTTTGTATTGGCAAAGACAAAGTAGTTTTTTACCATCGTTGGCATTTGTTAAAATGACAGCAGAAGTAATCCATTTAAAATTAGGGATTTTCCCACTATTTATTTAAAGACACATTTCCAGTCTTGAATGTAGAGATAAGTAACCACAGCAGTGTAGTTTGCAGTTGAATAATAATCAGTTCGGGCTGTTAGGCGTAACACAAACAAGCCACGTCAGCTATTTTGATGAAAGTGCACTTTTATTGCTATGCGAAGCTAAGCAGGCAATTTTCGAAGCATTGTGACGCCACTATCGCTGATTTTTGAGTTTTCAACAGTGTTCAGCTGCATTCACTGACAGTTCGATTTAAAGCTTTTAGTCTGATTACTTATTTGACTGCTGTTTGATTTACTATTGTTTTTTTTCCATACATAATTAAGGGTATGGAGAAGCAAGAGACTGATGTAGAATTTCTACGAGGCCTCTTGGCCCGCAAAATGGAAGCTGGCGAAGATGTTGTCCTACAATCCGATCGAGCAGTTGTGCTGCGTAACGTAAATTGCCCAAGGGCTCAGCTTCATTTCATTGTCTTGCCCAAGGAGAATATTGCTCATGTGACTGCAGTGATTATACATAATATATATATATATGTTCCAATAATACCTGCCCGTTGCAATAGCTAATGCCCGAGCACTTGCCTCTGCTGGATCATATGATGGACCTGGCCAATGAAATCATTGAAAAACAGGAATTGCCCTCGAGCAATTTTCGGGTTGGCTTCAAAATCAACGCATTTATGAGCCGTTTAAATATGCACGTGATTTCCGATGATTTCTGTTCGGAGTACATGCGTCGCATTTACCACTGGAACACCTTCAACAGCGACATGTTCATAACTTATCAGGCCGTATACGCCCTGCTGCACACTAAGGGCTGCATTGAGCCCATGTCAGCCGATATGATTGAGAAATTGCGGATGACGACACCAGTGCATTGCAATCAATGCACTTATATCACCGGCAACTTCGAGAAGTTTAAGGCGCATTTGCAATACCATTGGAGGAAACGAGAGCGAGAGCGACAGCGTCCTCTCGGAATGGATGTGTCAAATTTGAAGCTATCGTTGCGCGAATTGCATTTGCATGGCACTCGCAGCAACTTTTCGGGAGCTGATCAAGCAACGCGACTGCCAGGAATACTCGGCTGTAATTCTCCTAGATCCCCCAATATGAATTATCAGAAATCTAATCTCTGGAAAATGCAACACTTTTTTTTAATTAATAACTTATTATATATATTTACTTGGCTAAAATTTTATTCGACCCATTATAATTTTCATTTATTATTTATATATATAATTATATAAGTTAAGAACTATCATTACAAATAATCCATATTCTCAAACACGCACTCGAACTAATAAGAGCTACAATAAATATCATTTGAAACTTGCATATTTTATCAACGCTGGACTCAGCCGCAAGTACACACAATCAACACACGCTTTCGTCAGCGCATTCCACTAGAGGACCATCGTGGGTCATCTGCAGCAATTCGAGACGCCAGCAGAATCAGCAAACCGATGTTTAATTATGATAAGTAAGATTTTACAAAATCAGTTTAATGAAGCACTTACGGAAAACAGTTGTTTTATTGTTTTTAGTAAAAACTACAAGGAATTGTTTAATTTATTTTTATAACTATTATATTATTATTATACTTTTTTCTTTGCAAAATAACAAAAAATTAATATGTATTCCATAAAAATATATATTTAGTAACATTTTGAGGTAAACAAATGTAACATCATTTCGAAAACATCAATGTAATCGTAATTGAGTACGTTTCATATTTTCCTTATTCGCTTCGAATATACAACAAAATTGTCTATTGCTAGTCTACTACTTTTTTTATTTTGGTTTTAATTCTGTGTTAAATCACGTATATTTTGTTTTTTTGAAGTATTGTGACTTTCCCAAACATTTTTTGTGTATATAAATAGATGAAAACCAATTTTCATTAAAAATTTGCCAACTTTTTGTCTAAGTCAGGCTCTATTCTGCTAATATTTGTTTTCTTTTTGTATTTTTTTTTATTGTTCATCTTTTTTTTGTGCATGTACTCTCTCTCTCTCTCGGTTATCTCTCTCTTTTCCGCGCTCGCATTTATATTTTTTGTTTATTTTGTTTTTCGATTCCCGTTGCGATTTCGATCTTCGCGCCCGCTTATGTAACATATGTCTACATTTTTGTAGTCTGAGTAGCATCCGTAATTTGTTAATCCTTGTGTATTCATCTTTTATTTTTTATAATTTGACACCGGAGGTATCATAGTATATTGGATTTGTGCAATGTCCGTCATGTTGTCTGTCCGTCTGCATGAGCGCATTTTTTCGACACCCTTAGAGATAGAGACTTGAAACTTGGGATTTATACTGGTCTGGAGTGCTACGTCTACTAAATGGCTAGGAAATCGATAAGATAGATATTCGCAAACCGGTAAAGCCACATATCTCCTACATTTTTAAATGGCCATATCTTCCGCAGATTTTGAGTTAGAGCCGTCAAATTTGTTGGGGGATAAAAAATGTTTATAGCCACGCACAGATATGCTACATTTTTGGACCACGCGCACACCCGACGCCTCCAGGCGCCCCGGCCCTAGAAAATTTAAATGCGCATGTCTTCCAAAATTTGTAAGCTCGAGGCATCAAATTTTAAAAGTATGTTACTGGTAACTCCCCTAAGATACAAATTTTGAATGGCCACGCCCACTCCGACTCCCTATTGCAATACACCTGTTTGTGTAAATCGATAAGACCATTTATCTCACACAATTTGAACGGTATATTGCTAGTAATACTGTTCAAATATGCGGAAAAAAATTGGACCACGCTCACTCCCGAACCCAAAAACGCTAAAAGCCCATATCATCGCATTTTTAGAGATACAGTTGCCAAAGTTGGAAGGTAGATTACCAAGATCGTATTCCAAAAATTTTGTTTGGCCACTCCCACTCGCACCTCCAAAATTCCCAGCTGCCCATATTTCCCGCAGTTTAAAAGCTACAGTCACAAAAATTGGAAGGAAGATTATTAGGAACCTTGTCCATAATTTTTTTCACTTACGCCCACTCCCGCCCCTAAAATTTTCAATTTCATATCTCCCACAATTTAAGAGCTACAGTTACCAAACTTCAAAGTAAGGTAACTGGCTTATATCTGCCGAAATTTGAAAGGCAAACGTGGACAACATTTTTAGGCAACACCCACCGTGTACTTTGCTACCAAAGTATTTCGCAGTCGGTTACGCCGACTGCAACGTTCTCTCTCATTATTTCATTTATTTACTAACTTAGCAAGAAGTACTATGCATAATGATTTATTATCGAGTCCTATGATAGGCCTTTGACTCAAGTCATCTTTAGTTTTCTTCAATCTTTGATTACTTTGTGCAGTGATCTTTTCAAATTTATTTATTTATTTTTATAATGAACTAAAATATTTTAAAAATTTTTGATATAATAAATATTGATAGGTCACCACGAATCAATAATTCAAACGATCGGTTTGGCCTTAGCCTCCTCGTGCGTCGGCTCGGGCGGCGGCTCCAGCGTCAGCGGCTTCAGCTGCCAGCAGGCGTACATATCGATGGTCTGTATGAAGACAGCGGGACAGAGCTGCGATTTGTTGCCATTCTCGTCCAGCGAGACGGGGCCGAGCAGACGTGGCTTGATCTTCTTGGTCTGTTTCTTCATCTCCTGGGCGAACTCTTGCTGCAGCACCTGCAGCTTGGCCTTCTGCGCCTCGCGCATATTGCCATCGTCGAGTTCGCCATCGTTTTGCATCTCCTCGTCGCTGAGATGGCCGTGGGGCACAAACCATTCGTTGTATTCCTCCTCCGATTCCTCCTCTGGTTCGCGCTCCTTTTCATCCTCGCTGGCGCTCAGCGACTCGCCCGGCTCCTCCTCCTTCCACTCGGAATCAGAGTCCACCTCGTAGTCAAAGTGCACCTTGTCCTGGCCGAGTGGTCGACGTGCGCTGATCAGCTGGCTGCGCTTGTGCCAGGTGCCGTAGTACGGCGGACGACGATTGTCCGCAAAATGCAAATACTTGGCACGTGTCCAGGGAAGCTGCTTGGGTCTCCCAACTACAATGGGCGTGCCCGCAGTGGCCAGGTCATCTAAATGGTTAGATTGGAGATTTGAGATTGCAGTTTGGAGTATTGCTTTTGCTTACCAATCACTTGGATATCATCGTCTTCCTCCTCGTCCTTAGCGCATCTATCGAGTCGGGCATCGCGCTTGCCGCTCAGCGGTTTGTGCCTGCTAAGGTACAGCTGGGCACGAGTGATGCTCTCATTGGCATCATCATCATCAATCAGGTCGTCATCATGGAAGAGGCTGTCCAGCAGTTGGCGCGACTCGCTTGTCAGCGTGCCGCGTATGACGGGCGCCACAATCATGTCGTCCTTCACCTGGAAGGGACGAAAGGCGAGCGTTTGGCTGCCACTGCCATTGCTGTGACTGGGACCGATGTCGCTGCTGTTCTGCTCGTGCTCCAGGCAGCCGGAGTCGTTGCAATTGTTATGGCCACTGCTGCTGGTCTGCTTCGACAGCTTGGGCACAAAGAATTTGGAGAAGGATGCAGCGGCGCGTTTCTTCTTGAGCTCTGCCTCCTTCTTCTCCTGCTCCTTGCGGCGCCGTCCCTCGTCCTCTTTGGCCTCGTTCCGTTTGCGCTTCACCTCGGCCTCTGCCTGCCGCTTGCGCTCCCTCTCCTCGCGCTCCTTGCGTCGCTCGTCCCTCTTCTGTTCGCGCTCCTTGCGACCCTCCTCCCTTTTCTCGCGCTTCGCCTTCTTCTGCTGATAGCACTGCTCCCTCTCCACCCACTTGAGTTTGCGTTCCTCACGTGCCTTGCGTCGCGACACAACTGCTTCTCCGTTCCCCAATCCCCGTCCTTGTCCTGCTCGGGTACCCCAGCTCCGCTTGTTGCTTGCTTGTCATCGTCATAGGACAATATGCGCGTGCGCGGCTTACGCTGCTCAACCGCTGTGGCTGTGGCAGCAGTCGCTGTTTGCTCTTCGCCATCCGCTTTGGCCAGCGGCGTCAACACCTTAAAAGGCAGACGCGTTTGGACAAATTTCTTGCCACTGTTCGATTTGGATTGATTCAGTTCCTTGGTGCTTGTCGCCTTTGGCGTTTTCACATTGCCATTGGCGGACATTTTCCTTCAATTGTTGTATTAAATGCAGTGCTGCGCAGATCGGTTCCACTTTCTCGTTTTTTTCACACACACAGACGCCCACACAAGCACAACAGTGGCACTAGTGGAAAAGCGCGCTTTTTTGTTGACAAAGTTGCTGATTGCCATGGTTTCGATAGCTCGCAATGGTTGGCAACGCGTTGCGGTGTAGCTGGCTTTAGTATACAACACAGGTAGACGACGAAAGGTCCAAAATTCCTTCTGTTGAAAATTATGTTAATTTACATTCAATGCAACCGTGCATCCCTACATATGTTAAGTCCATCATTAATGCGTACTAGTAAGTTAAGCAGCACAATTATGTTAAGCAACAGAATTATGTTAAGCAACTATTTAGTACCGAATAAACTTTCCTAGAGTACGCAACGACAGTGGTACTTGGTACTCCAACATCTTCAACATTATGAAGCCCTTTTTATACATATATATCAATTCTGCATCAAAAGTTGAAAATACCATTCATAAAAATTATTTCGAGGAAATGACGTTTTAAGTTTTTTTTTTTACGAATTCAAATTCAATCTGCCATATCTTCGCCAATAATTATCTCTTTACCCACTCAAGACAATGTGGACAATGTGGACTAGACAAAAGAAAAAACAATTGAAGTAGATAAGAAATAGATTTTACTATTTGTATTTCCCATGAGCTTAACTTTCGATCAATTATGTAACAATCGGCTATGGAACTTTTTATTAACGCATATTTTAAGAATTCATGCAAAAGAATCTACTTTCGTATTTGTTAAGCTAAAATTGCCATTTGTAGGTCTGTTTTCTAACGAAATTGTCTAGTGGAAATCTTAAAAGATGTATCATTGTCTCGACAGGTGAAATAATTTGTTTGAACATCCGTCTGCGCACTTTGACATGATCCCGTTGAAATCTATCTTTGTATGCATGCGTATACATATGTGTGCCCGTCGAGAAACAAAGTATGTTTGATGTCGAGATAATGATAGTTTTGTTTTAGTTTTTACAATACATTCTGCGGGCAGTTGTTCCAAAATTGGTTAAACAGTTAAACTACTCCACTTGACGAAAAGTTACACATCAGGCCCGAAAACTAAAAAATGTATATTCGCAATATAGCAATATAGCCCTTGCAAGCGTAATCATTCAAAGGCTGGGTTTTTCATTTATTGATAAATGCGAAGTCAACGACCACGACCTTTTCAAAATTTTCGACGCGCTGAGCTCGGACAAAAATTTTGCCGAATGACTCAGGAAAACCTGATTCATTTTGATTCTATGTGTTGTCTTCTTAGTGGTACTAAGTTAACCAATTAATTTGAATGTAGCATAGTTTTTCTTAGGTCTGGTAAATTCTAGAAGTATGGGTATTAAAAATTTTTGTTTCATACTTTTTCTCCGGCTGAGTAGGGTATGTTCAGCAAGTGAGAGTAATAACCACGTGTATTGCATACCTTACGGCAGCTTCAAATTAACCTACGGCCAACGCAACGTGGTTTTATTTAGTTAGGGCATTAGGATTTATTTATTAAGAAAAATATTAAAAATATTTATATTTATTTATTTTTAATTTTTTTTGTGTGTTACTGCATAATTACAGACGGTAATTGTATACGGTTGAAAAATTTTCCATAGGGGGACGATTGATGAAAACTTAACAGCCACCTTTTGTTAGAAGAACTCGTCCTTATCACAAATTACCAGAAAAACAAATGTTGTACATTTTTTGGTTATTTTTTTTTGGTTTTAAATATTTAAATTATTTTACTAGTGCCAAAAGAAATGTAGGAAAAATAATTAATTATGCTTTTAGGAACTTCCAATTTTTGCCTTAAATTCTAATTATTGCCACTAACACCAAGTATTGAAAAATATTATTTTTCTATTACTGATTTTTTCTTTATAGTTACTAACTTGACCACACTTGTCACCTGTTAGCTGAGATTGGCTTAACATATTTTATATTTAAACTTAAGCGAAAGAAATATAAAATGTACAAGCCACGTGAATTAAAAAAAAGTAAACTAGGGTTAGGGTTGAGTCGGCACTGCACTGCAACACTTTGCTTATGAGGGCGTGATGGTGGATTTTCCATATGCGCACAATCGCAGACCTAAAGGTAACTTTGGTCAAGGATCGGCATATAAATTTGGGATCACGCCCACTGCCGCCCCCCAAAGACTGCAAGAGCCTATATCTCCCATAATTTAAGAGCTACAGTTATGAAAGTTGGAAAATAGAGTACTCCAAATATTTGTTTTGGCCACGCCCACTCCCGCCTCCAAAATTCCCAGAAGCTTATATCTCCCGCAGTTGAATAGCTACAGTTACCAAACTTGGGAAGAAGATTATTTGGAATCTTCTCCATAATATTTTTAAGCCCCCAAAATTTCAAAATCCCACATCTCCCGTAACTTAAGAGCTACAGTTACCAAACTTCGAAGGAAGCTTAATTGCATATATCTACCGCAAGTTGAAAGGCAAATTTGAACAGTATTTCGTGGCTATATCCAACCTGTTCTTTGCTGCCTGTTAGTATCTGGCTTTGCGTGCAACGTTCTCTCTTGTTTTTTTTTTGTGTGTTTACTTGGGGTTATTTAATTTCCGACCGCGTTGGTTTTATTTACAATGACTCATTGGGGCTCGTAGTTTGATCGAATAAAAGAAGAAACAATTTGCACAACAAGCCACTTGAATTTAATTATTTATTCTTTTATTATTATTTTTTTTAATATGCGCTCCAGAGGTGTGCAATTTATCAGTCGACTTTCAAAGCGCATCTGGGGCATAAATAGTGTCTATGCTTTCATCTTGAGTTGGGCTTAATTTTCACTGCGGGCAAAGCGCACGCGATAAGAAAAAGTCATTCCCTATCCTAACTTCAACTACTTTTTATCTATTCCTATATCATAAACTGCTTTTACCACTCACCAACTAACTAAGGTGTAAACAAAGCAAACAAATAAAATTCCGAGCACCAACCATTACACCATTCAATTAGCCAATTGTTGTATTTTGGAAGGGCGAAATTGACAAAATATTTTGCCAATATAATGTAGTACAATATATAAAATGGAAAACTGTGGATATCAATTTTTATACCCCGAACCCATTAAAAATGGGTAAAAAGGGTATAATGGTTTTCTGCAAATGTATGTAACAGGCAGAAGAAAGCATCTCCAACCCCATAAAGTATATATATTCTTTATTAGGATCGACAACCGTTTCGATATAGCTATTCTCGTCCTGCCGTCTGTTCGTTTGTACGTTTGATCGTCTGTCCGTTTGTCCTTCTGTCCATTTGTCCGTTTGCCCGTATCTCCGTTTGTCAGTCTGTCCGTAAGTCGGCAGCTGCATGCATAAATATGCGAGCGCATGTGCGTTTTGTGTGTATTCTGCAGAGCCCCGTTACCTACAATTGCGAGTATGCATATGCACGTATTTGTAGCCAGCCAGCTCGGGCCAGTTCGGGATTGTGAATAAAAACATGCTCACATCTGGGTACAAAACTTTTTAAAAGTAAATAAAACTATAATATATTTAATAGATGCGTTCAGAATATATATTTTAGATGAGCTCACTCGACCACAGCACTCTTACTTGTCTACTTATGTATTTTTTCGACTAACAGCGATTTACTACCAGGAGGTAATACAAAACTTTTTTGATATACATAGCTAAATATGTCACATATTTGTTGTCCTTGTCGAATGAGAGGCTTAAAAGCAATTTCAGCTAATTATGAGAACAAATCAAAAATCAGGTAAAGTTGATTTTAAGAAAGGTTTATATGTGCATAAGATTAAACAATTTAAATTAATTTTATTAGATTTGGATTACATTGACTCGCCTAATTTTACCATTTGCCGGAATATAATCAACCGATCGGGAATTAGCTCTTATCGAAAATGTGGGCTGGGTTTTTTGTAGATATATCTCGGCACACTACTTCAATTTTATTTATAGGGTCCCTAGAAGCCCTTAATGGCAAAAGCTATTTAACAATTCAATTTACAGTATATAAAACGTTATAATTTTAATAGTATAAAACGTCGTACTTAAAAGACTAAGGTTAACAATAAAATATTTTTTTCATTCTCAACACTGATTGGTCTTGGTTGTTGTTGATGGGTAATCTGGGCAGTACTTTAATCCACTTTATATTCTAAATGATTGCAAAAAGTAAATGTTTCTAAATATTAATTGATTGCATACTATTTAAGAATCCTTCTTATTTTTAATTGGTTACATTCGGATTTTTTTCAATGCATTCCCTGAAAACGTGAAGTTTTATAAACAAAATTTTATTTGTTATCATTATTTTATTGATAGCTGAATGCATTTTTTGAGTATATTTCATGGCTACTTCATTTTTGGTTTTGATATAATTTATTCAGTTTTTTAAATTTATTAATTTTAATTAATTAAACTTTTTTTTATTCTACATTTTTCCTCTTAGGTTTTATTGTGTTGGTATATATGTGTATTGAATATAGGTATACGATTTATATAAGAGATTTTAACAGCAATCATATTCTCTTAAGGACTTTGCATTAAGATTTACGTTAAAAGATTGAAAAAGTTATTTTGTGTCGACTGACTTTAGTTGACGTTTAGTTAAATAAGTAAATAAATAAGTAATGCTCAATTTAGATTGTCTTTTGCATCCGAACCAAGAGATCACAACAGTTGTTGCATTTGCGGCCATTTACCACCACCAAAAGGAAAATGTAATGGGTCACATTGCCGAAATTATGAAACAGGCTGGCAGGCTTGGCGAGGCCCCAACTTAAGGTGACCACATATCTTCGTGTGGCGCGAACAAGGACTTATAAGTATTTGGGAGTGCACTAACCCTCCGTCGGATCATCCCAACAAAGGATACAATTTAATTTGCAACGACGAGGGAATCCCTCAGCGATTGATTTATATTCGAAACGCAGGAGGCAAGAAAATGTGTTGTCACGCTCAATTTTAAAATGCATCATGTGTTTTGAAATCAATTTATCACATATATATGTATATAGCCGAATCTGTGCTCCGCTTGAGTGCGATTCGCATACGTATTTGTACAAAACAAAATTTGGAGTTTAAAACGTAAAAAGGCACGTTTGCAATTCACCTACAATATGAGCTAGTGCAATAGCCTTATCTACATATGTATATATCATGAGCACTCCCATCTCCAGCTTGACAGTCTTATGGCAAAATTCGACAAGTTGAGTGAGACACTGATGGACATGATGAGCTTGTTGCACGCTGTACTTAAATAAATGAGCCAAATTGGGATGCGCGGTGGCGTGTGAAACGCCAATGGCCTTGCAAATAACGCCAATGAGTTGGAGTTATTTATTATGTTAGATATAATGCTGGTCTGTGAGACTCATTACTGCTCCAGATCACACTACAGTCTACCAGGCTACGATGTCCACCTAGCCAATCATCCATCGGATCGCATTCGTGTTGGAGCAGCAATGATTATAAAATCTTCACATCATGCGCTGACTCTATTAAGTTGTCTCTGCGCACAATGTACTGTCGTCCTAGTCCTAGCGGCTGTCTATTGTCGCGTTTTGTGTGGACTTTAAATGTCTCTTCGAAGAGCTTGGCCCCAAGTTCCTGATTGCTGGAGACTGGAATGCTCAACACCATTTATGGGATGCTACGTTGGACACTTGCCGTGGGATTGCGCTTGCGGATTGCGTGAGAGACTCCAAGCTCCAAGTACTTGCCAAGGGAGGTGCAACGCACTATTCGTACAGCAACCATAAGCCGACAGCAATTGACATTGCTGTGCAACCATAAGCCGACAGCAATTGACTTTGCTGTGTACGCTGGAATACGTTCTGACTGTCTTGGTATATCTAAGCGGATAGAGCTTAGCTCCGATCACAACCCTTTGATCATTAAGTATAGAATGGCTGGAACTATAAATGCCCCAAGACACATATTCTGCCGCGCGAGGCAAACATCACCAGATTCCGGCAGAGGTTGGAGCGGCTTGTCAACTTGAACACGGAGCTAAGTTCAACTGCTGATATAGACGACGCAGCGGAGTTCTTCCTGCGTAGGGTGCTGTGATTGCGATGATTCCGAAACTTGACAAGCCGGATAATCTTGTCTTGTCATATCGACCGATAAGCTTGCTGTCCACTTTCTCCAAAATATTTGAAAAAATATTTCTTGGAAGATTGTCGGCAGTAAGTGGCTTCCAGAGTGCCATTCCTGATCATCAGTTTGGCATTAGGCATCACCAAGGTACACCATAGCAAGTGCATCGAGTAGTACATCATTTCCTCGAGGCCTTGGAAAATAAGCAAAACAGATCAGCCATCGTCCTGGATATCCAGCAAGAGTTTGATGGCCTGCTTTTTAAGTTTAAGTCCCTACTACTTGTCCGTTATTTTATGGTTGAAGTTAGGGGCGAGCGATCAAACATCTACCGCTGGAGCGGGTGTACCGCAGGGTAGTGTCCTTGCAGGTGTCCTGTACATATGGTACACCGCGGACTTGCCGACTCCAGTATGCTGATGACACTGTGTTCCTTGCTAACTTTACCATTGCTTGGAGAGCAGCTGCTGGTTGTTGTTCGTAGTTGTGGTGGATATCTTAAACTTCGCCGTGGGCACCTTAAATTTGTTGTTGCCGTTGGCGTTTGGATGTTGATTGTTGTTGTCATTGGTGTTCAAATATTGTTGTTGTTATTTTTGCAGTTTTTAGAAGTTTTGACCCTTTTAAGTGGTTGTTGTTATAGTTTAGTCGTCAATTTTAATTAGTTTGTTTTTTTGTAAATGTAGCCGACACTTTAAGAAAGATTGTGTTGATGTCAATTTTTTAGACTTTTATGTTTTTTTTTATTGTTGCAAAGGTATATTATTTAAATTTTTGTTGTTATGGTTGTAGCGGCACTTTTGAATTTTTTTTTCACGCCCGTCTCGTTCTTTTCTGCTCTATCTGTCGACTGCCTCTGACATTCGATCGACCTCCAAATAAACCGATCATTGACCTTTTTATTCCTTCTTTACCCCCAACTCGGATAATTTTCTATTATGTTATGCCCATCTCTCTTTCCACTCTCTTAAAATTCAAACCTGGGGCTGCCACAATCTCGCTTGATGGCATCTCCAACTATCGATATTATTGAACCCGCCGCAACATATTGTTAATTTGCCGCACGATATATCGCGGTCGAAAACCACCTGAGCCGATAGCTAGCCGGCTGAGCGATATATCGCAATATATTGCGGCGTCCGATAGGCGTTCAACGTTTGCATGCCAGTTGTTGCGGCAGGCCAATTCGATATCGATAGTTGGGGCTGCCCACAGCGTCAAACGAGTGGTAGCCCTGGGTTCAAAAGAGAGTGAGAGAATTTGCGGGCCCAAAAGCTTGCAAATAACGGAGGATTATCTGAGCGAGAGAAGATTATGTTGTTGATGTTGAAGGTCAAGAAAAAGTCAGGGAAGCGGCTGAGCGAGTCAAGTAAAAAGCAAAGATCAGTCTGGACTCAGCTGCGCTTAAGAAACGACGCCAGCGGTCTGACTCAAACTTTTTTTTTTGCATTTATGTTATTTTTTTGGTTACGTTTTTTTTTTGTACTACTATTATTTTTTTTGGCATTCAGAACTTTTTTTTTGTACTATTATTAATTTTTTTTTCTTGCAAAGTCAGAGTCTAGACTCAGCTGCGCATAAGAAAAGACGCAAGCGGTCGGGCTCTAACATTTTTTTTTGGATTCATTTTTTTTTGTCGCTGCTATATATTTTTTTGCTGCTATTATTTTTTTTGTTGCTGCTATTATTTTTTTGTTGCTGATACATATTTTTTTTGTTATTCTATATATTTTTTTTTGTTGCTGATATATATTTTTTTTGTTATTATATATTTTTTTGTTTGCGGCTATATATATATTCTTTTTTTGTTATTATTCATTTTTTTTTGGTTACTATTTTTTTTTGGTATTAATTATTTTTGGTTTTGGGTTTTTGTTAAGTTTGCTTAGCCGGCAAACTTAAATATTTATCACGCCATTAAAATTTTTTTTTCTTTCTTCTATTTAATTAATATTTTTAATTTTTTTTTGTTGTTAATTTTTTTTTGTTATTTATTTTGTATTATTATTAATATTTTTGTGGGCATTTTTTGGGTTATTATATATATTTTTTGTTGTTGATACTTTTTTTTTGTATTATTATTTTTTTTTTGTTGTTAATTATATTTTTTTTTGTTATTATTTATTTTTTTTTGTTTTCGTTAAGATCCATATTTAGAGTGCTGCCTTATTAAATAATTCATTTCGTTAAAAGCTAGCCATGAGGCCCCCATGTACTGAATAAATAGTGAAATAATGTTCAGCAGAAAAATGGAAGGCTAAGTCTTATAAATGGAGGGAAGGGAGCTCCCAAAAGGGAAGTTAGTATTATAATGTGATTTAAAGATAATAAAGGGTGGGGGCCGAGACAATTTAATTAACCCCCACAGGAAGGGTGGGAGCGCTACGGCATTACCACCAAAGCCGCCGTTGGAAGCCGGGAAGAAAGTCGTTTTGTTTTTTTTGTTGTTTGTTTGGTATTTTGAATTGTCACTGTCGGTTAAAACAGCTGTTAATAGTGATGTGTAGGTTTGTGTAGTCTCGTTATTGTACGGTCGGCGGGCAGGGTCTGACCCACCCCTTACTGAGCACTGGCTGGCCGGAGCTGCCCCATGCGGACAAACCGACTCGTAACACAGTCCTCTAAAATGCAATAAGTGTGAATTTATTGCAAAAAGCATGCCAACGCCTAAAGATCATCTGCAACAACAGCACTGACTAATACTGTAAAGAAACCAACAATAATAAAAAGATTACACGTATGCTTGTGAATGTGTGTGTGTGCTTGCAAAGCCGTCTGAGCATCTTTCCAACACTGCCAAAAAATATTCACAATTATTGGATTACCGATTGAAGTTGAGTAAGTTTTGTTTTTTAAGTTCTCTGTGATTATACCTGAGCCAAATGAGCAATAAACGGATACAATTTGCAAAAGGCAGCATAACGCGTGAATTGCAACAGAAACAGGAACTCCTAATTGAAACTGAACTAGCAGCAGTCATGAAAGATACTTATCCCAAGGCGCAATAACATTTTCTGGTCGTGCCCAAAGAAGACATTTCCAATGTGACTGAGGTAAAACTATAAATAAATAAATAATCAATTCCATTCTCTGTTAACCTCTGACCTTGTTCAGCTGACGGCGGATCACTTGCAGCTGTTGGATCACATGAAGGAGCTGGCAAATCAAATAATCGAACAGCAGAAAGATTTGCCTTCTAGTCACTTTCTGATTGGCTTCAAGATTGATGCGTTTATGGATCGTCTTTGCATGCATGTCATCTCCAATGATTTCTATTCGGAGTCCATGCGTCGTATAACGCACTGGAACAGCTTCAACACTGCCTTGTTTCTCACCTATCGAAAGGTTTTCGCCCTGCTGCATAGGCAGGGTTTCATTGAGCCAATGCCTGAAGAGGAGACGCAAATGTTGCGAAAATCAAATGATTTGCGATGCAATCAATGCGATTTTGTTAGCGAGAATTTGGTGGCTTTGAAGGCTCACCTCTTCACGCACTGGAAGGAGCGAGAAGGCAAGCTTAGAATCAAAGATCAAGTGGAAAAACTCACTCGCATGTTGGACGAAACCAATTTGACGCCAATCGCTAAGGTGCTTGAGGATCAATCACAATGCATTGCTCCGTCTAAGGCGCAGCCAGAGAACTGGCGGCAATCAATGGGACAGCAGCAGGGGGATCAACAGTTGCCGCCGGACGAGAAACACTTTCAGAGGACAGCGTTCAAAAGGCCAGCTGGAGCTCGAGACCATCAAACAAATCCTAATCGTAATCAGCATGCTCCTAATTGGCCAAGGGCCAACCAAAATCCACTTATTAACTCGAACAATTCGGTATTTAAACAGCAATTTCAGCATTATCCAAATTACCGTGTTGGTTATGTCCCAAATAATGTTAACATGCCGCAACAGGCTCCATTCAATGCACTTCATCAATATCCCAACATGAGGCAAGCTGCTGCTAATCGGTTTACAGCTCCAAGATCTCAGCATAAACCAAACAAACAAAGCTCCCTTGCCAGCCCCCAAAACATAAACAATATTAATGGAGCAGCCTTTAAACAAGGCAACAATAACTCAAGCCCGAATTTACCAATTTGAGCTCACAACAGTTCTCGAATCCTGTTAATCAGGGTCTGAATGCGGTTCAGGCCAACAAACCGAAACCATTCAAGAAAAAACCGGCATCGAAAACAAAATCAAAAAACAAATAAAAAATAAAAGAACAAAATGTTTTAAATATATTCATTTAATTGTACAGCATTTTTTGAGACTAAGAAAATTTGCGTTTATTTTTTCTTTTATAAATAATAAAATGCGTTTTTGATAAAAGTGTTAATCGAATCATATGCATTTTACCGTTTAATTAATTATAATTTATTATTATTTTGTTACTTTAAATAAATGTTACACTTGGATTAAATTCAAAATATTTATATTTCCAACAATCTGTACATCTGTTTGTATTGGCAAAGACAAAGTAGTTTTTTACCATCGTTGGCATTTGTTAAAATGACAGCAGAAGTAATCCATTTAAAATTAGGGATTTTCCCACTATATATTTTAAGACACTTTTCCAGTCTTGAATGTAGAGATAAGTAACCACAGCAGTGTAGTTTGCAGTTGAATAATAATCAGTTCGGGCTCTTAGGCGTAACACAAACAAGCCACGTCAGCTATTTTGATGAAAGTGCACTTTTATTGCTATGCGAAGCTAAGCAGGCAATTTTCGAAGCATTGTGACGCCACTATCGCTGATTTTTGAGTTTTCAACAGTGTTCAGCTGCATTCACTGACAGTTCGATTTAAAGCTTTTAGTCTGATTACTTATTTGACTGCTGTTTGATATTTACTATTGTTTTTTTTCCATACATAATTAAGAGTATGGAGAAGCAAGAGACTGATGTAGAATTTCTACGAGGCCTCTTGGCCCGCAAAATGGAAGCTGGCGAAGATGTTGTCCTACAATCCGATCGAGCAGCTGTGCTGCGTAACGTAAATTGCCCAAGGGCTCAGCTTCATTTCATTGTCTTGCCCAAGGAGAATATTGCTCATGTGACTGCGGTGATTATACATAATATATATAGTGACATATCCAGATCACGCTGATCTCTCATGTCCACGCACACTGCAACCGCAACAGCAGAGCACAAGAAACGCCGTCCCAGCGATTACAACCCAAAGTGTAACACAACACCTAGTACAGTCTACAAGTGAGCTAGCCTAGAACTCAAGTGGGCCACCTGGATTAGAATCCGTTAGTGCACTCTTCAAGTGAGCTAACATAAAACTCAAGTGGACCATCGCCAGACCCAAGCGGGCCATCCGACACCTCCACCAATGGGATAGCAGCGACACATCTGCAACATCGCAGGAGGAGAGACAAATGCGAGGTTTCATTTTAACTAAACCACTAGCATAAGTTGAGAGTGATTTTGTACGTGAAGCGGAGAGGACGTCTGTTCTTTTAAAAATAAAAACTTATATTATCCATAAAAAAAACCCGTTGTCGTTTCTTCATTTGGCGCCGCCGGTACAGCACTCCTCCAAAAACGTAATTGGCGCAGCCGGTAGGATAGCAAAATTGTGAAACGTCGTGATCCTTTACAGGAAACGTACTAGTGTTTCGCGAAATTGTTATCCGCATAAGGACCCCGTGATCCTTGAAAAATTGACTTTTTTTTCCTCAAAAAAGTAAATCATAAAATACGCGAAGCAAACGACGAAAATTTTTTTTTTGCATTGAATAAACTTTTAAAAAATAAATAAAATAAAATAAAATTATTTCACCGAGCGAATAAAACAACACAAAACAACAAAATGAAGTCAGAAGACACATTGATCCGATTATACGGACATCGCTTCCGACCACGATACTGCTTTGGCGAAGATGATGAAATGGGAGCCTATTTAGGAGGTATCGAATTCCAAAAATTAATCTTCGAAAGCGAGGACATAAGCAGAACCAAACAACATTGGGGGCGATACAACAAAATGATAGTGGAAAGCTGGGCTAAGCTGAAGGATTGGCTGATCGTTGTGCTCGAGCCACTCACCAAATCTCAACCCTTGGCTTTGGCAGGCTTCGTAAATTATCTACTGAAAATAGACAAATCGGAAAAGGATCTCAAGAGCAAAATGATCAAGCAATTGAATGTGTTTCTATCCGAGCACACGACTCGTTTCGTTGATCGTCTGTTCGATGCCATCGCCAGCAAGGAGTACCTAACTTTGCCCGTTCCCATACCAGAGACCACGATAGTCGTTCCCGAACCGGAGCTGGACCATGACCTGGAGGTTGGTACCAATCAGCAACAGCAGCAACAAAAAATCAACAACGAAATCATCATTAAGGAGCCCGCGTCCAGCGCCTTCGTCAGCAGCACCAGCAGTGCCTCAATTGCCACAGAGGCCAACACAACAAGTAAGGAACGGCATATCAGAAACTAAGATTATAATAAATTGCATAGAATACAAAAACGAAAATAAGGATGAAGAAAATGAAAATGAAAATAAGGAAGAAGAATTTGAAAACGAAAATAAGGAAGAAGAATTTAAAAACGAAAATAAAAAAGAAGAAAATGAAAATGAAAATAAGGAAGATGAATTTGAAAACGAAAATAAGGAAGAAGAATACAAAAACGAAAATAAAGAAGAAGAATTTAAAAACGAAAATAAGAAAGAAGAAAATGAAAATAAGGAAGATGAATTTGAAATCGAAAATAAGGAAGAAGAATTTGAAAACGAAAATAGGAAAAATGAATATGTTAACGAAAATAAGAAAAAAGAATATTATAACAAAAACAAAAAAAGAATATGAAAACAAAAAATAGGGAAAATGAATATGAAAATGAAAATCAGGAAAAAGAATATATTAACAAAAATAAGGAAAAAGAATACGAAAACAAAAATAAGGAAAAAGAATATAATATCGAAAATAAGGAAAAAGAATATGAAAAAATGAAAATAAGGAAGAAGAATATAAAGAAAATAAAGAAAAAGAATATAGTAACGAAAATAAGGAAGAAGAATACGAAAATAAGATAAAAGAATATAATAACGAAAATATGGTAGAAGAATATAATAACGAAAATAAGGAAAAAGAATACGAAAACAAAAATAAGGAAAAAGAATATAATATCGAAAATAAGGAAAAAGAATATGAAAATGAAAATAAGGAAGATGAATATAAAGAAAATAAAGAAAAAGAATATATTAACAAAAATAAGGATAAAGAATACGAAAACGAAAATAAGGAAAAAGAATATAATATCGAAAATAAGGAAAAAGAATATGAAAATGAAAATAAGGAAGATGAATATAAAGAAAATAAAGAAAAAGAATATACTAACGAAAATAGGGCAGAAGAATATAAGGACCCACCACTAACAAAAGGTATACATTCAGCATACAGTACCCAGTTGAATAAAACTTACGAAGTAGATACGAACTATAGAGAAATGCTACTTATTCAAATCAAAAATAACAAATCCATTCAGAATAAAAAAAGCATGACAAAACAACTAGATAGCAAACATTTCAAAGAAACGAATAGAGGCCGAAAAATCACACTTTATAAAACTAAATTTAAAAAGAAAAAGAAAATAAATATGAACAAATTTAATTAAATATTGATTCACAAAAATTGTTAAATATAAAAATATCAACTTGCATAAGAGAACATTCAGAAACAAATAATACCTTGTTAATCATAAGCTTAACATTAGTGACAGTATTGTCAATAGTAATACTAAGCTATATTTTGTTCAAATTCAAAAATTTACCTAAACAACTAATAATTAAGTATAAGAATAGTACAGCACCGACACCACACGTCGAACAAGAAAACCAAGCAACCATCGAAAACGCCAACAACTTACAGCTATACCCTACACTCTAACGCTTGAGGACAAGCTCATTTCTAAGGGATGGGGAAGTGACATATCCAGATCACGCTGATCTCTCATGTCCACGCACACTGCAACCGCAACAGCAGAGCACAAGAAACGCCGTTCCCAGCGATTACAACCCAAAGTGTAACACAACACCTAGTACAGTCTACAAGTGAGCTAGCCTAGAACTCAAGTGGGCCACCTGGATTAGAATCCGTTAGTGCACTCTTCAAGTGAGCTAACATAAAACTCAAGTGGACCATCGCCAGACCCAAGCGGGCCATCCGACACCTCCACCAATGGGATAGCAGCGACACATCTGCAACATCGCAGGAGAGACAAATGCGAGGTTTCATTTTAACTAAACCACTAGCATAAGTTGAGAGTGATTTTGTACGTGAAGCGGAGAGGACGTCTGTTCTTTTAAAAATAAAAACTTATATTATCCATAAAAAAAACCCGTTGTCGTTTCTTCATTTGGCGCCGCCGGTACAGCACTCCTCCAAAAACGTAATTATATATATATGTTCCAATAATACCTACCCGTTGCAATAGCTAATGCCCGAGCACTTGCCTCTGCTGGATCATATGATGGACCTGGCCAATGAAATCATTGAAAAACAGGAATTGTCCTCGAGCAATTTTCGGGGTTGGCTTCAAAATCAACGCATTTATGAGTCGTTTAAATATGCACGTGATTTCCGATGATTTCTGTTCGGAGTACATGCGTCGCATTTACCACTGGAACACCTTCAACAGCGACATGTTCATAACTTATCAGGCCGTATACGCCCTGCTGCACACTAAGGGCTGCATTGAGCCCATGTCAGCGGATATGATTGAGAAATTGCGGATGACGACACCAGTGCATTGCAATCAATGCAATTATATCACCAGCAACTTCGAGAAATTTAAGGCGCATTTGCAATACCATTGGAGGAAACGAGAGCGAGAGCGACAGCGCCTTCTCGGAATGGATGTGTCAAATTTGAAGCTATCGTTGCGCGAATTGCATTTGCATGGCACTCGCAGCAACTTTTCGGGAGCTGATCAAGCAACGCGACTGCCACGAATACTCGGCTGTAATTCTCCTAGATCCCCCAATATGAATTATCAAAAATCTAACCACAAAAATCCAGATTATAATTCATCAAATGCTAATGTCAAACAAACTGTTGATCAGGATCAAGATCAGCCAGTCAAAACAGAGCCATTTTTCAACAAAAAGAAATGGTATAACAAAAACCAAAAGTTTGCTTTGCCAAAGTCACAGGAATCCTGTGGAAAAGGCAACACTTTTTTTTAATTAATAACTTATTATATATATTTACTTGGCTAAAATTTTATTCGACCCATTATAATTTTTATTTATTATTTATATATATAATTATATAAGTTAAGAACTATCATTACAAATAATCCATATACACAAACACGCCACTAACTAATAAAAAGCTTCAATAAATATCATATAAAACTTGCGATGCGTCAGCATATTTTATCAAAGCAGGACTCAGCCGCAAGTACACACAATCAACACACGCTTCCACTAGGGGACCATCGTGGGACCCAAATGGGACAACCGACATCTCCACCAAGTCAAGACGCCAGCCGAATCAGCAAACCGATGTTTAATTATGATAAGTTAGATTTTACAAAATCAGTTTAATAAAGCACTTACAGAAAACTGTTGTTTTATTTTTTTTTTAGTAAAAACTACAAGGAATTGTTTAATTTATTTATATATCTCTAATATATTATTATTATACTTTTTTCTTTGCAAAATTACAAAAAATAAATATATATTTCATAAAAATATATATTTAGTTACATTTTGAGGTAAACAAATGTAGCTTCATTTTAGAAAACACCAATTTAATTGTAATTGGGTACGCTTCATATTTTTCTTATTATATAGTCTGACTTTGATAAACATCGCTTGTGTATAAAAATAAATGAAAACGAATTATCATTAAATATTTGCCACGCGTCAATTGTTTGTTTAAGTCAAGCTTACATTATTATTCTGCACATATTTTGTTTTTGTTCCTTATCTTTATTTTGGTGCATGTACTCTCTCTCTCTCTCTTCCTCTCTCTCTATTTCTCTTCCTCTCTCTCTCGCGTATCTCTCTCTTGTCCGCGCTCGCAGTTATATTGTTTGCTTGTTTATTGTTTGTTGCGGCGGGCCAATTCGATATCGATAGTTGGGGCTGCCCACAGCGTCAAACGAGTGGTAGCCCTGGGTTCAAAAGAGAGTGAGAGAATTTGCGGGCACAAAAGCTTGCAAATAACGGAGGATTATCTGAGCGAGAGAAGATTATGTTGTTGATGTTGAAGGTCAAGAAAAAGTCAGGGAAGCGGCTGAGCGAGTCAAGTAAAAAGCAAAGATCAGTCTGGACTCAGCTGCGGATAAGCAAAGACGCAAGCGGTCGGGCTCAACATTTTTTTTTGATTCATGTTTTTTTTTTGGTCGCTGTAATATATTTTTTTGTTGTTATTATTTTTTTTTGTTTTGCTGGTACATATTTTTGTTACGGCTATATATATATTTTTTTGGTGTTGCAAAGTCAGAGTCTGGGTTAAGCTGCGCATGTGAAAAGGCGGCAGCGGCCAGACGCAACATTTTTTTTTTGTTTTGAATAATTTTTTTGTTGCTTTTTTTTTGGCGTTGCATCATTTACCATTATTTTGGTGCCTTGTTTTTTTTTGTTATTATTTATTTTTTTGTTGTTAGTTTTTTTTGTGTTATTTATTTTTTTTGGGTATTAATCATTTTTTTATGTTACTTATTTTTTTTGGTTTATTATTCATATTTTTGTGATCATTTTTTTTGTTACTATTTATTTTTTTGTTGATGCTTTTTTTTTGTATTATTATTAATATTTTTGTTGTCCTTTCTTTTTTTTTGTTATTATTTATTTTTTTTGTTGATATTTTTTTTATATATTATTATTATTTTTTTTGTAAATCATATTTTTTTTTGTTATTATTTATTTTTTTGTTTTCTTTAAAAATCCATATTTAGAGGGCTACCTTATTAAATAATTTATTTCTTTAAAAGCTAGCCAAGAAAAATGGAAGGCTAAGTCTTATGAATGGAGGGAAGGGAGCTCCAAAAGGAGAAGTTAGCATTATAATGTGATTTAAAGATATAATAAAGGGTGGGGGCCAATAATATTTAATTACCCCCCACAGGAAGGGTGGGAGCGCTACGGCAGTACCACCAAAGCCGCCGTGGAAGCCGGAAGTAAAGTCGTTTTTCTCTTTGTTTTTGTGTTTTGAATTGCCACGGTCCGTTAGTCAGTTGTTATTAGAGATGTGAAGATTTGAGTAGTCTCGTTTATTGTACGGTCGGCGGGCAGGGTCTGACCCACCCCTAACTGAGCACTGGCTGGCCGGAGCTGCCCCATGCGGACAAACCGACGCGTAACAATATGGCGCCCAATTGAATATTCCACAGGGTTTTCAGTCCATGTAGGTTGGCGCCTGCGTTGACCTAGAAAATTTTGTGGTTAAAAATATAAATAAATACGAGACGACGAAATCTCGCTATATGTTGTCTGCTGCTCTGGATCTTTCTGAGGTCGCGGCTTGTTAGGAGCCTGAGGCTCACTACAATTGCGCGACTCGGGGATGATCCGAGCAACATTCCCACATATTTACTAGGGAAGTAATAGGGATTTGGAGGCTGACGCGACTCATGGGAGTTAGCGTACATTGCTCCAAAAATTATATGTTGGTTTTGTCCTATTAGGGAGACTGTGAAGTCATCACCGCTTTCCCTTAGCGGGTGATTCGCGCACAGTGCTCCTAGAGGTAATACCAGCTATGATTAAAACATATTATTTAGAATAGTTCCTTTTTTGTTTTGTAGAATTTTTTTTTGTTTCAGTGGCAATATCTTAAATTTAGATTTAGTGTTTAAGTAGTTTTTTTTTGTTGTCGAAAATCGTCTGTTTTCTGGCTTGTAGCTGTCTACGGGACTGTTCGGACTTTCGAGTGGCCCATAGGACCAGTAAGGTCACTATGCGATGCCTCGAGGTCCGGTCAGTGTTTGTGGACGGCTACCAGCTAAGAAAACGGAACGGATTAGAGACGCGGGTGACTAATCTCGATTGCCGGTCATCCACAAGAGGGATGACCTGAGCAATCGACAATTCAACCCAGGAGCCGGCATTCCTTCGGATGTAGCATAGATAGGTTAAATCACATTCCAACCCAATGGGGATTCCCTTCCCTCATTTATATTGAAGGGAAAAGTTATTTATATTTATTATTATTTATTGATTATAGGTCTAATTTTTGGTTGTATTCGGAGTTTTGTGTTTTTGGTTTTTGTTTTGCTAGTTTAGGAAAAAGTTATTTATATTTATTATTATTTATTGATTATAGGTCTAATTTTTGGTTGTATTCGGAGTTTTGTGTTTTTGGTTTTTGTTTTGCTAGTTTAGGAAAAAGTTATTTATATTTATCATTATAATTAGTGCAAAGATTCATAATGGCTACTGGTGGTGAACACAGTCACCAGACACGTTCTCGCGGGCAGCCGAAGGAGGACAGCTTGTGGAGCGTGAATGATGGAACAGATCCGGCCCCTCCAACACCATTTACACTCACCGGTCTGCCGCGCACCCCTGTTCGAAATCGAGATGACGTTCCGGCCGAAGTGCGAACCCTACCGCCAGGCGTGGGTTCCGCAGAAAAGTCAGCGGTCAATGCGGCTTTGGCTCAAGCGCACGCGACTTATCGGCAATCGACTTCACCCGGAATTAGTGATGCCATTAGGGAGGAGATCCGAGCGGGCATGCAAGAGATGATGCAGCTGTTGAATGAGGTGCTGCGACCGAGGGTCGCCACCCGAGAAATGGAAGCTGAAAGCCCGCCCAGGTCATCGGATGCCTTTTTGCCGCCAGCACCACCCACCGACGTGTGGAACCCAAGACCCGGAATCCCACAGAATGGCGGGGCGATACCCAAACGGCGTTTGGCCACATCTCCGGTCAGGGAGACAATCCCGTCCATACCGCCGCTCAAACCGAGCCGACAAGATTTAAGGGAAGGATGGGAGGCTCCCGAGCCACGCAACGGAGTCGATCATCAGGCTCGTGATTGGCGAAATCCGTGTGTGGGGCCGAGAAGATGGACAGATCAGGGAGTCGAGGAAGATGGGCGGGACGAGCCCCCGTACGTGTACATTCGGGAGCGGGCGAATCACTCTTGGCGGGTGGACAGATGGGGAGTTTCGTTCGACGGGAACAGTCGCCCGTCCACCGTCGAAGATTTCGTTTTCCGCTTAGAATTTCTTCAGTACCAGCATCGTTGCCCTTGGGACGAAATATTGAGGTCGTTCCATTCCTTGCTCACCGGAAAAGCCAAGGACTGGTACTGGCTTCACGTGCGTCAAGCTAGAGTCGATAGTTGGCCGTCTTTGAGGAAAGCGCTGTTAGACAGATTTCGGGGTCCATGGTCGGAGCATGATCGGATGCACGAACTGTTAAAGCGTGAGCAACAGTCCGGGGAAGGCGCAGAGGATTATATCCACGCCATGCGACAGTTAGCCTCGCGGTTACAGAAACCCTTGTCGGAGCGCGATCTGGTAAAAATCATAAAGAAAGGGCTAAGAGATAACCTGGCACGATACGTGTATGCCATGGAGCTGTTTACCGTGGACCAGTTGAGAGATGAAGCGTGTGAGGTCGAAGCGAGTTTTGGAAAGCGGTACAGCCGACCAATACCTGGTGACGCTCAACGGTATTCGAGCGGGAGGAAGGCTCTGGTCGACGAAGCAGAAGCAGAATCCGAAGAAATGGTGGAAGAAATACGAGCGGATCAGAAACGCCTAAATCGACCAGGATGTTGGAATTGTGGCGAAGGAAATCATGATTTCCGGAATTGTCCATCCCTGGAGCGTAAACTGTTTTGCTATAGGTGCGGCTGTCCAGGGACCATCTCTCTGAAGTGCCCAGAATGCTCGGGAAACGGACGGAGGAGCGTGAGGAGGACGGGCGACTCACGTTCGAGGATACAATACGCAAAGGAAAAGAAATAAGAAGCCAGCCCGAAGAAATTTGTAGAAATAAGGATAGTAATTTAATCAGGCATTTACCCCTTGATGAAAGGTTTAGAAAATATTTAGCAGTAAGGAATAGGATATTTAGTGACCGACAATTAGAAGGGATGCGAATGGTATCACGTCGAGTCAAGAAGACGCGTGAACGCTTTCAAAGACGACGCGTAAGGCGAAAGGCTGTTGTAGAGGCCATACGGAGAGGCGAACGGGGAGACTCACGCGTATTCGAGGAGGTATTGGTAGGCAAGTATTCGTTAAGAGGTCTTTTAGATACCGGAGCGAGTGTAAGCTTGCTGGGTAAAGGCAGCCTGGAATTGATTGAGGATCTAGCGATCCAAATGCAAACCTATGTGTCGATAGTCCGAACAGCCGGAGGACAAGACCGATCGATCATCGGCCGAGTTGACCTACCCATATCATACCGGGGTCAAACGAAGAATATCACCTTCTTTGTATGCCCTTATCTACAACAACGAGCCTATTTTGGAATTGATTTTTGGAGAGCCTTTGATTTAGCTCCAACCATCCTGGGTCCCGACAACTTACTTACGATTAAGAAAGAAGTCGAGGAAGTATTGGCGGTGTCCATGACGCATTATGGGGACGATGAGGATGAGGAAGAGGGGGAGCCAGAATCATGGGAGTTGTCTAGGGACGAAAGAAACGAATTGGAGTCCGTAAAGCAAATGTTTCTGTCATTCGAAGACAATGGCTTGGGGAAGACGGCAATAGAGAGACATACCATCGATTTGGTCGAAGGGGCACAACCATTCAAGGATAGGCCCTATCCCTTGTCACCCGCCATGCAACAATTGGTGCATGGTGAAGTGGACAAAATGTTGGAGCTAGGGGTCATAGAAGAGAGCAATAGCCCGTGGAGTAACCGTACAACTGTTGTACGCAGGCCGGGTAAGAATCGCTTCTGTTTGGATGCCCGCAAACTCAACGAGTTGTCCATAAAGGATGCCTATCCGTTACCTTGCATAGAAGGCATACTGTCCAGGATCGACCAAACTTACTACATCTCCAGCGTAGATTTGAAGTTTGCGTATTGGCAGGTCGAACTGGACGAAAAGAGTAAGCCCTATACTGCTTTTGCAGTACCTGGAAGGCCGTTATACCAGTTTCGAATGATGCCATTCGGGCTATGCAATGCCGCCCAAAGACTTGTGCGTTTGATGGACAAAGTGATACCCGCTGAGTTACGATCCAATGTCTTTGTGTATCTAGATGATCTACTGATAATCGCCCCCGACTTTCCCACCCATATGAAATACTTGAGAAGAGTAGGAGATTGCCTCAGGAAAGCAAACCTTTGCATTGGCTTGCAGAAATCACAGTTTTGTTTTAAGTCCCTGAAGTATCTGGGATTCATCATCGGTGGAGGGATGTTACGCATGGATCCCGAGCGAGTGGTAGCAATTAAAAGAATCCCGATACCACGTTCGCGGAAAGAAGTTCGCTCTTTTTTAGGCACTGCTGGGTGGTATAGGCGATTCATACGGGATTTCGCTAGCCTAGCCGCACCGTTGACGGAAGCGCTCAAGAAGGGTGAAGGCAAGTTTGTTTTGGGGGAAGAAGCTAAACGGTCCGTGGAGGTTTTGAAGACAGCGTTGACTACAGCACCTGTGCTTGTTCACGCTGACTTCTCCAAACCGTTCTATGTCCAGTGCGACGCATCGCAGTTTGGAGTAGGGTCCGTTTTGTTCCAAAAAAATGTAGAAGACCAGGAACAACCCATAGCCTTCTTCTCGGCAAAATTGAATAAGCACCAGAAGAACTATTCTGTCACGGAGAAAGAATGTTTGGCGGCGATTCTCTCCATTAAGAAGTTCAGGCCTTATATCGAGGGAATGTCATTTACTTGCATCACTGATCACGCCAGCTTGAAATGGTTGATGTCCATGAAAGACCTGAGTGGGAGGTTAGCTCGTTGGTCCTTGCAACTTCAGGGATACGACTTTCATATAGAACATCGGAAAGGTACAGACAACATAGTGGCTGACACACTTTCACGCAGTGTCGAAGAAATACGTCTTGATCCCGAGCAGCTGTTGGGCTTTAGCACCACCGAGT
Source organism: Drosophila sordidapex (assembly GCA_035043295.1). Classification (NCBI taxonomy): domain Eukaryota; kingdom Metazoa; phylum Arthropoda; class Insecta; order Diptera; family Drosophilidae; genus Drosophila; species Drosophila sordidapex. Next base: position 462,342 of record JAWNNA010001332.1, read on the forward strand.
TCGAGTCTAAGGAATATCAAGCCTTGCTCGAACACGTACGCCAGAATCAAGACAAGCTGCCCGATATGAAGATAGAGGGAGAATTACTATTCAAGCGTATGGAGTTTGTTCGCCCGGAAGAAGAGCTAGAAGGAACGTTTTGGAAGTTGTGGGTCCCTAACTCCTTGACCGCCGGACTGATCGGGAAGGCCCACGTAGACGAAACGGCGGGACATGGTGGAGTCGTGAAGACGTTGGAAAACTTGCGTCGTTATTTCTACTGGCCAGGCATGGTTCTACAAGTAAAAGATTGGGTGCGTCATTGTGAGTCGTGCAAGGAATGTAAGGCACCGAATTTCCGCATGCAAGTGGGAATTGGAAGCGAAGTTGTGACGGAACGACCCTTCCAAAAGCTGTACATCGACTTTCTCGGGAAATATCCGCGATCTAAGCAAGGGCACGCATGGATATTTATAGTCGTTGACCATTTCTCAAAGTTCACCTTTTTGAAAGCCATGCGGGAGGCTACGGCGACAAACGTAGTCAACTTCCTGGTCAACGAGGTTTTCTACAAATTCGGAACGCCAGAGATCATTCACTCGGATAACGGACGCCAATTTGTATCAAACACCTTTGCAAAAATGATCGAGTCTTTCGGGATTTCACATATGCGAACGGCCGTGTATTCGCCCCAAAGTAATGCGGCTGAACGAGTCAACCGGACAGTTTTGACATCCATAAGGGCGTATCTTGGGCAGGACCACCGTGACTGGGATTTGTACCTTCCGGAGATAGAAGTGGCCATCCGTAACGCGGTGCATACGGCTACCGGAGTCACGCCATTCTTTGCCGTGTTCGGCCACCACATGTTTTTAAACGGGGCGAACTATAAACTGGCTCGTAAATTAAGATCTATGTGTGAACATGACATCGTTCATTTACGGGCCGCCGACAAAATACAATTGATAAGACAGATGGTCAAACAACAACTACACAAAGCCTATGAGCGTAGTCATCAACGTGGGGAGATTCGGGCACGCACATTTCATGCGAAGCCGGGCCAAGAGGTATATAGGCGAAATTTTGCGTTGAGTAATTTTGCCAAGGGCTTTAACGCCAAATTCGCGAAGAAGTTCCTGAAGGCGAGAGTAGTCCGGCGAGTCGGGAACAACGCCTATCTTTTGGAGGATCTTCAGGGGAGATCCTTAGGGGTCTTCCATGCCAAGGACCTGAGACCCTGAATCTAATCGTGGTAAGCCCCACGTTGGGCGCGTCAAAAGTTTTATATGGGCAGCTCGGCCAGGTTGGGCACCGGCAGATAGTCGAGATATCTTCGGAAAACCCTTGCTCCCAGGATTCTTGCCGGATATCCTTCTGAATCCAGGGTTGTTGTTGCGGCGGGCCAATTCGATATCGATAGTTGGGGCTGCCCACAGCGTCAAACGAGTGGTAGCCCTGGGTTCAAAAGAGAGTGAGAGAATTTGCGGGCACAAAAGCTTGCAAATAACGGAGGATTATCTGAGCGAGAGAAGATTATGTTGTTGATGTTGAAGGTCAAGAAAAAGTCAGGGAAGCGGCTGAGCGAGTCAAGTAAAAAGCAAAGATCAGTCTGGACTCAGCTGCGGATAAGCAAAGACGCAAGCGGTCGGGCTCAACATTTTTTTTTGATTCATGTTTTTTTTTTGGTCGCTGTAATATATTTTTTTGTTGTTATTATTTTTTTTTGTTTTGCTGGTACATATTTTTGTTACGGCTATATATATTTTTTTTTGGTGTTGCAAAGTCAGAGTCTGGGTTAAGCTGCGCATGTGAAAAGGCGGCAGCGGCCAGACGCAACATTTTTTTTTTGTTTTGAATAATTTTTTTGTTGCTTTTTTTTTGGCGTTGCATCATTTACCATTATTTTGGTGCCTTGTTTTTTTTTGTTATTATTTATTTTTTTGTTGTTAGTTTTTTTTGTGTTATTTATTTTTTTTGGGTATTAATCATTTTTTTATGTTACTTATTTTTTTTGGTTTATTATTCATATTTTTGTGATCATTTTTTTTGTTACTATTTATTTTTTTGTTGATGCTTTTTTTTTGTATTATTATTAATATTTTTGTTGTCATTTCTTTTTTTTTGTTATTATTTATTTTTTTTGTTGATATTTTTTTTATATATTATTATTATTTTTTTTGTAAATCATATTTTTTTTTGTTATTATTTATTTTTTTGTTTTCTTTAAAAATCCATATTTAGAGGGCTACCTTATTAAATAATTTATTTCTTTAAAAGCTAGCCAAGAAAAATGGAAGGCTAAGTCTTATGAATGGAGGGAAGGGAGCTCCAAAAGGAGAAGTTAGCATTATAATGTGATTTAAAGATATAATAAAGGGTGGGGGCCAATAATATTTAATTACCCCCCACAGGAAGGGTGGGAGCGCTACGGCAGTACCACCAAAGCCGCCGTGGAAGCCGGAAGTAAAGTCGTTTTTCTCTTTGTTTTTGTGTTTTGAATTGCCACGGTCCGTTAGTCAGTTGTTATTAGAGATGTGAAGATTTGAGTAGTCTCGTTTATTGTACGGTCGGCGGGCAGGGTCTGACCCACCCCTAACTGAGCACTGGCTGGCCGGAGCTGCCCCATGCGGACAAACCGACGCGTAACACTTTTATGTTTTTCGTTTCCCGTTGCGATTTCGATATTCGCAAATGTCGATATTCAAATGTCTAACTTTTTGTAATTTGTTAACCCTTGTATATATATCTTTTGTTTTTTATTTTATTTGCTTTCCAAATACTAACGTAGCCACAAGTTCTATGTATAATGTCCTATTATCGAGTACTAAACTAAGCCTTCAACTCGAGTCATTTGTAACATGTCTAGTTGTTTGACAGTAGGCAACCTCGGCTAGCTAAGTTAAAGTGGGGTAACTCCAACCCTGGCCGTAGACGGTACAGACTCCAAAACACAACTCGACCTTCACAACACTACATAACGAACTACATGCACACACAAAATAAACGAAACAGTTGGTAGGCCTGGTGTATAAGACCACGACTTACCCGCCCTTCGGGCAATGGGCCTGTTCGGATTTTATTTGCCCATTGCAATTAAATTGGAGTTGACTGTCAATCTACTCCATGCTCCCGGTTATTCTCCCCTCCATACAACTTACTAGCAACTCATTATTTTTCTTAATCATTTATTAACATTCATTGTTCACTTTACTTAGGTAGTAACAAAATACGCCGCTAGGTGGCGATATATTTTCCAAACGGCAATTCAATTTTGAATTTGAATTAGGAATCATGCCAAATTAATAAAAAAACCAAAAAATCACACTATTGTGATCAAATATATTCCTGATGATCCTTAATCCCTATCCTACCATATTGGAGCTCTAATATAAGTATTTGGTGCAGTGGGGCTTGGATTCAAAAGGTGTAACATAAAACTGGCAAAAATCCGGATGCCGGATATCAATAGAACTAGCATTAAATAAATTTACATTTTTTTAAAAAAAAAGGTATAATAATTGATATAGAATAATGAAATATATAACGTATGACGGAATATATATAAATTAATTAACATTTAAATTACGAACAATTATCTACATATAATATTTACTTAAGTACTATTTGGGTCAGATGTGCAGGAACACTACGCCCAGTGCGTTGAATTGGGCTTGTGATAATTTTTGGATAATTCCGATTCGAAAATAAATATGTTTTCTTGGAATCTAATTATAATAAATTTGAGTATAGCCTCAATGTATACATGCTTATACATAGGTGATTTGTATACGTGCCTTTTTACGTTTTAAATTCCAAATTTTGTTTTTGTACAAATACATCTACGGATCGCGTTCAAGCGGAACACAGATTCGGCTACATAGATACGTGGATGATATGTTGATTTCAACACACATTACGCATTTTAAAATCGAGCCTGATAGCACATTTTCTTGGCTCATGCGTTTATATTAATTTAAATTTGATGCAGGAAACTTTATATAAATCGTCTTATTCGATTTTGCTGGTGCAGGACATGGCTTAAGAGCCTACGATGGGGCTGGTTATGTATTGGAACGCACTCACCGGCTTAAACACGATATGAGGTGCGAGTGGTGGCTGCGCAATGCGTTACCAACGCCGAATATAAAACTATCAATCCCTCGTCGTTGCAAACAAAATTATTTTCTGAGGATCTAATCCTGGCCGTTTTCGGGATAGTCCGAAGTAGAGGAAATGGATGATGAAGTAGAAAATAGAGGCAAAAAGGAAAAGACTCTGCGTGACCTGACATAGATTAGCACAATATAAATATTATTTAAGCAAACACTCTTACGCCAAATTTTATTCCACAAATTACACACAATTATCACGGAGTGTTAGTAAGTGCACTCCCAAATACTTCTATCTCCTTGCTCGCGCCACTTGAAGATTCAGCCGCCAAGAGACATGACCTGACTTAATTCGATTTTCTTTACCATGTGCAAAACTCACCATAACTCAGAAAACGCCAACTTGTGGAAAATGTGGTCACATTAAGTTCGGCCTCGCCAACCCTTCCAGCCTCTTTCTTAATTTCGGCAATATGACCCTTTACTTTTGCTTTTTTGTGGTCATATAACGATAACTGCATATCGGTACGTGCCGCAAATGCAACAAATCTTTATTTTTCTTCATTCTTCGATTACTTTGTGCAGCGATCTTTTCAAATTTATTTATTTATTTTTGTAATGAGCTTATATATTTTAAAAATATTGGTTATAATAACTATTCCCAGGTCATCACAAATCAATAATTCCAATTTATCATTTTTCTTATTTAAATCTGACTCAGCAGCAAAAAATATCAGACATCCCCTATCTGGAAATCTATATTTTATTTTGCTTCAATTAAATAATTGTTTTTGATATTTTTCTTAAGTTTAAGATTCAATATTCACGTTGGTTTATGTACTGGGTTGTTTTAGATATAGTTTTGTTTATCGTAGAAAACATTTCACAGGCATTGCAAAAAAAAAGTATTCTTAACTCAACACACGAAGGCTGTTAAGCGGAAGGCTGTGCGGCGGAATACAAGATTTGTAACAGCCTGGGACCCTACTGGTGGTAGCTAGTGCCAAGACGTAGCTGTAGGTTGTGCTACCATCCTGGAAGTCTATTGGAGTCAACAATTCATTCTACGAATTCATTTTTTCTAAATTTTGACAGAGTAATTCATAATTTATTAATTAAAATTTAAAAATGATGGAAAAAGTTAATAAAATAAAAATAATATGATGATATTCTTGGACTAATATTAATTCAATTGAGTTGGTTTAACTGATTGAGAAACCTTTTTTTGCCAATTAATTTGTACTGTGTACTAAACGAAGCAATAAATTCGAATGTAGCATAGTTTTACTTAGGTCTGGTAAGTTCAACAAGTATTTGTATTAGCAATTTTTTATGCATGCTCATCCTTAGGTGGGGTAGAGTATGTTCAGCAAGTGGGAGTAATACCCATGTGTATTGCATACTTTACGGCAGTTTCAAGTTAACCTACGGCCAACGCCACCAAAAAGCGTTAAGTGTGAAAAGGATATAGGTTAGGTTAGGTTACGATGGACGGCTATCGGCCTATATAGGCCGACAAACATAGGCCCAGCTTGGTCCGTTGTGGTAACGTGTCGGATTTCGGCTTTCATACGGTCCTCGTGGTTATGTATTTAAAAATTGAACCAGCCAGGTTAATGGAAGTGGTTAAGGCTAAAGGATATCATAATAAGTATTAACATCCTTATTTAAGTTTTTATAATGCAAATATATTATTTTATTTATACTCATCCAAATAAAATTTCCCCTAATAATAGGGTACTTTTTTACATAATCCTACCTAGCAGGTGGGGAAACTTCAGTGTATTGGGGTCATATATTAATTTTGGTGGTTAATATATATACCTACCATCGGTCTTTGGAATTTCTGAAAAATAATGAATGGTTAGTTTATGGCAGGCAATTACTTTTGTTCTATGACATTGGTTGAAATGAAGTGTGATCCACTGTACATATAACTTCCTTATCAGTGCGGAGTGTGCCTTTCCTGGCTAGGTCGTCAGCCTTGTAATCGCCTTCAATGTTCTGGTGCACCCATATTAGGCAGATAACATGCTGCTGGGCTGTCCCATGCAGTGATCTGCGACAGCTTGTTACCTATATCGAGTTAGCCAAAATCGCACTGATGGATTTTATAGCGGCTTGGTTGTCAACATATACGGTGGATCAAAGCTTATTCGGATCAGTGTCAAAGAAAATACGTAATTGCCTGCCATAAGCTAACCATTCATTATTTTTCAGAAATTCCAAAGACCGATGGTAGGTATATATATTAACCACCAAAATTAATATATGACCCCAATACACTGGGGTTTCCCCACCTGCTAGGTAGGATTATAAAAATGTAGCATACTTTTAGGCCGAGTTTTCATTTGGAGCAGGTACATTGTGGACACCTGGGTGCCATAAAACCCGGATTTTTTACCTAAAGTTGAGTATTTTCGGTATAAGTAGACCAATCCTTCGTAGTCAGTATAGTTTTATCCTGCATCTCGGGTGCAATAAGCTAAAAAGGACTATGGACAAACAGACTATCATTGAACTACGAAAACTCATCCTGGAACACTTCCAAAACGGATATTCACATCGCCAAATAGCTGAAATGGTCAATTTGAGCAACGGAACTGTGTATAACATCATTCGGCGCTTCGTCGACGCAAATCGGATTGAGGGCAAGGGCAGAAAGGCACCAAACAAGATTTTCACCGAAGAGGAGGAGCGAAGGATCATCAGGAAAATAAGGGGAAATCCCAAGCTATCGGCTCCAAAAGTGGCTCAACAGGTGCAGGATGAAATGGGGAAAAAGTGCTGTGTGGAAACTGTGTGCAGGTTTCTGCGCAAACATGACTTTAATGCCCGAGTACTACGAACATAGCCCTTTATAAACGCGAAAAATATAGGGACTTGGATGGCGTTCGTCAAAAACCACTTGGTCAAGGATTTGGAGTTCTGGAACACAGTCATATTTGCAGATGAGTCCAAATTCACCATTTTTGACTCGGACGGAAGGATTTGTGTATGGCGACAGTAAAATACTCACCTGAATCCCAAACACGTAAAGGCAACAGTCAAGCATGGTGGAGGAAGTGACATGGCATGGGTATGTATCTCGTCTGCCGGATTCGGGAATTTTGTGATTTTTGAAACAACAATGGACAAGAATGTGTACTTCAACATACTAAAGGAAAATTTACTCCAAAGTGTCGAGAAGGTAGGAATCCGACGTACTTTCCGGTTCAACCAGGACAACGATCCCAAGCATAAGGCCAAGATGGTACAGTCCTGGCTCATCAGGAATTGCCCCCACATGATAATTCCACCGACCCAGTCTCCAGATTTAAATGTTATTGAGAATTTGTGGGCTCTGCTGGAAAATAACATCCGGAAGCACAGCATATCCAGCAAAGAAGAACTCAAAAATGCTCTGCGGGATGAGTGGAGCAGAAGCTACCAGGAAGGTGGTATCTTCCATGAATAATAGGTTAAGGGAATAATAGGCTAAAGGATATCATACTAAGTATTAACATCCTTATTTAAGTTTTTATAATGCAAATATATTATTTTATTTATACTGATCCAAATAAAATTTCCCCTCAAAATATGGTACTTTTTTAAATATCTCTACCTAGCGGGTGGGGAAACCCCAGTGTATTGGGGTCATATATTAATTTTGGTGGTTAATATATGTACCTACCATCGGTCTTTGGAATTTCTGAAAAATAATGAATGGTTAGTTTATGGCAGGCAATTACTTTTGTTCTATGACATTGGTTGAATTGAAGTGTGATCCACTGTACATATAACTTCCTTATCAGTGCGGAGTGTGCCTTTCCTGGCTAGGTCGTCAGCCTTGCAATCGCCTTCAATGTTCTGGTGCACCCATATTAGGCAGATAACATGCTGCTGGGCTGTCCCATGCAGTGATCTGCGACAGCTTGTTACCTATATCGAGTTAGCCAAAATCGCACTGATGGATCTTATAGCCGCTTGGTTGTCAACATATATGTACACATGTATGCATATATTAACATTGCCTGGGCTGATACTGTGGGCTTTTAGGCTGTTTAGTGCTTATTTTATGGCTTTTACTTCCGCCTGGAGAACGCTAGTGTTTCGGAAGGCTGAATGATGTACATTAAGTTGCTCAGAGTAGACTCCTCCGCCTCTGCCTCCGCCTCCGCCTGAGCCATCTGTGAAAAGGCTTACGGCTGCCGGAGGTCCCAGAGTGCCATTCTCGTTCGTTGGGGGAAGAACATCTGGAAGGGTATGTTAGTCTGAACAACTGGCACCAAGTAGTCTGTTTTTGAAGGAATTCTAGAATTTCTTTCTAAATTTTATTCATGTCCGTTAACATGAGCCATCCACACTGAGAATTCTCTCAGTCTTATGGCCGTGAGTGTTACATTCTCTAAGCCTTGTCTTTCTAGACCTGGAATGTCTGCCACCACATTCAGGCCCCATATAGTAGTATAGGTCTAATGATGGATGTGTTAGTCATCGGATTGGAGTCCAACGGATTTCACACACGTGTATAAAATGACTGTCGCCTTTCTTACCCGTACCTGGGTGTCAAGGTTCAGAGATGAGCTTTGAATCTATGGTGTTTGTAAGAAAGAGACTTTTAAGTAGTTACAGAGCTTTTTACATGAACGATGATGGACTGATGAGTCTAAGATCCTTGTGAAGACTTATCAGTTTTGGGTATGAAGGTGGTTGATGACTCGAGCCATGTTGGTGGAATCTGGCCAGTCTTGAGAATTTTCGGCATTTTTGTGGCCGTTGCGCCGTTGCTTTTTGTAAGTGGGCAGGGCTTATTTTATCGGGACCTGGAGATTTAAATGGCTTTAAGCTGTTTATTGCCCATATTATGTTTTCTTTGAGTAGAAGCGGTTTTATTGATAAAATCTCAGCAGCTCATAGCAGCCTGGAAAATGTGTTTTAAGTAGGATATCCACTGACTATTCAATTCGGCTTCATTTGTTGAATCTATTTCTGTGCAGAAATTTCTGCACGTCTTTCTTTTAGCCTGTGTGGTAGCTTTTTGTACAATACGGGAATGGCGTGCGGCGCTGTCATTAATGTTTGTTTGTTGAAGAAAGCGCTATATGGATTATGCCAGGAAAAGGAAAAAAAATCCGCCAGTACAACTTGACGTCATCAGCATACATTAGTACGTTAGAATACAATATTACAGATGGAAGGTCATTAATGAATAGGTTAAAAAGCACTGGACTCAGGTGACTACCACGAGGTACACCAGAGATGGCTAGGATCGGTTTAGAAAGTCCTGATTTAAATAGCATTTGTTGAGTTTTGTTACTCAGATCCTCCGAAATCCAGGTAAGTAAGTTAGTAGGAAATCCTATAAGGTTTAGTTTGTGAAGAAAGAGACAATGGTTAACAGAATCAAAGGCCTTACTTATGAAGTCTGTATAAACGACATCAGTTTGCATTTTATTCTGAAATCCTTTGATCACAAGGGAAATTAATTCAAGAATATTATTGGTAGTAGTGCTACATTTCATAAAACCATGCTGGAAACGTAATATAATATACCTACATAAGTGTTGCAGTTGAGTTGTTAGTATTTTCTCAAAAACCTTTGGTATCGCTGACAATTTAGAAGACAATTTAGCCATTTTTATGGACAGGAATAATAAAGGATTCCTTCCATATAGCGGGAAAACAACAAGTCTCAACAAAGGTAAATAATTTAAGTAAAGGTTTGCAAATAGACTTGGAACAGTTCTTAAATAAACATCCCGGAACGCCATCTGGACATGGCGAATACCATTCTGCTATTTTAATTGTAGTTTAATTTCTTCTTCAACAAACTTTTAGGGAGGCTTAATTACTAACTGGTAATTTGAATATTCCAATACTTTTTTAACGCACAATAAAAAATTTAGAAAATAAGTATCCACGAATTGAAAAAAAAAATAAAGTGAGCGCAGGTTTAGTTCGGCGGCGTATTGCGCTGCGCTGGGGCCAAAGCTTTGCGGAAACGCAGCTGGGCGGCTAAACTTTCTCAGAGAGATGCCAATGGGTGCCCGCACTCTAGATGGCATCCAGTGGCAATATGTCCAAATCAGGTAGGCCCAGGGATGGAGGGTCGAATTTAAATCCTAAAATGTTAAAGTTTAAGTGGTTTTGCACACCCACACATGGCGCGACTGCGCGCGTTTCGCTAGTGTGGGTGGTTTTTCGGTGCTGTGGACTTTAATCCAACGTGCCTATGACACAAATTTTTGACTTTAGAATACTGATCATTGGAAATACTTATTGCGGCACGTACCTTATATTGTGTATAAGTCAAAAATTTAAACATATGTATATCGCTGTTCGCGATGGGCATCCAAAGATGGATGCGTTCCGATTCTTTTTGGTGGTGGAGGGTCGTGGCCGGGCCTTAATTCAGCAAATTTTGGTATAAGAATTTATAACGCGCACGGCACGGAGTGAAGTGATTTTTTCTGCACTTGTGCACAATTTCCACCACTTTGTTGCATTCGTCGTGGAGGATCGAACACACAAGAACAAACAAGCGACAAACCTCCCATTATATTTTTTATGTTGCCTACCTTAGGGCGAAAAAACGAGAAAAAAAGGGGGCCGAAAAAAAAGGAAAAAAAAGAGGCGGAAAAAAGGCCACTGAATTGTTTTTCCATTCCACTTACATGGTGGTTAATTTTCAAAGTTACGTGTTACGATTTTTGTTGTTGTTAGAGCTAAGTGATATATATTAAATTATAAATAAAAATATAGTCAAAACTATGAAACGAGAGTAGATTCGTTTGGAGGGGAGAATCGCCGGGAGTATGGAGTAGGTTGATCGCCAATTCCAATATGAGGGCGATGAAACCACAAAATCCCACTGGTTCATCGCAGGAAGGGCGGGTACGTCGTGGCCATAAACACCAGGCCTGCCAACTGTTCCCTTCATTTTTGTGTGTGCATGTACATAGGTTGATATGTAGTGTTGTGAAGATAGTCAGTTTCGTATCTGTACCGTCTATGGGCAGGGTTGGAATTACCACACCCTGAGAAAACCGAGTTAGCCGAGGTTGCCCACTGAGAAACAATAGACGTGTTACAGCTTTCTGGTCTTTGTGGTTGAATATGCTCGGATATAATCTCGCACGTTTAGCCATCGGCGAGCTAACCGACGTGGAGCATTATGACTGCTTTGTATAGAACCACGGAGCGGAAAGGCTGTAACCTCCAGTCAGATCTTTTATAAGAAGCAATAAAAAGAAAATGCTCATCTTTTTCGAATTTGAATTGCTGCTTCTTTCTTTAAAGAGCCAAGAGAGACCAAGCTCTGCAACACTTCTTGTGGGGCTGTCCAAAGCTGGTTGCTATGCAACTTTACCCAATTTTATCGCCTGCGATCGATTCTATCGCCAACAAGATGCGGTAAAATTTAAGAGTTGCAAATTTAAAAATTAGGCCAACGGCGACCATTACAAAATAGATATTTTTAACTAACATTGTCCTGATGCGGTGAAAGGTAATCCAACGCTGAATTTTCTTCTTTGATTTTAAAGCTTTTATTTGTTTGTATTTTAGGTTTTCCACTGAAACTCAATTCATTATTAAACTATGTAAAAATCTCATGTTTTATTCTGTTTTTTTTCTCTGCAACTAAATAACACAAACCACTATTTAATCTAATGTAATGTATATGCTTTATATACCACTTTTAAGCCATTTTCAAATGCCCCGGGGTATTTCAGGTAAATAAGATTGCTGTTCACATTTTGTAATTATGGAACTCCGCCCGTCCAATTCGCAACTGGAAAAACATAAACTGAAACGGTATGCGGCTATTTGCTGTGCAAACATTTGAAGGCACAATTTAATGTTGTGTATTGCCAAAGTGGTTAAAATCTGTGAAATTATTGGCCATGGCTAATTAAGCGTACCGAGCGTAACCGAGCTGGCATTCAGGTGAAACACATGGTAAGGTTAGTTTGCGCGGAGGTTAAAAAAATTAAATTATAATCGCGCTTAAATAGGCAAGTTAGTTGATCGTCTAGCGGCTGCGAGAATAAAGCTAAAACTGTTTGTTGCCTTTGTGATGCACAGTTCTTTGAGCCTTTAAGAAAAGTGTGAGCCAAGTGCAAAGAACCGCAAGAATTTATTTAAAGCCATTTAAAGTGACTTTTTGCCAGCGATTAGCCGAAATGATGAACAAAACATTGATACTTATTTTGAGAACCGTGCGATTGACTGCGGCAGCTGCGAGGAATTCGGAATTGCTGCAAATTGTGGGATAGCGTAGACTATATATATCAAATACCTGTTCTAGCATCAGTAAAAATATAAATCATTGTTTCAAATATAAATACACACCACCCAATAATTTTTCTTACAATCTTGTCTAACAAGTGTTTTCATCTATAACATATGCCTTAAAAAAATGGTATATCAAAATCAAAATTAGATGTTCATATATATACTACATACATATACATATGTATATCCAATCGAAAATAAACAGTTAAGGATTTTACTATCTTGCAAAAAATAATTAAGTTTTCATTAAAGGCTTTCAAGGGAAAGCTGTTATTTCTTGCTCTTACAAACTTCAAACTGAATTAATTTGTCTTTCTGTCGCTAAAAATAATTCCATGATGATTGTAATAATTATGCTGTCGATTAAATCAACAAATTATTTCAATGCATTTAATCTGCAAGTTAAGGACACTTGACATACTCCAGCAGTCGGCCAGAAATTTGCTTGCCACCTTTTTCCTTTCCATTTCCATTAACTTTGCAGCTTTACCCAAACTCAAGCGAAGAATAAACTGGTCGACAACTAATCCACTTGGCGCTGTTGTTTTAAATGGAGTGGTGCAAAACTCCCTGCTAAAAATTATTGTACTGCCAAAATTGTGAGATATGGGTGCGATTAACAGGCTTCAAGGTAACAACCCTGAGACTAACCAAAGCAAAAACTGTTGTTGTTGCTGTTGTTTCCATTGAATTTTAAAACTTGACGCCGACACCTGAGAACTGCTCTGTGTGTCACAGTGTCAAGGTGCTAGCAGAAAGCGTTTCACAGTTACTCGCAAACTCGGAAAACGCAGCAGCTTGCGCTCAATTTATGGGGGTGGCTGGCGTTGCTAAATCAGACCCCAATATCCACCCCCCGTGCCTCGCTATCAGCAGCCGCATTAAAGCTGTCTCCCAGCGCATTGAGCACTGTCGAAGCCTTGCCACCTGTTACGAGTTCGCTCGAGCAACAGGATGCCATTCATTAAAACTCATAAAAGTTACGGTTGAGCCAAAGAGCGCGAGCTTTTTCAGAGCGCATGCCCCAAATTAAGTGGCAAAAGCTTCTCGCATTTAATATGAGAGCAAACACAGCAAAAAGTTACTCGGCCAAATGCCAAATGGCAAAACGTGGGTTTTGGCGATGTTTTTATACCCTGTGGCCACGTTTGACTGATCTTATCTGTCAATCGTGTTTTGTGAACATAAAATGTCTGGTAACAAACTTGAATTACAATCTATGCAAATGATTTGTTAAGCCTCCAGAGATAATACATAATTAAATATGCTTACATTTTCAAATTTATATTTTTTTATTGTTTTGTTTTAGTTTTGAATTTTATTTTTATTTTACAACCCTTCTTTGGTGAGTGCCCAGCACATTGATGCACTATGCATGATTATCATTATTTGTATATCGTATACCTACGCTTTTATAGTATTTTATGCCGACTTATTATTTGAATGACTTCAAATGAATAAAGGAAAGAAAAAAATCATCGCAATTGCTTATGCGTCATTTGAAGACAATGTTGGCTAAGTGAATATTTCCTTCAATTTCATTGTTGAGGCATATTTATTATTTATGTCACAGGCTTTAAAGAGTGTTGTTGAAGATCTTTCTAACTAAAAGCATTTTTCTAATGCTGGAATTCCTTTATTTTGTAACGAACCTTTTGTTCGGGTTAGTTTTAGCTGGGCTAAAACTCAGTCGAGCAGGGGATTCGTGCAACAAATTTTATTCGATTGCGTTTGGGATAATTAACAACACAGATATTTATATACATATATGTATATTCAAATAGTTTTATTTAACTTGCACTATTTATTCTTACAATTACACTGTATTGTTTGTAATTATTTGCCAGTTGCCACAATTCAAGCGTGGCAAGGATTTACGCTTCTCTTCCAATTTCAGGACCTCAATGTCCTGCGTTATCCTTTTATTCTGGCAGCGTCGAGTCCTTCGACGCTCTTTGGGTTTTATATCGTTTGATTTGCTGTTGTGCTGTCTCGCGTTGATTGTACTTCGCACGGTCGCATGATCTTATTGGTGGCGTGATCTTTGATGGACATGTGTGTCAGACACGCTCATTTGGCTGACAACCTGCGTAAGACAGAGAGAGGGCGAAAGAGAGAGAATTCGCTGCAACTGCATCAGACCGAATTTCGGCTTGATGGACAGTTACTTTGAGGGGCGCATATAGCATTTATATATTTATATATATATTTATTCGCCATGGCTATATGGCTTCTCACAATTTAAAGACCATGGAGTAGCACTTTTAGATTAAAAACATTTAAGCTTAAAAAAAATAAAAATATTTCATCTAGCAAAACTTCAACAAAATAAAATATATGTACTAAATTATGTCAAAAGTGAGTTGGTAAGAAAAAAAAGTCATGCAATTTATGATTCTTTTATTTATCTTTCTTTCGCCAAGTGAAAGTTTTTTTTAAATAGAAAGACATGTTTGGAAATTATAAGAGAAAGTACTTTAATTTTGAAGGATGGATATTAATGTTATTTATTAATAACCGTTTCTTTGTTATATTGTGCTCTAGCGTACTAATGTCTACAGATAAAGTCAAGCTGTGGCTAAAATATCATGATGTTATGCTATTTTTTGTCTTGGCAAGAAAATGTGTAATTTGAACTTCTCAAAGATGAATTAATGATTTTGCTTTAATTTGTAGCATGCCACTAGTTTAGTACCACTAGACAGACAATACATAGTTGCGATTCGCATGTCGAGACAATGATACCCCTTTTAAGACTTGGACTTTACAATGTCGTTAGAAAACTGATTTAAGTAATAATTCTCATATTTGCTTAACAAATTTGTAAGTAAATTAATGTCAATAAATAAATAAAAATATAAATAATTACATCTGCTTACTTTGCGTTATTCACAACGATTGAGCTCTTCTGCTCCAAGCTGGTGATCACACCATCACACACACCACCATTAAGTTGCAGATGTTCCTATTCCTTTCCAGAATTAATTGTCGTGTCGTGCTACGTGTTATGTTTGTATTTGAATTACTTATTTTTGTACCCTTTATTTTCCCTCTTTGTTAAATTAACAATTGTTCCTTGCATGAACCTTTTCAAAAACTCTGTAATTATTGTAATGACTGCAAGCGAAAATGTCAATCACGAGGCAAGACTTTTAAAATAGAGTTCTTAATGATAGAAGTAGAGGACTCTGAACATGATGGATTCGATGGGCATCTTAACTATATAATACTGGGATTTCCCCAATGCATGCAATAAATGTTGAACCAATATTATTATTCTTTTTTTTTAAACATTAAGTTGTATTTTTAATTTATTTATTAGTCGACATTAAATGAAGTCTACTAATGCAAGGGTGAACGAATATTGAACTTTAAGACTTACGACAGATACGTGAGTGTTTTTATCAAAATACATTGTACACACATAGCACTTGATATCGCCGGGGATGACTGCTTCCGTTCGTTTTACACGATACGAGTACATATTTTATGCAATATATACAGGGCTTACGTGGAACTGAACAGTCTGCAGATGCGAACTTTGGCAAATTACAATTTTATTAGAAAGTTGATCATTTTTGAAAAACGTAGCTTGGGGATGGGCGCTTATTGGATAATTCCATCTTCAACCACTAAGAAAAAAGCAAGAGAATAAATAATAACCAAAAAAGCCAAAAAAAAATATATATTTATAAAACAAAAGTCAAAATAAAATACCAGCAATAAAGAAATGCGTCGAGGCTTAACGGGAACTGTGCTATTGAAGTATTTGCAATTTTTGCGCTAGCACAAATGCGGAAATGGCAACGAGCTTCGAAACAACAATAGCAGCAATGTGCGACAATAATAATAAATTTTCATAGCTTTCCATTGCCTTTAAGCACCTCCCCTCCCGCTTCCATGGGTGGGAGCTACATATGTATATGCATATGGTTTGGACCCGTTTCACATTTGAGTTGGAGAGAGAGTTTGGCTTTTCAACACCCAGTACCATTTTGTACGCCATCCTTCGCATTGTATAACACGTAATTCTCTGTTTGCATGATAAACTTATTCTTTGCTCATTGGATCAGCGCAGACAAATAGCTGAAGTGCCAATTACACTTTCCGCGCATTCTCCCGTCGAGCCAAGTTATTACAAATTTATGTTACCGTCAATGTTCCTCTCTTTTTTCCCACAGTGCAGTGAAAATCATGTTATCCTGTGACTGCTGTGCCAACATCCTGGCTCTTTGTGCATGGCATTGACGCCATGTTGATGTGGAAAGGCTTTAAGCCAGCGACACTTGCTGGCCATAAAGTGTGAAGTCGAAAGAGTGTGTAAATGTCACTGTTTAGATTCTCATATCACAAAGACGATAAAATTATAAATCGCTGCGAGTTGAGAAATATAAAATCGGGTTTGCTTTAGTGAGAAAACATTCAATTTAAGTTGTTGTGCACATATTGTGAAAATATAATTAATTTGAGGTACACTCAGAAAAAAATTCCTCCACTAGTTTTAAAACTGCTAACTTATTATGGTGGATCCGTGAATATGTAATATTTAAATTCGCAGCAATTGTTTTCCACTAAAATTTTATTTCTTACATACTTGTGGAGTGTATTCTAATCAGTCGAGAAGTTATAAGATAATGATATATTCTTGTCCGTCTGAATTT
The DNA here is from genome assembly GCA_035043295.1 of Drosophila sordidapex. NCBI lineage: Eukaryota > Metazoa > Arthropoda > Insecta > Diptera > Drosophilidae > Drosophila > Drosophila sordidapex. The sequence goes on from JAWNNA010001332.1 coordinate 479,368, forward strand.
GTTGTCCCTAATGCGCATAACTCCTTTAGTTTTTTAGCTTTCTTGATGAAATTTGGTTAAAAAGAATCATCATAATCGGGTTAACATATCTTATATCTCCTGTAGGAAAATTCGCTATAAAGTTGAGTTTTTGTATGAATTCAAGATATCATACTTATAAACTTAAAAGCATCTGTTTGCTGAGAGTACCAAGCGAAAACAAATACGTGGAAGCCATAGTCGGCACAGCCGAGGAGGAACTAAGCCAGATCTTGGAGCCTGTGCCAATGATATGGAAATAGGCGTTGCCTTGACTTTGAAACTAGGTGACAATCCAGTAGTTTCCTCTCCCGGATGGTGCGAAGAAGGTGAGCCTCATGAAGTCACACCAGTTCGGAAACTGATTCTACTGCCCGAGGATTATAACTTTTTCTCGTCTGGCAGCAGCAGCAGTAGCGCGTCAAGGCTTTGGCAGCTACGGATTTGAAGAAGTAGCTTGAAGTCCCCGATGTCAGATCCAAGGATGCATTCACTCGGCTTAAATAGTTGGATATGCTAGTCATTCCGCTTTGGTTATATCAATCACTTATAGAACCTATTTAAGCAGTGACAATTTGTTGGCGATCATCGCAATTTTTGTTGCAGAAAGCTAGCATCTCCAAACGTGCAGACATGGAAATTGAAGATGACGAGGATGTGGAAGGCACCTTCCCTGCGGCCGGCACGTTCAAGAAACGTGCCCCAGCTCTGTGAGATGAAGCAACTGGCAACTGGAGCAACTGGCCGTCAAGAATCTCATGAATGAAAATGATGATGCTGCAGGAGCAGCCTTAAAAGCGAACAACAATGCTGGTGACTATGAGGAGGGCTATAAAAAATGGCTTATATGCATAAAATGTACACTTAAAAAAAAATTGCTCTGAAATTTGGAAAGTCGCTGTACTAAGTATGTCTTTCTAACAACAAGGGCATTTGGATTTTTTTTATTTCAGGGTTGAATTTTCTAAAATGTAGAAATTCAAGATTGTGAATCGTAAGTCTAACAACAGGTTATCTCCAAGTCGACATACGATATACTAGATCATTCTTACGTGCTCGCATTGCAGATAATGGAATTTTCTCATTGACAATCCCTTAAAGAGCGAACTAGTTCCACTGAATTAGTTCATTGTGACCGACTGCAAAACTAACAAACAAAGTGAACACCAACAAATATAAGTGCATGTACCTAATCAGCAGAAATGGCCTTGTCAATTCCCCAGGCTAGGCAAACAATTCACTAACACACACACATACTTACGCATGAGAGGACGAAACACTTATCTCACTTACTTCCAAGTGTCACTCAATTTGTCCATGTTTGCCCAGGGCCAGTGAGCAACGCCTGCGAGAAATTTCCGTGTTAAGGAATTGTTGTTTATTTAATAATGGATAAGAGCACTTCAAGCCATTTCATGATGCAACGTGTCGCCGCAGAAAGGACATGATGCGCAGCTTGACCAGATTCATCTGCACACTGTCCCGCACATTAATGCTGGCCAGGTCCTCCACATGCGAGTATCCTGCTCGCCCCATTCAAAAGGATGATTTAATGCACAGTTTACATAGCTAATTGGTGCCAACTTACCGGCTATAATCACAGCCTGATTGCCAAGTTGCTGTCCCAATGCTCGCCATGGATCTAAATTGCCATGCGTGAAGAACACCTCTCGGTAAACCACGCTTTGGTTAAACCCGAACCCACCGAACTGGGCATTCATCTGTGCAATGCCCTTGGCCAGTGCTTCCGGTGTCTGGCCTGGTCCAAATGCATCACGACACAGCTGCTCAAAGTACCGCACAGGCACTTGACTGCCAAAGGATATGCTGGATGTTGTAGTGGTGGGGGTGGTGGTGGTGTACCACCCAAATTGGTTGCACGTCTGATAGAACCAGGCACGCGCTGTAAAGAAGTTTTGATTTACAAGTCTCTGTGTTCCACTCATTCACTTACTGCCCGTGCTGCGATCTGAAACATCGCTGAACAGCTGCAACATTGCCTTGTAGCTAAAATCCTGACAACGAAACTCACTCAGCCGTTTGTCATCATCTGAGTAGAGCCGCTCCAGAAAACGTTCCAGTGCCAGCTCATCGCTCGAGTGCAGCGACATGAGCGCATCGCAAAGTGCCGGAATATATTCACTTTCAAATCGAATAGTACAATTTATTGATTAGAGAATTACACTCAGGAAAAAATCACAATACAATTCTGAAAATCGCCCTAAGAGGAAAAACGCGCTGAAAACTAGAAAGCTTTTCTTATTTTTAGAAATTATTTCTAAATTTGTCCCAAAATTACAAAAGTAATCTTTTCTATCTTACAGAAATATTTTCTATTTAGAAATATTTTTCTAACAAGAGTATAGAACAATAGAAATTGAACAGCCTTATATTTAGAAAAAACTTTTTCTAGGATAAGTCTATGCACTTTCCCAGCTTTCGCGAGCTTAACTCACCATAAAACGTAAGTTTTTTAGATTAAATGGCATGAAAACTAAATTGAGTTTCCCTTGGCGAGTTTCTAGATTTTGGGGCGATTTTATTCTGACTGTATAGTCAAATCTATCTGCATCGAGACATACCTGTAACTCTGAACCACCAACGCAAAGTAATTGCCAACACCATTGAAGAAGGACGTGCGATCCAGCGAATCACTTGCATTAAAACTCTTGCATGCACTCAGTCTTTCAAAGAATTTACTTGTTTCATTCGTGTCGAATAACTTTACCAAGTGGTTAAATCCGTTTTCCAAACGTTGTGTACAATTGTGACCATAGCTCAGGTTAATCGAATTCCCGACGAATTCCATGTATTCTGGAAGCAACACGTGTTAATTTATTTATATTAATAATACATAATTTTTTTTAAAAGACTTTCGTTTTATTTAATATTTAGATTTTTTTTTATTGTTAGTTAGATTAGTTAAATTAGTTTTTGCTATTGATGTAGCAAAGTTGTAACGAATCTGATTTGATACCAAATATACATAGGGGCACGAAATCCGATTAGATACTAAAAATCAGAAAGTTTATCTGAATTCGACAAATTATTTCTAATCTTACGAAAAAATTTCTTAAATTTGATCGACAATCCAAAAGAATTCAAGAATAACTTTCTGTTCTTAAGAATTATATTTCTAGAAAGTCAAAAATAATTTCTTCACCGTTAAAAACCTTTTGCTAAAATGAAGAAAAATAAAAGCCAAGATTTTATAAACGGTCTACAAAAAATAAAGTGAGCGAAAACTTTTGTGCTTTTTTAAACGTCTGGACGATAAATTTGTTCCTTAACGTAAACCCAAATAAATGCTGGGAGATGACAAGTTCGACTTACCGTAGAAATTGGCCTTGGCAAGCAATGGAGCACTGGAAGCCCAGCTGGCAGCTACAAGTTCTGGATAAAGTTGCGTCATCCAAGTTACCATGCTGCCGGAGTAGGATCCACCAATTAGGATCACCTTGGAGTGTGTCAGATTGTCCGAGTGTGACTTCTGATATCGTATAAAGTACGCAAGATCGGCCAAGGCCTGATGCAGATTCAAATGCTTAAGATTCTTCAAAGACAAACTCTTATGGCTTGAGCTAAGAAAGGCGTATTTGATTTAATTTCAAATATGTATTTTAAAATAGCTGGCTTACTTATGTGGCCAACTTTGGCCGTAGTATCGATGCTCCGTATAGAAAAGAATGCCCGCATTTTCCACGGCCATATCGTGTGTTAGACCCGTGCTCAGAAGACCCGGCGTAATCGTCCATTCGCCGCCCACAAATATGTAAATTGGTCCCTGAGGCTTATGATATTTGTCATTGCGAAGATAGCGCTGAAAGGAAGAAATTCTGTGTAGAGTTTAATTTGTGATTCATATAGTTGGTGTACTCACCATTTGCCAGGTTTTATTATTAAGCTCATCAAAGTGATCGAGTTTTTGGCTAAGCCACAGCTCCTGTACTGGAGCAGCATCACTTTTCGAATAGCGTCCCGAACTGGGCTCCTGCAGCAGTCGCTCCAAAGTATAACGATAGGGATTAAAAGTTAATTGCACTGCAGAGGCAAAAGTGCTCACTAATATTGTGACGAGACAGAAATACTTCATAGTGTCGTGGACAGCTCTTGACTGAAGTTATTGACCCAGTTCGACTGCCGTTTTATCAAGCGTCGAGCTGTGCACTTATTGCCCCTATAGATAACTGCAAATTTATGTAAATTACCTTATTATCATAATACAAATAATATGAAGAAAATTTGTAGAGCAAATTAAAATATTTATGCTGATAAGTAGTTTTATTTATTTATTTTAACATTTCCAATGCGCTGCATAAAGACTACATGCCAACTTAACTAAAATGTAGATATGTATATGCTGTTTTGAGCAAAAATTATTAAATGTTTTGAATTTTTAATGTCGTAATTAATTCAAATGTATGTAGAATGTCTTACACTCAAAACAACAATTATTCCTTATTACTATCATTTTTGATGCGACTTTAGTAGTTTTATCATTTTATTATTTAATGTCGACTAATATCAGTTGACAATACAAAAATTAAACATAAAATAAATTTTAAATTTAAAAAAGCTTCAATATTTAAGTTAAAATTAAAAAAAAAAAAATTATTTGTGGGGCATTTTAATTTAAAATTAGCAAACATTTGTATCAACAAATAAAATTAAACTATATATACGAACGAATGAAAGTAAGTTTTATTTATTTAGAATAAACAGCCATGAACAACTTTGTCGAAAATACTTGTTTTGCAATAAACTTATAAAAGAATAGAAATAAATATTTAAATCTCAATTTTGGCTATACCATTAAAATGAAGCACTCTAAATAATGTGTCTTCGATATTTGATACTGAAAACCGAGAACAAAGAAATTTCGTGGTGGTGGCATATTTAAAAATACTTTTACCCGGAGAGAACATAAGCGAAATACTCACAAATTTGTTAATTTAAATAAATCTTTATGAGCTGCAAAATTAACCAGTTCACAGCGCTGTCTGACCTAATCGGCCTACATAGAAGTGTGGTACCATCAAAGAGTGTGCGATAAGGGCAAATTAAGTTTCCCCTTAGAACACCCCCTTGCCCCAACAAGCAATGCAGCCCAAAAGACAAACAAATAAATGACACGGCCAAAGCTCTGTTTCTGCCTACATGACCTTAACTTACTCATACTTATTTTTGAGTGTAACGCCAACGCGTTTTAAGAAAAAACATCGCACACTCTGAAATGGTGCTCGAATATTTTTATTGGAGCGAATCAGCGCAAGCCTGGGCAACCCACAAGCCTAACTATTGGGCTTGGCTGTTGGCCATAACTGTGTGGGCCGAGATTTCTACATGGGCAGCAGATTGGGCGGGTCGGGCACAAACCGGCGCTCATCTCTTCTATGAGTCATTTACTTTTGTTTTATGCTCTTGTTGCTTTGCACTCAACTGAGCGACTCGGTTGGCGCTGTTGCTCAAATTATAAGTCGTCTTTGGGTTAAATTTCAGTAAAATGGGCTTTTGCTCATTAGCCAGTGTAGGAAGTCCAAAATTACACGCACTCGTTACTAATTAATATTTACTGCTTTAATTAGGAACACAAGTATTTACTGGCTGTGTGTGGCGTATGTGTGTGGATCTTTGCTAGTATGTTAATAGCAGGGTATTCTGGGTTTTCTAAGTGTTAGGAGTGCGTTGCGACCTTGAGAGTTGCGCCCCTCCACTTAAGTTCCAATGGTAATTGATATGCCATGCTCATCAGGTTCCTCAAAGTGATGTTTAAGAGAGATACTCTTGAGGAGGGTGTTGGGTTTTTTTTTCAATTCAGTTATTGGCACTGTTATTCAAATTATTGCAACATATTAATATGGCAAAAATTGCAAACAAAAAATGTGCCCAGCGCTCAGATATGTTCATAACTTCAAAAATTCGATTTGGCATCGGTTCAACAACTTTTTGGAAGTCAGTCTTCTTGTAATTTTAACACGTATCAATTGCTGATGACGATACACTTAATTTAATTGACGTTTGCCTTTTGTTCATGCCCCACTTAACTTGACAAAGGGTAGAAAGTGACTGCCTTTATTAGAAATTAACCGTTTTTTAAACAGGAGTGTCTTCAATCGAACTTCGCAGAGTGTGTATATCATATTTGTAACTATTGTAATAAAACTTGGTATGAATTTTTCTTACTATTACAAATTACATTATATAAAATGAAAAGTTAATAATTAAAATCAAATATAAAATGCAAAATATAAAAAGCAGTTCTGTAATATAATTCAAAATTAAATTAAGATTTAAAATTAAAAATAACATAAGGTATGTATGTATATCGGGTTGTATCAAAATGTTAAATATCCAATAACGCAATAAGTCGAAAAGTCAGTAATAAGCAAAGCAATGCGAATTGAGAATAATATAGAGAAATGAGTAAGAGAGAAAACAAATAATATACAGGAAATTCTCTGAACCTGTGTATAACTTTACCACAGTTAAGAACTCTCAGAAAATTTCCGGAAAATTAAATTCTAATTTGAAAAATATGTTTGTTTTGTATAATTTATTTTTATTCTCCTATGGGTATAACAATTGTGTCGAGAACTTTTCCGACCCCTTAAATAAATATGTTCTTTTATAATAAACTTTATGTTTAACATGTTATCCTAACTGATATCTCAAGTTACGCTTGCTATTGTTGTCAACGTCAACATCGAACTACTACACTCAGAGAAAATGAAATGAAAATCCTCCTGAAACTCGAAAATTTTCGTAATGCTTAAAAGTAATTTCTAAATATGCGAATAATTTTCTTACAAGTAGAAAGTATTTTATTTTTCTATTTTATACAAATATATTTCTTAATAATAGAAAATATTTCGAAAAAGAATGGATGCAAAACCCATAGTTTTTCTAGATTTAAAAAAAATGGACCTGGAATTGGGAAAAGAAACTCAGAAAGAAAACTCAACATAAAATTAGTTACACTTGGTGCCGAAAGTATGGCGAATTTCAAACTTCATGTGGATTTATTTTCTGACTGTGTTTCTCTTTAATAACAATCGGTCGGTTTTTTAGAATTGATAATTCCAGACAATTTGACTCCTCTATAAAGGTTAATTTCTTCACTTTTTCTCGTATTATTATGCACTTAACCTATGGGCAAAAACTAATCGTAATCAGACTTACATAGCTTAAAGCTGACAATTTGGAGTTTGCAGCTTTGATCTGAATATTTTATTATATTACTACTATTTGAGACAATTTAAATTTACTGTCAAGTTAAATCTAACTGAATGGGCAATATAAATATAATTTCGGCAACCAATCAAATTTGAGATGGTAGTTTTATTTTTCGTTCATCTGAGGATTATATATTACTATCTCGGCTAATTTATCTTTATTGTTAAATTCAACTTAATAGATTATGTTTTGTATGACTGAATAGGCAATTGGAATAAAAGTTCGGAAATTGATAAGCAAAGTATTTAAAATAATCTAATATAGCAATTGACCAGTATGAATTTCAACATAAAATTGTATAAAAAACCAATAAAATAAAATGTCTTGTTCGATTTTGCGAAATGAAAAAAGTTTAGTTTTCATTGTTTTATGGTGCATTCATATTCAAAGTTCCTGCGAACATCGGTTCAAACTTTCACCAGTGTAACAACTTGATGTAATTTGCTTGCCTCAAGGGGACTCTCTCGCATCACCTTTGCACTTCACGTTGGCCACAGAGCCACAGAGCAGCAGCAGCAGCAGTGAGTCAAAGAGCAGACCGCATGTTTCGCGAACTGCGCTCGCGTTTCACTCAGAGTTGAGGACTCGCGAAGGCGATTGAGATACACTCGACGCTCATGCTACAAGCGTCCTTTTGAGTGGATTGCAGCGCATAAAAGACGCACGCAAAGCGCTCAACGCTTCAGTCGAGTTTGAAACTTACACTCAAGCGGAGTTGTAAATAGTTGTTCGAGTTTTTTGGCTCGTACTCAAACGTACTGTAACCAAGTTTTAATCCCACACACATACTCATTTATTACATATCCCCTTGTAAATAGTTCTGCAAACAGATATGCATAAGAGAAAAACTAGATTGTGGAAATGTAAAACATAAATAAAAAAATACGCGTGTTTTCAGCTGGCATTCACTTTATGGAAATGAGTGTTTTTGCGGTCTTGTGTGTATCTGTGTGATTGTGTGTGTTTAATACAGTGAAGCACATAAATGTGGAATCTTCTTCGGAGTGAGTTTGTTAAAGGCAAATCAAGTGACAATAGTTGACAACAAAAATATCAAATTTCCACGCTTTGTGCTCTTTCATGTCTGTCTGTTTGTCTGTCTACTATGTGTGTGCGTGCGTGTGTGTGTGTGTCGAAGAATTGAATTCAAGAACAGCCGTTATACACATTATTCACCCCAGCAGAGTTAGTCTCAGCCTCATTTCTAGCCCCGTTAGACCTCACTTTACTGGAGAGTGTGCGTGTGTTTTTTGTTCTTTGAATATCAACACGCAGAGTTGTTGATTGTTGCCCGCTTTTGTGCACGTTTTTTGTTGCTATGCCTCTCCTCATCTGACCCCCACGCCCCCACCACTGACGGCACCTGTTAAATTATGCATTAAGAAAACGGAACAGCGCACCCCAAAAAACACTCCACAAGCGCCATAAAAAATATATATGAAAAACACTGAAAAAAGCTCAAATTTTCTGTACTGGTTGTTGTTGTTTTTCTAAGTATCGGGCAGTCGGTGTCTTTGTCGGTCGTATATATTTTACTTACATATTATGCAAATGCTTGCTTGTGATTTTTGCAGCTGCCTCTGCTGCTATTTTTGTACATTTTTCAACCTTAAAGCTGCCCAAAAGGCGTCCAAAAAATATACCTTTTCTGTCGCTTCCCATGGCATTGCTTTAAATTTGATCTATCTACAATTTCTGATCAGCAAATATATAAATGGACCACTTTGCATTTATAAAATTTTATAAATCATAAAAATATTTCTTATTTTTTAAATTTATATTTAATTTTAAATATTTCATTTTTAATTTAATTTAAACTATTTCTTACTTCTTATAATACTTTTGTGTCAACTGACTTTAGTTGACATTGAATAAATAAGTACAATAATTGATTTTAATTTTTACCACCTTGACCCTTTAAGTGATCTCATTTACAATTTATGATCAGGTGCGTATCACACCACTTATTAAAACACTTTGTGTCGCTTTATTTGGCAGCATTTCAGCCACCTCAAAAATAACTCCCTTACTTTCTAACTTTATGACCCGTCCGATTCTGTTTCCGTTTCTGTTTCTCCGGAATTCTATGCCCCAGTGGCCTATCTTACTATTTGGCAATGTGGCTTCGCTTTGTCAGCGGGGCAAACATGTCTTAAAATATTTCGCATCTTAAGCCTCTTGTGTATATAATTTGGTCGCAAATTGTGTTTCCCCTGGTGTTGAATGTGACATGAGCCACATTTCAGTTACTCAACATGGAATTGTTTATTCTTGAATCGTTTGCAAAAATTTTTTAATAAAGAACTCTGACTTAATCTGACTGTGCCTGTGCCTTATGCCTGGGGATTTTTAGGGAATTTAACAGTGGTCGTCCTACCGAGATATGCTCCAGTGGATTTACGGCTTAAAATCTGATGTTTTTAAAGAAAGTAACGTCTTAGTAATTTGAGATTATAGATGCCTTAGACTGAACTTAAACCTAAGTAAATACATATTCCTATTTGAGAGAAAACAAAAATCTCTTAAATATCGTGTTTCTTTTCATTAAAATAATTTCAGCATTGTAAAAAACCTCTCAGCCATTTTTGTCTGCTAGATACTAGTCGCATAGTTCATGTTAATATATACAATAAATAAACAGCAACTTCTATTTTATTAGCTATGTTTTGTTGAAACTGCAAAGCAAATTCTGTGAGACATACACAAATTTGCCATAAAAGTGCTGTTAGACACAACGCTTTATGATTCGTCAACTTTAATTTAGAAACATGGGTATTCACTTTGCCTTGACCAGACGAGCAACATCAAAATGCCGACCAAGGGCAACCCAAGGGGTTGAGCAAACTCAATAGAAATGTCAACGTCCCACCAAAAATGTATATAAAAAGAGCAAGTTTCAATTCAAAAAGGGAAGCACAGACTAATTAAAATGCTGTCATTTACTTCCTGGTGGTACATTTTTATTATTTTCTTTTATTTGGTTTTAACAAACTGTGCAAGAAAAAGTTTTAGAAAAAGTTTGTCTTGTTTAAACAAAGTGAGCAAAGTCATAGCTAGATTTTTGATTGCCCCATAAAGTATGCTAAAAGTTTGCTCTGCTTCAAGTTTGACTTTTGTGTAAAGTTGGCCGAAAAAGTAAAAAAGGTTTAACTTGGCTATAATTAAAGGTGCGGGTACGCGCGCCACTTTATTACTAGCTTTCTACTTTCACACCATTTTCAAATGACTCTGCTGCGTATGTGTTTTTTGTGAGCTCCAGAGACGCATTAAAAGGCGTTCAAGGATTGCGAGAGTGTGTTTTATATATATATTTTTGTGTGAATGTGTGTTTTTTTCGGTGTGTGTGCTCAAAGGCGAGAAAAAGGGTTGTTCAACTTTTCGTAGCCACCGAAAAATTGTTAAAGTTCGTTAAGCTGATTAGACGGCTCACCCATATAATTTGTTGTTTCATTTTGTGTCTTTCCGATTATACATATTAATACATACATATTATTTGTGTTAGTGCAATTAGAAGTATGTACGCTCTTGCGTGTGATGTGAAAGTGTGGTGTGAAGTTCCCAATGCTTTAATTAAGTTTGTGTCTGTTAATATTATGTTTATTGACCCTAATAATCATTGGGATGACTTTAAGTGGTTGCTTCTCCTCAGCCTTTGTCATTTCTTTCTCACTACTTAGTTACTTTTCTGACTATTCCCTATATAGTAATTATAGTGGTCATTTAAGTTTTCAGTTTACAGCCTGTCAATTTGTTCATTTCGTTAACATTCCACACTTATACCTCTACATGACTACTTTTATACCCTGTTCTTAAGAAGGGCTGATTTGTGTTGATTTGTATGAATATGCGGATCTCATTGACTATATGAGCTATATGCTTAAACTGTGAAATTTAAATTCTCGTGTGCGTAGCGCAGATTATATTTGTTACATTTTATCGATAACATATCGATATTACTATTTGCCAAAAATTTATAGGTTGAGCCTTTCAATTGATTTAAAATATGGCTTCACATATTATTTGTTAACTGCGCTGCCTTAGATATGAGTGCACTTGCATGCAAGCGTACAGTTGAGCGATAGAACTTTTTAAAGGGAAATTTGGCAAATAAAACTGGACGAACATATTTAAGAGCTGGATTCAGGGCGTGTTAATCGAGCTCATTATTAATTTAGTTTATTTTAACTGAGCACTGCTCGAATCTAACTTTAACTAAGGATGCTTGCAACATTAGCTCGGTTAACTTTTATGGTGCATTGTATGAGTCAGCTTAGAAATACAAGTGGCTAGCAGGAACACAATCCCAATTAAGAACTAACAATATGTGTATGCAAAAGTGAATCGACAAAAAACACAAATTTGTTTGCTTTAATTAACGTGATTGTTTTGTTTTGTTCTTCTCGTTGCAGTGTAGAAAAATGTAAAAAGTCGACTAAAACATAATATTCGTTTGCCTGCAAATTCTTTTTTGGATTTTAAGTTTAAGCGAATACGAAACCGATACCAAAATAGTTTAGAAAAGAAACGAAAACGTAAACTAAACCCAACGGTTTATAGCCTGCTGTAACTGCACAAATTAAATACTTACATGTATAGCGGTAAACTCAAATAACGAATTAACGTAACGAACGTAAGTTAAGAGTAGAACTAATTTCTGGTGCGTATAACTCCATTAGAACACGATTAGCCTAGCATATAGTCACAACTTAGAACAGCGGAACCAGCTATCTGTTCCAGAAGTGCAAACAATAATTTAATCAGAGCCCAGACGCAAAAAAAAACCACCAAGTGGCGACGTGAGAGTGATAACTGTGACACTAACCGTACCAAATCGCTGGAGCTGGAGTCTCTCCCCTCCTTTAGCTCCAAAAACGGAAACTAACTAAAAAACTTTGTCAAACAATCGTCTGTGACGCCAATCGTGCATGTGTGAAAGTTTTACCCCCATCTGTTGAAACTATTGGACTCAGTTACAGATACAAAGTGAGAAAGTGTCACGAGTGCCTCAATTTCTCCACGCTTTCAGTAAAAGGAAGTAAACTAAATTAGGAGCAGCAAAAGACGCATACAGCACCAGGATGTCCTCTTCCGTGCCAAAGACTATGATGTGGCCAACACTTATCCTTTCGCTGCTGTTGCTTCAGGCAACGGCTAATGCCATCGATTTGAGTCGCTTGTACGGACATATGGCAAATCCGATACAAAAACGTAGCGGTAAGTATTCTCTTTACATATACATACATATTATATAAAGTACAAAGGGTTTCACAAAAGGTAATCTATCTAAATTAATAGAAGTAAATTCCATTTTTTTACATTTTATATTGGTTTTTTACGTTTTTCTTAATTATTTATCTATAAGAATTTCAATATGACACAAAATTGTGTTAAAAAAATAAAAGCTATGGTTTGAAGACCGAATAATCTTCGTAGTTTTTAGACGAAGTGTTAATAGGCTTATTGGGATGCCTTTTGCTGACGAAATATTTATTATAAAGCTTATTAAGCTTTAAGTTGGTGTTAAAATGCTAAGTAACTAGGAACTAACTATTAATATATAATCCTAAAATTAAATTTAATTTTCTTGGTAGAACTCTACTTATATTCTATGCAAAACTGTTAATAATCCGCCTAAAATTTATTTATGATGTAAATTAAAATATTAGAAAACCTTGTGATGTTACGTCGATTCGATCCGTGCGTTTAATTAAAATCCGAAATACATTACTGGAAAAATGAAAGAAGATTGTCTAAGTTTAAGAATCTTACATTCTATATTGAAAACATATTTCTAAACCTCGAAAATTTTCTTCATTTCTGCGTAAATATTATTTGTTAGGGTGATTTTCTGAATTTCTGTGTGATACATTTTTTTTGTCTGTACCTACTAAAAATAGACAGTTTCAATCTGAGGAATCAGATACAGATTTACAGATAAATACATATTAAATAACTCTTTGACACATCTTAAACAAAGCGGTATATCGATGTCATTAATAATAAAATATATTTAAAGATGTGACCAATTTACAATGGGAACTTTAAGTGGATTACTTTTAACTCAATTACATTTAAATTAAGGTTTTTTTTGGACAACGAAATGCGAACACATTTTGTACTTGTATAAAAAAATCTTACAATGAAATTATATAACTAGCCGAGCTCTTAATATTTATGCTTACATTTTAAGAACCCATCGTAAGAAACTTCCTCGATTTCATGTTGGAATTTCGTAAATTTGTTTATACGCCAATTAGTTAGTACCACTTTGCCATTTGTTAATTGTAATTATACCAGGCTCCTTTCATATGTTCATATGAATATTAATGCATTTTAATTGTTATAATTGTTAAATAACATGCACTCAACCAAATGTCAGGTATCCATAGCATTTGTGGTTACGTGTTTCGTTGATTTTCTGATTTCTCTCAAAATTCCAATTAAAATTATTTTGAATGCCAAATTAAAGGTCATAATATAAATTTTTTATTTTGACAGCAGCTGCGGTTGCAAAACGTTATTCCATATTTCCATTTCCATTTCTTTCTGACAAATGCTGTAAGTCATGAGTCAGGCAAAATTGAGTGCTTGTTGAAGGGAAACCGAGTTTTCAACTTCAAAGAATATTATAAGCTATAATTACATTGTCAGGTGAAAAGGGGCAACAGTCAAGCATTCTGGTCAGCACGGCAATAATGATTGTGAAATGTTACCGTACACACAGTTCGTTAAAGAATAATAATCATATGTAATCATTTCAAGTGCCATTCCAAAATTTTCTATGATAATGACTGTAATTGCTGCTTATAAATTCATTAATAAATTTCTCATGGGATATTGAGCTCCAATGATAATCAATGTTTATATCAGTTAGTCGTTACATTAAAAACGACAATTGATTAAAAACATATGCATTCATCTTAATAAATATTTTAATCGATGTTTATCATTTAAATCCTTTTTCCAAATGACAGTAGCAGTTGGCAAATTTGAGTGAATAGAAAATACGGCAGAAAAGGTTATATGCTATATATTACTTTTTTTCTTCAAGCTTTTTTGATTTGGAGAGAACTTCAAGTGCTGGTTTATTGCGTTACCGCTCACCCAAAAAGCAAAGTGAAACGTTTAAGCTTTTTGCATAGTTTGGTCGATTACCGCGAACAATAAAAGGACTTTTCTTTCGTCACTTTTTCCATTGAGTTTCCTTCACCTGCCCCATTCTCATGTTTTCCCCGACAGTGACCATCATTCAGCACGTTAGCCATTCATTGTCGGCTCCTTTTGTGATTTTGGCATTTGGCTTTGACGGAAACGAACGCAGCTTTGGTCATAATTTTGTGGCCCAGAGCGTTGGCAGTAAGCAATTGTGCATCTGATTCAAGCTAGGTGCCACAATAACGCAGAGAGCAACTCACTTAATAAGTGATTTTTATCCACTCTCTTTTTTTGCGTTTACTTTTCATTTTAATTGGTTACTGCATAAAATATGTATGTATGCCTGTGCTTGATTGAAAACACAATAAAATAAATATTAGAAAATTGCATTTAAAAAATAATAACCACGATTAGCAGCGGCTTAACTCTAAAAAAAACCAACTGAAGAACCGTCTTGAGGGCTTAAAAATGTTTTTAATAATTAAAAATTTCATAATAAATTTAAAATTAAAGTTGCAAAATAAATTATAGAGCATTAAAAGACAGAAAAATGTGGAAAAATAAATAAATATCTGTTAAATATATCTTGCGGCATTAAAAAGTAGTCCATATTTGTTGCAAGTATTGTAGAGAAGCGGGGAAAACGCAATCAGACCAGTAATTGTTAAACATTAGTAGTAAACAACGTTAAGATGATGGCAAGAGTTAGATAAAGAGCGAGACATAAAATAAATAAAAGAAAGGAAAATTAGTGTTTTACTTTTCTACCAATAACGGACGATGCATAAGAAGAACCCTGATGTTGGCAAGCGGAGGTTTGAATCCCAGTTAAAGCCACGCAAAGAGAAGCAATTGCTTCTGATTTTGGAAGTTTTCATATTGGGAAGACCAAATGCTTGAGTAGGAACAGAAAAGATTTACGAAAGGTGAAACGTCAATGAGCAATGATAATAAGCAGGCTTAGGTTAAATCTGCCTACCGCGTTTCGAATTACAGACTAAATATAAACCGGCCTGAATGGTACTCTAATGACGACCACTTACCCAAGCCTTTCACGCGTCTTACCTATGAGAAAGCCATTAAAAGTTTTGCTGCACGAGTTCCGCTCACGGTTTCGCTTATTTATATTTAATGAGGCACGCAGCGAAAAACTTGGCCAACAATGCAGTAGACCAAAAACTAGTTAAAAAATAAATAAATTAATTTCGGAACATTAGCGCAAGCAGCTGACACAACCGAAACTTTCTCCTGACCCGACAGATTTTAATACAATTAGGAGCTTGGCACGGGCGAGACAAGGAATAAAAACCGTAATGGAAACTAATAAACTAGATGGTTATTAGTTGAGGCTGGCAGGAAATTGCAGCTTCACTTAGGTCCCAGTGCAAAATGCTTTGTAAAAAGTGCGCGTAATCACGATTTTGGTTTTGGGTGTTATTTGGCACCATTTGCCAGCAGTATTTTGTGTAACATGCACCTGCAGCTGCGCTGCACAAACGATCACGTAAATGAACAACCAGCTTGAATGGCATCACGGAATGATGTAAGCCAATATTACCACCGGCAGTGGCAGGGCGCTTTTGTAGTTTATATTTGCATGTGTGGCACGCTCCAGCGAACGCCGCTGAATCTAATACGTTTTGTTTTCCATTTGTTGCCGCTCAGGTTAGCTAAGTGCACTCGAGTGGCAGAAAACAGCCACACACACACACACACACATATAAGAACTCCTTTACACACGGCGTATTTCAGTTGAATTACAATCTTAAGGATATAGAATCAAAAACAATTCCTTTTCAATATTGTCCACAGAACGCAATAGAAGACTGCATAATTCAAAGTGTAACTCCCACACAATTTGTGCTGGTTCGCAAGGAGCGTACTTAACTAATTGAATTACACAAAAAATAATATATGTATTTGTATGCAACGAGAGCAGACACAAATAGCTAACGAAATTAGGCAACATGTAAGCATCTGAATGAGTGAACAAAAGTGGATATATTATTAGCGACTGGATGTCGTTTCACAGCTTTAATTGCTTACAAAAAATACACACGGTTGTATGAAGGTTAATAACGCCCACGTATAAGGCTAATTACGCTGAATCCATGCAATGACTGAAATAGCACTTTTTATCAATTTTTAATTGGCATATACATATGTATATAGTCTATAAGAGCTAGAGTCTTCAAACTTGGAATCGGTTCTAGAGGAACGAGGAACAGATCAAGTTAGCTTTATTTGATCGTTAACTGCCTCCGTTTCTCCAATATCGATACATTTCGATTTACGATAGCAATAAATGCCACAATTTTGAAGGCAAAATATTCAAATTAATACACAATATGCACCTGCAAATTAGTGATCCACTGCCCAAATTTCATCAAGTTATAGTCGAAAGTAGATTCTCATATTGAACTCCTTTCTATCAGCAGCCGTAAGCATTTTCTGTATATATAAGTATACGAGCGCATGTGTGAGAATGAGATGGCATGATAATCGCCGCTTAATTTAATTATAATAGGCCAGCTAAACATAAAACACGATTAACATCCAATCAAATTATAAAGCCAATTACTTTTAAGTTATTCAATAACTTGGTTATTAAATCATTTAATTTTCCCTGTACAAATTGCAATGTAGATTTCAAAGAAAATGTATAAGAACTTGCAATAATTAATTAAAATCTTCACTGTATCTGAAATGAAATTATGGAAACTTAAAACGACTTGCTATGCAACACAATACCAATCAGGTCAAATTTACATTTTTAGTGATATTCGTTTAATAAGCTCTGCACCCTCTCCACCCGTAGCCAAAGTTTACTAAACACAAATTTATTGTTATTGATAAACAGCAGAACGAAAAACTTTGTGGGTGGATCTGTTGGGTTGAACGATTTGTGTGCCTCCAGCCCGACATAAATAATAACGATAAAATATTTCATGTACGTTGTTAGAGGAGCACAGTACCAAAGTCATTTGTAAGCAATTTGAAAATACCATAATATTGCTATATCGACGAGTTGGTCAAGCTAGCACACAAAATAAAGTATCCTATTACTGCTATAAATTTAATTATGTTGACATTTTAATTATACGAGCACAACAGTGATTTGTGGTCCTCTCGCCAATTTTGTGCAAACTGGTCATTGATATGCAAATCTATGAATTATTAGATGTCCGTATGCAGATTTGCTTACCCTAAACCCATCCGGTTACTTCATCACGCATACGACGCATGGGCGCCAAAATATGCCCAGCGCGTGTCAATCATTTACATACATACATATATTAGACCCTCTTTTTCTAAATGATTGTCAACAGTGACAGACAGATGACAGTGGTCGTATGCGTGTCAACCATAGAATCAATTATGTACCGATTAATTTCGGATCGCATTCGTGTAAGAATCGCGTGGGTTAAGGCAAGAATGCTATAGTCCAGAGAGCTCAAATACGAAATACCCTGAACCCAAGTCTCTACATATTGAAAACCTTACACTCAGAAAAAAATACCGTAAGCTGTAAAAAATCAGCACACTTTTGGCGCGATGTTATTCGGAATTTTCGTTATATGTGCTTAGACAGACTGTCTTAGACTTAGACTGCCGTGTATTTTGCCAATTAGCGCTATCGGTAATCGATTTGTATCGATATTGTGTAAACTAAAGCAGATATCGCTAAAATTAAAAAAAAGTTAAAATGCGCCTGCCATAAGCTTTAAGTTTTTCTTTTGTACTATCTGAGAAGTTGTAGCAAATTATACATAAATGATTAATACAAGCGGACAAGTATAATGCAACTTGGCTGTTATTGTTTATCAAGGATATACATATATAATTTATTGGGTCCGATATGCTTTCTTGTACTTGTGACATACTTTTGCATAACTTAGTTATCCTTTTTTTTTACCCATTTTAAATGAGTTCAGGGTATAGAAAAGTTTTTATTCCTCTACATATATAAATATTAAATTATTTCCTCTCTCAATATTTAAAATAAAATGATGATTTAATGGATAAACTTGTCCATTATTCAACTCGTAATTGGAGTATGATGAAGGCAAATCGTTATTTCTTTCGGCTTATATATTATCGATAGGACAGTTTTAGACTTGTATTTAATTTTAGTTCAATTGTTTAGCAAAATTATGACAAGCTTGCAAGTCAAAGCAGCAAAACGATAAATGAGAGATGAGCGAATTTCGTATTTTGTTAATGGTATGACAAGATTTTACTAATAAGTTAATGTCGAGAACGAACTCACCTGGACTTAGATGCGCATTGGGCTTACTTTGACCTTGTAAGTCATGTATGTCGTATGTATGGATATCATATCACAATAGCCGGATCAATAAATAACAAGGACTTGGGGCGAAGGTAAAGGTCAGTGCAATCGATTTTTTCGCGCAACTTTAATCGAAGCGTACATAAAGCGTATTACACACGAGATATTTATAAATGCGTAGACACAGTTAGTTCGCCAGCCTCGGTCTGAGGTCGTGTCCCTATTTAAGCATTCACATTATACATGCCTTAATGGCTTGTATAAAGGTTGGTAATGAGTCTGCGACTTATATAGTATAGGCGAGGGCAGTGAGCTATAACTAGGCAAATGACTAAAATATATTTTGCTTACTTAGTTTGCACAATGCGCCGTATTTTATGGCGTAATATTATTTGACGTTGGTCTGTGGCTTATCAAAGAACAAAGTTTTGGCTATACAAACATACATCCATCCGTCCATGAATTTAATAGCAAATAGCTACGGGCACTTTATACATATATTTTTTACGGCTTGTCAAATTTACGGGCAGCCAACCGCGACATGGAGTGAAAGTATTTTTTCCGCTTGGCATTTCTTGTTTCTGCTTTCTTTGCCCTGCCAGCCTTCCACATTCTCCCACATTCCATTCACAATTTGTTTGTTCTTACAGTGCGAACGACTGTTCTAAAAGTTTTGCATCGAGCGCATAAATATAAAAATGGAGAAAACACTAAAGTTATTGACTATATATATATATACCTATTTGTATATGTAAGTTTGTGTGGTGGGTATAGCCTGGAGGACATTCATGCATTACTCATACGTTGACACATGGCGGATACAAAGTAAGCAAAGATAAAATATCACTTTTTCATTAGGACAAAGCCACTTGAACGTTGCCGAGTAATCGAAATTGACATCCTCAAATAAGGATTCGTTTTTGTGGTAAAGAGAAACCAATATGTCTACTCTATTTTCGATTAAATCTCATTTTCTCGATTAATTGTTTTTATATATTGGTTCAAAAATTGGTTAATTTACTTTGTATATTTTATTTACAATGGAAATAGTTTCAATATGCAGCCAAGTTTTTATGGTTAGAAACAATAAATTTTAATTAGCTAATTTCGTTTAAAATAAATATAGTATAGTAAAATTCAATGTGCTTCAAAATACTATTATAATTTAATTTATGTAATTTAATGTAATGTTCTTAAATTTGTTTCTTAGTCGTTTGTTAGCAGTTGTTTCAAATTCGGTTATCGCCTGTTTCGTATTTTAACTAAATGTTTTGTTATTCGTCATGCAAAGATAAATAAAAATAGGCAAATCAGCTTTTAAATCAAGCTTTTTTGCCACAAATTAACGAAAACAGAGTCCCGATGGCATCGTGAAGTATAAGGAATGGGAATGTAATAAATGCTGGGCATAGTGGAATCCAGCAATAAGATTTAGAAAATCGCTGTCTCGTATCTAGTTATCCAGGCAACGAGCGTACGTGCTGAAAATAAATTGTCTGATCCAGAGATTTTTTTGTATTTCATCTTATTTATAGTTGCTACTTGATATTGTTGTGAGTTGAGTTGTGACATTTTATCCATGTTTAGTTAGGTTAAAATATATGCCACTTTTATTTAAATAAACCTACTAGATGCTAACAATAAAGTGGTTTTGTTTTGCATGGCGGCCACATTTACATGTTTGCAAATTTTTAGGCATTTGTAGGAATGACAGAGGCTAAGAGACATGCACAGTGTGATTCTATATACATATATACATATTTATATATGTATATATACATCCGGAATTGCATTTTTTATATACACACATTTATATATATATATATATATATATATATATATATCAGCTAAAAGATACTTTACTTATAGCCATAAATGCATCTGCTCATTGGCTTAGAGTATTTGCATTTTTACTTGTACTCGAAATCCACTTGAGAGGCTCTGTGCACTTGGCCAATATGAAGGGGCATTTTGACCGCTTGTTGTGGACTGCTTATGGCATTGAATATCCAATTGGACTGCGGGTATTAAAAGCAATTCAATACGTATCTTTTGGTATTGAAACACCATCGTGCAATCCTTTAGGTGCTGTGGCTGTGGAGCTTCTAGATTTTCCATATCCAACTGAGTCTGGATTTATGAGAATTGCTTGAGTTTGTTGCTAGAATAAAACGTATATAAGCCGTCTAACTTTAGACTCTTAGACATTAAATATTTAGTTGGTAAGCATTTATGACTAAATGTAATGAACTTGAAATGCAATTTGTATGTGCGAAATGTTGCTTTTATTTTTCTTGGTATTAACTTATATTAACTTAAGTCTAATTTTTCCAAACTTTTATATTAATAAAGCTTCTACAGCTTAAGGCTGATTAACTTCACAAGTTATGCATTTGAAAGGGTGCTTGAGCATATCCAGTAACTATATTTGAAAGTTTTGAAAGTTAATTAGTTATTCCACATTCAGGTTTGGTATGAAATAAAATAAATTAAAAAAACTGAGTTTCAATTTAAGCTATATTTTCAGACTACATAAAACAAAAGTTGTTTTATACTACCAGATACAGACATTTAAGCTAATTGATTACACATATAAATTATCCGGTCGCATTGTAAGCCGGCAATAAATATTAATTGCTTTGCCGACCAATTGAAATTAAAACAATAGCAAACATTTGAAAGACAATTTGATAAATCAATTTCCAACAATTCACATTTTTAAACTCAAATTCTATTCCATGGCTTTTGTGGCGTTGACATAACATGACAGAAATAAATTAGCACTCTTGCTTTGTGTACATCCTGATACGTACCGGATATTATAGGCTCAACCGCAAATGGCATTTAAATTGGCAGCCATTGTGGTTGCCAACCAGTCGACAGGTGTTTTTTACAGTGCAAGGACTCTCAATGGGTTGGGTAGGATACACTGAAATCAAAAGTTTTGAGCCAGTAGCCTTGACTAACATTGAAAATCAGCTTTAGCTGCAACTCAAGCCACGAAGTGAACTAAACAAGACAAACTTTTAAGGCCAAAATCCAAGCGAGTAGCATTCATTAAGAAGGAAAAGGATGGAAACTGTCGCCAATGCTCGACTAGTATATACCCCGCAATACTTAAGCATATGTGTTAATAGATTTGAAAGAATACTTCGTTTGAATCGCATCCTACAATTTAAAAATACGGTTCAATAAATATAAACAAAATTTTAAGTAAACCTTAAAATAAAATATATAAATTAGCATATATGAAATGAAAACTGAATAATTAAATTAATATTTAAAATGAGAGAATAAAGCATACATAATATATAATAGATATGGGATATTAAAATATAAACTATTCCAATTAAACCAAACTAATTTTAATAACCTAGAAAATTAGATGATATATAAATTAAAATTAAAAAGAAGTCAAAGATAATAGGAAATATGAAGGATTGAAAATATAAAATGGCTCACCATTTATTGCAATTAGAGAACGATTGGAGAAAGCCAGAAACAAACACATTCAGATCGGTATGACAAATTCTATGAATTTGTTAAATTAATGTTAAATACTTTCCACATTTTTAGGACCAATTTATAATATCTTATGCGTTTATTATTCACTTTAGGGCAACATATGTAAATGAAATACAAATATTCTTGATAATACAACCTTTGGTTTTACAAATTCCAATTTGAATAACTTCGCAGCCACTTTCAAGTTGATAGAGATACTGCTCTTATAGCCTGATAAGCCATTATGTCTATCAGTTTACTTTTGCACAACTTGTGCATTAATTATTTGTGCACATTTGGCCCTGCGCTCAACACGAACCACATTCATTGGTGAATTATTCTAGAACTAGATCAGGAGTGTTGTGCATTTGAAATGCGTTCTCGAGTTAAATGACTGCAACGGATAGATGCAAATGCAGTCGGTTCTGGAGCTCAGCGCGAGGTCACGCGGGAATTGTTGTGTGTACGAGGCAAGAATAAGTGTTGAAGTCACTCATCCCATTCCAGCTACAGGGCACTTTGCGGTTGTGATGAAGTCTAAGAGCGAAACGCACATAGTTGAGCAGAGCCACACGTATTATGCCATAAGAGCCGCACTACATACATCCATACATACTTATGTGGCAACAAATGGGTTTGAAATTACAGACTCATTCTTTTGAAGGGGACCTTTAAGTGCAAGGAGTGAGGGAACGTGTTTGGCTTATTAGCGAGATAAGTTGCCTTTTCCTAGAAGCCATTTTAAATGTACTTCTAGCTAAAGAATATTCTGGGGAGTTTATTTAAAAAAATATAAGATGAAAGTTGTCTTTAAGTGCAAGAGGTGAAGTGCGTTTCGTCAGTTGAGTTGCCTTCTGCTAGAATCAATTTTAAATGTAACATAAGATGTCTTTAACTTAATTAGGTTAAAGTAATATTGTTCCGAGCTGATTATATAAGTAGTTGATACCTTGTCTGCTTAGTGCTTGCAACAAACTCGTGCATGTCACCATTTAAAGATTCTTTATTGTTTTTTAATAGTATTTGTTTTGAGGACAGCGCCTTTTTCACGCTCACCTATGTTTGAAATTGAGTTTTATTAATTTTGCGTGATTTATTTTAATTAATGTAATACACGATAGGTTTACAATATTTTCCTTCATATGGTTGTGTATTTAATTCACTATTTATACAATGTTCACTCTATTTGCGTATATTATAAATGTATTTTATTCTATTGACAGGTATGGGTTTTATTTACAGTGGAGTGTGTATTATGTGTTTGGTATATTTGATTTATTGCGATGCACGTGTTGCGTTTGTATGTTTGTATGTATGTATGTTTGTATGTTTGATTTGATGCGCGTGCTCCGCTTGCCCATGCACGATCGACGAGTGCTAAATCGAGAGTGAGTTAGATGAGCTTGCATGTGCAAGGCGAAGACAAAAAGAATGCAAAGACAAAGATTAGCGATGGGCAAGCGATGACGTTGCGAAGCTACGTTACTTATCGATACTTATAATTAATTGGTTGTTGGCAGCTGCTGCCTCCGACAGTATTCTTTAAAAAAAACTGATCGTTTCCTGTGAGTGCTTTATTAGAACTGGTTTTTACAAACTTAAGCTAATAATAAATAAGCCTCGGATTGATAGCTCTGCCGGCGTATTGTCGATGGCGCTTTGGTCTCTGTAGCTTTGTCGTCGTTGTCGGATTAATGGAGGTGTGGCGTGTCCAGTCTGAGTCCCAGGGTAGCCCTCTGGTGGAATATGCTGACAATGCTCGCGTGTCATATGCCGTTTGAATTACCTTGGCTTTGATCATTGTTTTGAGTGCATATGCTATTTCTAATAATAGTTCTTAACTTATACGTATTGACATGGACATAATATAGTCCTGCTATTTATTAATATTATAGTTATAAGTATATAACAGTAAAACAACGTAATGTTCACCTCTATAAAACAAAGATTTATATCCCCGACACACCGACAACTTTACAACTTTAGACCTATACACGTAAGAGGGTGCAGAATACACACATATATTCACACTCGCATCGATTACCATGCCCATCTCTGTCTCACAAATCTATTCATACTTGAAATGTTTGCACCTGCTGATAGTAGTAAAATCAACTTGAGAATATGTTTTGGGCTCTAATCTTGATTTAATTTGCTCAGTTGATCAACAAAATGTCAATGCATAACAAATATGTGTATATCAACTATCGATATGTATACGACAACATATATTTAGAATTTGTCTCTGGGTCCGGCGGTCTCTAAGATCTGCGTGTTCATACAGACGGATATGTCCAGATCGACTCGGCTGTTGATCCTGATCAGAAAACCATTATACCACTAATTGTATAGTGTAAGCAAATTGGATATGCTTTACTTTTATTTTTTTTGCTTCTAATCTCTTTGAAGCCCACTTATTGAGTCAGCAACTGCATTTGAAAGTTTTGACTTATTTTTATAAATTTATGTAATTTTGATATTTGCTTAAAATAGCCAATTATTAAGCATAGAATATTTATTCCTCCCCTTCCTTTGCTTCGGCCGCAAATTCAGCAGTATTTTCGGTACCAATCGAGGGTGCCGGCGCTTCCTCTTCTTTTCCATCATCTTTGGGTGGCTTTCCTACGCTCCTGCCACCTAGAGCCAATTGGGCTTCGGGCGAATACTCGCCCTCTTCCTCTCCCTCTCCCTCTTCTACAAAGTCCGCTGCAATCGGCTCGGGCGGCAGCCAGCAGGTGCCCTTGATGAGACGCTGCTCGATCTCTGAGATTTCGTTCTTATAATACTGATTGAAATCGGGACGGTCCCAGATACTCTTCACCCATTGCAAATTGAAGTCCATCTTGGTGCAGCAGCAGAACTTGCGTGACTTGTGGCACTTGGGGCACTTGCCGAGCTGACGGGCTGGATGAGTATACTGCTGCTTCTGCTTCTTCTTGCAGCAGTAAGGGCATACATGCTTTGGCTTACGCTTGGTACTACAAGTCACCGGCTCCTTGGCGTAGATAAGATGTCCCCGCTTCTTGGCACAGAAACAGCAGTTGCAATCATCACCCTCTGGCTGCCGCTTGCGAGTCTGCATGCGATCGTAGAACTTCTTGTAGGCAATCTTGATTTTGGCCTCGTAGGCCAACTGCTCGTTGCAGGAGAGGCCGTCGAAGCGTGCATAACTCTCGGCACTCTTGCGTGCGGCATGCACCCAGACGCACTCATCGTTGTAGCTGGGTCTGCCCTGGTCGTCGTAGGTTAGCTCCTCCTTGGGCTCATAATAGAAGGCTTTGAAGCCGCGCTTAATGATGTTGTAGGCCAGGTGTGCCTCCACCTTGTTCATCAGGGACTTCTTGCCCAACTCGTGGAACAGATCTTCTTTGCGCAGTCGCTTCTTGGGGACCGTATCGATGCAGTAACACACCTGATCATAGTGCAGAAAGGCATACGTTATAATGTCGACGGTCGACTTGGCCTTACACTCGTGCAATCCGCATATGATCATTATCTGTGCTAATGTGTTAGCCAAGTCCAGTACGTTCTCCAGGAATATCGATGAGGCATTCACCTCGCCGAGACACTTGCATTGGGTGTGCTGATCAATGATTCCGAGTGGTGCATGGCGCTGGCACTCCTTGTGGTGACAGTTATTCCGGCACCGGAAATCAGGCATCGCATGATGGGCCTGCATCAAGCTCAAACACAGAAAATTTTTAAAGTGATAAAATGAAAAAAAAAATTTTTTTTGTGGTCTTCTGACTTTTTAAATAATATATACAGTCAGAATATTCCTAACTCATGTTGACTACAAATTGTGATGGAAATCCCAAAGGTAAAGTTAACAACTAAATTATTTCTTAACGAGAATTGTGAAGTGTTGATTTTACAAATATAAGGCTTTAACAATAAATATTTGTCAACTACCCTTTTTAAAATGGTATAACAAAATTTAATGTAATTTTCCATTGATAGAAACTTGTTCACTATGGATACAAGCTCGCTTCTAGACAGTGACTCACAAATTAAATACTAAGTAATAATAATAAAAATTAAAATTTTA
This sequence comes from Drosophila sordidapex, assembly GCA_035043295.1. NCBI lineage: Eukaryota > Metazoa > Arthropoda > Insecta > Diptera > Drosophilidae > Drosophila > Drosophila sordidapex. The sequence goes on from JAWNNA010001332.1 coordinate 505,617, forward strand.
ATATTAATAATAAAATGTGTTAAAGATAATTTCACTTTGGCATAGGTGAAAAGTTTAATAATTACAAATATTTTTACTGTGTGTTGCTTAAAGAGAAAAAAAGTTGAACGTAGAATCAATTTGTTGTTTAGACTAACATTACTTACGTTAAGAATTTTGTTTCTTATGTAAATAAAAATAAGGGATAAGTAAATAGAATGTAAAAAGCATACACATCAAGCTGATCTAATTGATCTCATGCTGTAAGCATTTGAAACTGTTAATGGCGGCATTGACTCATGTTTATGATTGGTTCAAGCTGTGAGTGCTGTCCTGCATAATAGATGCCACATGCCACGGACAATATTCATAAGCTATGAGCTGTTGCTGCGAAGACATGTCCGGATTACAATTCACTACTTCCCAACCAAATACATATATACATTAAATATTAATTTATTAGACTAGCGGAGTATCAACAAGCGGCGCAATATCCATATCCGTTGACAAGAGTCAAACAGAACAATTATTGGCCATGTGAACAGGAAAAAAAAACGATACAATCAAATATGTTTATAGAACAAAAGCGCTGACAAATGCCGCTCCCAACCCCGTCTCCCCCTCCACACAGGTCCAGCTCAAAAGGGACTCAAGCCAAACAGATGAACGATAAAGTTGTCATTACTCATGCCGCTGAGTATTTAGCCTGACGGAAATCACAGCTGAGGATAACCCAGACCCTGGACGCATTACAATGCAAAGACCACATAAAAATAAAAATTGTATTGTTCCAGATTCGGCGGTTACATGAAATAAATAAAGCAAAAGTATTCACTTTATGTATATTTATATGTATTGACCGCAAATGGCTATGGCTTTTTTTCTCTTTTTTTGGGTTGTTGTTTTGAAATTAATCTCTCTGTGTATATATACAAACGTATATATATATATATATTTATATTTGCAGACGTTCAATTTAAGAATTTTTCTTAGCACCGTCAAAGAACCAACATCTTTATGCGCTACATGATAGATGGAAAATCCAGTTCGTTTTGTTCAGTTAGTTATCGAGTCAGTTACTTTTACCGAGGTGGATTTATGTGTTTAAGTTTTTGCAAACATTGGAAACATAAATTTTTAAACATTAAGTAAAACATATACTAATTTAATTAGAAAAATAGAGAAAAAGTTATAATTTCACAAGAACGATTTAGAGTTTAGTTTGTTTCAGGAATGTTGAGTTGTGACAAATAAAATATTTGTATACTTGAAACTATTTGTTGAGCTCGATCTGCTATTGATTTCGAAATTTAAGTGATTCGTTTTTTTCATATTTAAAGGCTTATATAAATTCCAATATGTTCTCAGTAAGACCTTCTAACCACTGAATAATAATGTTGACTGTTGACAAATAAAAAATGTGTATATTTGAAACTGTTCGCTGAGCTGCTGCTTCTGCAATAGATTCATGAATTAAAGTGCTGCATTTATTTTCCATTCAAAAGCCAATGAAGGCATTCATAATGTATTGCAATTGCAAAAACTTTGCATAGTCTCGTTCAAAATTTGGTCATTTTTATTCATCTAAGACATAAAACTGTGCAAAGCAGCAATAAGTTTAAGTCAAGCAAATCCCGAGAAACCAGAAAAACTTTTTCGATTTCGCCTGTAACTTATTCAGCAGCGTCGGCATTTTATTTAACATTTGACAGAAATTGTAGGAAGTTAGAAGATGTTTTTTCGAAGAACAATAAAGCCGCAAGCTTGAATTCGGTACAGGCGTACCTTGAATTATGCAAAATTATTCTAATGACAGAGCCAAGGCCCAGGCAAATATAAAAGGCGAAAAGGACAAGTGCCACGTGTAAATCAAATTAATATGATATCTGATATATAGATAGCCACTGCCATACATATATGTACATACATATACGCATGTCATGCAGAATGAAAGCAATTGGAGTGCACACTCGGGGCATATGCGTAATGTGCGCAGACGTATGCGTAACTTATGAATAATTGAAAGCTGAAAGGTGAGCTGCAAAATAAAAATAAAAACTTCAACGAACAACGAACAAGCGACATTTGACATTTTCGCCTAATAAGCACGGTAGATTTTGCATACGCAAAATCATCCCGCAACGAGGAATCACGGACAGTCGAGGACCTCCGCAGTTGAGCATGCTGCTCATCATCATTATTTTTCATAAACATTAAGGTACGCATTATAGCCATTCATCACATCTGTAGATTTATGTGCTACCGTTGCAAACATATATGGCTCACAGGCCACTTACATACAAAGGGAAGAGTCTAGAGTCGAGAGTGTCCGACTGGTAGTTACCCTGCACCCAAGCCAAGATTCACAGGTGAATTAAAATAAATGCTCGGGAAGAAAGTGGGCTCAGATAAAGACAACAAAAACAGTTGTTCTATCCAATCAACTTCACCTCCGAAACCATGAGAAAACCGCCAAGTCGCATGTGATTTCAATCTGAGCTGCCACGCATGCATCCCATGCGATATAAAAATTTTTATTGATTTTTTACCCCAATATTTTGAGCGAACGCCTTTTTAATGGTAATTTGTGACTGCAAATGCGTTGAATGATTGTTATGCGAACGACGTGACAACAAATTTGACGCGCGGCGAACAGTGCTTACATGCGAACATGTTTAACCAATAACATTTTTAATATCTTATAATATATTTATGTAATAATATATTTAGGCTTAAAGTACAAGCTGTTTTTTCAGGCATAAGTTACCTTGACTCTAATATTTAATTTTGGTTTTGAATTCAATTTGGAATTTGTTAGGTTGACATTGTCCTTATTATTTAAATATATTTTCTAACGACATTGTTGTTGGCGTAGTCTAAAAATATATCTTTATCGTTTAAGGAGGTGAGCGGCTAGTTATCTAACAAGTTTGGTGACATTAGCTTTAAAATTGTGAAAAACATGAGGCTTTATCGATTTTCATTTTCATAAATATCAACTTTGGCGATTATGAAGCATATCGCCAACCACTTGCCAACCACTTGCCAACCAATTTGAGCAACAAAATTTAAAAAAATATGTTTTTATCGATTTTATCGATTTCTTAGCCATCTAGTGGACGTAGCTCTCCGACTTGAACACTTTGTCTAACGCAGGTATAGGCCAGTCTATATCTCTGGATACCTTCGGTATCAGTGTCTAAGATATTCCCACTTTCCATTGCAGACCTCAGCAGCAGTTCACATGTGGCGTTAGGAACAAAGAAGCTCCGGTATGTGTGACTTCCGTTGTTATGCTAATTTTTTTGTTTTGTTAATATGCGCTATTTTATTTCCTTAACCTTATCCGTTTATTTTCCATTTCCGGTTTCTTTAAATGATGCTAAAACTATATCATTTTCAAAATCAGGGTCGCTTCTGGCCCATGTCAAGCAAGTTCAGTGAATTTTCATATTTACGGCCGTCGTTTGCTTTTGCCTGAATCACTTTTCTAATCGTTCGAGCCAAAATGCTTATAGCAATTTCTGTAAAAACAATTAATAAGATTGATTAACTTAAGCTATTTGGAATTACAAAATGACATACATGTGCAGTCATCGCGTTTCACAGAATTTATTAGATTTGTGATGTCGGAATAGTCTGGAAACTTCATTCATTCTTTTAATTTGTTTCGAGTTTTCGAACTGCTTTTTGCCACTTTGTTTTTTAAAAATGCCAATAGATTTTCGACTGGACTCATTACATAATGTATAACCTTTACGGGCTCGGCAACTCTTCCTGCTGTCGTTATACTTACAAAAACAACTAACTGCAATAATATAAGATGCGAATTATTCATTGAGATGTTTTTGTTTTGTGTTTGCTCTTATTGACTTTTGGCACGAAGTTTCCCACTTCTCCCGTATCATTTTCACTGAGTATTTGGTTTGATTTCTTGCACACGTTCTTAAGTGAACTATGTGGCTCTGCATTAAGATTGCATTTTCTTTCCCCTACGTTATAATGTGCACAGACATACTTCCAATAGAAAGTATTCTGTATTAAACTTGACTGCAGTAATGTATACTATTACTGAATGCGCACGCACTAATTGCGCTTCTCGAGCCTATATTTCAAAGAGGGAACATGCAGCAGCAAGAACCAGCCAATTAAGGAGCGGTTTTCACTGTGCAACACACTAGGCCAGAGGCGACCCATCCATAGCCCGAGCGAATGAGCGTAGTGGGTGGCGTTATACAGAGTGCAAAGAAGTGGCAGTAGTTAATCAACTGATGTGGAGGTGGGTCAATTGAAATGAGTTTTTGTTCTGGATTTGCTTTATGTAAAATAAAATAATAGAATGAATATAGAATGTTCTACGTTTTAAGGATATTACTTTGAAATCTGGCTGCTAGCTGCTTAATATTATATAGTTTTATGGCCACACACAGCTAACTACAAGATGTTACCTAGTCTACTTTCAATCCTTTTACTGCTCCATAAAATCGCAACAACGTTTTACGACAAAACTTTATAATATTAAACAAAATCAAGCCATATGCATCTCCACATTTTTCTAGTCTAGCGCAGCAACGAGTGTAGCGTTTCGGATACCCCACACCTGGCCATCACCTGGCCATCACCTGGCACACGGCGCTTCCTTTAACCGCCGCCCACTCTCACAATAGTTGCCATGGTCAGGGCGCCACGTTCCACGTTCCCCACCATTGAGTTTTATTGTTTGCGAAAGCCAATGCAAAGTTTACCGTGGCTCAGACAACAACAGTTGGCCATTTTGTCTGCGAAGATTTATGCGCGATTGCTCAAGTTTTATGTGTTTCGTAGTATTGCGTTGGCTGTGCTTTTAAAAGTATTCCCACTCCCTCCCCTCCACAAAAAGTATGTATTCCTTGTTGCCTATGTGTCTTTCTTTCTCTGTGTTCCGTCTTTATGAAATGTTTTTATTTTTTCACTATGAGCGGGGTGCAGTCATTTAAGTTTCTACGTGCGGCTTTTCTTTTATGACTTTCGCGCTTTAATAGCAGCGATGCGCCGGACTTTAGTTGGTTCCGGAGACCACTTGGCCCACTGAGCTCATCCAGAAGAGTTTAAGGCGATACTTATTCGATTTCGTTGCACTAGCCACACAGTACTCGGTCTGACCTAAATGCTTAAATATTTAAAGAATTAAAAGCTCTGCAAAAGTCGGGTCTCAGTTTTCAAACTTTAATACCATAAGCTGACTAACAAATGTGTGCCAGACGCTGTCGATTGTAGAAGTAAGCATATATGAACCACCCATAATGAAAAAAAAATGAAAATCATTGATTTTAAATTAGTTTTACTATCTAAACGCCCGTATGCCAATGTTTGAACATACCAGAAGTCAGTAAGAGCCCGGCAGGAATGAACTGAAATGTCGCATCAAATGTACAACTTTGTTGACTAACCTTAGTAATCCTCAATGACAAATGGCAAAAACATTTAATTGGCACTTGTCGGCCTGCGGGCAGAGTGGTTTCCTGAAAATGTGGCAGCCTTTGACCTATATCAAGCGCGCTAAATCTATGCTCCGATCCGGCAATGACAGTCAGTAGTAATAGTAACGACAACTTATTTTTGTTGGGCCTTCAGGCTAATCACGAAAACCATTATAAAGCCATTAAATAGGGCAAGCAAATGCATGGAAAAACCGAAACTCAACCAGAATTTAATCTAACTATGATCAAATTGGCGTATTGGAAATAATGACGTTGATTTATTAGGCGCGAATCTTAAGGAAAATAGAGGACACAGATTCACTAATTGCCTGATAAGCTTGCAGGAAACGGAAAATTGGCGTGAAACTTCGAGGCGTTCTCTAATCAGTCAAGCAACAAGAGGAATGTTGTTTGGAATGATATGATAAATGCACGAACAAAAAACTGACTAGGATTACCAGATGGCGCCTGACACGCCATTTGCCAAACCTTACTCTGTCCCTAGCCATGTTTATTCCCATTCCTGTTTCGATTTGGTCCTTTCATTTATCGAAAATGTGGGCGTGTTGTCGCCATCGTATTTGTCGTGCCCCAGCTGATAGACTTCCGCCATTGATTGATTGATTTGCTTATGCCTAAATGAATTCGCCATAAATTGTTGAACGAGTCTCCCGGAGCTAATATCTTACTAGAGAACGGTCCAAAATAAATTGAAGATTTCCAACAGTTATCAAATGATTGCATATTATGGAGTAAATATTCAGTAACAAATAATGCTATTAGACTAAAATTGACACATAAATATAGAAAAATAATTTGATTATTTAATTTAAATTGTTAATTATTGCATATTAATGAGTAATTATTTTATGCTATTAAATTATGATATTTTATTTTTTTATTTGCATAATGGGGGATTAGTTTGGTGCAACGTCCAATGTCATTCAATAATATGTATTTGGAAAATATGATTCAGATGTTTTCAGTTAAGAGCTGTTGAACGAGCTCCATATATAATGTATCTGTGATTTGTGTGTTGAAATTTGTAACGTGTCTGTGGTTACTTCGATCTCACATAAATATAATAAAATAATTAGACTAATAAATAGACAACTTATTTGCGCTTCTCTTTACTTTTTCAATGTAAAACTTTATTATTATGTGCAACTATTTAAGTAGCCAACTGTAGATTGGTGCCATTTCACTTTTGGCATTGTATACTTTATATTAGTATTCACAAGTAGTATTCGAGAGCAAGTATTGAAGTATCTTTAAAAGAACTTCAGACTATGTATTTCGTCATTGTCATCTGCCAAATAATTGCAAAGAACAAGAATATTTGAAATTTCACTTTAGGAATTTTGTAGAATATAATAACACTAACTTTATTTATTTAATGTGCACTAAATATAACCACAATTTTTAAAAAAGATTGAAAAGATAACAGTTTTAAGTTATATTCAAAATTAAAATTTCAAATTAAATAATATAACAATATTAATAAATAGATTAATAACATAATCTGGGTGTATTAAAATGTAATTCATAATATAATATTGATATTTTTCCATACTCCTATGCCAATTCTCTCCCCGATTAACTGAGCGAGTGCCGCAGCTGGTGCTCTACTCAGTACCCTCACATACGAGAGTTGAGGAAAAACTCATAGGGGACTCTTTGGAGGCTTGAGGGAAATTGGGTAAAGTAATGTTGAGTCGTTATCAACGTGCTTTAAAGCGTTGTCAATGCAATCCGGCTCTCACAAATGATTTAATGTAAATAATTTATCAACTCCTGCGCATTTTTCTTTAACACCTGTTCAGCCACCTGTTCACATCGCAGTCACCATAGTGTCTGGTTGTTGCTCGTTTCAGTCTGGATTTAATTTACATATTTACTTCCACTTTTCTTTCTCTGTTGCCCTGGTTTTGTTTTGTGAGAGGTGTGTGAGTATTAGCCTTATCGCGAGCTCGGCAAATACGACATACTAAGCTGAGCCTGAGCAGAAAGTGCCTGGTTTTATCGTTGCGCGTGCACGCAGATGGGATTGGAAGCGGATGTTGGGCTTATAATTTGACTGGGAGAATGTATTCAAAATAAAGCACGGATTTTGTTGCCAAATTGATATGAGCAAACATAAATTGACAGCATGATGTATACCGTCTGGTTATCAGAGCGTTAAGCCATTAGGCAAAACAATATTCGAAGAATATTTAAGCAACAAATGTTTTATGTACTTGGAAAACATTCGAATTTGGTATGCATTAAGAATACGCTTATAATAAATAGTTAAAGAGCAAAGAGTCGAGTAATTTTATTAAAATACATAAAATGCGAAAAGACAACAATTTACTCGAAATGTGGCCAGCGAAATGACGAGCCGAAAATCTTAAAGGACATTAGTAATTTGGTTATTGAGGCGTGTGATTAGGCGCAGATGGCAGCGAAAAAAGTTAAGCAACTTATGGGTTCCCTTCCGGCTGTTACCTTAGAGCCACCACCAGCAAGCCATGCTAACTAAGGAATACAAAAAAAAAGTTTGACTTAGTTGTTGAGGGGGTCTTGGGTCTGTGGCCCTTATGTAATTTGCGTTTTCCGACAATGTGGCGTATGATTAATATTTAATGCGAATTTAACTTACTGCAGACGCGCCACATTTGGCATACCTTATTCAATTGGTCGAGCCTGCTTCTGGCCTAGAGCCACGCCCAGTAGTATATTCGTCTTCAATACACTCTGTCATGCTGGTCGCAGGTGGAAGCGACAGTAGCGCTAATCAAAACGAATGTTTGCCTCGTTTATCAATTACAACAACCGTCAAAACCAACAATAGCAGGTAGCTTGAAAGTAGCTGCTGGCTTAACGTGCTTTCAATTAGAGGTCTAAGTTAAACGAATGCGTCTGAGACCGCAGCAATTGGCAAATACGTGCGCAAACATGGCTCAAATACCTATATGGCTGGGATCTGTGTGTGTGTGTGTGCGTGTGTGTGTGTGGGTGCGTGCTTTTCCCGTTTGTTGCTTTTACTTATTTGGAGAACCAAACATTTCTCATGATTACCACTCATTAATTTCTGGCCTGCCTGGTAATGTCCTGTCATTTGGGAACCGTTTGGAATGCGAAGTTTTGTTTGCCACAAACAAGGAATTTAATCTTTTGCGGCCATAAAGAAAAAAAAACAACTTGACTGTTGACTAACTGTAAAATAAATCGAAAAGCAATTATTATCCTGCCCAAGCCGAATATTAAATATCCTTCTAGACCTGAGTTGTTTTCGCTAGAATTTACATATTTGCTCGGAATACTCTACATTCTTCTTTAGAACAAATATTAAAAACTGTTTCATCTTTCGACTGATTGTTCCTATTGGAGTACATTCAGGTTATTGCCGACCTATGTGCCATGCGCGTTTATAGCAAGTTTTATCGAGATTCATTTTCGTGAACATTTTCTTTTCGTCAGCACAAAAAAATTGAAATTCATTAATATTTAACGGCTAAGATACTATTTTCAGATTAAATCAGATTTTTAGATAGGTCACATATTCAAAGCTTTAAATGTTTAAATACAAATTTCGCTACTTGTTGTAGGTTCCTGATTTAATTAAGCTATGTGCATACTTTCTACTTTACTAAACAAGTTACTTCAACATTGAAGAAAGTCGAGTTTTCGATTCAAATCTTGGCATATATTTAATTGCATGCACTTTAACGGCACTACACCGTTATGATGGCGCTGAAAGCAACGATGCCGTTAGCTTAAGTGACTGCTTGGGACCACAGACATGAATGGGCTTCTGTTGCCCTGTATTTCCATAGCGTGGCCTCATTCCTTAGGTCCCACAAGCATTAATTAATTTTGCACGTCTTTGGCCTGTGCGGGTCTGGCTTAGTTGTGATATTTTGCGCGACAACAGCTCAAGTGGTAATTATTTATACATTTTTTAAGCTACAACGTGTCCGAAGACAAGTGCAAGGTCATTCCGCAAGTGACGTAAGAGAAGTAGCCGTTGGCAATTAACTTGGCCAACAAATGTGTCACCGAGACAAGGCAAGGTCCTTGGATACTTGGCCACTCGACCGCGCAAATATGTTGACATTTGTTTATATACGTAGCCATGCTATACATAGAATGACACATTTGCTTACGCTTGTTCAAGGCGTGTGCGTCCTATAGAATTGTAATATACACCAAAGTAAAGGCAGGTGAGATTAAGATATGCGTTATGGCAAGCAAATTACACTAAAAGCTATTAAGAACCCGCATTTAATCACTTCGTCACGATCAACAAGTCAATAAAATGAAATAAAAATTGAGTGTGCTACCAACCAGCTAATCCCCCGCAAATTCACGTCAGCTCCAACTCAAAAACAATAACATGAATTACGTGTGAACGAGCCTTTTAATGGTCTGTTTGGTGTAATTAAAGAGAACTTTATGCCTGACATTCAGCTGGACAGTTAAGTTGTTCTTTAACAAACGCCATGCAATAAAATTGATTCACTCTTCACATTACTACGTCTTATTTTCTCTCTCTAAAAATATAATAAAATTTTTCTTCCCATTAACAATGACAAACTAACAAAACGACCAGCAACATGACATTATAGTAAAAGCAGGAAACGGAAATTCCACCAATTTGATGACTTCCTTATGCTTTTATCCTTCGACACGGACACTCACTGGCACCACTATAATCAACACTCTCCCCTTTTCTCTTACTCCCTCTCTCTGTCTCTCGCTGTCTCTTTTTGTCGCTACTGCTATATCAGGTGTCCACACATTTGTTTCTAATTCACCTCTGTCTGTGTCACCTCTGCAACAGTCGCTCTGGGGGGCATGTACTTAACTGTGTGTGCCTCACTGTTGCATGTGCAAGTGGGTGCAAAGTTGTTGCAATGCTTTGCAAACAAGCCAATTTTAACAATCCATTTGGAACGACACTATTATTAAAGGGCCAAGCCTGAGTCAACATTTAAAGGGCAGACTTCAAGCATAGCATAGCCTTTATATTGGATTAAGTTGGAATGGTTTCCCTACAATATGTATGGGGAATATTTAAGCAGATAAGCAGATCAATTCATATTCGTCGCAACGTTTCCAGTTAGGAATGAGTAAAGGTAGAATAATTAGAAAAGTTACCTAAAGCTAGTTTTTCCTATTCAAAAAACCCACTTACTATCTCCACAATATCCGATTCACCAAATCAAATTGGAATATTTGCAATGGAATTTCTGTTTTTTAACTTCGTTGTTATGTGTAGGTTGTAATTACTCCATTCACCGATTTACTCCGTCTTATAGACCTTCCCTCTTTAACTAATCATTGTGTTACGCCAGGTTTTATATTTGTTGTTAAAATATTAAAAGGAGAATTCGATTCTGATGCGCTGATAAGCCAACTTAATTTTTCTATTTCATCTAAACCTAACTGTTATTTCTTGCCAGTTTCCTTTATTTCATTTTCAAAAAATAGTTGTTACGAGTATTGCATTCATATTTCGCATAAGGGAATTAAAATAAATATTTTCTATTTATACATTATTTGAATTAGAATTCATATATTAAATGTGCATGTTTTGACATGAAATGAAATTGGTCTTTGTGTTCCAAAAAACCAAGAAGAAAATATAAACGAATTTCGATAGCGATAGCTTTAGCAATATTATGATGTGAATAATATTGTAGAATTCGCAGTTTTGTGATTGCTGTGTTTGCGCTTCTAGCCAGGCATTTGCTTACCAAACAACCAAATTTGTATTTTCGTTCTGCAAAGAGACTAATGGGAACTTTGACTGCAGCATAACAAGTAAATATATGTATATAAATATGTGTATTTTATCATGACATGTCGCATGCCCATTGTGAGCACATGCCCTCGATTCCAAGCTCCACTCAACGATGGGAAAACCAACCACAATACAACCCCATAAGGATGACAATGAGAATTGTGAATGGCGCTGGCAGTTTGGATGATTGCAGCCACTGTCTGACTGACACATGGTCGCTGAGCCATTTTGAAAATATTTTCGGGGCGTTCTGTGGCCCAAAATGGAGGGCGAGGCAGACTGTTAGTAAAAGCCAGACAGGCGAGTGTGTTTGCTCGTATACGCTTATTTTACTTTAACGACATTTTTTTTTGTCTGTTGCGTGCTGAACGCTCAAAAACAAAATATAATAATAATCGTCGAGAAACCCATAACGAAAACTAACAAAATTTTGTTGAAAATTTGCGGTTTGGTTGCAACTGCCGTATACTATGTTTGGCAAATAGCCAAGTGCACATTGTATTGAATTAATTGGAATCTTTATTTTATGCATATTCACTCACAGTTTAGAAGCTTTGATTTAATTTGGTGGTGCTAAGCATATTTGGTGGTTTTATATATATTAAAGTATTTGCAACACAAAATAGCCAGCAATTTAATATAGTGCTTACATTACAGTTGGTTAATTAATTAATTAATTATTAATTAATTAATTATTTTTAGGCATGAGTTTTTAATAAGGCATTGCCTTTCACAAGAAATTTTTTACAGCATTTAATCCAATTTTATTGGCCTGATACCTCCGAGCATGACGTGCTGTGAAGGTTAATTGTATTCATTAATTTCTTTATAGCAAGAAGAACGCAAGTAGATGTGTGCATTTCAGGTTAAATTACCGTCGACCAATTTTCGATGGTAAAATAAAATGCCCCCAGAATGCGGAGTCATAAACTATAATTGCCTAGGGTATGCCACTTAAGACTTTATGCACTTTTTTATTAGATTCTATAGTGCTTTACCGTGAACACACATTTTTTACTATAACATAATTAGTTTATAAAAAATTTCGCAAAGTTGTTAAAGAATTTATATTTATTTAATTTATATAATGCAAATTTATAAACGAGCAACTTAAATCCGCATGTATATATTTATATTCATTTAACTATTTAAACTTCGGTCTAACGACTTGCAGCATTTTCTTAACTTTTTTATTTGCCACTGCGTTGCACAGGTACTGTAATTTGGCAGTAGTTGAAACAAATTGCGTTAGTTGTGCACACATCCGGCATGGCTATTAGAAAAAGTAATTTATCATTGCATTTTTACCGTTTTCCATTCACCGTGCAATATGATTTTCAGGAAATACAAGCGGCTCTACAAAGTGTTATTTCCGTTGGAAAATTTACATTTTATGTGCCAATAAGAATGGAAAATTTATGCTGCTATTTTCATTGCGAACATTTTTCATGAGCTGGTCAACAAATTCATCAAATGGATTTTAACGAAGAATAATAAATGTATGCATTCCGAATTTTTGAATAATTTGAAGAAATGAAAAACAAGCATAAATTTAAAAATATGCAAATTGCAAACACGATTCATGCAGTAAATCTCTTTGGCTTTCATAATTGAAATCATATTTGCTTGTAATAAATACTTAGTTATATATTCAATTAGAATTAATGGAAAATGTGGAAATAATTTCACAATTAGGTTGACTCAAAGAAATGTTCACTAAAGCAAATTAAATTTGATAATATTTGTATGTCATTTTCAATCAGATTAAATGCGAATACACAATATTTATTTGGCCCCATTAATTAGTTGATTATCGCATTTTAATTAAAATTAATTTAAGGAAAGTGCGAAATGATGTCAATACACAAGTTGCAACTCATGCTCGGAGCTATTAGTCAATTATCAATATTACCAATATTATCAATTCTAGTTCGGTATATAAATGGATATAATTAATACTCTTGTCCAATTTAATTATGTTTTGAAGTTGGTTGTTTTTTAATAAATATAGTGGTGGTTTGATATACATATCTACAAAACTGCAATGTCGATCATTGTATATATACATATATATATACATATGTATATATTGACTTGCTCAATTTATGGGAAAACATATTCAATGTCCGTCATGCTGTCTGTCCGTCTGTCCGTTTGTATGAAAGCAACTATTTTCGACACCCTTAGCGATAGAGTCTTGAAACTTGGAACATATTCTGGTCAGTGTCCGCGTCAGACAAAGTGTAAAATTGAAATGCTACGTCTACTAAGGGGCTAGTAAATTGATAAAATCGATACTTGCTAATCGATAAAGCCGCATATCTCCAACAATACACATTTACTGTTCAAGTACGAACATGTCTCGCCCTAAGATGCTGATATCTGGCTCATGCAGCGGTCTCAAACGTAGGCAGTTGATGCCAGCTTGTTTGGGGTCACGCTTTTATAAGAGATGAAAGAGGAGATACATTGCGGCCACGTTACAAGCGGCTGCACTAGATAAGAACTATGTATTTAGGTTTAAGAATATTAAATAAAATAAAGGCCAGCTCATCAGAGCAGGCAGTTTGATTCTAAACGCCTTCTCATCGTGTTGACTACACACTATACGTGTTTCTGCATTAACCAAACAAGCACCTGTTCCCTTACGCCAAAGGTATGCACTTATAATTAACTGTATTTACAAAGTCGCTTCTACTAGTTAAAGGAACAAAAGGTATTTAAAAAAGAAGGAGTATAAGGACAGAAACTTGTTTTGTTCAGTTATCTTATCAACTGACTGTATGTGATTGAATGACCGACCGTGGATTCAGACTACTCGAGAGGGTCTAACCACACAATATAAATCACATAACGAAACCCTGACATATTATTTTTAGCTGCACTATTTCATAAATGACTGAGGCATGTCTGGCAGTCCTGAATAAATTTTAGATACGTCACACTCCTAGAAATTGGTTCGTATACATTTTCAGTTACCTTCGAGCAACCTTCACATATTTAATTCGAACACATATCTCTTTTGGTCGATGCCAATAGGTCTATTGTAAGGATGCATGTCACTGGGGTATATAATAAATTACGTCAGAATTGTCGTTGAGAACGTGCCACTGCATACAAATGTGCTAATTTATAAGCAAAACAATTAGTTTTCTGCAATCAAACTAGTTGAGCAAAGGCAACAAAGTGCTAAAATAAATACAAACCACATGCGAGCTAACAAAACCTGGCCGAGAAGAGAGGGGAGGGGAGAAGGAAAGCAATTTTCATTAGCGTGCTGCTTGCCTTTGGGTGAGGGTGTTTGTAATTATTTAGTTTATATTGCGTATACGTCATGTTGTGGCAGAGTATTGTTTGCCTTTCCTAGAATAAGGGTTCAGCAGCAGGAAACGCACAGAGCTATGGAATGAAAACGCTTCCTCTTATATTCAATGAGTCATGTTTGTTGTTATTTTTCCCCCTTTTTGTTTGATATTTGCAAGTAAAGTCCGGGGTTAGTATATAATAATTACTCTGCATATTCAATATATTCCTTTAATTGACGTTGACATCTGAATTTTACATATCTTCAAAATGCATTTATTAATCAAATTAGTTTTTCCTTTCATTAAATAATAATCGGATTTACAGCATTTTTTATGATTAAGTCATGTGTAAAATCGACATCCTGTCACTCCCAAATGCATAAATTAATACAAAGCCACAGCTTCATGTTATTATGTGCGATGAAGCAAGCGTTCCACATTGTCTGGCATGAGCACATATTACCAGAAAGCCTGACAGGACCCTGGACACTCCTTAGCAACTGGGTGAGTCAGGTGTAGTGTAATTGGCAGTCGGCAATTGGAGCTTCTGTGGTTGTGGAACAAGTAAAGGCTCACATACGATATGAGCGACTTATATTGCGTATACGCATCATGTGTCAACACTGTGAAGCAGCTTCCCTGCGCCTGTCATTCGTTCCGTCTGGCTGCCAGTCACGTGCACTTCTTGGCGCACAATGATGTTTTTTCTTTCACTTTTATGCTTCAGGACATTGTTCAAAATTGTGGAGCTCCTCAGCTTACATACACAATACAATCTTTGATATTCGTTATATCGAGACACAGCTGACAGAGGCTACCACGACAGGTGCGTGTCGTACTTCTTGATAGTCTGTGACACATTTGTGCAACATTCATTAAGTACGCCACACGCAACGCAGCCTGGACTCCATTTTTATTAGCATCGTCTCTTTGTTTTCTGTGTGTGCTATGAAAATGAATTCATGACATAGCTACCCGCAGTCTGTGCTCTGTGCTTTTCATAAACCCAAGGCATGCACCACATATAGAACAAATCATGATTATGTTGCCTACATTTGTGCGCACTTGTTGCTGTTTGAAAGAACAGCACTTGTTTGGAGCACTCTCCAGTAAATACAGAGTATTAAATACTGCACAGAGTCAAGCAAATATGCTCAGTTAAATGGTTTCCTACATTTTACCATTGAGACAGGCTACTTTCAGTCTGCATTTTTTTGATAACCTTAAATAAACGTGAGCTAGAAATGAATGAATAATCATTTTCATATCACTTGTCTTAGCCTTTGCTGTGATTGGATGTGTTTTTGCTGTGCTGTGTCCTGTTTGTGGTTGTTATTAAATTTTAGCTCGTGCATTTAATTTGATTAATATAAAATATAACTGTGCTTTATTTCTCTTTAATTTTTCTGTGATTGCTTTGGTAATTTGGGTTTTCTGTTAGTAATTTTGCTAGAAATTACAAAAATTTTTATTTTTGTAAACCTAAAGTGCGCGGTGAACAGCTGTGTTTTGTTTTTGTTTTTTATTATTTTTATTTTCTAGTGCGCTTGGTGCTCACGCTCTCACTGTTTCACATTGCATGCTAGATCGCTTTGCATTGTTGTTGTTATAGCGTTTTTTGTGTGCGCTTTATTACTCCCGCTCTCTATACTGTCGTGTGCTCTCACAACGCTTTATTACTCTCGCTCTCTCTACTTTCGAGTGCTCTCATAACTGTGTTTGCACGTGTTGTTGTTTCAGTGGTTAAAAGTTTTGTCTATTTTCGTAGATAGTCTTACAGCGCCAAAGCTTGTTGTTGTTGTTTCTATTTCTATTTTCTCTGTGCTGTGCCGAATCTTTGTATAGTTCTCTCTTCTTTTCGGGCATATCAATTTCTAAATTAAGCATGTCTGCTACCTAAAAAGCTGCAAGTGCCAGGCTGACCGAAAGGCCGATTTCGTCTGTTGTTGGTTGTGTGATAACGTGGTACACGTCAAATGTGCTGATTTCACGCAACGGGTAAGGGATACAATCGGCAATTAGTCGGGTTTAAAGTGGTGTTGCGAGCGATGCCGCGAGACGGAGTTGAATATCCAGGGTTTTATGAGGCAAACTAAACGGGGCTTCCACGATCTCCGTCTAGCTTTTAGTAGGCTCAGTGCTGATTTTGATGCAAGGGAGAGTCAATTCAATAGTGTAAAACTGTTGAATGAGTCTCTTAAGCAGAAGCGATCGGACGAGCCTGCTTTTAGTCGGGAACCAGGTTTATTGGCTCCGGTACTGTCATTGCCCCTTTCACCGCTAACACCTACTGTTGACAATGGTCAGCAGTTGATGCAGTTTATTTCTCCTACACCACCTGCAATCGACAGTGGTGGCTCAATTATGTCACAGGCCATTGTGTCCGATTCGACTCCGCCACCTCATTCCAGCAGTGCTCCCACGCCTCTTATAGGTGCAACTACCTAGAAAGCAAATTTTTATTTCGCGTCTTGCCCCTGATATATCAGTGGATGACATTAATGCCTACATAGAGGCTAAAGTGACATCTCCTGGGATATTGGTTGAAAAATTTAAATTGAATTATGAAAGAGAAATTTCCTCTTTTAAAATAAGAGTTTCGGCTGAAGTATTTGGCTCAATTTGCTGTGCTAATTTCTGGCCGAAGAGCTTAGTTATAAAAGAGTATGCAAATAATAAACGTATTCGGCCTCCTATTACATTGCCTCTGAATCCTTCTGGTGCTTCTTCTTCTAATGTTGCACCAAAAAACTAAAATCCTCTCTTTCTCTAGTATATCAAAATGTTTGAGGTCTTAAGACTAAACTTTCTAAACTATATATACATACGTTGACAGTCTTTCTTTTGAATTTTATTTTCTAGTATTTACCGAAACTTGTAATTAACTTTTTTGCATGGAATAGGAGGTGGGGCTTAACTAACTAATTCTTACTAATAATTTTTGGTCTGATTGGTTTTTTTTCTGGGTTTTCCCCAATTCAAGCAACAAATGTTGGACCATTTGGCATTTCAATACTCCTAGAAATCTTATAAATATTTCTTATTTTTAAATGTACTTATAATTTTATTTATATTTTAAATAAAATTAAATTAAACTTCTTGCTTTTTGTAATTTTTGTGTCGACTGATCTTAGTTGACAATAAATAAATAAATAAATATTTACATATTGGCAGTACCTTAATTGTTCTACATAAACTAAGAAAACCCTCTGCTCCAATTAAGCTGGGCAAAGGCGCCAGGTCTATGAAAAACCAAATATGATTTGGGCAGCTATTTAAGCAAGGAATATCCATTGGGAAGAATGGACATAGTATACTCACCAGTCTGTTGACGGAACACTGTAAAGGACACCCAGCTAAGCTCGGGACATGCCGATTTTTTTTACAATAAGTGAGAATCCTCAAAGCACATATTTGTGTAACTTGTCATAAGAAAAGTCTTAAATTTCGGTTCTGAGTCGGTAAAGTTGAGGTTACGTTTGCGGTTTGATGCACTGCTTTTAAACAAATTTTATTCAGATACGGGTTCTTAAAAAAAAACGGTAATTTCAGATCTAGTTCCGCTTTTGATTCTGAACTTCAATCGGATAACGGCTTGATTCCCTAGTAGTATTCATTCATATATAGAAGAAAAAATTATCTAGTCAACTAAACTAAACTATTAGATACTTGGATACTCGGAATTGACACTATTTTTGGTAATGCTTAAAATTTGCCTAAAGTATTCCTTCAACATAATTGTTAAGGAGAAACGATACTAAACTACTAAGAATCTTCATATCATATAAATTAAATTTGTGATTAATTTTGCCAAATTCGTTGACTTCCACAATAAATTGTTAGTAATGTATAAGTTGTGCCTGAAGGATTATTTCTTAATACATGCTCTTTGCTCTTCTTAAAATACCAAAATCCTTTAAATTAGTATAACAATTTTCAAGTCACTTAGCTCAAGCTTAGTTGGCAAATTATTTGCTTGAGCAGAGCCAGACCAAAGATAATTTTATGCCTGTCTAGCAGTTAACAAAATTGGCCTTTGAACTTGGGACGTGTGAATATTACACTTACAACACCTTTCAAGCGCTAGACAACTTAATTTAATTGCGCTGCCAGTGTGCATAATTTTCCAAAAACGAAAATAAAGAGAAACATTGTACGTCGCCTAGCAATTCATTACTATTTGATGTTGCACCAATTGGAATTTATGTGCCGCGTAATTGACAATCCCAAAGAGCAGGGAGCAATCTCATAATTCACTCAGACGTGTGCTTTACCAACCAAAAGCCAAGTGAAGGATATTCTGTTTGTTGAGCGAGATGTGTGAAGTAAAATAGCAAATAAACTTCATGAAACCAACGACTCGGACAAAAGGTCAAAAGGTGCTGGCCAAATTGGCCAAAGGGTTTGCTCTGATAAGGTTTCAGTGTTAAGCTGTCAAATCGTTTTGTTTTGTTCCACATTCGAGTCACTTTAATGTTTATATTGTGGTGAATGTTCGTTGTATTATTAATCATGTTGTGAAACTTTCGGTTAGTCAACTTAGTTGCCTTAAGGATAACCTTAATTCAGGCATCAATTGATTCCCATTCAATTTCGACTGCCCTTATAGTTAAGTGTTCGATCAAGAATATTGCACTTATGTCCTTGCTATTATCTTTTGCTTTGGGTCCACTTAGATCCCCTCTATAATGATAAAGCCAAATAGCAACGACAAATACATATACACAACATTTATTAATGCAATGTGTAAGAGTGTATCAGAATTCCAAAAATAAATAAAATAAATAAATAAATAATAATAGGTGACAGACAGCCATATAGGTATCAACTCAATTCGATGGTTCTTAATTGAAATGGAAGTATCCATTTTTCTCATCATAAAGTGTATTATTTATTTAAAGCTATATCAAACAGTGATATAGTTGGGACAATTAATAAATAAAAATTCAGCAGTTCCCGCAAAATACCGTTTTTCATGTAGTTGTGTGGAAAATGATAAATAAGCAGACAGCTGTGCTGTCATATTTAATAAATAATAACATTTCTATCGGTCTCTGTGTAATACATATATTAAAAGGCACATAAATCAATAAATTAAATATGATTAGCTAATTTCAGCCACAAATTAAAAGCAAGCATTTCGAATCTCGTTATAAAATACACATTTATCAACATAAACGCAAATGTAAATCAATTTTCAAAAAGGATACATAATTGATAACGGCAGCTAAAGCCAAAAAAACATTAAAAGCACAAAAGCAAGAAAACAAAACAAACGTAAATATCATAAAAAAAATCATTAACAGACAATCAACACAATTAATTTTTTGTAATATTTCAAATGGTTTTTGCCAAGCATTAATTTGCACTGTTCATAAAATGCTGTAAAAAGCGCATTAGTTGATGATGAGCCGGGGAGGTTTTTGTTTTGTATTTCGACATTGTTTGTGTTCTCGGGGGAACGAAATCAAAATGAAACCCAAACAAGGGGCAGGTTAATTGAATTTATTGTTATTCTGGATTTTCTTTGTTGTTGTTTTATGCTTTTTTATTTTTTAGCTCTCCTTTCAAGACCAATTTCCCGCGGCATTTCTTAACATGTATGTGCGCGGCTCAAAATTTTGTATTTTAATTTGCGCTTGTTTTTGTTATTTTTAGGACCTTCTTGCTTTTGTGTCGAGACTGTAAATTTTCACCAGATCTCTTTTCAGCAGCGTAAATTGGACTTCTTTTACCAGCACGTGGCGGTCTCTAGTGCATGGGTCTGCCTTGGTGTAAGGCTTGCCGTGGCTTTTAGCGGCAATTTTCAATTCTGCTTTTAGGGCTCTTTATGTGATGGCGTCTGGCTTAGGCATTTATTTTCTTTGTCTGCGTTTATTGTGCGGACAAAAAAGAGACGCGCCACTAAGAAGAGGTTTGCCTTTTTACATCTGGTGATTGCCGTTGCATGCATTTATTTTATGGTGATGTGTGGTTTGCTTTGGAAAAGGTTGCTTTGAAAGATATGCGTTTAGAATTACCTGTGGCCTCAACGATAAATTCTGTGCGCATTGATCGAATTCAATTTTCTTAAAAAAAAAGAAGTTGCTTTCAACTTGAGCAAAATGCGCAAAGTTAAACTTTTTGTTTGTTTGCTCGAACTTCCTTCTCAACTTGTCACTTGACAGTTTTCTATTGAACTTTTCAAAGTATTCAGCACTTCAACTATCAAATGAGCATAGCAGCATCTTCTTGCCATTGGCACGGACCAAAGTTCAGTTGTTATAAGGGCAAATTCAGTATTCTTAAATCTGACTACTGCTTATAACCACTTCTTGCTAACTATGACGTTAATAAAGAGTAGGGTACTAAATCGTCAGCACCCCAATGGATTCTTGATGTCTCGTTTTAAAAATAGCTGCAAACAATACCAACATGCACAAACTGCATTTGCAATTCAAATTGACGCAACTAAAGGTATTTGGTAATAATTTGTAGAAAAAGGGAAAAAACAAAAAAAATTAAAAATAAATTATATACAAATACATATGTTTCTTATAGCTTGCAACTTTCAAAAATTGGTTAACTTATTTTTCCAACTTTTTAATTTACATCATTGAGGGTATCAGAACTTTTAAAAACAGTTTTTGACAAAAACCAGTCGACGCAGAAAAATTCAAAAAGTACAAAATAAAATAAGATAAAATAAAATAATTACTTAAATTGAAATTGTTAGACCGGAAAACATCTATCGGATCACTATTATTATATATCTGCCATAGAAATCAGTCAATATATTATTCCATTTTAGTTTATCAAGATATCCAAATTAAATTAACACAAAATGCGTATTATTATTACATATTTTAGGATAAATATTCCATCTCAATCGGGCTATAGCTTAGATGGGAATAATCGATTGTTTTTTTAAATTTGTACTGAAATTTAGATGTCGATATTGTTCATAATAAATGCTGAATGCGTAAATTATTTATCAACTCTGTAAATCCCAGATGCAAATGATAACAACCAAACCCGCAAAGCGAATCGGCAAACAAAATCGCAAAGGGGGCAACAAATCTGCTTACCAAGCACAAATACGATTACAATGCTGCCGCTCTGTGCATCATTCTGCTATTGTTTTTTGTTTAACACACACTGTGAGGGAGTGGGTCTAAAAAAAATAACAAGTGTTTAAAAAATCGGGGTGAGGTTGTCTTTCTTACTTATCATTTTAAATTCGTTTTAATGGGTTTTTGTTCATACTCAGCTTTTTAATATAGTTCACTTAATAGTTAAGAGCTATGATATATTAATTTTTAGCAATATTTT
This sequence comes from Drosophila sordidapex, assembly GCA_035043295.1. Lineage (NCBI taxonomy): Eukaryota > Metazoa > Arthropoda > Insecta > Diptera > Drosophilidae > Drosophila > Drosophila sordidapex. The sequence goes on from JAWNNA010001332.1 coordinate 527,459, forward strand.
AAATGCCAATTTTCTACTTTTATGGCCTAATTATTGGTGGAAGCGTTAAACTCGTATTAAATGTGTTAAAAGAAGAAACCGTAAATTTGCCGATGATTTTTAAAGGTAGCTTCTAGCATCGATATGTTCGTTTTCGATTAAAATTTTATAACAGATTTCATGGTGCGTTTTGCATTTCTCCTGTTTTTCCACAGATGCCTGCCATCCGTACGAGCCATTCAAATGCCCCGGCGACGGTAATTGCATTTCCATTCAATATTTATGCGATGGTGCGCCCGATTGCTCCGACGGCTACGACGAGGATATGCGCCTTTGCACTGCGGGTAAGTTTCAAAGTCATTCGAGAGTGGACAATTTTCTCTGGTATTCAATTCAAGTTTTCTGTTCACACACACACACATATCAATATACGGATTTGGCTTGAATTGTATGTAAACTGTTATCCTTGTGATGGGCCGTCAATAATTGAGTTAGGGCATTGGGGTTTCAGCAGAATCAATGCCATGTGCAATTTTGATTTGTGACCGCCAGCTGCAATCAAACTTGTTAAGGACCCATCACAAAATTTCACTCTTGGCTTGGCCGTTTGTTCCCGGCAGGCATTTAACTGGAATTGAGAGATGTTGCTGTCGAGAAGCTCCCAGGAAATTAAAGGCCGTATTTCAATTAGGTCCTCATGCCTGCTCACATGTCTCTGTGACATGTCAGGGGCATGTGCAAATGTGTCAAAGCCTGAACTGACTTATGTAGCCAGCAGGCAAATCGGCTAACGCTCAGCAACATTCTGCGTAGAACTTATAACATTCTATTGCACTTTGCCAGATTTGTGAACAAGTTTCTGTGCGTTTTTCACATTCTTCTTTCAGTTTGCTACTCTCTTGAATCTAATCAAATTAGCCACAGCATGAAAAAGCTTACCAGAGAATCAAAAAGTTTTCATTTCCTGGGCCATTTGCTCGTTCAAAGTTTCTGGCTACAATTTAACGTGAAAAAAAACAACTTTCACAAGAACTAAAAGACTTTTTAAATTGTTTTAAAATTGTTAAATAGTATATTTTCAATTCGGCATTTTTTTACTAAGCAGCTGAAAACTTCCCACTTTACTGCAACACTAGGAAACGCACTTAATAATTTTCTAACTTCTCATTTTTGCTTCTAATAAATATTTGAATTCTGACATTTAAAGAAATTTGGCAAGTAGCACTTGGACTTTGGTCTGGTTGCCAGCTCTTGCTTTTAAATAAAATTGTTTTTTATTTCGCGATAATAATTGTTGTTGCCTTTTTGTATTTCTAGCAGAAGTTTACTTAACTCTGACAAGTATCCGAAACGCAAATCAACCTTGAGCATTAGCGCACTTGGCCTAGACAAAACTCTTTTCTGAAGCTCAACATTTTTGTTTTCGTTTTTGTTTTGGTCAGCAAGTCAGTGTCGTTAAAATTGTTGCAGTGCTTAAGTTGTCTAGCGCAACTCTCTGCTTGCCAGCACATTTTTGAAGCAATTCGAGGAATCCTGCATGGATTTTATCGCCACTTAGCTACCCATGAATATGCACAAATGTTCCTATGCTATGTTTCCATTGTATTTTGGGAGCTTCATCCGCTGCTCTTCCCATTGAGAGTTCGTTGTTGAGCCAAAAATACATGCAAAAACTCCCGTTGCGGCCTTTCATATGTGTATACGTTGTTATGGTGTTGGTGTAGTCCTGTAAGCCTGTCATCAGGTTCTATTAACATTGATTTTTCTTTGAACTTTGTTGTTGTGGATTGTCATGTGGTTCGTGCTGTTTTCAACCGAACTCTGGCCAATATTTTAAGGCGACATGCTTCCTGCTGTGAAATGACATTAAGCTGTCTTCTGTGGCTGTCCCCCAATATTGTTTGCAATTTCAGCTGTTACACTGGACGGACATGTACTTGCCTTTGTATCCGGGTTCCTTGCCAGAGCTGTCGACAATATTGATCTGGGTATCATCGACCTCATCTTTCTTTTTTAGCTAATGCAATATTGTGTCGCAGTCACTTTTAGTCAGTTCTGGTCGTAATCGTCTAGTAACTGCCACATCACAAACAAAATAAAAAATAGTTCAAGAATATCATGATGCTATTTTCTGTTTTGTCCTTTGCCTTCTAGCCGTGTTCTAGACGTGTTGGTCAGTTTTGCCGATAATGATGTGTATCGGCAAAACTGACCAACACGTCTTGATTTTCATGCTTACATATAAACATTAATGCGTTTGTAAATTTCAGCATTATTCCGCATGCCGAAATAAATAATTCTCAATAACTGCTCCCGTTTCGCGAATATCGATACATAATAATATGCAATGTAAAGATACAGCCTTTCGATATATACATATAAATTACTTTTAAATATTATTGGTCAACTACGCTGCCTTATCCAGAATGCATTTTCAAATGTAATTGAGAATTGTTTGTCAAACATCAGTCGATTCATTTCGAGCTCAAAATTAATTTTTAAAACTGTTATTTATATTACCACTAAGCAAACAATACATAGAGTCGTGAAATCGGCAAAAAAAACCATCTGCATGTTTTTTGTGCCTGTTGGTCCCACCACGCCACGGGTCTTGAAAGCAGGGTCGCAGCGAACACAGGTCATTATTATTCTCTGGTAAATTAAAAACCCGGACCTTTACGAGCAAACGGGCATGGGTGCGAGCAGGCACGCACTTTTATTTCCTTTTCTAGTAGGTCCTGATGGGCTATGGTTGTGTGAGAAAAACCCTAGAATGAGTGCGAAGATAGCAGCCATTGTCTGATTAGTGATAATACTTATGCTGCTATTATAGCATTAAAATAGGACTGTATATAGACTGTACAATTTAATTGGGTCAAAAAGAAAAACCGATATTTCACCCGTGACTACATCAAAGACAAACATCCAAAATGTTCAATTATACAGCTCTAATTTTCGGGACTTTCACATAACTTATAGTTTGTTGGCATATCTATGACACATCGCCCATCAGCACTTGACTTATTGCTGTTCTCGCTATTTGCCGTGTTACCAAACTGTCAAAAAATTTCTGCCTGATTCAGCTGCTCTTTTCTGCCAGGTCATCAAAACTTGAGACAATCGTTACGCTAAACGAGCTGTTGGTATTGTTGCCCATTGAGGAACCATTGACAGTTGGACTGAAAGTTGGACTATTATTAAAGAAGTTTGATCGGCAAGGCCGAGACGTTAACCGTAGGTTGAACCCGGTCCGTTGAGTCCATTAAAATGGGATTTATTTATTTTGGCGCCAGAAAGCGTACTAGTTCCATAGATAGGACTCTGATGTTCGTTCTTTGGTATCCCTGACCCGAAACTAAAGCAGTTTCAACTTCATTATCCTGCTGTCCATCTTGTGTGCCACTTTTCTGGCTGTTATTCATTTTAGCAAAGAGCAGCTCCCGATCATCATTGCTTTGATTGTTATTGCTGTTGTCGGCTTAATCAGAGCACTCATTGGATTGCTGCTCTTCTTCACGTTCCCGTTTCCGAGCCTGTGAAAAGTTATTCATGAGCTTGGAATTGCTATGCACATTGCTAGGAGTATCTGGCAGCAATTTATGGACGCCGACCAAATTATCATTCTGGTGTGTTGTCTCGATTGCTGCGGTTGCAACTGCAGCTCCAGTTCCAGCAGCAACCGAATCGAGCTCCGATACTCTGTAGTTATTTTCAAATATATTTTTAATGGAATCCACGTCCTTTCCCGTTTGTTGCAGCACTTCATCCACCTCGTCGTTCAACGATATGGTTGATGTGTTCCCCTGTGTCACCCGGCTCAGGTCTTGTGCCAGGCCATGGCTTGAGGTCAGTTTCCGGCTCTGCTGTTGTGTTTGCTCATTAGTATCCTTATCGGGTTGACTTTCACCCTCCTCACAGTCGCTATGGACGGTATTGCCTCCTGGTTGTTGTTTCTGCTGCTGTTGTTGTTTTTGTGAATTCTGCATTTGACTCCCACATCGTATTTGCTTAAGACGCTCGGCGATACGATGTCGCAGCATCTCAAATTCCTCTGTATAATTTCGATACCGAATGCGATCTGGATGATTGGCATTGAAGCGTTTCCAATCCTCGAACTGTTCCTCCCATTGATTGAACAGGCCAACAAGTTTTTCCTGCTGTTCTGGCTGGTTTTGGTAACGGTGGCTGGTGTGCCCAAAATGGCCCCAACCACTGCGGCCAAAGTTCCAAAAACTAAATGGATTATTGCTGTAGTTGTTACCAGGCCAGCAGCTTCGATTACCAAATTGATTTGGCATATTGCTGGCGCCTTGATTGCCATTACTGTCATTGCCTTGCGAGCGATAGTTACGTCCCTGGCCGACATGTTGCAGTTGGCGCTCCCATCGTGGACGCTGTCTGCCTCCCTCATTGCCCCAGTAAAATGTTCTCTCTGACCAGGGCTTATGTGTTGGCATTTGATGGAATCTGTCGGGCGGCTTCTGTTGGTGCCAGAGATGTAACATCGTCTGCTTCTGCTGCTGTTGCGGCGTCTGCTGTTGCTGCTGCTGTGGCAGCCGCGGCGTCTGCTGTTGTTGCTGCTGTGCCAACTGCTTCTGTTGCTGTGAAGGTTCGACTTGAGGCTGAGTGTACATCTGTGGCTGTGCTATTATTTGACCAGGCAACTGCAACTGCAACTGCGGCTGCGGCTGCGGTTGCACTTGCAATGGCACTGGCTGCATCTGCGACGGCAGATGAGGCTGTCCCTGTGAGTATGTCTGTGGCACAGGCAGCTGCGGTACAAATTCAGCATAGCTAGCTGCTGCGGTGACCATTTCCCGCTCGTACTGTGGGAATCACATATTAAACGGCGCCAAGTGTGAGTTCCTAGTACAACTCACCTGCTCACCATATTTTGAATGCCACTCGGCGTATTCGAGCTGATAGTTTTGCCACTGCTGCTGCAACACATCGGGGCTCATCGTCGCATACTGGGCGAACGTGATTTGTTCTGTGGCACCCACATTGTCTACTGGCAGCGGAGCTGATGGTGCATCCTGCGGAAGTGATGGCTCTATTGTGGAGTGGGGCAATGCTGCAGCCATCGACCATTGATTCCACATAGCCGAATGTTAAATTCGCTGATGAGTATTGTAATTCTCAAAATGCGCAAATAATATTGGTATTAATGATACATTTAATACCAAGCTAAGACAATATTCTAATATATTGTTGACATATATTTTTTTGAAGTTTATTGCTTAAAGTATTGCCTCGAACTGTATATATAAACTTAGTTAGTTTCATAAGCTTAAATGTGTGACAAATATTTCCTGGCTATAACGATTCCACATTTACATAAGTTATGCACACAAATGTTTGCTAACATTCAAGTAAAACCCAAACCAACTATTAATTCGTCCATCTAGCTTTTTTTGTAGCTTTTTATTTACGCAGAGGGCTCTTGCAGTACTACAAGCTTAAACTTTTTGGAGAGGTAATAAATGACTTATAAAAGTATAAAAAATGAGCTCAGCTCAAAAAGGATATTATATATTATTACTACTACAAAAATTCTCGATGCTTACCTTAAGGTGCATATGGTTTGGTATGGTTTGTATATATATGCGTAATATATATATATATATATATATATATATATATATGTTGATTTAAGTACTATTTTTCACTTGACTTAAATAAGTATTGGGAAGAAGTACATGCTAAGAACCGAAACTAAACTTTGAGTACAATTTCGCTGAAAACTAACTGGGGAAAAAACTAATTTGTATAATTTATTTATTAAGTTGTTCCCACTCAAATATAGTCAAGTGCGGAGGTGCTCTCAATTCTAACCAAATTGTAATCTCTAGCTCTTATAGTCTCTGCTACAGATCAATAATATATGTACCTTATTGGGTAAGAGACGCTTCCTTCTACCTGTTACAGAGTTTTTCACAAAGCTATTGTACTCTTTTTACTGGGTTCAGGTAATAAAAACAAATAAATAAAAACGCGAAGGACATCTGCCTGCTGCTGACTTTCGGATTTCAGTCGAATGAATTGGGGCAATTAGTGCTGTTTGCTTAAAGTTTCGCTTGGCGCCTTTGTTTGCTTGTCTCCACAGTCTGCGCAGTGTCCGTGTGTCAGTGTCAGTGAGTAACTCTAAAATATCCTTGGGGACTCGACTAGTTTATGTGCTGGGAAACATCGTAATGACCCAGTGACAATATATTTTAGCAAACTGTATTTAATATTTATTACGTGCTTTGACAGGGTAACTATAGTGGCGAAGTTAATTATTTTTCGCTTAATTGTCATGCAATTTATTTAATTATTTTGCTGATTGTATGCCTTTGTTTTGTTCAACGGGAGGCTATCAATCCGTATCTGCCCGAACAGAATTCAATTCACAAGAGTTTATTATTTAATATAGTATAATTAAGTAGATATCTAAATAATATATAAATATTCTGTATTTTTGGATTTCATATTTTAATTAAATGTTTTGTGAATCTTTTAAAATTTGTGGACTACTTTTATTCTAGTTGAAATAAACATAAAAAAATATTTAATATCCAACCAAACTTTGACAGAGGACTAATAATAAAAGCATCTTAAAATATATGGGATTAGTATACAGACATTTTTAACAAGTACAAAATTGTACAAATTAGTTTTTTCCCAAATAATTTTTCGGCTAAATTGTACTCAAAGTTTAGTTTCGGTTCTTAGCATGTACTTCTTTCCAATACTTATTTAAGTCAAGTGAAAAACAGTACAGTATTCTTCTTATCGTAATGTACTTTGATCAACACTTAACCTGTCGTGTTCTGGATATACCCTAGTCGAGCTCACTTGTCTGCAGCATTCTGTTGCCAGGATGCGCCGAGTCCGCAGAGTAAAGTTGATAGCATTGTGGCGAAAATTTTCCGTGTGCCATTGCTACACAACAAAAACACTAAAAGCAAGAGAAAAACAAAAGAAACTAATTTTTAAAAATTAAATCATTTAGTGATGTGCGCCGGGCTCGAATGTCTTTTGAAATATTATGCGCCCCTCTCAAAGGGACTCCGCCTGAGTCCCACGGCAGACTCGCCGCCTTGCCCGTCTCCTGTTTCTTGGGTGGCTGCGACTTGCTGTAAAGGTTTCCACTTCAGGCAATTGTTGCTGAGATATACAGCAGCATCGAGTGGCTGGCATGACTGGCTTTTCTCATCAGGCGGTGTCGCTAAATGCGTTCAAAGTCCTTATTAATGAATAATAATTGGTGAGCAGGCGAACTCTTTGTGGTTTTTAAATGAAGCGCGAACCCAAAATCGGAGGCCATTAAAATCGATTTTCATTAGGGAATTCAATTAAAATCTAGCTGGTAGCGAGAAACTGCGTTAACTGTGAGTTTTAGACCGGCTACTTAGGAGTCTATTAACAATATTATTGATGGCAAAAATAACCACTAAATTGTCAAATGTAAGTACAACCCTTTTCAGAATGGCGCCAGGTAAAAACATTATTTTGTTTTGTAAAAACAATACTTTAGACCATTAAAAAAGTAACAAGAGAAATGACTGCAATAACATTATAAAAACTTTTAATGCGCTGCACTCGAATACCCCCGGGAAATTAGCATAATTTTGCATACATTTGATCATCAACCGAAAAGTTAATATTGGAGTTTAGCCTGAAATGAGCTAAGTGCTGTGAGGGCCATAAGGCCAGCGGGCAAAGAGCCTGCAAATGTTACGTAGCCTTTATCTAAACTGCTGATATACATCGCTTGAATATGTAACAAGTTAAAGGCAAACAGGCGACACACACCCGACATTCAGAGAGGTCGGTTGGTGTATGTCAAATTTGTGTCCCAGGCGATGTATCCACGCCGTACATGCACAGATGGTAAAAGCACAACAAAGCAACAAAGGAGAGAAAAAAAGCTGTCAAACTGCGCCATTTGCATAACAAATACAGTCAGTAACTGAATACACTCACACAAACCCCCTCCACCCTCACACTAGAGATCCATCGACTGACGCGTCCTTGCATCCATTAAAAATGCTTACAACAGTCAGCTTATGTAGGTGGGGAATGTTCACAGAGGGCCAAAAGTGCAGCCAGTGGGTTAAAACCCGGCAATAAGCGTACGTTCTAACTGACTGACCTACAAATGTTGGCAATTTATCCAAAATGCCAAAGAAAAATAGAATGAGATGGAAATTAAAAGCGCAGCCCGGCGGCATTATTCACATTTTAAATATCACTTACACTCCAAAACAGACGCACAAGGCAAATTTATATATATAATTAAAAGAATGAATAATTAGAGAATAATGTACAAACCAATTAGAATCCTCTCGTTGATAGAGCTCGTTTAGAAGCCATGCAATCACTTTAATTCTATCTGAGTAGAAAATTCTTCTATTAACAAACCATTATAAACATTATTGACATTGAATGGCTTATTGAATTTGAAAATATGTTTTGGGTAATCTCTAAGATTGTGTTTAAGTAAAATTATAATTAAAACTTAATGTATAATGACTTGGAAAGTAATCTTAGAGATTTATAATTCAATAGACAGTATGTTTCTTAACCAATCTTAATAAAACAACAACCGTTGACCAATGTCTAGGAATATATCTATCATATTTACATCTTTTAATTTGTAACTTAAAATTAATATTAACGTCAATGCAAACAGACTAATATTTTGTAGAACAATATACATATGTGGATATGGGGATATTTTTACTTTTTGTTAATTAACTTTCCAAAAATGGGCGAAATATTTGTAAAATACAACAAGGCGGTGAACTCTAAATATTAAATTAATATTTCGAGCACATACTTTAAAACAAATTCATGTGAATGAATAAAATGGAAATAAATGATGCGTGTTATTTGCATTCCCATACTTTGGTTATAAAAATACTTATGTAAATTAACATAATAGCTGTATTTCAACTCGGACAAAGTACAAAGCAAATTTATTTATTTGACAATTGTTTTTTGTAAGCTCTTCAGGCAATGTTCGTTCATATGTAATTGATTTCGAATTTGATTTAACTAACGCAGCATGCAGAAGCTTGCTCTGAGCTCGACTTAATCAGATGAATTGAGTAATCAATTATCAGCCATCAATTGGGCTGTTGTTATCACATTCAAGTTACAAAATATGAAAGGATATTATAGTTTAAAATTGAAGCATTTGTTTAATGTAGCAGCTGTATTTTCCTCCTCAGATATTACTTGAATGGTCCCACTTAAAATCGAACACGTGTTTTCCATTTGATTATAAGCAATTTATAAACATTTTTCCTATTTTCTTTCTTCCTCCATTCACAGCCAAGCGTCCTCCCGTCGAGGAGACTGCATCATTTTTGCAAAGCCTAATCGCATCACATGGACCCAATTACCTGGAGAAACTTTTTGGCAGCAAGGCACGTGATGCCCTCTCCCCGCTGGGTGGTGTGGAGAAGGTGGCCATCGCTTTGAGTGAATCGCAAACGATTGAGGACTTTGGCGCCGCATTGCATCTAATGAGGTAAGTTCCGAAACCTGAAACATCAAATACGCCGGGGAGCCCAGATTTGGGACAAGAAGAATCCTTTTGTTTGCTCATATCCTTCGTGCATAAAGCACATGCTTAACTCATAGCCTCAAGTAGCACATGTGTCAAAAAAAAATAAATAAATAAAAAAAAGGTTAAGTAATGTAAGCTCTTAAATAAACTTAGCATGACCGCAAAGTTATTTATTTAAGTTACGTTCCCCACACACTGTTGCTATACACGAGAATTCAGGTCTGTCCCTCTGTCCATGCCAGTTGTTTTGTGCAGCATCCAAGAGTGTCCTTGGTTGTTCTTCTAAAATATATGAGTGTCCTTTACTCTTTCCCGGTTCTCTGTGCCCCCCACCACAAACAAGTTATGAAATTTTAAATTTCTGTATGCTTACCCTTTTCTGTCTGTGCCTGCGGTTTATTTTAATATATCTTTGTGTGGTTGACAGTTCAGCACTCTGGCTTTAAGGTTTTCTTCCTCTTAAACCTTTCACATAGATGAATAGTTAGAAAGGGTATAATAAAGATGTGTACCTTATGGAGGTAGTGTAAATTTATTGGACATTTTAGCGAATACTTATTCTGTATAAAAGCCAGCAAGCAGCAAAACTAGTCAATGGATATATATCGCTTGCCTGTTTGTCTTCTTATATCAATCCTCTGAAAGAATGACTTTTAGTCCTTAACTGTACTGGGAATAAGTTTTTTACATATTAATCATTACTTATACTATCTTATAATATAATACTTATTTGTCTTTGAATATAACTTTCCTCTTGCGTCAGTAAAATTTTATTTAAAGCATATATTTTACTTTAATATCAATGAAGTCGAACCCTTGCCTGAAATCAAATTTATTTGGTTACTTTTTATTTTTCAATTTATTGGTATTGAAGTTTTTATAGTCCTGAAAGTACAGGCTAATTTATTTTTATTTAATTTTTGCAACATTTTTTAAATTTACTTTTAGCACTTAATATATCTTTTTTTCTTGTATAAATCGAATTGTTAAGCCTTTTAATATTATATATATTAATATTATCGGCATTAAATAGGTATTTTAAACAATGATACACTAAAAACCATTAGCATATGAAAAAATTGGTTTTATTATTTGCAAGCTTGGTGTTTGTTTACCAACCTGTGATATTGATTCGAGTACTTATGGTGTTAAGAGATATACCTATAATGAACAACTTTTTTGTGATATGAGATGCTGAGTGTAACACAGTAGTATATTTTACAACTTTATTTTACCCTTTGCCTTTTTTTTGTTTTGTTGTGTAAAGTAAATCCAACTATCAGTGTGTCAAAAATAAAAACAAACTCAGAAAGCCGCTTGGTATAACATAAAAGTGAATTTTCATTAAATTAATAAAACAAAAGCTTACCACAGAACAGCAGCAACCGCAATGAAATTCCCCAAAAACAGCAGTCGCCCACAGTATAAGTAATTGCGAGAGACTAGACACATAAAGAGCTCAGACCGACATGCTGATAAATTGGCCAGAACTCAGCTACCCCACAAGCCAGACCAACAGGCTATGCCCAGCTAACCTCATACCATGTACCATCTGTGGTACTTCCAGAATTTCATCAAGGCAATTAGTCGTGCAAGCGCCCGAATGCCTGGCAAAATAATGTTTGTGTTTGGGTTGCCTGTTGGAGCACTTTTTGGGGGAAGGGGCAGGAGTTTGGCTGGTTTTCAGAGTTGCAAACACGCAAAATTGTATTTATGTACATTATGTGCTTGGCAATGTTTTTTTTGTGGTTGTTGTTGTCGCGGCTCCTTTCGTGCTCATGATCATAATGAAGTATCCTTTATTTATCAACAACAACAATAGCAATAACCTGAACGACTACACCTGCAGGGATTAATTAAACAAAGCGGATAATGTGTACCGGACCGCAAGAAGGCTTGTTTTCCTTGTGAACCTTAAGATTAAAGACGACAGTAAAGCAAAGCGCACCATTGTGAGTGCGCCATATTTGAGCCGATTCAGAAAAGCACAAAGAATAAAAAATAAATTAAACTATATTAAAAAAATTTCATATTAAAATTTAAAAATTGAGTAGAACTCTATAAAATTTCTGGGAATATTTTTTTGTGCATAAAAATAGTTTACAAGAATCAGTTAAGACACCTAACCACAATGCGTGCGAAAGTGTTATGCCCAAGACAAGAAGTTTAAAATGGAGATCTTAAAGATAGAAATAGATAGCCCTGAATTTAATACATGATAAAGTCTATTGTAATCATTACAGAATACTCGAAATGGTCTAGGCAAAGAATAGCAGTTAATTCTTTAAGAGGAGGAGAGAAGTAATGGATACGTCTAAAGGGAAGCGAAAAGTGAATTTGGGTCATCAGCGCAGCAGAATCAATTTCACTATTTAATAATTTGACAGCAAACATAACACATAGCATAACTCGACGATTAGTAGGGAGCAAAGTCCAATTAGAATGACTATATCGGTGTATGGAGGTAAAAAACAAATCCCAGTCATAACGAGGAAGAGAAATTATTAAGAATTTTTATTTGCACAGATTCCAATGTAGCTTGGTTAATTGGATATTGTAGAGATCACCTACAATGTTCGAGTACGAACATGTGACGAAGTGAGATGCTGATAGCTGACCCATGCAAGCCAGCATTCTTTAAATATAAACATGAGATATGCTGATAGCTAGCACATGCAGCGCCCGCAAGATTAGGCATTTGAGGCTGGCTTGCATGGGTTTAAGCTATTTTTAGAGAGGTCGATGGAGTGAGACGCCTTACAAGCGACTGCACTCGATAAGAGACCAATGCAGTTGCCTTAAGCGGCTGCATAGTGTATTTTAATGTATTTCTATGTATTTTAGGCTTAAGCATTTTATATAAATAAAGAGCCTGCTCGTCAGAGCGGGTGAGTTCGATTCTAAACGTCGTCTCAGCGTGTTTGATTTCACACTATACGTGATTCAGACATACAAGATCCGTATTCCGAAGTTGGACGCACAATTAAAATATGGTATATTGACCGTATAAGCTAGAATATATTTAGGTATCCAGAGAAATAAATTATTTTCTCACCACCAGCTTTTAATGATGTATAATTATGACGTCTAGGAAAAGGGAAAGGAAAAGTTCTACCCACCTTTTTACTTCTTGTTTCTTTAATATCAGTGAATATGTATGTCCATTTTCACATTTTAATATATTCAAACAATATTAACATTTATTTTGCAGATCCGATTTGGAGCACTTGCGTTCGGTTTTCATGGCTGTGGAGAATGGTGATCTTGGCATGTTGAAGTCGCTGGGCATCAAGGACTCTGAGTTGGGTGATGTTAAGTTCTTCTTGGAGAAATTGGTCAACACCGGTTTCCTTGATTGAGTAGCGCCGGATCCGGCTTCTGGATTTTATTATGCACACGCACAGCCCATTAATCCTAATTTCTATTCGTATTTGGGTACACCCTATGATAATTACAATTATTAGAAAGGTGTTATCGCAAATATGAATTTCAATATTAATGACACATACATTTAAACACCAATACATGAAATATTTTCTCAAAAATTTCGCAGTTCTCTTGAGTTTCCAAAATATAATCTTAAGTTTTATGCTCTCTTATCCAATTTAACTATTTATTTGCTCTCTATTTTAAAACACCTTTTATAGAAAACACCAAAAGCAACAAAAAAAAAACCATTATAAAAAATGGAGATTTATACAAAAACAAATATAAAATAATTTGGTCAAAGGCAACAAACATAGCAGATACGACGATAAATCGGCTTCTCTAATAATCTTTCCCTCTTCTTCGGCGCTCTTGCAATCGGTATGCATTTCTAAGCTCTTTAAGTTAATTTGTGTTTAAACTTTGTCAAATTTTGAGAAAATCAACTCGCATCTTTCAATAACTGATTGAATTTTCAAACAGAAAGAATAAAAAGCATTACATAATCGCAAAATAAAAGCAAAATGTGGAAGCAGGATCGTTCGGCAAAAGAAACCAAGCAAAAAAAAAAAGTAAAAAGAAAACAAACAAATTATATAAATGTTTATTCGCTCTTTATTATGTATATGTGTGTAACGAACTTATCAATGTATATGTAAGTGTTTCAAGATGCCTCACAATAACTCTAGTTTCAATCCACAAAAAATACACTCCAGGTATTCACTGCAGCACATATCCTACAAATATTGTACGAAAGAAACCGAGGCTATCAGTAAAGAACCTTCCAAGATATAATGCTTAGTACCCACCCAGAGGAGTACGTCTATCTTTTTGAATCTTCTTTTCTACACACACACCACCCCTTTGTATCTGTGTAGAATTTAGTGTATCTTGTTGGATAAATACGGACATATCGTCCAGAGCTTGTTGTTTAATGAAATGAACACTCGATGTTTCAACTTGCAACTATGCGAACTATATATACTATATTAACTAGTACATATACTTAAACCAAATACGAAGTAAGCTAAACCATAATCGTAAATGTCGGGCTACTGTACACGATTCAATAACTGGAAATACAATTGTCGAGTTGCGTAATTTATGAATTCAATTAATAAGCATTCTTGCGAAATATAGCATATCCTGGGAATCGGAACAAAAACAAACAAATTAAAGATTAATAACTAACAAAATTATATCACAATGTTAGACTTTATTCAAATAAAAGTTTAAAAATTAATGTAAGCTTACTCAGCATATTAACACAAATACTTTTTCAATTAATGTTAAAAAAATAAATAAAGAAAAAAAGTCAGTAACCAAAATGAAGCCCATGAGATTTACTTATTGATTTATGACTTAAAACTGACCCAAAACCAATATGAAACATATAACAAACCACAAAATTTGCTAATAATCCTTTTCTTTGAGCACTTTTCCTTTCTATCGATCAACTATATATAAATAGAAATTGGAAACTACCCACATATATTAATAGATTAGTTCAAAATGGTACTTGAAAGAGCACGGAATTGTTAATACGAAGTGAAACTAACTAAGCGATGAGGTATTTCAGTCCAATTCAGTGCAAGTAACGAACCCAACGTTCTACAGATAGACCAGTGCTAGGGCAAACAGAAAGCGAACATTTAAAAATCGATTACAAATTAAAACAAAATAATGGAGTTATAAGTACCTTGAATTAGCTGGTAGAAACTAAAAATGAAACTAATTATTGATAGAAACAAGAAACCAAAACAAAAACCAAAACAAATCATATGATTTTCGACTTAACGATACTTTTATTACTAGTTGTCTATTTGAATGATTAAAACTTACGTAAATGTACACAATATTTAAATATAGAAGCAACGTTGAAAAATGCAATTAAGAGTGGTATTGAATGAAAAATGAAAACAACAGATCCATTGAACTATATATATACACATCATATATATATATATATATATATATATACATAGTAATCTATATGTATACATAAATTTACCTAAGTATATGACAAAGAAAGTATTTATTACAAATATTAAAGAATATGTTGTGTATGCACACATGTGTATATGCCCCATGTAAATAAGGAGACAAGCTACATATTTCATGTGGATGCAAATGATCGATGAACGCGAACAAATAAAAAAAAATATATATAAAAGAAAATCAGCAAAAAAAATACAACCAAGTGATAATTTGATTTTTTTATAAAACAATCACAACAATTTACACATTGCATATTCTTAAAGTAATTGTAATGATTCAAAACTTTTATATCGTTTAATCGGAATCCTATCAAAATTCTCAATATATATTGTATCTTTGCAACAAATTATGCGTTTCTTTTTGCATATTTTTGAAATTTATAAGATTTTATTAAAGCAGTTAAGTACTATATACAATTATATATGAAAACTAAAATATAAGCCACAAAACTATATCACATACATATCAGCGGACTTGCTATAGACGTTATTAAAACGCTATAGAAAACTGCAAACAGTAAAAAGATATATCAAGTTATATGGAATAAGAATTTTAATCCTATGACTAGGCAAATATGCAAACATATCAATGAACAAACCTAAAACATATCAAATATGAATACACAGAAAGAAAACAAAGCAAACTAACTGCAACAGAACTTAAATTTAAAAGAAATCTACAAAAATTACATTTTAATCACTCAACAATATTTATTTTTTCCTTATGTCTTAACACCCACTATATTTACAATTTTGATTTGATTTAGTCGCATTTGTGACTTGTTTCAGTATTTTAAGCCCAAAAACTGACCCAAGAAACAAATTAAAATGCTGAAACAATTTCACAAAACTGTGCACAAAAAAAAACATAAATTTTTAAAGCATAGGATTTTAGTCTTGTACTTTTGTTCAATTATTATTCGTAATTATTGTTATTTTTTAATTATAGTTGATTATCATGACTTGTAATAGTTGCGCCCATACATACAATACGTATTTAAATGTGTGTGAGTATTTCTATAAAAAATTATCAATAAACATATCTGAAAATGTTAGCAAAACTATTACAGCAAACAAGAGTTAAGTACTCTTCAAAAATCACACAAAAAAACAACAAACAACAATTTTGAAATTAAGCATAACTTGAATTCAATTATCGAAAAACAAAATAATGAAAAGGAATATTTGAAGAAAAAAAAACATCTAAAATACAACAATTCTATGTGTATATGAATATAGATTATAATGCAGAAACATAAATACAATTTTTAACATTCCAATGAAGCTATTTCTTTGGTGTGATGTTTAAAAAACAATACACAGTGTTTTATTGGTCAAAGAAGCTGGCTAACGAAGAAAAAATGCGAAGAAGAATTACTAGTTGCTATGATTCGATAAATTATTTTTATTTCAAGTTGAAAAGACCTTAAGGAACCGGTGCATTGTATGGAAGCCTCCTGCCTCGATTGTCGCCAAATTTATATATCAGAGAGTAAAAATCGATAACAACGGAAATTTCCCACATTTTTAGTCTCCAGTAATCTGGAGCGTAGATTAATCTGGAGCGTAGATTAATCTGGAGCGTAGATTACTGGAGACCTCCCTCAAACGCAAAGTTCTAAACATACCAAACATGGAACTTAGGTTACTCGGAATTTCCTTCAAAGGTTGGTAAGGTAAGGCCAATAACTTCCACGATGTAAGAGCTAATGTTACAAAAATCGGAAGGTAAGACTAATTGCAAATTTCTGCAAATATCAATAATAGAGTATTTCGCAGTCGGTTTCGCCCGACAGCAACATTCTCACTTTGCTATAATTACTGTTGAACAGATCTATTGTTGGCAAAAACGAAGCATGTGTTTATTGTATGGAATCAAGCAATTATTCCACTAAATGTAGGATGAGATAAGCAATTTGTCTCATAGATTTCGATGCGCGAATTCCAATCAAATATTGTAGATTGTCATGTGACTGGGTTCGTTAATTAAATGAAAATTGAGTTATCAGTAAGCTGTTTATGGGCCTTACTTGTTTGAATACACATATGAAACAAGTTTGAATTCAACAAGAGCGATAAGATACGCAGTCTCCCACACCTCAAGGCCCTCCCTCCCATTTACACCAACTATTACTTTCGCCCAAAACAAAGAGGGAGATTAAATAGAGGCAAAGAGACAGAGAGAGAGAGAGAGAGAGAGAGAGAGAGAGAGCGAGTTGTAGGAACATCGTCTGAGGAATGAGAGACTTCTTGTCTAAGCGATCTCTTTGCAAATAAAACATTACGTTTGTGGATCGGTTTCTGTTTCTGTATTCTAATCAGCTGCGGAGACGTTTGCATTTCTCAGTGTTTCATTTGTGCCATGTGATGATAGCCTTCGTAGTATTTGTATTTACTTGCTGGTTGATTAGACGCTCGCAACAGTTGTCGTCGCGTTAGTCGTACTTCAAATTTTAGCGCATTCGGTCATCATTGGTTCGCGGCAGTTGCTTTCAAACGTACTATTTTCTTATTGGGTCATCCGTATGCAGCTCGCGTAAATGCAATTTCAGCAAATACAAACGTGTGCTTCCTCTTGCCATGCGTAAAGCACCGTTACGTTAGTGAATCGATGTTGCAGTTTAATAGCAGCATAATTCCCAATTAGCACTGCTCAATTTTGCAGCTGCCTAAAAGTATGTGACGCAAAGTGAAGAAAACTCAATTGTAAAAATGCAAAATTGACTCAAAATTCATTTATTATTTTAATTAACTCTATAACGAGTCTGATTTTGATGTGTGCTACATTCGTTTCAAGTTATTTTATTTTCAATTTATTTTAGGGTTTTTTTTTTAAATTGGTAGCTCAAGAACTTCTCTAAGAGAGTCATCTTATAAATAAATATATAACCATGCACGATCCCAGCGATTATGATTCAGTTTACAGCGAGCAGGATTTCCTGGATATTGTTCAGGGCGCTTCAACGCCGCCCCTCATGAACTATGAGGAATTTCTCGAGAAAACAATGGGTGAGTTTGCGAGTTTCGCTACTTTGATTATATAAGAAGTATGCATATTTATATATATGTATATATTTTTACCTGTTGACATTAGAATTGTCTACAATTGTAGTGCTTATCTTGTGTGTGTTATGGCTTTAAATTTTGATAAAATGCCGTTGCGTTGAAACTTTTCGTATAATGTGAAGTGGCGAGCAGTTTGTGATTAATATTAATTGTAATATATAATGAGCATATTATTAATAATCTAATTCCAACTTCTTTAATCTAACAAAAAATGTTTGGAATGAGTTAAATATTATTTATTACCTATGATTGTTTACATTTTAGTATTTAAACTTAGACATATAGTATATTATCTTATGATAGCTCAGACCAAAAACACGATCTATTGTAAATTTTGTACTCTGCCAATTTAATTTAATAAGATATGAATTGGTTTCTACTTCCGCACAAATGCAACAAACTGAAAATGAAACATGCTAGCCGCTCTCTGAGAGTGAACTGTTAGTTAACATTGATGCAACAGATCAACCAGACATAAACATAGAAACTCAAATTGACCAAATGCACTCTATATATCAGCAAATAATTATTTGAAGTATCAGTGAGATTAGCCAAATATGTTTTTTAATTTATTTGCACTTATTTGTTACATTGTTCAAACAAAATAAGTAAATAAATTGATTGTTTTGAATGGTCGCGAATAACAGTGAGTAATGGTAATAAATTGTCACGGCTAATGAAATCACCACTGTTAACACTGTTACCCTCTTCAGCACTCTCTCAAAATGGCTCGCTCATCAGTGCTGACACTTAAATTTAGCCATTTATTCCAGCAGTGATATTTATATTTGTTGCAGAGCGTAAAGCTCGAACCTTTCTCGCGTAATTTATAAGGATTTCTTTAATTTAAGATGAGCGACGTAAAATGTAAGAAATTTTGTGCATTGGCTTATTTTCATTCGTTCCAGCAGCTTGATTTAGCCGTTTCTAGCTAGCATATGCTATGTCGCAGCACAGCCTACAGCACTGTCGCTCATTTTAAAGATCGGTTTGCTCCAATCAGACAGTCACGACAGCGCAGTCGCGCGAGAAACTTCGCTTTAAAAACTGCGCGGAAGGTTTAACGTTCTACGATCTAGGTAACAAAAAAAAAAAAAAAATGCCAACAAAAAGGCAAAGAAGAAGCAATCCCAAAGGGTAGCAATAAAAAGTGTATAAAAATTCGAGCTGTGCTCTGTGTTATTTGCCATAAAAGTAGCTAAAAATGCTCATTAAAAATGTATAATCAAAATGTGTATTGTTGAAAAGGCTCAAAGCCAGTGCAAAAAAATAAATTTAATGTTGACGTCGGCGTCGACGGCGACTTGGACGCTGACGCCATCGTCGACGCAACAAGTTCAAGTGTAGTTTGTGTTTGTGTTAATCGCAGCAAAATAGAAACAAGTTGTTTGTCTGGCAAAACCCTTAATAATATTTTGTTTAATTAAAGTGATAATTTTTTTCTGGTTGCCAGCGCAGAAATAATTTTTCTGTGGCATTTTGTTTTTGCCTTTAACTCTTTTTCTTGCTCACACACACAACCGCATAAACACAAAAATATACACACAATCACTCACACAAGCAGATACAATTGTAGTTGTTACTGGCTGCTGATTCTTTGACTCACAAATTACCCGAGACGGCAGCCAGGCAGCGACGCAAGCAGCAGTAGCAGCAGTGAAACTGTTGTCTGTTCCACACAGTTCCATCGTTTCCATATCTGGTTTTCCCTTTCCATTGCGCGGCATGCTCATTGGAATGTGAGAAGCGGGTTTACTTCGTATTCCGTTTTCCAGCCGTACCGCGAGCCTCAACCGGTGTTTGTTTTCTGATCGAGCGCAAGAACGAGAGCGCCGCCTCTCTCGCCCTCTCTCTCTCTCTCTCAATCTGTGCGATAAGAAATAAAAAAACGGACCGCACTATCAAAATAAGCAAACAATCGGCTAAAAGCCGTGTTAAATTAACCGGGCAACAACAACAAATGGAAGGCAAACAAACACAAACAAGAAACTCATTAAGGCGTTGTGCCGTTTAACGGTAGTGTGTTGTTTTTTCTCTCTCTCTCATTTCGAGTTTGTGTTTGTTTTTCATATTTTGTCTCTGTTTATTTTGCTTGTCAAACATCGAATTCAAGGCAATTTTTCAGGTGTCAGTTTTTATTTCTTATTTCTTGTTTTTTCCCATCGAGTTTGGCACCTTTTTTTTAGAAACACTTGGCGCGCCTTTGTTTTCAATAATTATCGCGAAATATAACAAAACATACAAAAAAGAACAAGTGAGAATGCAATATTAACAACAAACGAAAAACAAAGCGAATGTTCTCCATGTGATTCAACGATTTTACAAATTTTAATCTGGATATAAGCAAATTACGTGTTTCAAACGCAACGAAATTCTGGATATAACCCACATTTTTTACGAACCGATCCACTAATATGGAACCAGCGATTTTAATTGGTAAGCTGACCCGGGAAATAAATAAATAAGTTTGGCTGAGTCCGATATGGAATTGGCAATAAGATTTATTTATTATCATTTAAGAAAAGTTATCTTACTTTTACTCTTCCCGTTTCATTGAACTAAACTAGTGATAAAACAGAATAAGTTAAGGATAAAAACTTGTTTTAAAATATTATATATAATATATATTATATATGTATATATTGTTTATATACAGTATTCTTCATAAATATTTTTAATGTTTGGCGATCTATGTTTATAATTTTAAACTTATAAATTCGCTGGCTCCAGGTTTTTTCTTATATATCTCCTCCAATATATTTCGAATCGTCGTTGTTCGCTTGTCCAGTCAGCTGTAGAGATTGCTAAATATTTTTAATAAAATGAGGTACAAATATAGTTAAAAACTATTAACCTGCTCGAACAAAGCATTGGCAAGCGTTCTTTGAGAGGGAACTTAAAATTATGTTTACTTGTCTGTGGACTTCTTTTAAGTCGTTTACAACAACCATTCACTTGTCTCGAAGTACTTTGAACATTTGCCGGCAAAATAAGCAATTCAACTTTTAGCAATTCAGATCTTACAAATGACTCTTGTCTTAGTTGTCTCAGCTTACTTTTAATGTTCCGTGTGCAGGAATTGACTTTCTATTTTTTTTTGCTATACTATTAAATACTGTGAATCACAATTAGTTATTATTAGTTTATTATTGTTATTATTATTATTAGTTTCAACATATTTTCATTGAAAGATTAAAATATCTGATGTTGCTCAACAAAAAAAAATTATGCGCTTATTGTGGCAATTCAAAAAGAAAAACTGCTCTAAGCATTCCAGAAAAAGACCTCAGGTTGTCACATGGGAATCCTGCTCCAGGATTTCGAATTCAAAGGATTCGACTAGATTTATTCTTAATATGCCGAATTAAAGTGCTTGTCTTTTTGCCATAAATAACTAAAAATTTCATATCTATCTACGTACAGTATTTATACATTCATGAAAACACATTTTAGAAAAACTATTCGAAACTGTTTCGATGTTGAAATAGTTTTTTTTTAAATTGAAGTGCCAATTTCTCATCGATAAGTAGTATTCAGAATTAATATGTTTGCATGTTAATGTTATTGGAATCTACTCAGATAAACACAGCATTGATGGCGAATGTTAATTAATGATCTGGTAGCTAGTAAGGCAATCGTTAACACAACTTCAGCAATGCACTTTGAGAAGCACGAATCCAAATGGAAAACCATTAAATATGTTGGAGTAACAAATTGCAAGCTGTAATCTTGAGTAATTTTTTTATGGGCGTGAGCATGTTGCATTTGCTTGTGTGGCGACTGCCCCACATTTAGAGGCAGGCTGACAGACAAAGAGACAGACCAGGCAACAGATGGGTAGACAGACAGACAGACAGAGAGTGTGGCCAAATGCAAATGCGCATTCGCATTCCAAAGCAGTCAACGCCGCCAGCTGCTTGTCACAGGCCAACTAGAAACATAGATGTACCATACACTCTGAAAAAATATGCCAAAAAATCGGATTTTTAAAATTTGACGTTTTAAAATACGCAATTGCAAAACCTTTTGTATTGATATAATAATCCTATCATCTCTGAATTATATTGTTATAAATTGTATATATATATATGTATATATATATACAGATGGAATGTGTTCATACACTCTAAAAAAATATTCTCAAACAAATTGTATAGGTTTTAAAATGTCAAATTTATTAAAAATGTGAGGGTCAATATGAAAATGAGTTTTCTATGGTTAGTGTCAAAGTTCCTTAATTCTATCTTTAAAGTGCGTTATTTATTTATTTAAGGTCGACGAATATAAGTCAGCGCAGACAAAAATATTTAAATAAAAGTTTAAAATATTCAGTAAAGTTATAAAATATATTTTTCAACACAATTTATTATTATTATTTTGTTTTCATTATTTTAATATATTTGAAATTTGTTTCTAAAATACTTTATTGATTTAATAATGTTTTAGTTAAAAATATAAAGTAATTATATTTTAGTATAGAATTAAATAAAGTACTTTATTGGTTATCACTTTTAATTAATATAGGAACTTAAAAATTATTTGTAAAAAATAAAACCTAAGAGTTAAAAAATATTTCGATAAAGAAAAACAAGAGAAATTGTAGTTTGCATAGCAATTTTTGACTCGAACTTGGTATTCTCAAATCGATTTTATTATTTTTTTTTTGTGAGTGTAAATACGCATAAACAAATAGTACCCCCGTACAAGCAAACACAGCCCGAGACCAAGCTAAAAACCCACACACGAATGCGGCAAATGGCAAACACAAATTGGTGCGGTTCGGAACCGAATCGAGTCTCAATTACCGATAGACCCAAACAGCCCACAAGCCCCACAAGCGGTCGGGTCTCATTAGTGAGCGGGTTACGCAGCGGGGCGAAGCGAGAAAGGGATTGCAGTTAACTATATGTATATGTATATATATGTATATGCGTACATCTATCTGTATTTGGATTATTACAGTTGTGTGTAGTGTTTATAAAGCGAAACCACCGCCACTGCCGGCAATGAGAACACGCCCGCTGCTTGTCTGAGATCATTAAATGCTCAGCCAAATGAGCTGAGCGAGAGATGCAGATGCCCACTCCAGCTATGTGTGTATATGTGTGTGTGTGTGTGTGTGTGTGAATGGGGTGTGTGCCCGTGCCAGGCGTGTGCAACATGTGGTCGCGTTCGTGGTTGTGCTCGATGCGAGCTGACAACTGTCTGTCTGGGCTGGTGTAAAGAAATTGTTTTTCAAGAAATTAAACACACAATTGGGGGAGGGAATAGGGGGCTGCTGATGATGACTGCTGTCATCTTCTTCTTCACTATTGTCAATGGGGTTAATTTGACCACGTCCACACACACATATACGAAAATGTGTGTGCGGGAAAAAAAACTAAACGAAGCTCGAACTGCTGTCAGGCAATTTTTGGGCAACCAATGTGATAAGCTGAAAAAATGTGTGTCACCGTGGCTCATATATCTCTGGGACCATAAAGAAGTGGACGAGTTCTACTGAAGCTGAGGGAAAGAGCGATTATTAACACGACGGTTTCAAATTGGGAATATCTCATGGCAAACTATTTTATGGGCAATGTGTTCATGCAAATGTTTATGAGTCTGTAATAAATTATGATTTTTGTTGCTAAATTAAATAAAAGGTCTTTCTTATTATATTATATATTCTTATATATTAGTTTTATTATCAGATGTATTTTTTCTTAGATAACATTTTATCCATAATTAATTTAGAAACCTATTATCATTACAACTGCAACCGAAATGTGTTGTAAAGCTAAAAATACTCTAATGGAGGTTTCACTGTGAATTTCTTTGGTACTGGACAATCTCAATACTATTTTAAATTGCTTTTAGAAAATCTTCATCTAATTCCATATTCAGAAAATATTTTAGGACAATTGTGCAGAATCACCTTCCCTATTATTGTTACTGGAAATGGTCATTGATTTTAGCTAATGTAGAAACTCTTTTAATTGATTTTCAGAGACACATATAAGTGAAAACTATACTCCTTAAGAGGTTCGCATTGGTCCTAACGTTTTAACAGTCTCCATGCATCCTATGCACAATTCTTTGTTCACAATAGTGTAAAAAATCATCGGTCAGATCATCATAAACTCGATAGTATAGTCTATTTATAGAATCATGTTTACTTGCTCCATTCTGAAAAACTGGCATTTGTTGACTTTTATCGCAAAAGCAAACTTGCACTCGAACGTGACAACTTATTGTCTTTTGTATTTGTATTTGTGTGTCGTACGTATGCGAACACAGATACGGATACGAAAGACAATGAGTCTATGTATGTAGTAAGTATCTTTAAACTAATAGACAGCTGTACTTACAGGTAACTGTTGAGAACAAGCTTTTGTAGCTGTTTTAGTTGCTGTTGAATATTGTTCGTAACTCAAAATAAACATTGAGCCGGCTGTCAACAGTTGGATTGATGTTATCCCACAGGAGACGGTCAGTCAGTCAGTTTTCAATGGCAATGTTGTCTAATTAGAAAGTTTGCCTAACCAATATGGCAAATTGCATAGCCAAACAATTGTTAAGGTAAAAGCAAGACCCGAGTGAATAAGTGAAATGTTTGCAAAACTCACTTGACCATAAATGTTGATATTGGGATCAATTGACTGCCGAGTAAGGCCCACCGATTTGTCTCTGACGCGAAGAGACAAGCACGAGAAACCGCATTGAAGCATTACAAATCATCGACTGTAGTGGAAAACTGATCGCTTACAGATGTTCACATATATACAAGATATATACAAAAATATATATGCAGTTATCTCTCTCCCTGTGTAAAGATCCCTTTCTCTTTTTCTTCGCTGTATTTGCTTCGATGCACGCAACATCGATCAATGTGACTGATAAGACGGTTTGAGTTATGAATTGAATTAATATTGAGGGTAGTGCGGTCACTCAGTAACTTGTGGAGCATACAGATTGGCTGGCACACACACACACTGATGGACTGACAGACTGACTGAATGAACGAATGATAGAATGACAAATGATTGAGCTTGAAGCTTTTACACCGCAACTGAAATGGGTTTATCAAATAGGGGCTCAGCACGCAAGAGCTAAAGATCGCAGATTAAAGATAAATTGATAGACGAATTACTAAAGAAATTTGCAGCTAACTTGAACTATTTGAGTATTCCATTAAACGGTAAACGCTGTGCAAACAAGCAACCAAGTTGATATAGACCTGATATTAAGCGACTCCAAGCAACATTCATCAGTTTAGTCGAAAATTAAACATTATTTCTAATTCAGCACATGTTCCTAAATCATTTTTATTGCGCTCAAAAAATAAAATAAATAAAAATAAATAATGGCACTCACTCTGAGAATGTACACAAATCCGGTGTAAAAGAATTGAAATCACAATCCAAAAATCGTCAACATTCAAAAATTGAAGTTTAAAATATTATTTTCAAGTTTATTATATGTGCTACAAATTTTGTATCTTGTATTAATTAAGTATATACATAAGACGCAATGACATTGAAACACTTTCGCCTAGCGAAGAAGCTATTTAAAGCAGGTTGCTTCAGTTGTTGCTTGACATGCCGTATCCAATATGCAAAATAAAATAGCAACACTAACATCTGTTTCCACCTTGAAATTTTTAATTTATTGCCTTACACGTTTTGTACGCTTTGCGTGATTTGCCTATATATAATACAGATAATTAAAGTTGCATAACGATCGATAAAATTCACAAAATGTATACAAATAGAGGAGAGAGCTAATCAGCTGTGTTTATTATTCTCCATCTTTATGACGCACTTAAAGTGTGACCAAAAGCAAATAAATAAATGAAGAATAGCAGTAAAAAATTACCGCAGAACAAAACTAGCAAGAGATATTCGCATAGTAAACAAACAAAAGAGCAGCTCCATGGCCAGGGTCAACATTTCTGCCGATTCAATTATTAAAGCTTCTGCTCCTTGCCAACTGTGAAATAGAAACAAACAGTTAATTGCCACAAATTAAATGCCAGACACCACCAGATGCTGTCTGTATCTGTTGATATATATTCAATTGGGTATTTTCGTTCATTTCAAGTGATGTTTGTATGTCCAATAAATTCGAGAGACCGCTGTCGTATAAATTAATAACACATGACGGGCGTATTCTCACGCTTCGCTGGGAAATGTTACGACAATGTTACAAATGTCCTATCAATTAAAGTACGGCATTGGGAATGAAAAAGTTAAAAGTTAACATTCAAAAGAAAACGCTTTCGCACTGAAAAAAAAATACAAAACACAACACATTTTGAAGCCAGACGAACGCCTGGGGCGCTGAGGAGTCAGTCAGGTGCATTTGCCCGCAGGCACAAGAGAGCCATAAGGCCTAAGTGGGCCTTAATAAGCCCTAGGAGAAGCCAAAGTGAATGGCAAATAATCGGAGCTGCAAAAATTTTACGCTCAAACCAAAGTGCTCGCAGTACAAAGACGATGCTGTAATTGTTTCAATTGTAGGAACTGAATCCAATAGACACGAACTTAAAAACGATGTAACTAAAGAGGTTTCGAATATCTTGTAATTGCAAATATTCTATATATTTAAATATTGAATATATCTTATCAAATACTTCGTAAGCCATGTCTGAAATAGAGATTGACGTGGGACATCTCGAGTTATTTTCATAAATCTAGGAATGGAAGAGCTCTTAAATGACAACCATTATTACGGTATGGAATGGGCGACAATACCATACCCAATACATTTCCGAAAAGTCCCGACAATTCTGATCAATCCTAATATATTCAAAATTCACTTTAAAAATCATATACATAATTTTTTAGGATGTGTTTTATTATATTACAAATTTGGTTCATACACAGTTACAGTTAAGGTTTCGAGTATTTTAAAGAAATTAAGATATTAACAAAATAATACAAGAAATAGTACTCAGTGAGCAAATAAAGAACATTTTGAAAGAAAACTTTAAAAATATATATGCAGGACGAAATGATTTTTCAATTGAAATTGAATTGATTAATTGAAACCATGTTGATTTTGCATAATCCACGCATGCATCTTTAATTATTTAATAGACAAATGCAATCTAAGAAATATTTTCACAAAATATTTTATTGAAAATCTACAAAATCAGGACAACAGCTTCTTAGCGCTTAATAATGTGCACAATTCAATTTCAATTAGACATTTTCTTAAGCATTTTCTTCAACTTTCATATAATTTTCGAGTGCAATTTTAGTAAATACGCAAATTACTGAAGAATCATGAGATGAATTCTTGAGAGCCGGGATGGCAGTATGAACATTTTCATACGTGTGTATTAAAAGTGGAAAACAGCTATGCATTTAAGTTCCGCAATATGGGAGAATGAGTATGTGGTCTTAAGTGCTGCTGGCCTGGCCAGAACCAGTTTATGTTCAATTACCAAATAGCCGTTTCTTGTTTTTCGTCTTCGTCTTAATTGGAGAGTCTCCAATTCAGTGTTGTCCTTATCGGCGCTCGTAGTATTTGTCAGCGATGTTGCATTTAATGTACGACTGAATGAATTTTGCGATAAGTAAACTCAATTATCCGTAGCATTAATGAATGCGTAAAATTTAAGCAGCAATCGCAGCATTTTGTCAGCTCACCAAAAACCTGCCGCCTAAGTGAATTCGTAATCAATTCTGAAGAGGAACAGACATCGGCACACAACAGTTTGCCAACCGAACGCGCTGAATGGTTAATAAGGCGTTAAGTGTTTCGAGTGGGCCGTTGGCCAAGATATGACTAAATAATTTAATGAATATTTTGAGATAGACAAAAGTGTGGCTGCTGAGTCACAAATAACGTAATTGTAAAATGCAGTTTCAAACGTCAAGTACTTTTCAAAAGAGTGAGTTCGACTACGAGATACCCTAAACTTAGCTGTTCAAAATATTATTTTATTGCCAAACTTAAGCATGCGTAGAAGTGCTCTCGTTTCCAACGTCAGAAGAGCAAAAAGAGAATTAATTCTGTGCTCACAAGCCCGAGTTTAAATCACAAACATTAAATATCAATTGGAAGTGTGCCTCTATTGCAATCGGAAACAGATATGTATACTCTCGAAGCGTGACCAGTTACCCATAAAATGAAAACAAATTTTATCTGCCCGGGGTATACGAGAACTTATATTGCAAATTTGAAATCTTTAGCTCTTAAAATCAAGCGACATTTATAAACCGACTTCATCCTGATAAAATTATATAAGAAATAAAAATATAAAATAAATAAATTATACATATTGTATAGTGTGGGAGATGATTAACCTGCCTTTTTAATAGGCTTTCGGGTATAATTAGTATAAAAATTATTACAGCAGTAAAACTGCCCATGTGCAAATGTCGAACCTGATATATTTTGTCCATTCTATAATTTATTAAACAATAAATTCAAACCAACCTTGGATTAATGACCGGCCATCATCGGCTGTTCGCGGTTATCTCAATTGGGGCATTAGACAATTCATCCAGCAAGGGTTAAATTCTATTATTTAAACCTTTTCTCAGGCGTGCTTCAATTGAGCGTTTGCATTAATGAGTATTGCAAACTAATTCTAAAATAATGTATTTGTATTTTCAAATAAAAATTGTTTTATTTAGTAGGTTTTTGGATCTTTAGTCGGCATAGCCACAGCTGGGCAACATTATTTTCGATAGATTCTAATATCGACATGCAATGCAAACTCGACAAGAATATTGTCACAGTCTGAAAAGCAAGATTGCATGCTAATTCCCTGTGCTGGCCATCCGGCAGCAGTATATATGCAAATCTGCTGGCACTGAATGTCGGAAGTGCTGGCCAAAGTGTTGACCGAGCTGTGGAGCTGCGACTGTAAAAAAGCATATTTGTAAAACAAGCAAAATGAATTAAAACTTCCGCTTGCGCGCGCACCGCAGACCCGAGCCCGAAAGCCATAACAAACACCCAACGAACCAACAAAACCAACCAACCAACCAACCAACCGCCGCGTCAGTCTCAACGATGGCGAAGGCGTCCAAATGCCGCGATGGAGGTGGGCAATTGTGGGGGCTTTGACACTGGCTGCCTGCTTAAAGACGAAGACAGAGACATAGACATGACTTGGGTCTTGTTGTCCCCCACGTTGATAAGCATTTTGGCAGAATTCATTTTAGGTAACGTCAAGAAACACTCGCAAAGTGTTGGACATGCTGGTTGCTGGCTGTTGGCAACCTGTTGGAACAGGTTTTCCCATGATCTTCTGACATTTTTCGGCGGCTATGGCACGCATTGAAATGCAGTCGGTATACTAATTTATGCGGGCCAAAGTTGCCTCAAATGTTTGTTTTGAATGATGCATTTAATTTGCTGTTGCTTGTTCAAATGGTCTCTCTTAATATGGGAACTTTGTGTGTCGACCCATTAACAGGCCATACACGAAGTCTGAATGAGCGCCATTCAGAACTGCGCCGAGCTTATTAACCAGGTGAAGAGTGCATTTGCAGAGTTCAAGAATTTTTGTTTATGTTTTCGTTAAGAAGCTTGCAAACGTTACAAACATATCTCAATATTTTTAATAATACCAATGAAAACTGGTTTGATTCATTTATTGAATGATCGTTAGTTAAAATTGTGCTTTTGATTATTAAGCAGGTGAAGAATCAGTTTGGGCAAAAAATTATTGATCTTTCCCTTATAAAAGTTACTTAATTTATTTAAATTGCAACATTTTTGCTGAAAAATCAGAACATTTATAACAATTCGATTACGAATCGTAAAATATAAGCTTGAATGCTTTATTATTTATCATTATTTGCTTAATTAATGTCTGAGTGAGCACAGAAGAGTTGTTATTGAGGTTGAGGAGTTTTCCGGTAAAAAGCTTAAAAACGTTCTTGAATTTAATTAAAATGCAAACTACGAAAATATCTGAATATATATTATAATAAAAATATTTAGCGGAATATATGTGTTATAATAGTTGTTCTGAACGAATATAAATAGCGTTTAAATTAATATGTCCAATTGTACAGTTGAAGAGCTATATTTTTATTTGAATGAAATGTCTTTATTGAAGCACTCTTGAAATGATAAAAACAAAATTATGCGCATACTGGCCAGCTTTTATCCAATTTATCGGTAAATCCACATGGAATAAGTATAATAAAAAAACTGTACTTATTCTAGTTCACATCGTTGATTCAATTCAAGCACAATCGAGTAGAACATCGCTCAGTATTTGTATTCAGCTACTCCTTCCAGTCGAACCTTGCAACTTTTTTATTATTTCTTTTTATGGAGCAGCGCACAAGAAAGTAAAAATAAGTAAAAGCAACATGGGTGCATAAAACAGTGCAAATAATATATGTACATATTTTTGCTCGCAAGATATAAACAAAAAATAGCACAACAAATTAACCCAATCTCAAAATCCAGCAAAACAAATCGAAATTCGCGTCACATGCGACGGTGTCACGTACTACAAGCACCCGATATAAGTGTCGGTAATCGAACTTTGCAACGGCAATAAGTCTGATAAAAAGTATGCTTTTGTGCTGCTTATAAAATACCAGTCACGCGTACATGCCCAGTAAATAGAACGACAAAAATGTTTTTACTCAATAAACATGCTTTTACAGAACATATGTATTCATAAAAAAGAAGAGTATATAATACACATGTAGGCGATATGTTTGGTGTTATGAAAGAAATTAAAAATCATGGTTATCATGCTGGTTCATTTCATGGCGGTGGGTGCATTTCCCAATTGGCATATAAAAGCCCAGCGACAAAAGCCAATTAAAACTGAAACTGCCGGCGGTCATAAACAAAGCTGGCAAACCGGCTTTATGAAATTGTCATTATAAACTCCAGCCCGGCGAAAGCAGTGGTGCGTACAAACAACAGTAAAAACTCAACTTTGCAAAAGTTTTCTTGCCAACAAAAATATTGAATAGCGAATAAGAAAGCTTATCTTGGGCACAACGAATTTGAAATACCCTTGCCGACTGGTTTTAATCAGCTGACACTCAAATTTTAATAGCGAACTTAAAATATTATTATGTTTTTGTGTGATTTAAAATAGAAACTTTGCTTATATGTTCTCTGTTTCGCAATTGGATGTTAACTGAATATTCAACGTTTAAATATTTATTATGTCTATGGATACTTCGAATATCATTCTTCAATAGAATGTTCCTATTTGTTTTATTAGCTAATTGTGTGAAACACATATACATATGTTTCTCAGAATCTTTATATTTATATTCATATATATTCATAATTTAGCTGGAAAGTCATCACCATTGGTGTTTCTATCTTATTAAAACAACGTTTGATTGAGAGCAAATCTTTCGACTGATTGTTCCATTAGCATTGCTATATATATATATATATATATATATATAGTGATATATCGGTATGATGCAGATACCTCTGTCGTCTTTGGTTACAAAAGTAAAGCGAGGAATGAATACCAAGTTTCATTAAGATAGCTTTAGAACTGCCGGAGCTTTGCTCATATTAAAATTGACCGCCTCTATATCGGCTCAAGTAGTGCCTATATAGATGGATATAGACATATCTTTAAATGCGTAACAAAATTGAAAATAAAATTATAATACACTCTACAATGGCATAAAATGTCAACTCTCCAAGTGTCGACTTAACATGCAAACGATAGGAGTTCATGCGAATTCCGAACAAAACTAAACATTAAGAGCACGTATATATTTATATATATATATATATATATAAATACATATATTTATTTTGCTTTTCTGTCTAAATTTCAATAGTATGTATGTGAAATTGTTTCAATCAGTTTTCACTCAATATCCAATTAAATTGTATGACTTCTATGGCATTTCTGAAAAACTTATGTGGGTATTATTTGCATGGGCAAACGGGGGCTTGAATCGTATTTGTGCTCTGAACCCATTAAAAATCGAGAAAAGGAGTAAATATAATTTTAGAAATCTGGAACAAAAAATTAATATTAATAAAATTACATTTCAAACTACGGACTAAAATTTTAATTTGTGTAGACTAACTCTGAAATGTCAGGAAATTAACTCCGAAGTACAAGGGTATGTAATCTTCGGTGTGCCTAAAATAGTAGTTCTTTCTTGTTAAAACTTTAAGCATATTTATGTATAATAATTTCAATTAGTTTTCACTAAATATCCAATTAAATTTTATGACTTTTGTCGCATTTCTGAAAAATATGTGCACGTGCGACATAGTAACTTTTCGTAATATATTTTGGAAAATTCCCATCTAAACCCATCTAAAGTTCAATCGCATATATTTTTCGGGCGCCAATCGTGCCCCTGGCTACGCCCTTTATTATAAAAAAAGTAATGTACAAAGTACTCCTATTATATCACGCTCATTAATCAAAATAAAATATATACGTGCTTGTTTCTCTTTTATGCTGCTACGCCCAGAATTTCAATTTCGGTTCATATTATTGTCGAATAATTAACGAATCGGAACGAGTACCCATTGCCGCTTGCTGCTAGTAGTGTTAAGTCATTTACATCGGAGGAGTGATAGTGCTGAATAAGCGTTGCTTATCATCGAATTGAAAGTGCCATGGTAGAGTTCCTTCAACTTTTCCATTTTTCTTGCTGTTGTGAATGACACACATACAGCACATACATAGCTCACAACACACTCGAACACACACTCATTCGGTTGTTTACATATACGCATAAAGTACAAATATACAAATATTTGTTACGGTAGTCTCTGTCAGTATGTGTGTTTGTGCGTGTGTGTGTGTGTGTTGTGTGTGTTGTGGGACCAGGGAACATTGCGTGTGTCTGGTGTTGACCCACAACAGGCAAGGGATCGCGTCAGCGGCACATGCCACAAACGCGGGTGTTCAACAGCAAACAAAATGCGGCACATTGCCGTTTGTTATGTTGTTTACAATAAATACAAATTATTCCATATACCCTGTATGAACAAAAATGCTAAATATTTAATGAAAAAAAATTTCAGAAATGTTCAAAAAAGATCCCAAACAAGTAAAACGAAAATATTTACATATTTATATAGAATTGTATACATATACGTATATGAAACAATATGTGCATTTTGGCTTTAGTTGCACGCAAGTTTTTTGATTTGTTTAGACAATGCGGAAGTGCAGGTTTAATACGGATATTATTGGAGAAGACGTGAAAAATAAAGATAGTACAGATGTTGTATGTGCACTGAAAACTCTGCAAATGCTAGTTTCAATACATGATTTAGCAAACAAAGTTATTTGAATGTAAAAAATAAGGTGATCAACATTAAATGATTTGAACAATTTAAGTAATTTTGAATAAATGAAAATCTTTACCATTTTTTGTGGACTGCCATGAAAATTAATTAAATTTGTATCAGTCCTAGTATATCTATTTGCCGGTGTTTTCTCCAAATTTGGTGACTCTAGTTTTTAAAATCTGTGGTTTTATCGATTTGCTAGCCCCTCAGTAGCCAAAACACTCCTATTTTGACAGTATTGTTGTATAATTAGTTCGTAGCACGGCTCCAATTCGAAAAGATCTAAATGTCTAAATCTGAAAGTACCAGTTTGTGCACATTGCTGCAAACCTTCTTTAACAATAAACAGGGCACATACAGAGTATCGCCTAGCCGACTACTTCGTCTCGGGCATTATTTATTTATTTTATATTTTCTCACTAAGCAGTAATCTCTGTTCAGATAGATTGTGAATGATTGGAAAAGTGATTTCTCTAAGAAATAAATAACATCTACATACGCAAGTGCTTCCCCGCCATAAATATGTATGTATGTATTTGTACACAGGTGATTGATATCTTTATCATTATTATATTTCTACATTATAAAGAATATCAATATGCTTGATCTGATAGCGCAAATATAGTGTTTAAACAATTATAGAAAATCGCACACAAAATCCCACAGAATATTAATCATTTTTGCAATAACTTTCACGCCTTATGTTCAATTTAAATGCCAATATATCTAATATTATTTTTCGAAATTGCAGCGAACTCAATAAATAGTTGCACATTTGAGCCAAGTTTTTAAGCAATCTGAGAGGCAAGTTCAAAGCAAACACAGATTGATGAGTATCAACTTTCCTACAGCACACAAGACAATTAAAATGTAAGCAAAATGCCAATCAGAGGCTCTTTTTCTGTTTTTGACTGACAAAACGGGGAGCAAACATTATGTTTTATGACATTCAGTCCAACTTTTATTTTCAAACAAAGCTAAGATTATTTTCATATGCTGTCGGATCTGGGAGCCATAAAATGCCGATTTATTGTTTCTTAATTGAAGGCAATAAAAATGTACAAAAGCGACAACAGCAAAATCAGCAACAACAATAACGTCTGTTGACGCTGTGTGGGCGTTGTGGGTGTGAATTGTAAGCTGAAAATATCCGAACTTTGGAATGGAACCACGAATTGGAGGAGATACAAAATTCACAAAAGCTCGGATCGAAATAATCACAATTGTATGGGTAGTAATGACATCAGTCTGTCAGTTTTCCACTATTCAATTGAATCCAATTCAAGTCAACTCAAATTATTTATGGCAACAATTTTAAATTTTTTTGTTGCCTGTTTGCGGTATTTGGTTTTCAATTTGCCATAAATTGTTATTGAAATTTAAATTATACAATGCCAGCTGAAAAGCAGCAACAAACAATTTTATGGGTATTAGCTTTGATGTTCAACGATTCTGTTTCAGTTGTCACAGGTATTCAATTCGTTCTCAGTGATTCGCTTCTTCAACTAATACTCATGCAACGAATCTTTAATGAATAGAGATATGCATTTGCTTTTGACTAAATTTGTTGGTCTGAATAGAGACTTTGTAACGATACTTTGCTTGCAAAACCGGTTAATCACATATTTACTTGTCAACACAGAATTTGTTCAAAGATTCGATTATTTTAATTTGTATATTCAAACGCTGTTTCCATAATATTGACCTTCGCATTAAAGCATTTCGGTCGGAAGCAAGAGAAATTTGGTGACAAACTAGCCATCATAAGCTACCTTATAACCGAGTCAAGTATTTGCTCATACTCAAAAATATCTTATGTATAGTATGGTTAGATATTTATTCATTTGAATTTTTGAATATTTACTTATTTCCATATTCTATGTTGTTTTGAAAGTGAAGAAGTAAATTTAACAGGCATCTGTTAGGGAAACAAATAAAACTAAAGTTCTTAATTATATAAAGAACGCACTGATTTGAAATTATAAAATTGTAAGACAATTTTAGTCGAAATATATACATATGTATAGAAAATGCTTGTTATTGCAAGCAAGTGTTTGGTAAACTTGAAAATATGATTATCGTCCGAATCTCTTGACCGATCATTATAATCACAGTTTTACGGATAACAGTTGATCTATGTTGTGATAAGGAATATTCCTACCAAATTGATAATAATTAAAAAGCCAAATTTTTTAAATAGTGTCATTTATATCCATATATAACTGTAACCGATTTTTATCGGCATTACTATTAAAACATTTTCAATTGAAAGTCAGTCGTGTAAAACTGTCACATAAGTTTACCAAATTTATTAGATTGGTCTACCGTTGAAATGATATTTTAAAAATTGTTCTGGATATTAATAGTTATCGTTTCTGACTTAAATACTTACCAATAAATTAAATGAAACTTGCTACTAATATCAGCGAACCAACTTTGAGTGAAAAACTTTTCCCAGAAATTAAAAAACAACAACAACAGAAAATAATAATTTCTTGCAGCAGCAGACAGCAATTTGAAGACAACTTGGAAATCAAATAGCAATGGCAAAAAAATGAAGACAGAAATCCGAAAATATTTCCTTGTAAGCAGAAAGTGCAACTTCAACTCCATTTGCAATTGCAATTGCACTTGCTGGAGGGGAGACAACGAAATTACGGTAATTGATACTGAAAATGATGCTTCTCTATGCTGGGATGCTGATGAGACACTCGCCTCCAGTCATCTTCAAGTCATCAGTTTGCTGCTGCTGTGATGACGCAGCAGTTTGTCATGGCTTAGTATATTTCATTTAATTGCCCCGGGCAAAGACATTTGCTGTGTGCTAGTTTCTGCAGAGCAATGTGCTCGGTTGACGAGACGTCAGAAGCTCAAGCTCATTTGAGCCGTCTCTAAGCTCGATTAATGCAAATAATGGAATTTCATTAAATTAGCAAACGACGCGCTGAAAACATATTTCTACAGCTCCGCACACACAAAGTGTATTAATTAATTGATGCGCAGCCATTGGAAATTGTTACTGGACCCTCGAAAGGACTCCTTAATGGATGCTTGGATTGACTGACGACTTTCCTACGTGCAATGTCATAGGCCATTAGCTGGAAACGTGCAGTCCTTCTCCTGGCTGGCTACGCACTTTACAGTTGGCCACATTTGTGGGTCACATGCAACAGATTGTCCGCCCCCAAACCCCGTCACTTGCAACGAGTTTGCAGCGCCGCGAGACGTCGTTCAATAAACATGAGTGTACGAGTGGCATGTGTGTGTTATGTGTGTATGTGTATGTGTATGTGTGTGTTTAGGTGGCTCACACTAACAAAATAAGCCAGCAATTAGTTTGCACAAGCAGTTGCCCTCATTTATGTGGCAATTAAACAGCTTTTAATCCGCGTAACGTGCCACAAACTGTTGTTGCACCTATGTATATAGGCAATATACATATTTCTGACACACAGCAACCATAATCCTGGCAACCTTGGAAATCACTGCTGAATGTAATTACAAAATGCGCTTACTTATTGATGATTATGGCATGTTGATTGGATTTTTGACGAGTTGTCCCCACAATCCAATGCTCAAGTGCGCATATTTAGGCTTAACAGATTACATTTGATTTTATGTAAATAACATTAATTCAAATTAAATTTGTCTAACACTTGGCCACTATTTACTTTCCCTTTATTAATTAAATTGAGTTTGACAGACGGCTTAAGCAGGCTGAATTGATTACTTTAGACACACGCGGCGTCTTGCGTCCAACCCTTGTAGCAGAAACAAATCGTCTCACGTTTCTAATTTTTTCTGCAGATATTGGATTTACACCACATATCCGCTATCCGCACAACTGACGTGTTTTTCCACTCCAATCATGTCGAGGTAATTGTGTTTGGGCTGTAGTCAACTTGGAAATGAGTTGTTACCGCGCTTCGGTTGATTTTGATGGTCTGATGTAGATGTTGACAAGGATTGATAACGTGTCCTTTGAACCATCATCAAGGTTCTGATCAGCTCTCACGCCTGCCAGACTGCAATCCCATTGCGTCAACCCATTTGCTTCAAAATGACACCAGTTACCGCTCCGTTGCCAATTTCCGCCTTGAATTACCATGCTTGTTATTATTTTATATTCTAGCGAATGAATATATAAGCGAATGACAATTAAAATAATATTCCATCAAAATATTCGTGAGAAAATTATATTATAATGTTTAAAAGCACTAATGTTAACTTTGGGGCATAGTAGTTGATATTTAACAGAACTGAAAGAACTTATATAAGGCGCGCAGAAGATTCCAAAAGCTAGGAGTAAAACGCACAACTTGTGAGTTTAGTTCGGATATCTTGGTAAGATAGTATGATTTTTCAAACAAGAACTAATTTTCTGATCGATTGCTCCTATGTCATATACATTTTAGAATCTATATATCTCTTCAGAATTTAACTAAACAACTAATCAAACTTCAACTTATTAACTTAAAATCACGCTGTGTGGGAAATGTGTCAAATTTAAGTCAGCAATTGTTCAATAACTGTAAACACACTAGATTTATTTTCGAATCGATTGTCAATCAAAGAGAATTATAGCTATTCGTGACATTGCAACGAAATGTCAATACTTCGATCAGGTATCCACAAACTGCACATGAGTATCAAAACGTTAATCACTCACCCGCAGGCAATCAATAACTGCACGAATGCCGCTTTGCTAATGGACATTTGGCTAAGTCAGGTTGAATGCCGATCCATATGCGAAATAAAGTCGAGCCGCCATCAATCAGCGCTTCGATCTGACGACTAGCTGGGCACCAGTTCCTGTGCTCGACTGTAGGCCAGCCAGTCATATGTGGGTGTAATGCATACATACAGTATACAGTGTATGCAAAATGTTTGTGCCACTAATTGCATTTTCACACAAAACTGACAAATGGCGCAGACTTGTGGAAGCGTTTACTCTGGAACTATCTGTGCTGTGTTATGTTGTTTTGTGTTGTGGTTTGACGATGGCTTTACTAATTGATTTTGAGTCAGTTGGCACGTTTTTGGTGCAGTTCGTTAGCAGAGTTGAGCTGGGCTTGGCGTGACAATAGGTCTAGAAAAACAAAGTTCGAAAACAGGCAACTTGGCTATCGTTGGCACCTACGACGTGCGCTGTTTTATAATACTCTGCGACTAGACAAGCTCTAAGATGGCCTACAATATCACATTAAAGGTGGCCAGTGCAGCTCGAGGTGGGCTTTGAAAAATTGCAAATTCATTGACTAATGTTCCATTTGCATTTGTGTCTTTTCTTTCTGCTTTCCCATTGCAGATGAGCGACAGCACATACAGAAGAAAACCTTTACGAAATGGATCAATTCACATCTTAGCAACACCCAGTGCACACCAGTGAGCGATTTGTTCTTGGACCTGCGAGATGGACACCGTTTGCTGGCATTGCTCAGCACCCTAACACACACACAGCTGGTGAGTTGATCAGTTATCGTAATTTTTAAGAGGCCTATTCAAGTAAAAACACTAAGGGACTAACTTGAAACTAGAATAAAAATACGATTATTAAATTGGAGATAGAAAGTGAAATACATTCCCATATATATATCCTATATTCGATATATATAGCTGGGTCGGAACATCAACTGGTGAGTCATATATATGGCATATCTGTCTGCCTGTATGAGCTCACTGATCCCAGGTTCTAAAACAGCTTTAAACTAGACAGCTAATATTTGTTATTATTATTATTTTTGCATTTAGTTCATTTAGTAGTATTTGTTAAACTAAACTTAGACGTGAAGTTCTTTCTCGAGGCGTATGTAAAGTGGAATCTGAGTTAATACACTTAAAGGCTGGGTAAAGGGTAGCTCGAATATCCTGCTTGAGCTTAACCAAATATTCAAGGGATGTTAAACCGCTTTAGGCCAGAACTTACACAAGCATTACGGTTTTCGTTATTTGAGTGCAAAGGGCTTGCAGCTTCTATTTATAGAAAGTCTTTCATTTTAAAATTGTGCGTACCCTGAACACATTGAAAATGCGAAAGAGGGTATAATGAAGTTGTGCCAAAAGTATTTAATGGGCAGAAGGAATCATTTCCGAATAAATAAAAATTAATATAAATAAGATAATATGAATCTAATAAATAAATATATAATATTATTATTATTATAATTGGGGAACCAGCACTGCGACTTATAAGGCCTATTGTGCCCCCTTTCTGAGCCTACAGCTCCTCCATCAACCTCAGCTCCTGCACGATTGCTAGAATCTTTGTTGGGTTCAGGGTTTCTATGTCCTTGGCCTTCATGACATGGTTCCCTAGGATCCTGCATCTTTCCCTAATTAAGGCGACGCATTCTGCTAGGATGAGCATTGAGGATTCCTCCTCGTTTCCACAAAACCTGCATACATCGCTACTATAAATACATAATTTGGTTAGGTGACTTCTCAGTCTACAGTGTCCTGTTAAAAGACCGGTGAGTATCCTGAGCCTGTTCTTCCCCATGGATATTACTTGCTTAAATCGATTTTGATTATAGCCACCTAAAAGACTTCTGGCTTGTCGAAGTCCTGGTGCCTCTGCTCAGCTCCGTTCTCGCCTTTGCCTTTCTTTGTCCCTGATTTGCAGCCGTATTGTGTGTCTTCCTATGCTACAATACGGTTCAGGGTCTCTCTGCCCCCAAAATATATTAAATAGAAATATAAATAATATATTTTTGATCATCTCTAAAGCCGAATCAATTTAGCCAGAGCCTAAAATAATACATTTATAATAAATATCGTAAATCAAGATTATTTAATCGGCAACTGTCACCGTTTCACTGATATCGATAAACATCGATTTTCGATAACAACATAAGATAAACCCGTATCTTGCCAATCGATTTTATTAGATCTTATTTCAGGGTTTGTTATTATTATTTATTTAATGTGGATTAAATCTTTTGAAAAATCTTTCAAAAATATAAATTTAATATTTAAGAGACAATACATTATTTAAAATCAGAAGTGAATAATTAAATTAAAGTTTTAAAGGATGTAGTAAATGTAGCAAGGACTGGGGAAACTCAGGAAAAAACCCTTAACAAAAAAAAAATAATCTTTGACAGCTTATTTTACTTATAAGGAAAGTAAGTAAGCGTTAAGATTTCTGAAAAATATTATAATAAAGAGCAAAAGAAAGAATATAATGGTCAAGTCTCTGAATTAAATTTATTACTATATTTTTACCATTTTTGCTTCCATAAAAAATATTAAATAATTTTCAGCTTTACTCAAAAATGCAAAAAATAAATTAATATATATCTAATATAATATATTGAATGTACACATCGTAAATTCCACAAATTTTTAATGTTGTCTGACTTAATCAAAGAAACGGAAAGACAATGAGCTATTTAATTCTGTAGTATGCCTAAACTAATAAACCTTTTTTTGTCTGCTTTCTTTGCTGAATAGAAACCCGAAAAGGGTCGAATGCGTGTGCATCACATCAACAATCTGAACAAGGTTATGAAGGTTATCCAAGAGCACGGCGTCAAGTTGGTCAACATCTCCAGTGATGACATTGTGGGCGGTAATCCGAAGCTGACACTCGGCCTTATCTGGCTGATAGCGCTCGAGTTCAATGGCCAGCATCTAGTCAAAAGCCATTCAAGCAATGGCGTTGAGAAATCCCTGTTGGCCTGGGCGAGACAATATACCGAGCCGCTTGGCCTGTCGCTCAACGATTTTTCCAGCTCCTGGGCGGATGGACGCGCCTTTCTGATGATATTGGCGGCTCATCTGGACGAACTTGATCTGGAGACGGCGTTGGCTCAGCATGCGCTGCAGCGTCTGCATTTGGCATTTGATTTGGCGCACAGGCATTTTAAGATCGAGAAACTGCTGGATGCCGAGGATGTGCACACCCACAAGCCGGACAACAAGTCCATACAAATGTACGTGATGTGCCTGTATCACGCCATGGAATCGATGCGGGCCAACGAGCGCGACCGAGTGCCCTGCACAAGCATCACGGATCTGGACGATGTGCCCCTCGATGGCGCCGTCGATCGGGAACTTTACACATCGGACAGTGCGGCCAGTATGATAGAGCTGAAACATGGTGTGGCGGAGCCAGCCTCTCTGCGACCACTGAGCACAGCCACGAATGCCAGTGTCGAGATTAGCAGCTATCAGACAGCGCTGGAGGCGGTGCTGACTTTGCTGCTGGAGGATGAGCAGCTGCTGTCACAGGATCTCCCCGATCCGGAGAATTTTCAAGCGGCCAAGCTGCAATTTCATGAGAACGAGAGCTTTATGCTAAAGCTAACCGAGCATCAGGAGTTTGTGGGCGAGGCCCTCGAGGAGGGCAGCAATCTGATAAATGAGTCACAAAAAAAGGATGGCTCCGGACTCTCGCTGGATGACCAAAACGAGGTCCGTCAGCAGATGGTGCTGCTCAACGAGCGCTGGGAAACGCTCCGTCTGCGAGCCCTCGACATGCAGGCCAAAATTCTAATGCGACTGGCCGAGTTCCAGAAACAGAAACTCGAACAGCTGCGTCAGTTTCTGACCAACGTCGAGGATCGCATCTCGCACATGAGCGACCTCGGACCAACCATAGCCGAGGCGGAACAGCAGCTGACCGAGGCACGCCAGCTGAAGGCGGATCTGTGCGAGCAACAGGAGCTGGTGGATAGCATTAGCAGCATGGTGGTCATTGTCAACGACACCTCCGGCAACTTCAACGATCTGGAGGATCGCTTGAGTGCACTCGGCGAACGCTGGTCCCATGTCGTCAAGTGGATCGACTTGCGCACCGAGAAATTGCAGCAGTACAAGTGCATTTCCCGCTGGCTGGATGCCCGCGAGCAGGATCTGAAGCGCATGGAAAGCCGCGACGTGATCGATGTCGGTGGCATAACGCAGCGCATCAATGAGCTTAACTATTGTGCCAAGGATTTGCTGGAGCTGCAGCGCTATCTGATTGACTTACGACAGATGGTGGCGGCCACGTTGCAGGATGGCGACGACAAAGGCGAACGGGTGCTGATGCAGCTGGAGAGCTACGAGGATCGCTTGGATGCCCTTAAGCAAATTTTGGAGGTGCAAACGCGTCGCATCGAGACGAAGGGCTTCAACTTTGGACGCGAACGTGCCAGCTACGATGATAGTCGCGTGGTGCGACCCGAGAACTGGATCGATTATCAAATGATTATCCGATTCGGTGAGGATGAGGAGGAGCAGGACCACGAGCGGGAGCAGCAGCAGCAGAAGCACCTAATGCTGGACGCACAAGTTGACGGCGATCCGTTGGCCAGCAAGAAGCGTAAATTGCGCAACGCTGACAATTTGTTTGCGTTGGAAACGAAAATCTCGTGTTACTTTTCGCATGTCCAGGATGTGGAGCAGCAACTGCAGCAGCTGCAGCGTCAGAGTTTGCGCAACCAATGCGACCTGCTCAAGGAGCTGCAGGCGGAGAATCAACGGAGTGCCAGCTCGCTGCCCGAGCTCAGGAAACTGTACGAGGTGTGTGAGCAGGAGGAACCCAGTCGCAAGCTGCTGCTGGAGGCGGCACACATCAAGCAGCTGGAGCAACGCTATGCGGCACTGGGTCAGCGGCTAGCCAGCCAGCACAGCGAGAGCAGTACCCTGTTGGCCAAGGAGCGTTATTACAATAGCTTAACCGGTTTTAAACTGGTGCTCGCCGACTCACGGGACTGGTATAAGCAGCATGCGGGCAGCGCCAGTTGCCCCGAGCTGGAGCAGCGGCTGAGCCACATGGAATCGCTGGCCACAGAGATTGCCGAGGCCCGTGAGGCCACCGAGGCACTGGACGAACAGCTGCTGGAGTGGAAGCAGGACTTTCGACTGTTCTACGACAGCTGGCATGACATGAAACAAGCCCTACAAGCGCTCATTCAGCAACGTGGTGGCGAAAGCATCATCCGGCAGGTGCAGCAGCTGGAGGAGTTCGCTGACAAGGTGGCCAGGCAGAAGGTGCGCGTGGCCAGCCTCGACGAGATGCAGCAGCAGCAACAGTTGCTTAATCAACTGGTCGACGAGCTCGAATCCCTGAAACCCGGCTATGATCGGGTGCCCGGCCACATGCTGAGCGCAGAGCTGCAGGCCACCTGGCAGCGTCTGCCCGAGCAGCTAAGCGAGCGTGTCATCAAGCAGACCACCGCCATCGAGAACCTCAATCACTTTGTGGCCGAGTACAACTCGATAATTGCGGTGCTGCGCAGTGCGCCCGAAGTGATCCAGGCCCAGGATCTGCGCAAACTGGAGATTGATGTGATAAGCGCGAGGAACTTCAGTGAGATTCTGATCAAGGAGGCGGAACAGCCTCAACGTGAATCGTTGCAGGCACAGATACGCGCGCTAAATGCCCTCTACGAGCAGGTGGATCAACTGCATCAGGCCCAGCGACAACAGCAGTCGGCGCTGCAATCGCGCAGCGAAGCCATCCAGAAGCGACTCCATCAAACAGAGCGCTGGCTCTGTGAACTAGAGGCGAATACGCCCAAGTCGGGCGTGGCCACCATTCGCAACTCTAACGAACTCTTCCAGAGCAAGTCCAAGTTTCAAACGCTCAAG
The DNA here is from genome assembly GCA_035043295.1 of Drosophila sordidapex. NCBI lineage: Eukaryota > Metazoa > Arthropoda > Insecta > Diptera > Drosophilidae > Drosophila > Drosophila sordidapex. Next base: position 571,328 of record JAWNNA010001332.1, read on the forward strand.
GAGACCTGCGAGCGGGAGGCGGCTCAGTTCCGCGAGCTTAACGAGCTGGGCGGTGAGCTGCTGCTGCAAATGGACGAGCTGCCGGAGAAGGGTAAGGACAAGGACAAGGACTCCAAGTACGGCAATCTGGCCAAACAGTTCACGCGCCTCAACGCTCGCTGGACGGAGGTGACGGAGCGGGTGTACGCCAAGACGGCGCTGCTCGAGCACATCTCCACGCAGCTGGGCGAATTCAAGAAGTTCATGGTCAGCGAGACGGGCTACCTGGACCGACTGGAGAACAAGATACGCAACACGCCCGAGAATGCAGCCGATGCCGAGGAAATTATAGAAGAGCTGGATGTAAGTTCAAACTGAATGTCTTCAATATTATGCCAAATGGCCTGAGCCAAGTTTAAGCCTGATCCAGAAGCAAATTAGAAATGCAACATTTTCAAATTAATTTATTTTTTTTAAAATTTATTCTATGAGCTTATAACACATTTTATATAGTCTTACTATTTTGATTCTTCTGAAAATATATTGGTTAATGTGTGTCGTAATCGGACTTAAACCGTATTTTAGAAAACATCAAATTTCATTTTTTATAAAAAAAAACAATATTATAAATGATAATGTATTAAAGGTTTAGTTTAATTTTTAATTTTTTTTTATCTAAATTATCAAAAACAAATACAATCAAAATACAAACTTGTATATTTTTCCCACTCTTAAATCCAAATTATAATTATATCATTAATTAAAAAAATTCCTGAATAATTTTTTAAAATGGGTATCCGCAATTTTAGTAGATAGCTTCTATAACAATTTTGAATAGTTTGTATTGCTAAAACATAAATGTTTAAAAGTTGATTGCTCTTCTATTAGAAATATGTTTTGAGTTTGTAGTTTATCTTAAATATTTGTGTATTTAATTGCTTATTTATCTTTTTTTAAGGATCTGGAGAATGTGCTGCGCGCCCACTCCGACGAATGGTTGGACAAGATTCAAGAAATTGGCAATGAGCTAATTGACAATGAATTTATGGCCGATGTTATGCGTCAGGACATTGACAACATGGTGGAGCGCTGGACGAAGCTGCAACAGCAGGCCAAGAAGCGCACCGAACTGCTCGAGGAGAAGGTCAGCGAGGCGGAGCAGTCCGAAAAAGCTGTCGTTCACCTGGAGGCTTGGCTAACGCGCATGGATGAGATACTCAGCGAGCATCTTGAAAACGATGTGACCATTGAGGATCTGCCCGATGATTTCCAGGTATGTATAGGCTGAATCATCGTTAAATCAGCTGAACTGATTAGATTTAATTATGTAGATTTTGGCACGCGAATTCACCGTAAATGAGCAGAATTTTAAGGATATCATCGAACTGATTGCGGAACACACACGGAAGGGCAAAACTGGTGCCGCCAATCGTCTGCAGGAGCAGCTCAACTTAATGGAGTTGCGCTTTAAGGGCTGCCAGGCCAAGCTCAACAAGTGCACCGCCCCCCAGCCCGCCTATGAGTCGCGTCTGAATCGCGCCTATGGCGATCTACGCAACGTGGAGCACTCCACATTAGTGCTGGATGTCGCCTCGGCGGGTCCCAGCACCGTTCAGGCCCAATATCAGAAGTGCTTGGTAAGTGTTCATTGAATTGAACTTTGAGTAATTTGTTGACAAATTCGATTATTTAGCAAATATATCGCACACTGTCCGAAATCAAGGCGGAAATTGAGAGCACGATTAAAACGGGTCGCCGAGTCTGCGAGGATAAATACACAAAGAGTCCCAAGCAGCTCAGTCAACGCATCGATGCGCTGAAACATTTGTATAATGCCCTCGGCGAGAATGTCACCCAGTCGAAGGTCTTCCTCGAGGGTCTTCTCAAGCTGGCCAGGCAGCTGGAGCAGTGCTTCGATGGCGCCGATGAGTTGATAAGGCGTTTCGAGTCTCCGCAGGAGCTGCACGATCGCAACTCCATTCTGCTCGAGTTTGAGGATGTGCTCCAGCGCTGTGAGGAGCACTACAACGAGTACAGCAAGTCCTGTGATCAAAGCTGCATGCAGGAGACCCGTCAACGCATCGATGGCCTCAAGGCAACCTACCACAAGCTGACCAGTGCTGATATTATCAAGCGCCTCACCGAAATGAAGACAACGCTGCAGAACTTGGATAACATTTCGCTGGAAACCTTAAAGTTAGTAGAAGTAGCTAGTCAGTGATTAACATGCCTCTCTGAGAACTACACATGATGCTAGAGCTCAATTTTTATATGTGAGTGCAAACTTACAGCTAACATTTCTCAATAGATATGCAAATATACAATGAGATTAAAGAACTCAACCAAGCCATAGATATATAATTGAGTGATGCTAGGAAAAAGCAAATTCACAAATCTACGCTAATCAAAAACGCGAATAGAATAGTTGCAACTTAGAGGCTTTATGATGGACAGGTTTAATTAGGAGCGAACATTCTTAGAACCATAAAACAGTCACCAGTGCAGTCCTCCGATTACTATTGCACATATTGCGAAGAATGAATCACTCCTCAAAGAATGCTTTAATCAACGGGGAACATATGCTCAAAACATATTTACAAACATATATAAAATGAGTGTGATAAACATTTTTATGAAAAAGAAAAATGTCCAAACTTATTTGCTTAGCACGAAATACAAATATGTATATAAAAATATATATATATATTTAATAAATAAAACAGCAGCTCCAGACCAAATAAAAAGCATCAGCTAATCCGATGAGCTTTTAAATAATTTTCGAGAATATTTATGAAATTTAAGTGCTCACTGCCCTGAGTAAAAAACGAACATATGTACTTATGTATGCGGAGGGCGAAGGTTTATACCTGTAAAACACACAAAAACAGTTTTTTTCACATAAACATTTTTTGTTACGCTTTTTACACTACCGGAAACACAACAAAAACATATATGTTCAACTGTGATCAATTTCAATGTATTTTTTTATATTTTAAAACTCGCACTCTTTTGCAAAAAATCGACTTCGACGAATTTCATAATCTTTAAATGACTGCAAAAGCTTCCAATAGACCAAAATACTAAAAAAAAATTAAAAAGGAGTTTAGCTAGCATTTTTAAATGACTCACCATCAATTAAAAAATTAAAAATGAAATAATACATTCAAAAAGATAGACCAAGAGCCAGCGAAATACCTATTGAAATTGTAAACAGATGCCACGAAACAGAAAACAAAAAAAATAAATAAGAAGAGAGATAAACTTAGTCCACTGAAGGCAATCTTGGGTGCTAGACATTAAAGTGGTAACATTTGTTCTCTTAAATCTTTTGAATTTAGGAGAAATGTGTTCTTTATTTCTGGTTAATTGAACTAATATATTGATTTCCTCTTGCAGAGCCATGGAGCATGACCTCAAGGAGATAAATGTACCATCAAATCCTGAAATTGAGAAATTGCAGCAACAAGTAATTGCGATTGTTGTGGTGCGTACGATTGCCAATATAAGAAATACGTAATGCACTAATATTGGAAATGCTTTTAAGGATTATATATACACTCAAATATTTTTATGCTTTCTGTCTGTTTGCCTTTTGAAGTACATCATTTGTATTTAGTTAACCGTTTGCCTTTAAATTCGCTTCATCAATGTATTTCTCGTCAGCACCGTATTTCATTTACACATCCTGTTCTACTTGATGGTTATTGGTCCTTTGCCACCTTAACACCTTTGCACTCCATATTCCCACACACGTACACACTCGAGGTGACAAGTTCGCACTGTATTTTTTATCGCTGAACTCTTATTTCTGCTTGCACTCGGAAATTGATTCAAATTTCCAGCTCGCTTTTTCTTTTCTGCTTTACTATCCATTCAGGCAGCAAATAATCATTGAATTAGATTCGTAACGAACTGAATTGAGCGCAATTCTTGTTTCAGGCTTCACTAGCAAGTTGAATTTGTAAATTTAAAATGTTTGTTACATATAGATTCTTAAAGGAGATATATAGTGTTAAGCTTATTACTAATCATAAATTATTATGTTAATATAATTAATGTGTGCTAAAACCAAAAGGTGCTTTGCCGTACAATTTATTTATTTATTGTTTGTGTAAATTCATTATATTTTTTGTTTGCAATTTCACATACCACCCATTTAAATAAAAAGAGAGAAGAAACATTCATAATAATCTTTCCACCAAGCTAATCAAAAACCAATTCAATACCAGATCAAATACCAAGAACCATCACCCATACCAGAATCACCGTATCACTAGCTCTACGAGGTCTAACTTGGTGTCATTTTCACGCTTCAAATTTCAATTGTATACATATATGGTATATATATGCAGATTTACACACACACATATATATGTATATATGTGTGTATGTATATATTACATTTTGTTTTCCGTAATTTGGAGCTCTTGTTACTGTCCCCTTATGCATAAAAGGCGTTCAACTTGGTTGCGGCTGCGTCAAACGTAAATGTCCAATCAACACATTTCAGCAGTATAAGAATAAAAATAAAACCAACATAAGTACACATTATAAGTACATAAGTATCTACTACTCCTTTCACAAACGCTAATGTACAGCAACTGCTTTTGGTCTCCATATATACTACTTATCAATACTCAAACCCATAACATATACCCATCACGGTTCGCGTCTAAGGCTTCATTGACAAAACACAAAACAGTAGCTTGTAGAGCGTATTGTGGGAGAGTTATTAAACACTATGAAACTACGCATCCTTTGCACAGGATATGCTAAGCACACGCTTCAATGCAACATCGACGCTTGCCACACAAGATAAGCCAAGAGCAAGCGATGACGATACGGAAATTGTTGTTGTTAGCGATACGGTGCGTCAAAGACGTGCACGGACGCCACAATCGGGTGAATGCAGTTCACAATCCACTCAAACAACTACAACTACGACAGCAACATCAACAACTACAACAGCAACACCCAACGAGGGAAATACACAAAAGGGCACGGTATCGGTGTCAGAAACCAAAACTAAGCCGACAGCATCCGATGGCGAACAAGTGCTGCCCGATTTGCTGCCGCCGCAAACGTTTCGATTGGCCGAGTCCAGTACGCTGTTCTCACAGATATCGCTGAATCCGGCCAAGATGGTTGCTGGGGCAAGTGCCACTCCACCCGTGAAACCTGTGAAGCACAAACGCAAAGCGCCCGCAGCACCAGCTCAGGTTGTGGAGATAAAGGTGAAAAACATTCAGAACGATAAAATGTCTGTGCTGAATATTGCGCTGGCACCGCAACAGGGTGAAATTGTGGACACCGTCAATATATTGGAGAGTGTGGAACCGCTGCTGCCCGAATATGTGCAAACGGTGCAGATTGTGGATCTGTCGGAAGACTCGGACTCCTCGCTGCTCGAGGTGCGGCTCAGCAAGAGCAAGCGTTCCCTCTGCGAGTCGCCCGTAGGATCCAAGGATCCGTGCCAGGAAGCTGGCTCAGATAAAGATGACGTGGAGGCCATGTTGCGTCCCTCGGCGGGCAACACAAGCACTCCGTTGCGCGTGGAGAAGCAGCGCATATCCTTTGATGAGAAGCGCAAGCGCATTGCCCACGAGCGGGACATACTCCGCGACTCCGAGGAGGATGAGCCGCCTCAGAGCGGCACCTCGGTCGCCCAGCCACATGGAGCCAAGCCGAAGCGATGGCGTCAACTGCAACCTGAATTGCAGGAGGCAGCAATTGCACCCCTCGACAACCAGACGGAACCCGAATCGCCCATTCGGAACAGTTTCTATAGCGCCGACAAGGAGACTGGTTTTGATATTGAACCGCTGGTATTCTCCGATGATGAGGAGATACCGCGTTTCTCGCTGGAAATGACACCAACCTTCGACTCCGATAGTGATACGGTAATTTGGTAGCGCTTTGGGTCAGCATTTCAATATTGTTTCTACGCACATTTTTCTTCTTTTCTTTTTACAACTTTCGCAACGCAGAGCCGGATTGAGACGCCATCGACGAAGAAGCCGAACTCGTTTCTGAGCAAGGTGCTCAATTCGATGCCCTCGCCGCTGGACGACTCGAATGTTACCCTCAAGAGTCCGCCAGGAGAACTGCCGGCCAGCGCAAACTTGGAGCAGCGAGTACAGGAGTTCAATAAGCTCTCCAAACAGATGATCTATAAACTGGAGCTTACCAAGGCCAAGATCGAGCAGTGTCATGAGAGCGAGGCGTAAGCATAAGAAATTGGAATTTCTCAATTAGACTCTGTAATTATTAATTTTAATTTTGCAGAGAGGATCTCAGAATGCTAATCGCACCGGATGCAGCCACTCTGATCTCACAGGGTGACTCCCTGGTGCTCGAGACGCATGGCAAGCAGGGCAGCATTTCACGAATCGTCATGCGCACTCAGATCGTTCTGCGCGAGAAGTTCCGCGAAGTTCAACAGGCCAAGTAAAAACTAGGCAGGCCCAATGCCATATTCTTACTAAACAATCTTAACTTGTTTTCAGATCCAAAGTGACGGGTACTTCTGCACCGCGAGCGACGCCGGAGAGCGTTAATATTGAGGAGCTGGTCACTAAGGGTCTGCGTCGCATCAATGTGCTCATCGAGAAGCCCGTTGATCTCAAGTCCAGCACTGAGCTCGAGAAACGCATGGAAGACATCAACGTAAGTGTGACCAAACCAATTTCGCTCTGGCACTCGGCCAACATTTATCAGCATCTGGCCACAAAATCACATTTAATTGGCCATGGCCAAGCTGATTTGAATCCTAATGGAATATTATCCATAAACTGAGTTTAATAACGGGTATATCGGCCAGTGTGTTACGGATCTGCAAATATAGCTATGTCTATATAGAGAGAATGCTCTTGAAAACCTCATTATGTGTTTAACTTTACCTCAAAAATTTGCCAAACAAAAAAGAGTGCATATTTAAAAAAAAAATCGAAATGCATTCTTAATTTCAGCATTCAAATTGTTTTGCAAACCATATGGACATTAATATAGCATATCTTTTGGTCGAGAAATATCGGCAAGTGCATTTTTATTTTTCTTATTATAATCGGGGGCATGAATTTTTTTTTGCGTACTAATTTAGATATCTTTTTGAAAGCGTCGGCTTATGTTTTTTGCTCTTATTCCATTCAACCAAGTTAATTGGCCTCTTGAAAATTCAGAGCATCGGCACAGACCGAAATACTAAATGCCAACACTAGGAATACCCAAAATAAACCAAAAATTTTGACATAGTTACACAGACGTCGAGACATCTCGTCGTACGCCAACATTAACAACATCTGTAACATATATATATATATATATATGTATATGTATATATATTCATATATGTTGTTGCATTTCATGTAAGGGGAGCGACTAGATCGCTTTTGAGAGAGATCAACTTAAGAGACATTTTGCCATAATAAGTGAAACCAATAAAAAGTGAATGGGACTTATTTTTTATGTGTTTAGTTGGTGCAACACATCTATGTATGCTTAATTTGTGAAGTGTCTTGTTTTATTTATTAAGGAAACTTGTGATTCAACTATAATATGCATCACCAAAACATATGTATGTATTTGGGTCACACAATATTTACAATTACAATACTATCTTTCTATGCTTATGCCTCGATACCAGTCTGTACATTTTGTGTAAGATACCAAAAGTGAAGGAAAATGTGTTCTTAATCTGCAATAGCAACATTTAAAATTGAGATTAATACAAAAGTTTTTCGGTAGATTTCAATTTTTTAAAGAAGGATGGTCATGATCATATCAGTTAATTAGATGCAGATGCCATTTTTACAAAAATATCCAAAATTAAAAATGATGTAAAGACTGTATTGCAGAGAAATATGACTTTATTTTAGATCTGATTAACTTATTTACTCATCACATTGCCATATCATTGCTTTTATAGACACCTGTTCCATCTTGTGTAATTGACTGAAACGTTCAGTTCGAAAAATATTATTTGTTATGCTTTAATTAATTTAGCAAAGTTTTCTCTTCTTAATGTCAGACAAAATGTCTGACAAATATTCTTATTTCACGTCACTAACAGAAATTAAGTAAAAATCTTCCGTCTACACTTGGACAATTCGAATCCCTAGAGACATGCCCTAAAATTAATCATTAATCAAATCATTCCACTAGTTGTTTATTTTTGTTATTCGTTGTTTTTTTTTTATGGCCCCACCGATGACAAAATAACAACAAAAAATCAGACAGAATTAAAAATAGAATAATGAAGAGAGCAACTTTAAGGCGAACGGAAGAGCGATCTTTAAAACATTTCATTTCATTTGCTCGCTTTGCCGGCGGGGCTGCTTTGTGTTCAGTCGATGCGCATCTTGTATACGCAACGGTTGCGTCGCTCGAAGTCAATTTCGTTATTTAGTTGAGTGATTGAAAATTGCAGTGACGAAAATTCGCTTGGCGCCAAAATTGTTTGCCTCCTGTGTCAATGCAGTTTTGCTGGTTGACACAATCTGCCAGTGCGGTATACATGGGACACACACCCACAAGATCCGATACACACATTCACACACACTGACCATCGATTCACGCAGGGGACATTTTTGCTCGATTGCAGTTGGAATTGAATTTCAGCAGTGGCCTCTTTGTTGGTGTGCGTGCATAGTTTCATTTTCCGCTTGAGCGCATTCATTGTTAACAACAGAAAAGCAACTGAATTAAGCTAATATTCGAACTCATTGCAGGAACGCCGAGACGATCTGCAGGTCATCGTCGGCGCTATTGGCAAGAATCCCCAAATGCCAAAGGTGGCGCCCATCATGATGAACGAAATCGAAAAGGTTTGCGACACATTTGCACATTTGTCACCCGACCATTTCAACTAACTGTGGCCAACAACAACAACACTCACTTTCACAAACATTTCAGACTAAAAACAATTTGATTGCTCACGCCGATTCGATTGAGCTCTCACTGACGCAACTCAAAAATGGCGCACAAATTGGCAACGTTAACCGCGCTGGCAGCAGCCGACAGGGTAAGTGACTTTCCCATTTCTCTTTTGTTTTGTTAAAAGTCGTAAGAGCTTAGTTATGGGCCATTGTTATAGTTACGGTACAAGTCCTAAATCAATGGTTCAAAGAGTTACGCCTCATTTTGAATAGCTTTGATCTGTTGAACGTTTAGCTTGAATCTATTAGGGCAGATGCCGTGACGGGAATATGTAGTTTGATTGATAGGAAACAAATTGCTATTATTAAAAATTGGTAAAAAGGATGCATCCTCTTGATATCCATGTCCGTTTGTTCCTTTCTATCAATAATCGGATATCAAAAATTACAAGAGCCTTGAAATATATATTCTCTATATAAAGTAAAAATCTTTAACGTAGCGCCAATTTGTTGTATAAAATATTTTATTTTATATATGCATAATAAGACCGAATTTAAGTGTGCAAAAGATTCTGAAGTGAAATTTGGCAATAAGACTAGAATGTTCTTACCTGTAATTTATAGTTTGATGTTTTATGTGCTACTCCATACCATTAACAAATAATGTAAAATATTTCCAACACTCAGTATATTTACGTATAGATGAGGATTCCTTAACACACCAAAAGTGGTCTGCAGACATTTAAATAAATAGATATATTCTTATATATATTTTCAGCACTGTGCGTATCAATTTATCGTTAGCTCAGATATACCAAATGCTTGCAATAATAAGCACGGACAAAATCATAATTGTTATTACCCAATTTCGCCTTTGAAGTCTTAAATTCGAAATAGTGTTTTCATGCAGCTGGCCATTTTTTGCTGTATTTCATTGCATTTCGTTCTACTCCTGTCCGCTCCGCTCTCTTTATTGGATTTTATTGTTAAGTATTTATGCCAGGCATTGTTCCATAAAGGGCGCACAGCCAAATGCGTCGTGTCGATGGCACTTTTGACACTTCACACACAATTGTGTGCACATGTATGCTTATATTTTTTTCTTTCGCTTTTTTGTTTGTTTATACTCTGCCATACTGCAACTTTTTTCGATACCCTTAAAACTACAAGAAATCTATAAGATCGATAAATAGATAATCGCAAATCTATTTAATGGCTAGAGTCGAAAAATTTGAGATGCATATTGCTTCAAATGACGGGATAAAAAATTTTTGATAATGCCCAATCTGGCCCCCAAAAATGATTTGAAGCCAATAACTCGCGCAGTTTAAGAGTTATAGTTTGCAAACTTAGAAGGTAGATTACTAGCATCGTCTTCCAGCATTTTTTTTGGCCACGCACACTCGCCCCTAAAATTCTCCCCTACTTTAAGAGCCACAGTTAGCCCATATCTACCGCAATTTTAAAGGCAACTTGGATGGTAGATTACTAGCAATCTTTTTCAAAGTTCGGTATTTCTATGGTACACCCACCTTGTTCTGTGGCACCTGTTATCAGATGATATTCCTTATGGTATCAGTGTATTTCGCAGATATTATGGTTAATTCTGGTTGACTGCAAGTTGCAACGGATAACTACACATTTAATCAGTATTTTATTTTGAATTTAAAGTTGCCATGTAACATATTGATAACATCCACCTCCGTTGCACATATATATGAATTAAAAAAAAAAAATATCCTCTGCAAATGTATAAAAATATTTATATTATTTTTTATTATTTATTTTTATATTATTTCTGTATGCATTACATTCGAGACGCAACGACGGTATCTAAAAATTGATTGAAGTCTCAATTTGAAAGCACTTGCGCTGCTTAGGGATTGCAATGCTTCCTTGAGAGTCCTTAAAGTTTTGCTTAAGATTTATTAGGTCTCTCAAAAGGGAATCAAAATCCGTCAGTGAAGATGAATTGGTTGATGAGATTTCTTTACGGTACTCGCTTATTAATTACTCCAACGCTTCTATGGATTCCGTTCACTTTAATATAATTTTCAATCTCCTCTAGAGATTTGTTATATGTGCAATCCAAGGAATCTGTGAAGAATGAATGAAGTGGTGCTGGCATTATCATTTCACTCATCTTCTTGCCGTTCTTGACAATGCTAAATTCAGCAATATCGAAACTCCTCCTGCGTTCTTGGAAGCTCAGTTTTGGCGATGCGCTTTCAATTTTGGGATGAAATGAAGAATGTCTGCTTACCGGCGGACTAATTATAATCACTTTTTTAATACGCTACACCACTGTTTGGAAAGTAAACGAGTTCAAGCGCTTCAGAAAGTGGATTGGGTTTAAGACTATCTTCTTTTTGGGGCGTGGGGTTCCAAATGAAAAGTTGTCGAAAGCGAAGCTGTCAATTGAAGCAACGCTTCGCCGTCTGTCCTTAAAGAAGATACCCGAATGTTCACCCTGCCAATTACTGGGACTGGTATGGATATCACTGAGACGCTCTCTGAGAATATCTGAATCCACGGGATCATAAGCACGAGGATATGGGGTGTTAATCCTATCGCCAATACGCATTAGCCCATAGTCCCGATCAATCGAAACTGTCTAGTCCGAATTTCTGAACCTAAGCATCTCTTTGAATTCTCTTTTGGTGGTTTGCAGTAAATCTTGTGATCTTCGTGACTTGAGCATTGCAGTAAACACAGTGAGTAGCAGGCGCATACGAACATTGGTTGAACATTAAATAAAATTTTTTTGTTAAACTGAATATATAACATCAAATGTGTAACAGCTACTGTGTTCAAAATGAGCAGAGATTGATGTATAACTATTTTATTTTGTTTATTTATTTCATTTAGAAAAAATAAATAAACAAAAATACTAATTAAAAATAATTTAATTAAAGTTCCAAATTAATTTGAATAAAATTAAAAAAGAGTAATTGCATTAATAATTTAAAATTAAGAAAAATGTAAATTAAATAAGTCTGGGGGTATTGAAAAACGAAGTTCATCTTTTGCATATTTTTATATACGTATATATTATGCCGTGTATAAGGCTACATTATTGGTAAGAAGACTTGCAATTAGTCCTTTCTATAATAGACTATTTGTTTGGGAAGAGTATAAGCTCAGGGGGAAGCGATGCGCATGTCAAAAATACTCGTACTTACATAAAGGTGGTATTTTCAGATAAAGCAAGTGAAGAAGCAGTGAAACAGTAAATATTAAAATAAATCACAAAAAGCCCAATTAATATGGTATCATTTTGCAGTACTTACTAAGCCTACGTTTAATTTAGAAAAGGTAGGGATTGGTCCCACATTTATAAAGTTTTCCTCTCGTAGATTCCCTGAAAATTCGAGACTCGCTTTATATAAGTTTTTATAAGTTCTTTTTAACCGAATTGTGGTCCTAACTTAAACGGAAGTTGCCAATTAGCGACATTCTTAATTCTATTTGTGCAACAGTGTCTGCACTGCTTGCAATGCCAACGAATCACTGCTTGAATTCTGCTTGCACTTAAACAAAAAAGCTCATTGCTGCACAACTCTGACCTTATGGTAGACTTATTCCTCAAGAAACAGATGGGCTAAATATTTATATAGAACATGGTTCTTCATGAATAGTTATACATTTATTATGTTTATGAGTTGTCAGTTAGTCTGTATGGTTGCTCAGATCGCCAAATTAGAAATGCTTTTGCAACGATGTGGAAATGATGGATTATCACAGGCTTACAATAAATTTTTAATATTGAGTTATTTTTCTTGAGTCTTGTGCGTAGTACTCCCATTTTGCAAGCAAATTGCCGAATTGAATACTTGCAGTGACTAAAATTTACGCAATATGCCATTGGTGAGCAGCAGAGTTTTTAATTGAGTTTTGAGCCGATCTATTGATTCTCTTCTGTACAGGGGGCCTCAACAGATACGCGGCATTGCCACTCTTTCGAAAATGACGTTCAATAAACATCTCAATTTTCTCTTGTGCATTTTGATCAGCATGTGACAGGTCGTCATATATTATTGGTTCAATGTTTGCTGACATGATTTGTTCGCTCATCCTTTTGCCATTCTTGGCAATAGTGAACTCGGCTTCATGAAACAATTGCCGACGTTTGTGAAAGCTAAGCATCGAGTTGCTGCCCATCCCGTCATCATTATCTAGTTGTAGGGAGGGAGCGGATGAACTCTGGCTTTTTCTGGGAGTGATTAGAGTGACCTTCTTTTGTTCATGCTTGGGCTTATTGCCACTGAATCCCCTTCGCATACTGCTGCTGAGCAATGGTGCATGTTTCAGTGAGCAGACTGACTGACTTTCGGTTGATCTCTCAATGACTCGAAACTGATTGCGATTTATTTGGTCAGCCTCACTGATTTGTTTTCTGAGCAGCTTGGGGTTGACGGCATAGCCTTTCGCAGGATGCGGAGTGCCCTGCACTAATTTATCTGGATACAGTGGGGGGCCTGTCTTGAATTCGCTTTTGAATATAAACCTGTCAGCTTCGAACTCGTTGTCTTTAGGCTCGCTCTTGCGCGCCTCTTCGACTCGTAGCCTAAGCGTTTGAGAATCAACTCCTTTGAACGGACGTGGATATGGAGTCGATACCTTGTCTTGGATAATTCGCATCAGCCCATAATCCCGATTTGCCAAAGGAATTTGCTTAGGTGATCTTATCATTGCTGGCGCCATAGTCCTTAAGCGATCGTTGGTTGGAGTGCTCTATGTAAATCGTAGTATTTTTTCCCTCAATATGTTTGTTAGTGTTGTTTGTTGTGTTGAGTGTGGATCTGTTTTGAAATTATATATATTTTCCCTGCAAAAGTGACACTGCTTGCTAGGCATGCACTGGCAGCACTGCTTGAATTTCGCATTGGCTTTTAAAGAGCTAACAAAGCTCGATGCTGCATAACAACAATTTTTGTGGCTTGAGACCAAATCATAAAAAACAGTGAGTACCAGCTAAAAGCGCACTTGGCGCTTGTGTGCTTTTGTCGAAACTTTTATTGAGGATTACCTTCAGCAGTTGCCAAACAGCTGTTAAGGACTCCGGGCAGACATTTCAAAATAACACGTTCAGCGGTAAGGAAGTAAAACGATTACTAATACCTGAATACAGCTTGATCAGGATTGACAAACGTTCAAAAAATAAATTTGTAATCAAATAAAAATAATTATTTTACTTGACAAAATATATATATTTGGAATGCATATGTGTGTAAAGAATGTAATTAAATCAAAAATACGGTGTGTAAACGGAGGATGGTCAAATTTAATGAGCACTTTTCAAGCCCAAAACATTCAAAATTGTGTGAAGCTTCTTTACTTTTAACTCGAGTTTATTTGACTTTTTTTAATTGATAACGCGATTGGTCTTGAATTGTAAAAGGTTTGTCAAATGACATTTAAGATGAATATGAAATAAGAAAATATAATTCGATAGTGATGAGAAAAACGTATTAAATTGTGTAACGTTGAAGGTTTAATCTAATAATACGATAACCATATTTTGTTTATCAAGAGTTCTTTTACGCAACTTTTTCGAATCCTTCTACATGGTGAGTGAAGATAAATTAAACGAGTTGAGAGACAACGGTTTCCAATATTTGTGTATCATTGATATTAATGTGCTCAACAGTGCACCACCTATTTTAAGGTATATAAGAAGAATAAGAAGAAGAAACGATGAGTGGCGTTGAGAGGCAGCAGCACGACAAGTGGAAATATCACGCTTTCTCTGGTTTGTAATGAATTATGGCATTTTGTTGGTGCGAGCGTTGACGTTAGCTTCACCAGGCAACTTCCTTTGCCAATTCTCACACACTTTTTTCCTCTTTTTCATTTTTTAATGATTTTTTTTTTTTAAGAATTTTGCACCTGCGAGGGGCCGACTGTTGTCGCACAAAAGACAATAAATGGGTTTACACAATACAAGCGTCAAAATGGGTGAAAAGAAATTTTGCACTTAACGTGTTTTTCCTCTCCAGCTACTTCAGTGTATGTTTCTAAGGCTTGTTACATGGTTGTTTTTTGTTTCTCGCATTTCCATATGTTTGTTTAGCCGCCTCTTGTGTGATGTGACTCTCATGAATTTCATTTTAAATGCTTTCAGACACGTGGTATTCTTTTAGCCATTCATTCATTCATTTATTCAACATAGACTTGGCTAGTAAAGGGCTGCCTCAGAGCCTGTACTTATTTCCCGTTGCTTGGTTTGCCCACTCAAATCCCTTCACGCAAATAGGGGCTTAATCCTGCGTGTTGGGGCCTTGGCCAAAAGCAAAAACAAAGTTGATGGTCGCGACTTAGCTGCTGGACACAGACATATAGACAAGGGGACAGACACTTACACAGACTTACGTAGTTATTGGGTTTGTTTTCACGGCTTATGTGCAACTCAAGCCCCAAAACTTTCATAAATTTTTGCACTACCTCTTTAGGCTTACGAAACTTGCCCAAGGCTTTTCTTTCATTTCTTTGCACTAAGTATTTCAAGTGTTTCCTTTGCCATTTCCCTTCCTTTGAAATATTTGCGACCAGTTCTGGTTTTCAATTGAAAGTTGCCATTTGGGGTGGAGCCCAGAATGCGAAATAAGTAAAATAATATTATTATGTGCATTGCTGAGTGTCGCACGCCTTAAAGCAGACAAGGACTCAATCTGCCACATGACAAGTGCCTTCATCGACCGCATCGACCCGCATCTCGGAAATTGCTCTACACTGGCATTGAAACACAAAAAATGTGCTTGCAATATTCAAATAATATTTAAATCTGCTTTGTTTTGATTTTTTTTTGTTACAAGTGAATTCTTGCATTACATTTTTTATGATACAGATTTTACAGACATTAGCACTATTTTCTGAATTTGAGATTTTTGCATGCATTTATTTCTATTTTCCAGGGCAGTCTTAAATATAGGTCTATTTATTAATTTTCAGGTCGATTTTTTCTAAATGCTACTAAAAATTAATATTAATAATAGCGTTTTTTGAGTCAGATATAAATAAATTCAATTCTTTTTGTTTTACACACATCATATGCATATCGTCAAAGATAGAGCTGTATTTTCAAATTGGTTCTTTTAAAATAAGCACAACCGTTATGATTGATAGTTTGAGAAATTTTCAGCATTTATTTATTTATTTCATTTATTTATTTGAATAATATTTTATATTTAACTGTTGTACAATTATGGCTCTCTAGATATTTATTGCTCTGCTACGTAGTTGGTTCTGCACCAGTGTATGAGAGTTACTGCAAACGTAGCGCAATAAAGTCTCTTGAAACTTTGCTTCATTGAAATAGTTTTTCATTTACTCAGCTTTTTTATGCATTTTTTTTTATCGAGACTGGTTGCCAGTCTGAACTAGCAGGCAGGCAGTCAAAGCCGCAACATGAAAGTGAACCATTCAAATGTGGCACACTGGTCCAACTGGCTTAGTGGATGTTGGCCATTTTAACCGCAATTGGCCGGCATAAAACCGAAGCTGCTGCTGCTGCTAATAAGATGGCGAGCATTTGTGACAGAGCATCGAACAGACATCTAATTAACGCATTTTAAAATCTTTTCATTCAACTTCAAATTTGCTTTTGCCCTTTCCAATTGCAGATTACAACAACGAACCGAGCGGCATTGGTGCTCTGGCCAGCAGTTTCGATAAGTCCGTTCTGCACATTTCCGACTGGCTGACTTGGGAACAAAACATGATCAAGATACAGAGCGTTCTCGTTGATGATGTGGACGCGGTGCGTTCGGACATCGAAGCTCAGGAGGTGGGTGGCGCAACCAGCAGGATGGGGTGACCAATGCTTTTACTCTACTCCTTTCTTTTATTTCGATTCACAGAAAGTTTTGCGTGAATTGAAAATGAAAAAACCGCAACTCAATGAACTGGTGCACACAGCGGAAGTGCTGAAGGGCGATACTAAACGTCAGCAACTGCAGGAGAAAGGTAGGCTCTTTAAACATTTAATTCATTTATTTTTATAGATATTTTACTTTATCAAAAGTGCTTGAGAATTGGTGATTCGATGATTAACTCAAGCAATGGAATGTAGAAAACAAACTGCAAGTGAATTGCTTCCTTTCATTTTTTTGCATTAATATTATATTATCAACAATTCCTTACTATACCTATCATATACATATATGATTTTACTGATTAAGTTCAAGCCAATCTCAAATCAAATGTTTTGCTTTGCAAATTGAAAAATTTGTTTTGATTGGTTTCTTTTCTTCTTTTAAATAGGTTAAGGTAATTTTGAAACTATTATTAATATACAAAGATTCGGGATTTTGAAAACGAAATCGAATTTTAATCTGAATTTCCAATAGAAGGAGAAACTGTTTTATTTGAAGAATCTCCATCTCAAGTCAAATTTTTTATTCATCAAATGTTTCGCTTTGCAAATTGAAAAATGTATTTTCATTGCTTCTTTTTTATTCTCAAAATAGTTTGAGGCAATTTTTGAATATCATCGAATTTAATATTAAATTGAAAACTGCTAAAGCGAATTGAACTAAAAACCTGAATTGCCGAATGCATGAGAAATCCATTTAGGGAACATATGTGAACGTTTTCTAATTGATCGAACAATTTGGCCATTTGATGGCGTATGGAAATTTCATTAGGCCTTTTCGTTGCTGTCTGCTAAATGCCATTATGAATTACGATTCTGATTGCATTCCACCTACGACATGGGCTAGATAGTAAGTTCATTTCGCATTTCCATTAACGACTCTCGTGCAAACAAATTTCCGCTTTGTCAGACCGAAATACACACACACACACCGACACTCACACACTGACACACGGTCCGAGCCATGCCAGAAATTCAGTTAAAAGAGGAAAACACACGAGCTTCACTTAATACCGCCAACTCATTCGGGGCACTTGCCCCGCCAGCTGACCCGAGCGAATCCTGCAAACGGTGGCTGAGGAGTATTGCAAACATTTACATATAGAGGCCGTGAACCGCCTGACACTTGGTTGTATTCCTGTAGCATCTGCTCCTGGTTGGAATGGCTGCTGCAGAATAGACAAACATAAATTAATGAATCCAATTGAGCACGTACAGATACCCTGCAATCGTGTATCCTCAATGCACTTTATTTCTTATTACGCATTTATGAAATTATGACTTAAGCATTCGACTCGAGTTGATCATAAAACTAAATTATAAATTCAAGTTATTCAATGTTAATGACAGAGGCAAGGTTTCTGGCACATGAATTTTATTGCAGTGCGGGTTGGTGGTGAATCACTTGTGATTAAACTCCCTTACACTAATTTCATTGTGGAGCACAATAGCATAGATAATAAAAAAATAAAATATTAAAGTGGCTATAAAACAGCTCAAGGATAGGAAGTTAACCAAACTTCCTATCCTTGAGCTGTTTTATAGCCACTTTAATATTTTATTTTTTTATTATCTATGCTATTGTGCTCCACAATGAAATTAGTGTTATTGCAAAAGATGAAATGATTAAACAAATACATGAATTATTCTTCGCATTTTTTGAGAGTTATTTTTTTCATTTAATATAGACTCCCAAGAAATTCAATTTATTATCAAATCATTCAAAATAACCGAGGTCTCCAAGAAAAGACCGCTCAAAGTGTAATAGTTGTTTTCGCATTGAATTAAAATTATTAAAAATGCCCTTAAAGTATTTTATCATTATTTCTGGTAAAGCTTCAAAAACTTTATTTGTTCGTTCGAAAAATACTTTTTTGTTGGAGATTAATAGTTTAGAGCACTGGTTTTGAAGCAGTGGTTTGGTTTGAGAAATAACAGTGTTGTAAAACGCTCCTTTGCATCATCTTGCAATGCTTTTTGTGAAACATTTGCTCTTGGGATGCGCACAAATTAATCATGTTGAGTTTAACATTTTGAAATGGTTAACTAAATATTACAATAATTTACATACATGTTTTACATTGCTTGTGGATGCATTCGATGTTTACAAAAATAAAAGGTGATTCAGTTTGAAAATGTGGGGGGTTTAAGTAGTATTGATTGAGTATTATATTGTATATTATTATATTTGATACGCTTACGCCAAAAATAATAAATTGTATTTGGAAAGCTGTAACAAGTAAGCGAATTTGATTCAGTTTTACTTTTTATTAATGTATAATTTATAGTAAATAAACCCATTTAAGAAAAATAATCAGTTGATTAATTTATTGGAAAAAGTCGACAACACTTTTTTCAAAGGGTATTCGAAGGCGGCAAACCCCAAAACTGTCAAATGGCAATGAAAGACAAAAATAAAGTTCAAAATAAAAGCAAACAATTACATACACACACACGCACACACACAGTAACACACACACAAATACGCATATGAATCCTCAGTCAAGTGTGGAACTTGAGAATGCATAAAATGCCGTGCACAATAAATCGGAATCAGACATTTTTCTTGTCAGGCGTTGCACTTCGGTGGTGAATATGCACCACAGTTTGAGGGCCACTGGCAAAGAGCACAGATGTTGGCCCGAAGAGAGTGCGAATGTTCATTGCATGCCTCAAGGCGCATGTCCAAAAGAGAAATTCACACATCTACGCACACACACACACGCACACATATGAGAATGTACTTAAGTATGTATATTTAGTGTATTTTTTGCATTTCGTGGAATTTTAATGTGGCAGCAAGCAGCCAACATTTCTGCCAGTTGACATTTAATTGACAAGTGGAGCGGGCGAGCGGAGAGTGAGGGAATACATTTTTATGCCCCTTGCCTTCTCCTGTTGTTGTTGTTGTTGTTGCTGCTGTTTGCTGCTTGTTGGAGCTTACATAGTTTTGTATTTTATGTCATTGTGCTGTGTGTTGGCTCTGGGGGGATTGGCCTGCAGTTGCCTGCTTGCATTGCTTGTGTGCTGTTGCATATTATGATTATGCTTGGTTTGTCATAAACATTTGTAACTCGTCCTGCGCACGGATCTTGCCTTCGAATCCGTGTTGTTACAGCCCCTCCCCTTTAACCCAGCAACTAGCTGTAACCAAGTCTGCCACATACCGCTGATACTTGGAAATGACTGTGTTGTGGTTCTCAGTGGTTCCTCGGCAGAAGGGGTCAGATTTCTGGTTTTATTTTATTTTTCACTTCCTAGAAATTGTGTTTTCGTTTGTTCAGTAATTTATTGCTGTAATAATTGAAGTAACCAATAAAGAATGTAATAGCTTTTATATTATTATATGAAGATGCATAGTCTCTACAAATATTTATTTCATTTTCTTAAAGACAACTTTAAAATGGTGGCCTAGAATTTTGAATTAAAAATATGGTTTTAGTGGATTTAATTAATCCCTAAAATTATAGTTCAATAGGTTCATTTTATTTATTGCAATCTATAAAATATATACATATGTACGTATATATGTATGCATATATATTATGCTAAGTTCAAACTAAGTTACTTTTATAATTTTAAATCGAATAAATTTTAGCTATTTGTCAATTCGATGAAACTATTGGGCATTCGGCCAAGTAAGTGTGGCCGAGCAATTAAATTGGTCAAGGCACAAAATAATTGCTTTTGAACTGAAAATCCATATATTGTCCAATCAGTAGGGCAGGGTCAATTGATAAGAGACCTGCCAGCTGGTCTCCTCCTCTCTCTCTCTTCCCCTCTCCCTCTCACTTTCCCGCTCACTGTCCCTATATCTCTCTATTTGCCGGTTGTTATCTAGGGCCAAACGAACTGCACACAAAATCAATTAATTACTCATTTTGTAAGCTGACGCTTAATTAAACCATTATTTATTATCTCATATGGCTCGATTGCGTGCCATGAGGCGCGGCCAGCCAAAAAGTTTTGCCGTCCCGTGTGACCCAAAGCACCTACGTGCTGTGTGTGTTATCATAAATAAAATGCCTGCAGCCTACAGTGGAGAGAGATTGCTCCCAAGCCCAGAGCGGAGTGTGGAGTAAAGCAAAGCAAAACCAAACAGGGCAAAATGTGGTCTCCTCGTAAATCTGTCTTTGACATGCAATTTTAGTGCAGCGGCTGTTGCTGCAGCCAGTGTTCCTCCAGCCAAACAATAACAACAACAGCAAGTGCAATAACAATGCACATTCTGCCAAAGGACAACGCACTCGGCCAGGCACCGGCTAAGGCATAGTCTCCGTCCCCATCCCCATCCTCGTCCTCGTCCTCGTCCCAGTCTCAGTGTGTGGTCCCCATACAGGGGTATGAAAAAGGAGCTACCAAATTGCCTCTAATTGCCGTCTTTCTCTTGGCGACGCTTTCGAAAGCTGCAGCCACCCTTCCAGTGCCCAGTTACACGCCCACTTCACGCCGTTACATGCTTTAATAGGCCTGCCATGTACCCCCTCCGATAGTCTCCGTGCCCCCTCAAACCAACCAACCCACCAACTGACTGACTGACTGGGTGTCTGTCTGTCTGTCTGTCTGTCTGGCTGACTAGCGCTTCCTGGCATGTGTCTGCGCTTTCAAGAAGTTTTTCGCTTTGATTACCCTCGCCGCAGGGCATTATGACTTGCTGATGAAACATGCATAATTTGGTTAGTCTACTCAGTATTTGTTAAATAATAGATAACCCTTTCCGGGCTCTGCTTTCCCTTGATTCATGAACACGTGCTTTAGTTCGCCTTATTGTATTGAATTTTCCTCATTCACTAAAGGGCTAAGGCGATGCCAAAGAAACACTAATACCAATTACTGAGTATTACTCTAATAATATCTTTAATACTGACTTAGTTCGAGTATGCGACATATAACTGAAAAAAATATATTACAAATTTGTGAGAATTGAGATTACATTATACAATTAAAACAATTACTAATTCGTACATGGAACATTTTTCTACATTTTTTTTTTTTTTTTAAATTTCTTTCTAGAAACCGTATGTCAGCCCACATTTAATATGTAAATTAAAAATGTGTCTTGAGGATGTCTATACACATACAAGTTTTTACTTTTTGGAAACTATTTTAATGACATCTCAAATCACATAAAATATATTAAGAGCCGGTTTCAAACGGATAGTGAAAATTATACCAAAGAATGGTGCTCGAAGTACGAATTAAAAGTGACTTGGGTTGCAAATACCTTAAAAAGCTGAAGCAAATAGTATTTTTAACTACCTGAAATATTTACTTGTTTTCTCAAATATTTCACAGTGTATTTGAGTTTCGATCTCAGGGCTTTTGTTTTTTGTTTTTAATTACTCAAAAGTGAAGTCTTCATGGCTGCTTAACCTCAGACCTCTGCCTGGGGGCAATTGGGCTTTGGCTTCGGCTATGGCTTTGGCGCTGGTATTATGAAACTTGAGTACTCAACGCTCCTGTCACAAAATTGAAAGCTACATTAAATTAAATAATTGTCAGGCTTGTGTCAGGCATTCAGTTATGCGCGAGATAGTTTTGGGCACATTTTTGTGCAGCGGGAAACTATGTTAAAAATCCTTCCGACCTGGCTTTGTGTGCCGCTGGAATTAAGTGTGTGTGCTGACATCACATTCCGGTCCGTGACTGCAGCTTCCCTGCACAAAGATGGCCAGGATGAATTTCTCAGTTGGCATCAACTGCAGCCTGATTTTTACTTTGCTTATTTTTGTTTTCATATATTCACTGATTACGCAAATTGTCATGGGGCAAGTGTACGTGCCTGCCATGTGTGAGAGTGGATTTGTTTTCAAGTCCTTCTCCCCATTCCCACCCCACCACGTTATCCCCATTGTGCTCTTCACTATGAACAATACTGCCGTGAATGAATTTTAATTAAATTCATTAAAAAGGTTGCGCTTTAAAGTTTGTTTTTTTCCGGCCTTTTCATTCGAATGAATTCGTTCTGTATTTTGTGGCTCTATGCTGCTGTCGGCAGCTGACTTGGCTTTTATAAAGTTGATGCTGAAATTTGCTGGTTTTTGTATATAATCTGGTTTCCTCAATCTCCATGAAATTATATGGATGTATTAATAGACAAATCTAACCCGATAAGGTATAAAGACATACACAAAATTTCCTGGTAGTGGCAATAAGCCGACTCGAAATCCTTATAAACAGAAATGAAAATCGCCCAGAAAACTGGAATAAAAATTCTGATTTTGTAAATAATTTCTTAACATACGAAAAAAAATTTCCTTTTTCTCAATAATAGAAAATATTTTAGAAATATAGAAATGTAAAGCATTAATTTTAGATTATGGCTGAAATGCAGAAAATAGTAAGTAACATGACTAATGTAAGTAATGATAATTTAAGTAAGAGAGATACTAATGATAAACTTCTGGGTTCACGAATAAAAAACATTCTGGAAATTAGACATATATTTTCGAAATTAAAAAAAAATCACTGAAATTAAGAAAACAGTTTTTAGAGAGATACAATCTTCCGTTCCGTTTTAGAAAATAATAATGTGAGTTACTCTTGGCGTTAGTTTTGTTTATTACAAGTGTTTTGTGTATAACTGGGAACTGCACATGGTAAACTAGGCTGACTTACTCGTTTTAGATTTCCAATTAAAATCGACCTCGTTATTTGGCATCACCTAAACACCTAAGCAGCCGTCTTCTACTCAAAACCCATTTCTCACATGTATGCAAATTGCATTCTAAAAGCAATCCCATTAACATGTATTTGTTTATTCATATTATCTGGCTCACGCTCAACGTGATGGCTCCTTTTCACTGCCTTGCTCTGCATTAAAACCCCTAGAAATGGCACTCCCGGAGCTTAGGTCTTGCCGCTATTAAGGCCGCTGCACACGACTCAACTTTAACAAATCCGCACGTTATTTGCCACCCCACCGAAAAAAGTCTGCAAGAAGCTACGAGGATCCGGGGGTGTTGGGAAGAATGATGAGGGAGCTAAAGCAAATATCTACAAATACTACACACGCACACACACAGAGAAATTCCGTCAATGGTCCCGGCACGCTTGTTGTGTGCAACCCTGTGCAAAGCTGATGTAAAAGTTTGTTATCAGTTATCAAGGTTCGTGGCAGACACGCACAACATGTGGCAGGAAGGTTGGCGGCCCCGGCGAGTGAATTCCGGCTGCTCCCGGCTATGGAGCAATCAATGCGCATGACATTCACAAGCAAAACAAACTGCCGGAATGCCGGCGAAAGAGATTGAATGCAATCGGACAAAGAAGAGAGTGTGATATATTAAGAGAGAGAGAGAGAGAGAGAGAGACAGCAAGAGAGCGCCGCCAGGTGGGAAAAATTTTTATTTTGTCTGCCTGTGGTCTGATTTGGGGTGGGATTGTGGGGTATGATAATTATGTTGGGGTTGCTGTTGCTGCGCCCCGCTTTGTTTACCCTCGAATTGGGGGTTGCTGCCTGCTGGAGAAAGAGAGAAAGAGAAAGAGAGAGAGAGAGGGAGAGCAGAGAGTGAGAGCGTGTCGAATGCGTAGCCGAAAAACAGTTCCGTGTTGAAAACGCTGTGCTCTTTGTTAGGGTCTCCAGTACGGACTCAGGCAGCAGTCAGTCCAGGACATTCGTGGGCTTTGACTGCGTACATACGGTTGTGAACTTGCTCCTCGTATCCTTCTTGCCTCAATCGGTGGCGTCTCTGGCCCGTCTCTGTCTCTGTCTCTCGTCGCGACGCGTGCAAAATTTTGCTCACAAAACTGTAAATTTCAAATGCCGTAAAAAGCGAGAAACTCGTTTTTCACTAAGCCAAAATAATTGCATTCAATTAGCAAAGCTTTTCGGTGTCGTGTGTGGTTGTGTGTGTGCGTGTGTGTCTGTGCGTGTGCGTGTGTGTGTAGTGTACGTGAGTGAGTGTTCATTTCAACGTGTGTGTGTGTGGGGGAGGGGAGGTTCTTTAATTTTTTGGAGGCCAACTAAAGTCAAGCCACAAAACGGCATTTTAAGTTTTTGTCTGCGACGGATTATTGCCCATCCCTGCATATTTCCCGTTTCTCCTCAACCCCTCGCTCCGCACTGGTGGCGCTCTTGTTGTCGTTGTTGTTTTATTTTTTGTTGCCACTTCTGTTGCCGCTACTTTTGTAAATCAATAAACGTGAGGGTGGCAAAAGCCGCAAATATTGTCGAACGCACGGGAGCACAATGTGCAACGCAAAATCAAACCATTTACAAATAAAAAATAAAACAAAAAATATGTAAACATAAACTGTTGAAATGCATACAAGGCTTGAATGGTTGAATACCCCTTCATCATCATCATCATCATCATCAGTATCATCTGAATTAATTGAAAATATCGTTTAAGTGCGCTTCAATGCAACTTAAAATGAAGCATTTACAACTATTTAAAACTCATGTGATGTAATTAGCATTTATGGCACATGTATAAATATAAATGAGGAATACAAATATGGCTGCAAAAAATGCATAAGTAACAACTGAATAAAAATAATAAATAATTGTTATTAATTCAATAGATAAAAAGTTTACTTCTGCAATACATTTACTGTGATCATTTAAAGTTATGAAAAATTCAGAAGTATGCTTTTCAGTTACTTAAAAAAAAGGTTTTATTTATGGCTCAGCTAAGTTTTCGTTTAAAAAATGTATAAAAGGGCTTTCATGTAGTTTTTATATGTTTGACCCCATAAATTACTGATAAGGTTGGAAAAAGGGCCACTTTGTTGTAATAATGACAGATAGGCGACTGTCACATTTTACCCTCTTGATGTATGGATGCAAGGAGCTGTTTTTATTGATTCCATTATACTAACAAAATAACTGGCTGTGGTATTAGTATTAGTTCAGTTCAACAACTTAAAAGATACAAGTCTGCAGAGGACATTTATTAAATGACATTATTTGGCCTCTCCTCTTTCATATTTCCGTATGTATACCAAGCGACAAAATTAGCATAATTCATAGATATATATTTATATTGAGCATATGAAGCAAATAGGAACGTCAACAATTTGCCAAATAAATAATCAAAGTATAACGGGAAAAAGTTCCATTATAATTAAATAACACACAAAACTAATTTCCATATAAATATTCAATAAAGCGACGCTGAAGCCAACAAAACATAAGCCAAATACACTGGGCGTATTTGCAAAACAACAACAACAACAACAACAAAATAGAAAAAACAACAACACTGAAAAAAAAGACGTAGTTTCATTGTTGCCTCCACATCATAGTGAAATAAATGTGTTTCAATAAATTACATGACCGCGCAGCGCGAAACGGAATGGGGGAGTCGCAGCAGCCGCCGACACAATAATATAGCAAAACTTGAGTGTGTGTGAGTGTGTGTTTAAGTCTGGGTGTGTGCGTGTGGCGGGTGTGCGCGGCGTGAATGGTAATTCATTGGAGGCAGCGCACAAAAACAGCAACGCCAGCAAACAGAAAATAAGAAAACAAGAAAGTTCGTCTATGTTAGGCAGGCCGAAGACTAAATACACTTGATTATTGGCCGATGGCAAACAATCGCTATCTAAATTAGTTTTAAAAGGGAATCGATTGTTCCAATGGTAGGTAATTAGTGTCGTAGTCTAAAAATTTGTTTAGCCTTGTGTCAAGATCGGAACATGATATTCAGTAGGATGATTTGGATATTTTGTGAAATAAAAATAAAGTTAAAGTGCAAGAATTCATCAGTGATCTGATCCGGCTTGTCTGATATATGTACAACCTGCAACAAAAAGATAAATGATAAAAATCCAGCGATTGCTCCTGCGGAAGCTAATTGGATTAGTTGTCCAATAAGGATGACTTTTTGGCCTGGTCTGATGAGCATAATAAGATGTTCAGCTGGATTGGTTCGGGTATTCTGTTAAGGGTTAAATGCAAGGCATCATCTTAAGCTCTAAGTTGTACGAATATATTGCATAGAAGCAGACAGAGAGACAGACGGGCATGGCTATATAGACCGGGCGAGTGATGTTGATATAGAAAATATATACCTTATGAGGTCGGAGATGTCTATTTTCCCCGTTGGCCTGACTAACTCAACGACCAAATTCAAATACCCACTGCAAGGATATAATAAGAATGAAACTTTTGCGCTTACTCAAATGGCAAAAGCAACAACGATAACAACAACAACATTAGCAACAACATTAGCAACAACAATAGCAACGGCAACAACAATATCAGCAACAACAGCAACAACAGCAACAACGAGCAACTCAAAACGGCGAAACGGCGTCGAAACACACACTCAAGTTATTTGACTTGATTGCATACTTTTAGGCGGAAACACCATATTATTTATATATGTATGCGTGTGTGTGTGCGCGAGTGTGTGTATGTGTGTGTGTTGTAAATCGCCTTCGCAGCGAAAACGTGCTATGTATGAAAATAGTTTTCGAGCTGTGCGTTTTTTTTTGTCCCATGCTCCTGCTTCTGGTTCTGGTTCTGGTTCCGCTGGGGGACTGTCTTGCCACACCTATTGTTGCAGTGCTTATGGGCCTGGTTGTTATCACAGCCATTGGTTAGGTTCTAACCAAAACAACGAGCTTTACTTGGCTAACAAGTTTTCTTGTTGCCCATCATGAATTGTTGCCTGCTTTTTGGCTATTCGCTGAGCCATAAAATTGCTTTTAGTTTTCGAGCTGCGACATCACAATTTCAAAAACCGTTGCTAATAGTTTACAGTCTGAATAGATGTGGGTTATCTTTTAGCCTAATGTGATTTCTTGCTCCTTTCTAGAGGAGGTGGACTTGCCTATGAACATGATTAATGATTAGCCTCTCGTGCCTAAAACAATGGACATGTCAACTGACTGTCACTCGACAATTTACACACATTGTTGAGTTCATTCAAGTTGGGCTCAACTGCAGTGGGTTGTGGTTTTATTCAAACATGACAAAACTTATGTTGACTGATTTGCTTCGATTAACTCTATTTAATTCGGCAATGGGAGTTTCAGTAACAAGTAGAATACATTATGAGGCATACGACTAATAATCCCTTCTTCCTAAATTAACTGCCAAGGTCAAACACATTTGTTTTGGAGTATACTCAGAATCTGTATGTGTGCAGGGGAAATCCGAGCTAACTCCTATACGGTATCACAACGGTCCGAACATGGCCTTCAGGTTGACAACTATTTAACCTAACCTAACCTACACTCAAAATAGCATCACTTGAAATTCCTAGTTGGAAACTGCTTTTGCTTATTGCTTATTATAGCAGCAATTTTTGTACCTAGACAAATTCATGTGGTTCTAGCCTAATTAAATTTAAGATTACACTGAGAAAAAAATACCCATTAATTTTATAAAGTTTCCACACCTTTCCTTGTTATTCAGAAATAGATTTTTTTATAAAGTAGACGTTTTTTTAAATTCTTTAAATAGATTAAATTATTAAGCAATATATTTTTGGAAAATTTAGAGAAACCCTCTCTAATCTTTTTATCGTACATTTTGAAATTATTCCTAAGGCCAGAAATATTTTCTAGTTTTCAGGGGATTTCCGAAGATAATTTTCTAAAATTCATGGCATTTCTTCTCTTCTCTGCGTGTAGATAAGTGTGTTAAGTCAGTCTTATGGCAGTCTTATAGCAAATGCCAGTTGTACATTGTAGGTGTGTTTGACTGTAACTCGCAGTACAACGAGTAGGCTTACCGATCTAGATAATTACTTTAATCCACTTAATTGAAGACATTTTGTATTTTAATCCTTCCTCAAATCTGAACACCATTCTCAGCAACTGTTCTAAAGCCCCTAGGCGGATTTAGCTTATCAGATGTGTGCATAATGTAGCCACGTAAATGCTTTTAATTTATGTTTTTATCGGGAAAGCCCAGTCGCTCATTTACGACATTCAATGTCTTTCAACCATATGTGCTTTCAGCTTCCACACCTCTCTAAAAAATTATATTTATTGCT